>CP126891.1:80904166-81586250 GCA_030440675.1 Furcifer pardalis
GAAGACATCGCAAAATGTGTTCTCATCAAATAACTCCAGCATTCTTTACTTATTCTTCTAGTGCAGGGGTGCCCAAATTATGGCCCTTGGGCCAGATCCAGCCCCCAACGTCAATCCATCCAGCCCAAAAGGTTTGGGCATCCGTTCTAGTGGAAACCACCTGGCTCTGACATAATAGCATGAAAAGAACAGCCACAGTTAGAACAGTGAATACTGTTATGTCAGATGATGTGTTGAGAACATCAATAAATTCTTACTCTTTGAGACAATGTGCTTTTGTTCTTCTTCCAAAGTGTGACAAATAAAGTATTGAAAAGGAAAATTAAGCACCAATGTTTGCTTTTTTAAATTTTCATAGAAAGCAGCAAGCAGAACTGGGTGTGATATCATCATTTTCCACATGCACAGTTACAGTACCATGCCTTCTTGCAATCCTGCATTAAACAAGTGTATGGTTTGATTTTCCAACCTTACCAAGCTGTTCACAATGGCTGTTGTTTGTCAAAATCACTTGGTTTAGGATTCCTCTTACAATCTGAAATGAGCCAACTGGCTGTGGTGAGACATGGGAGAGCCATGATTTCACACAGGAAGCACAAGTTCTTCCCCAAGGAAATGTAATCCTTCCCAAGGACAAACAAAAGAGAAGTTCACAGGGCACAAAGGTAAAATATGGAATGTGCTTATCAGATTAAGAGGTATCTTTGGTGGCTTTAAATGTTGCCTGCCATGACTTGTGCAACTGTAAGGAGGATAAGATTTCTGACTTCGTATTATGGTGGCCAGATGAAACGGCCGACAGAACTCTCCCTTTACTGTTTGTGTAGAAGGGGAAATTTCAGCACATAAAGCAGCTTTAAACAGGAATGTTGTGGTGCCTCTCCCTGATATTTTGGAGAAAGGTGCCCTTAGCCCATTCAGTAAACCATTACTGCAGCATCCAAATGAGTATCCCATACTGATGAAACAATACCAGTGTTTTAATAAACTTTTCATATTGTTCTTACAAACCTCCAGAAAACTATACACATGGTAACCTGACGATTTCCATGAAATGATTTTATTTGACAGAGAACTCAAGGGGAAAGGCAATTTAGAGCAATCTTCTCATGGGTAAAGCTCCTCCTTAATGACTAATGTGTAATTCATACAGAGCACCAGTTCATTATAATTACCAGTGAATCCTTCAAAAACAGCGGTGTACTCTCCCTATAACAAAGGAAAAAAGTTAAATTTTAGCTATGCGCAGTATTTCTGTTGCATATTCTTGCAAAAACTTCATAACAGATAAGTCCTCCAACTCTAATTTGTGTCACATGAACTAAGAATTAAGTTAGAATTACATGCTCAATCCACCTGTATTTAATTTTTTCCCCAACAGACTCTGGTATGGTGGGTGAAAGTTTAAATGCTTTGACAACTACCTACGATTATTTGCTGATACCAACTTTTAAAAGTTCTTACAGAATTTTTAAGTTCTCCCCTTCAGTATGGACCCTTATCAGAACTGTCCCAAAAATTATTCAACATAATTCTGCTATCAGAAACTTTAGTAGGACCACAGGAACTGAAAGTATATTTCTGACAGAGCTGAATGCCTTCTCCCATTTAGTTAAATTAGTATGGACAAGGAGTAGCCAGCCCCAGTGATGGGGTGTAACAGGTTCTCACCAGTTCGCCAGAACCGGCAGTAACTTTTCCCAGTGTCCTGGAGAACCGGTAGCAGCTTTTTGGGGGAACCACCTCGGGGCTTACCTTTTCACTGGTTCCCCCACTGTGCATGCACGCCAAGCACTTGGTGTGCATGCATGTCTACAATGCTTGGCGCGTATGGACGGCATCCTTGCTGTCCTCCCAAGCGGGGAGGAGGAAGAGAAGCTGCTAGCCTGACATTCCCTATAGCCTGCTCCCCAGGGTAAGTGACTCACCTTTGGATGTGGTGTGTCTGTGTGTATTTTAATGTGTATTTAATACCTTTATCTATATTGATGTACTACCACAGTTCCTAAAAAGGTCTGGAAGCTGGCAGGCCTGGTTTGGGGTTTTTAAGCAAAGTCTTGGAGTTATCTCATCAATAAGCTACACCTGTGCTGTTCCAATTGCTGTTCCAATTGGAGAACCCTTAAGAAGATGCAGCTGTTTTACATTTACATTAAGCCATATTATCCTGGAGAACTTGTTAGGCAAAGACTTGGTACCTAACTTCTTTAACTGTTGAAAAATTGAAAAGTGCCAAAATGAAGCCATCTTGTAGTGAGTTCATTCTGTACTTCCTTCCATCTGACCTAGTGTGAGAAAGATTAGCCAGAATAAGCTTTAAGCTCTGGTGTAAAAGCTCTGGTTGATTCAAGTAGGATTTAATCCATTTAGGAATGATCATCCTGCCCTGTGGATTTTGCCACCCAAGACCATGAGTCCTCAGGATGGTCAGGTTAGTTAACCGCTGCCTGACACTTGGCATTGAGCACTGGCAGTATGTTCTACTCTATTACCATAGCAAGTTAACTGGCCAGACAGGCAGAGTTATATTACAGTTGTCGTTTACATAGAATGGTTAGTTATATTGAACAGGTTTATTCTGAAGCTCTTACTTGAGGAGATGATCTTGCTGTACAATGCAGTGGAAACCTACAACTCAAGTGAGTGCAAAAACCTTTTTATAAAGAAATGTTCACTGTCAACGTCACCCTAGGGCGCTACAATCCACTAAAACAAACAAAACGCTAGACTTTGCCAGCTGAACAAAAAGCAACAAATGTCCATGAAAAATGATAGTACTTACTTGCAATTAGCTGTATGTCAGATAATTGACAGAAAATAAAACAAACTACACAATCCCAATTCCAGCAGAAACCACACAGTAAATTGCAGTGAAGTCACACCCTCTGTCCCAGCTCCTGCCAACCTAGCAGTTTGAAAGCAAGAGATTGCAAGTAGATAAATAGGTACCCCTTCGGTGGGAAGGTAAACAGCATTCCGTGCACTTCGTTATCTAGGCATGCCTGCCACATGTCCCCGGAAACATTAGAAACACAGTTGGATACGATTGGCTTTTGAGCAAGGGTGACCTTTACCTTTACACATCCTACACCTGATTCTAGATGGGTCTTATTATGGTTTTTATAAGTACAGTATTAATGCTAGTTATTTTGCTAAAACTTGTAACATACTATTTTATTTTCTGAAAGTTCAGATCCAAAGTACCTGAGGATATGTCGGCTGAGCACCTTTGATTCTTACAGTTGTATTGATTGTCTCTGCAGAAAAGGAACAATTATCCAGAGTTTAGCCATAGCAAATTAAACATTACCTCATTATTCATTTGCAGCTGCAAAAATTGTAACTTCCTTTGGGGAAGGCTTAAGTAAATTTAGATATACAGAAACTGGATAAAATGGAATTTAAAATGGGGCACAGAGACAGAAACAGAGATGAGCACTGACCCCTAGAGTCGGATATGACTGGCTTTCGAGCAAGGGAAACCTTTACCTTTACAGAGACAGAAGAAAGAGTAGTGGTTATCAGAAGTATTATCAAATAAAAATATTATAAGCAAGAACTACAAGACGTCCAGACAGGGTGTATACTGAAGTTCTCAGGGGTCAGTCCTGCCTGGAGTAGCCAAACCTCCCTTCAAGCACTTTGTTTTGAACCCCCATATATACCTTTTTGTGGTGCTACAATACACACCATTCGTAGCACCTATGGATTCTGAGAACAGCATATATCAGGGGATTTTAACTTACGGCCCATGGGCAAATCCTCCAGCCCATGGTGATGACCCCAAAAGCAGAAGCATCCACACCTATGTGAATGAACCCACCATGGTTTACAGCCCACTCACCTGTCTGAAGAGGTGTAGTTTGACCCATGGCATGAAAAAGTTGAGAACCTCTGGCATATATGGAAGTTTTGCAGCCATCAAATGCTGCTTCCATTGTCAAAATTCTATGTGTCAAGCATTGCCACTAAACACTTCCCTGCTCCTTTGTGGAAAGGCAGGGAAAGTGTAATTAGTTTCTCCCTTCCTAGCTGATCATTGTAGTTTTCACAGACGTTACAAGAAAAAACAAAGGGGGGAAATATTACCCTTTTAACTGATCTAGTGTTGTAAACAGCTAGGAGAGGAAAATAATAATAATTTCTCTTTTACTACCTCTACATAGATTATTTCATTTTCATGTATGGTAAAATGGCTTGTCAGCCACTTCACCATAGAGGCATTGTTTGGATGAGGGGAGTGTGCTAAATGTGATCTAACCTTTTCCCCTTCCTCAAGCATCTACAAAAACAATGATCCCCATAAGGGGCAGTCTGGACATGCTCTGTGTGACTAAAGTGCCATCATATGGCAATTTATATTCCACCATGTGAAGCTCACTCATTGTTACATGTGGGATACACAGAAAGTGTCTCCACGAAGTTTGCAGTATTTTTGAACCACAATCAGGCATACCCTGGTAACGGCAACCTTGTGTTATCAGTTAATCTTTCTCACACTAGGTGAGGTGAAAGGAACTGCAGAATGAACTCCCCAAAAGATGCCTTTGTTTTGGCAGTTTCATGTCTGGACTAGACATGGAAAAAGAAAAAGAATTGTGACGTGATTCAAGTACAGTTGGTTATGACTTGTAACAGCCTCTTTCCAAAATGAAAACAACCTTAAATGCAAGTGAGTATGTTAAAAGTTGCAGGTGCTCGAGTAGAAAGCTGCCAACCAGCTGAGGCCATTTTGCTGCTTTCAATGAACAAGATGGTGCCACATTACATTTCACATACAAAAAAATGGAAAGACTGGCAGATTAATCTTCCTTCAACCATGATTATGGGATATTATCATTCAGTACTGCTGTAGACCAAATGGCACATGTTCCTCTATCTGTGACATTCATTCTGTTACGCTTCCCCTCCACTTCAGCATTTGTCACCTCAGATGGCTGCCTCACTTTGTCTAACATAAAGGCCAGTCCAAGGATCACCAACTTCTAGTTTGTGCAGAAATTAGTCTCCATGTAGTTTATTTAGTTTGTGCAGAAATCAGTCTCCATGTAGTTTATTTATTTTATTTACTTATTTTATTTACTCAAATTTATATACCGCCCTCCCTACCAGGACTACTCAGGGCGGTGAAACATATCATATAAAAACATCAATAACAAATTTGAATCAACATTTTTAAAAATGATTTAAAATAGACATATTAATAATAGATTAAAAAGTTAAAACTCACTCTTGCAAATTAAAAGGAAATTAAAGGAGACAAGGAGCTCACACCAACCAATGAGCTAGGGTCGTTGTACAACCCGTACCCCATACCTGCCCTGCCAGCCACGTTTTTAAATTCTTCCTAAAAGATAGCAATTCCATCTGGAGGTGCAGCTCTGTTGGCAGGAAGTTCCATAGGGTCGGAGTGGACACGGAAAAGGCCCTCTTTCTAGTACCAGAGAGATGCACCTCTCTGGCTGTTGGAACAACTCGAGAGCCTGTTGAACTATACCAGAATTATGCAACCTGGTTGGTTTGTTACAGGGAACTGTGGGTTATGTAGTCAATTACTGATGGACTCTACTGATATCTGGAAGTATGACACTCATGGACTTTGGTAGGACTGGCATCCCATTTGCATTTATAGTGTGGCGTTGCACAATGTTGTAGGGTGCACTATTTCTTAAAACAGGACTGTCTTTTCTCAGTTCCTTCTGTCCAATACCAGTTCCAGAACCAAGATAATTTAATCCTACTCTAGGCTTGGATCAAAAATGGAGATCCAGGAGGGGGAACCAAAGTTGGGAAACTATCTTAGTACCACTGGAAAGGTCTTAGAGGACCTCACTGTTGGTATGTTATTGCCCTGTCAAGTTTTGAAAAATATAGGTCAGAATCCTATTGGTGTTGCTGTAAGATTTCTGTAACTTGCCAATTACATTCATTTTCACAAATGAATTGCTTTTCAAAAAATAAGTAAGCAACCTGCTAAATTCCTTGGATTTTACTAGATTGCATACCATTATTTTATTCAATTTTTTGAAGAGAAGTGGAATTACCTGATGAAAACCAAGAAGTTTTCATTAAAATGTTGTGGCATGTCAAAGATTTGCAAGTATATTTTTATACTTAAAATTTTGTAGCACCTCAAGGTTTACAATGGCAGAGTTACAATGACTATCTGTGTAGATCAGGGCTGCCCAAACTTTTTGGACCATGTGCCAATCATGTGGTTCAGGAAGCCGGTCACTAAGGGGCCAGGTGTGGCCTACAATCCAATTCATCCGGCCCGCGAAGCCCCCGTATGGGCGTGTTTTACTTCCGCTTCCAGGAGTGACGAGGGCTTCATGGGCCAGATGAATTGGCGTTGGGGGCTGCAGCTGGCCCCCGGGCCTTAGTTTGGGCACCACTGGTGTAGATCTTGTAAGCAGGCCAACTGAGAACTCTATAATCTGTACTTACCTCCCTTCAAAGCACCACAAAATGAATAGCCATCATCTACACCTTTGCAAAGCGGAGTCTTCCAATTGACTAAACGTACACCTACACGCCACAGGCGTACATGTCCAATCAACACATTTACATCAAACTCTGCAAAAACCAGAGGAAACAACAGATGACTGTGCAACATGTACTCAAGGTGACATACTAGCTCTCCACCTCCCTCCCTCCTTCTTTATCCTTAAAAATAACTACCCAGTTATGCTAAAAGGAACAGCAGTGGCTTAGTGGTTAAGATGCTGAACTAGATGACTGGAAGGTCAGCAGGTCAGCAGTTCAAGACCCAAGTCCTGCATGATAGAGTGAGCTCCCATCTCTATCTCAGCTCTTGCCAACCTAGCAGTTCAAGAGCAAGAAATTGCAAGTAGATAAATAGTTACCACTTCGAAGGGAAGGTAAACAGTGTTTTGTGCACTCCAGTGTCTAGGCATGCCTACCACATGTCCAGAGAAACATCTGCAAACACAGACAGCCTTGGCTCTTTGGCTGTAAACAGAGATGAGCACTGAACCTTAGAGTCAGATATGGCTGACTTTTGAGCATTGCAATCCAGGGCTTAAAGAGAGTGACCGATCTAGATCACCTAGTTTGTCTCACAGCTCATTTGAGTCAAACCTGCATCTCCCAAGCTTCACTCCAAGTGATCTACCGCACTGGCAAGTATTTGCTTCTCCATGGCGAGAGCCATTTCCAGTATCACACCCAGATCCTGAACGTGGTGTCAGAGTACTAGGCATGGACAGCTGACAAGTAACACAAGCACCAGTACCCAGGGCAACTAGGGAACAGGCCAAACAGTAAGCATATCATGGTCTAGAGCAGAGGTTCCCAACCTTTTCAAGCCGAGAGCCAAGTCACACTCTCTCAGACAGCTTCAAGGGTTGGATGGCCATTTGCCCTGCCTGAATTATGAGGTTGGCCATTTTGTCCCAACAGCTTCAAAGGGATGGGCATTTTGTTTCTCAGATTTCCTTGGAGGGGTGGGGGCCCACATGAAATGGCACCAGGGACCAGATCCGGCCTATGGGCCTTAGGTTGGGAACCCCTGCTCTAGAGTCCAAGTTCAAAATCAAACTCAAGGTAGACAAGGATACAGGGTTGGTCCAGACAACAGGGCATAGGCCAAACAATCCTGATGTTAGGTGACAGGGAGCTGGCAAGATAGAGTACCTTCGGGGGCTGAAGCATGACAAGAGAGGGATTCAAGGAGTAAAGATCAAGGCAAGACACAATAGTCCATAGGAACAGGGAACAGGGCAGGAAGTCTTTGGAAGCAAGGACTAGGAGCAAGGCAAGAGATCTTTGAAGGCAGGAACCAGAAGCAAGAAATGAAATTCAGAAGCCAAGCAATAGCAAATCCAGTGACCTTCATTGCTGATGCAGCGTCAGAAGTGACAAGCTAGTTCTTGTATAGTTGGTCATAGTCCAGAAGCTTCCCCGGGTATCTCACATGGGATCTGACAGCTGCAGCAGGTTGAGGGTTCACCACTCCTAGCACTAGACCTCCAGACTAGGGGTACTGTTCTACAAGCATCAAAGCTACCTCTACAAATACCAGAGCTGCCTCAAATCCTAACACCTAGTCTTTCAAGAGGAGAACCATCCCATCAGAGAAGGTTATTAATCATCCAAGCAAACAAGCATTCCACCAAACAATAAGATCTCCATCTTGTCTGAATTCAACTTCAGCCTCTTAACCCTTTGTTGTGGCCAAGCAGTGATCTAGTACCTGACCAGATCTACTATGATGATGAGCAAGAAATATAGAGTTGCATATCATCCACATGTTGATGATAATGCACTCTAAATCTGCATGACTCAACAGCTTCAGAACAAAAAATACTTAGAACTATGAACACAGACAAAGAATGCAAAACAATTTAGATTATATATTATAAAACCTTAATTTTCCATAATCTAATTTATTTTTTCTAATTCCCTTTCCTATAGCAAATGCAGAATGAATATGATTAAGCTTTACCCATTTAGTTGGGAGCAACCTCCACTTAATGGGATTTGCTTCTAAATTAAGATACCAGCTTGTGCTGCTTTTGTTATATATTTTTTTTCATTTAGTGAGAAAAACTAGCTTTTTTGAAACATTAGCAAACATGACAGATCCAGCAAACAGTAACTTGATATACATTAACATCTCAGTATTCAAGAGAGCTTCTCAAGGAAAAAAAGTGACAACACTCTTCATATTATGTAAGATGGGGATAAATAATTCCCTCGACATCTGATGGGGTAAAAGAGGAAGGAAAGAAGAAGAAGAAGGGGATAAATAATGCACGGAAGAGGGAGCAAGACCACACCAGCTGTCTCTTTTCCTAACCTCCATATGTTGACTATGTATTTGCACAAAGCTTAGACATGCATGTTGGATGAAAGCATCCATGAGGATGAAATGCCTTTCCTCATGAAAGGTTTTCAGCAACCATTTCCTTTCTGCCTACGAATTAAGCCTCATTTTTGCCAGAGTTTTAACACTCTTTCTTCTAAAGATGGGCTGAAATCTCAGGATAATAAGTTGCCCATCAAATCAGTGGGGATTTTTTGAGTTAACTTTTCCATAAATTGAATTGACTCAAGAGGGCCTACTCTACTTATGACTTAGTTTAGCACAGTAACTTTCAACTAGAACCTATGTAAGAGTTGTTGCACCCTACCTCCACTGATTCAATGGGCCTACTCCAATGTGGCCAGCTATGGTAAGCAACAAAATTTCTAGCACTGGATTGATTGATTGATTGATTGATTGATTGATTGATTTCTATACCGCCCTACTTGGTGCAACCAACTCAGGGCGGTGTACAAACAAACAATACAATCAGCCCATAGAACACAATAATAGGGCAGCAATGCTGTAACAGAACACCACATAACAAAATAGTAACAATATGGCAATGTAATCAAATAACATTATAACAGCACAATCCACAAAACAAAACAGAGATACAATCCCAAAATGCAGTCCAATATACACTATAAAATATATAACAATATAATCCTCTTCTGGGCGAGATGGGAGGGGCCCGGAGGGAGGGCGGGACCATCCTCATACTGCCACGGCTAAGCATCTTTTATCGGCCTCCAAGCCGAAGTGACGGGGCTCGGTAGGCGGGCAGGAGCTTCACCTCACCGCCCACAGGTGCCGGCAGTCTTCTCCTTCTCATTCAATCCCCTTTGATTGTGTTACCAAAGAAATAAAGAAAAAGGAAGGAAGGAAGGGAAGGAAGGAAGGAAGAAAAGAAAAGTAAAAGGATACAGAAACAAAACAAAACCCTATAAACCCTAATAGCCCAGGGGTTCTCAACCTTTTCAAGTCTCAGGCCAGACCACACACTCTCAGATAGCTGAGTGGGCTAGACTGGTGGTTCCCCTGCTGTAAACAATGCCATAAAACGCATCTGTGGCTGTCATAAATGCATCCACTTCTGGTGGCAGCGGCAGCAGTGATGTGGGCCACATGAAATAATGCCATGGGCCAGGGCCAGCCCGCAGGTTGAGAACCCCTGCCTTAACCACTTAAAAGAGACTTCCTCCACTTTCCCAGAGTGTTAAATCTAAGAGCAGCTGAAGAGGCACAAAGGCCAAGCTCTGCTCACCTTGGGCCAGTAGAGATATTTCTTTGTCTAGTGCGTATCACAGAGTCAATTGTGAAGGTAAAACATTGTGAATGGAGATAGTGTAGCAGATGGCTTTGTTCCAACAAAAAGCACTGCTTGCATGACTCCATTTTTTTATAACACCCACTGCTCCTTGATCTTTGGATATGGCATGAAATGGCCAAAATTGGGTGCTTTCCCTTCCAAAGTCAGATACACTTTCTACTAACTCAAAGACATCATCTCTTATATTCAGCCCAGGGATGGATAAAACGTTCAAACTGAAAGACAGCTACCCGCAATAATGTACTGATGTTATCTGAAATGTGAAAAGCAACTCACTTGGAATCCAGAGCATAGTTCCATACCATCGAGAAACCTTTAATGAGCATGGCTCAACTGTGAAAGAGAATGTATTGGTTCCAGGACCTGTATAGTAGTATAAACAAATAAGTAACTCATGTCAAAACTTGTGTTACTGTTATTTTAATAATGATTTGACCACTCCTACTGGCCTGCAGATGAAAGGGAAAGCCAAATCAATGTATCTTTGCAATTAGCATGAGAAATATGGTAGCTTGGGATATGTCCGCTGCCCACTAGGTATGTACATGAATTCACTTGTTTCATACCAGCATGAAATCTCATGGTGTTTGACCCATGTAGTTGCAGCCTCAAACAAGTTAACGCTTTCATAGGGTAGGTAAATCTGTTTACTATTGCAGATCACCTCCCTGAACCTATTAATTGCCATATGACATGAAAATGAAATACAAATAGACATATATTTATCCTAAGGGGTAAATAGCAATTTTAGGTACAAACTTATTTTTACTGGGAAGTTGATGGGAAAGCTGCAGTTTGAATTGTACATGCCCCAACTGCTATGCACAAACTTTTCGAAAAGATATACCAATGATCCTAATTTGTATTTTGTTGTATCAGTTGTGAAAGATCTCACAATGCATGAGAAATGCAACAACAACAACAAAATCCTCTGATCTATCTTTCTGTAACATAAAAGGAATTACTGAAACAAACCTTGACATCTTCAACACAGAGAGAATTTTTCTTACCTAAAGAAACTAGAATTAGAGGAACTAAGGGGCACAATCCTCATTAAGACACTTTAAGATGAAATAGTGGTCTACAGACATGATAAGATGATAGCAACCTCATAGTTTACTTACTACAAGATGAGTAGAAAATGTCCAGGTCATCTGATCTGCAAAGGAGGCTTTTTTCTTGAGCTAGCGTGAATCCAGAAAAAGAAATAATCATAATAACAAGCTGGAACATGTTTACATGCCTTTTGCCATTTTAGTTGCAGTCAAACATTTATGAGGAACAAAGTAATGCTTCGTCACCTTCAGACATGTGATTTCTGCAGCTGTTTGCTACTTCTTCTTAAGCTGGGCGTTGATAGACGTTTGAAAGCTGTTTCCTGATTTTTTTTTTTAAAAAAGAGTTTTGTCATTTTTTAACTAAGCTTCAAAAAGATAAAGCAATGAGAAACCGTCTGAGCCTTGTTTATGCCCCATTTTCATATGAAGAAGGAATAGGTGGCACCTAAACCATGGCAATTCACTTAGTACAAAACAAATGCAAGTCAGAAATATACTGCTGCTAGAAGACAGTGGACAACCCACCCACCACAACCCATTGTGGTTAAAAAGTAATGCATTTTGTTCCTAGATGGGATGACAGGCCTAATTTTGCTTGCAGTACAAACATTATAAAAGGACATTAATATTCTGCATGGACATTTCCTGTCAGTATTTTCAATATGAAAACTCTGGATGGTGTAATTAGTTGACAGGACCTCCCTTATAATGAAATCTGTCTTGTTTTCTAATGTACAGTAAAACCCCTGGTTACAAAAGAGGTTTGTTCCAACAGCCTCCGTTGTAACCCCTAAAAAAAAAAACCTGTAACCTGAAACATCCATAGGGATGTATTGAAAATTTTAAAAAATGGTCCTGAATTGATCATTGTAAACCAAAACAAATACATTAAAATTTTGTAAACCGGGATGGCATTTTACATAGGATTTGCCATTGTAAACCGGAACAAACTTAAACCAAGACGGTTGTAACCCAGGGTTTTACAGTATTTGAATTTAGAAAACAATTTGTGGAGAATGCAATATTTCATTAGCCCTTGTTATAAATGAACAAAACTGATTTGGTTTAATGCTAAATCCATACCCACCAGCTGCCAACATGTTGAGACCCACATTGTTCCTGCCTGTCATGAAGCTGTTAACAGTTATAAAAATGTTAGGGGGTAAAAATGATAGCAATCAGAAACAGGGACTGAAATACAGCCTTTTTACAGCTGATTACTAAAAATATCCTCTGATTTCTTTGACCCACAAAGGACACTAACACACACATTTTTAAGGGGTTTTTAAGGTAGAGAGCACCCAGTAATAATTTGCCATTCCTTTCCTTAGATCAGCGATCCTCAACATTTTCAGGTTGCGGGTCTGACCACACCTCCTGGGCAGCTGATTGTGCTATTCACATGGTTTCTCCCACTCAGAAGTGGAAGTAAAATGTGTGCCACGCATGCGCAGAACACATTTAGCAGCGTTCTGTGCATGTGCAGCATGCATTTTACTTCCACTTATGGGAGTGGTGAGGGCATCGGGGGTTGGATAAATTGGTGTTGGGGTCTGGGTCTGACCCACAGGCCATAGGTTGTGAATACCTGCCTTAGATTGTGCAGCTTATCTGTGACTACATAGCCTGGCTCGTCTTCGGGGAGACAGAGGAGAAGGACAGGTTTCACTTACCAGTAACTGTCGTTCTCCGAGTATGTTGTTTGGGGATTCACACTGATGGGTTCTGCGCCTGCGCTGAATCCGGAGCGGAGCTGGAAAGCTGATTGGATAAAGAGTTTTGAATGTGGGACCGCCCACCATGCCCAACCCCTTTAGGCGCCATTTCGCGCTCTCCCCTCAGTTTGATATTAAAGCTGCCCGCTAAGCCTAAGGCCATCTCAGGCCGGCAGCCCTGAGGGGAGGCAGGGTTGGGTTGTGTGAATCCCCAAACAACATACTCGGAGAACGACAGTTACTGGTAAGTGAAACCTGTCCTTCTCCTTCGTGTTGTTTGGGGATGCACACTGATGGGTGACTAACAAGCTCACTTACTTGGATGGTGGGCAGCCGGCGTCCTGAGATGCAGGAGAGCGCGATGTCATCATGGATGGGCGGTCATCAACGAAGAAGATCGGAGACCAGCCGTCAGGATGGACCTGCCCCGTCTGACATCAGGGGCGGACCTTGTGTCAACCCGGTAGTGGGTGATGAAGGTGGAGGACCTGGACCAAGTGGCAGCCTTGCAGATATCCTCCATCGGGATGCCCTCTAGGAATGCAGTGGAGGAAGCCAGTGTCCTGGTGGAGTGAGCCCGGACATGAGGCGGAGGTGGCAGGGATGACATCTGATAGGCCAGGTAAATGGTACCTGAGATCCATTTAGATAGTCTCTGGGCAGACAGAGGCTGTCCCTTAGTCTTGCCACCATAAGCCACAAACAGTTGTTTTGCTCTCCTGAAGGACGCAGTCCTCTGGGTGTAAAACAGCAAGGCCCTCCTGACATCCAACGAGTGCCACACTCTCTCTTGTGGAGACGAGGGATTCAGGAAGAATGCTGGAAGCGTGATGGCTTGGGCCAGGTGAAATTCAGTCAGGACCTTGGGCAGGAATGTCAGATCTGGGTGCAACACTGCCCTGTCGGGGTAGAACTTGAGAAAAGGAGGGTCAGACCGAAGGGCTGCCAGCTCCCCTGCCCGTCGGGCAGAAGTGATAGCTACAAGGAAAGCAGTCTTGTAAGAGACAAACTTAATGTCCACCGAAGCCATGGGTTCAAAAGGTGCCTTCGTGAGTGCGGTGAGCACTGTAGTGAGGGACCACTGAGGGGGTGGTATCTTCACTGGAGGATAGGCGTTGCGTAGCCCTTGAAGGAACCTTTTAACAGTTTTGTCTCTGAAGGCGGAGGACAACACTGAAGAAGGTGGGGCCTTGGCGACCACAGCAGCTAGGTGGACCTTCAATGATGAATGTGCGGATCCCAACTCGGCTAGGTGCAGGAGGTAAGACATGACATCCTGCAGGGATGCGGAGTCCACGGTGCGGTCGCTGGATGCTAGGAAGTCAGTGAAGCGACGGTACTTGGCATCGTAGGACTTCCGTGTGGAAGGTTTCCTGGACAGATCAAGGATCCGTGTTATGTTGGGCGGATAAGCCAGGCCGTCAGGTGTAGGCTCGGCAGATCCGAGTGAAGGATCCGACCGTCTTCCATGCGGAGGAGATTCGGATCGGTGGGTAGGCGGAGACGATCGCAAGCCAGGGTTTGGAGTAGTGGGAACCACGGCTGGCGCGGCCAGGACGGGGCAACCAGGATCGTCCAGGCGTTCTCCGCACGGATCCGTATCAGGACCCGTTGGATGAGAGGGATCGGTGGAAACATGTACAGCAGTTCCTGGTGCCACGGCACCATGAAGGCATCGCCCTCCGATCCGTGGCCGATCCCTGCTCGGGAGCAGTAACGGCGGCACTTGGAGTTGGCCTGTGACGCGAAGACGTCTAGGGTCGGTGTGCCCCACCGTCGGCACAGGCGGTCGAACACCGATTCGTCCAGTTCCCACTCGTGCATTGCCGTCCCTTTGCGGCTCAGGGAGTCTGCATCGGAGTTCAGGGTGCCCTGGATGTGGACACCTATGGGGAACACGTGTACCTTCAGGCACCACTCCCACATCTGGACGGTCAGGTAGAGGAGGGAGAGAGACTTGGTCCCTCCTTGCCGGTTGAGATAGGCTAGTGTCGTGGTGTTGTCCGAGGCGATCTGCACCACACTGCCCGCGATCGACGGTCTGAAGGACCTCATCGCCTTCCACACCGCTAGCAGCTCGAGGAAGTTGATATGGTGGTCGGCTTCCTCGGGCGTCCATATGCCGTGAATCCGTAGTCCGCGGCAGCACGCACCCCATCCGTGGGTGCTCGCGTCGGTGGTGACTTGGATGGACGGTGCGGGAAGGGTGAAGAGTCTCCCCGCGGTCACATTCTGGTCCATTGTCCACCAGTTTAACTGGTCTCGGAGTTCGGGAGTCGGTGTGAGCCACTTCCCGAGGTTGTCGTGGGTGCCGTCGAAGGAGGAGAGGAACCACGACTGGAGCGAGCGCATCTTGAGTTTGGCGTGCGAGACCACCGCCGTGGTCGACGCCATGAGTCCTAGCAAACGGAGGGCGTCCCTCGCACGGACCCGACGTCTGCCCTGGATCCGTGCCACCACTGTGCGGATGTCGAGCAGACGTTTGGTCGGAGCGTAGGCTCTTAGAGCCAGAGAGTCTAGAACGGCTCCGATGTATTCTATTCGTTGAGTGGGGGTCAACTGGGATTTCTTGAAGTTGACCCGCAGACCGAGGCTCTGCATAAGGGCGAGGCAATGTGCAACATCGTCCTTGGCTTTTTGTTGGGTTGGGGAGCAGATCAACCAGTCGTCTATGTACGGGAACACTTGGACGCCTTGCAGTCGCAGATGAGCAGCCACCGGTGCCATGCACTTCGTGAATACCCTCGGAGCGGTGGAGAGGCCGAAGGGTAGGCATGTGTACTGGTAGATGTTGCCGCCCACCTGGAATCGGAGGAAGCGACGATGTTCCCTCCTGATGGACACGTGAAAGTAGGCGTCCTTCAGGTCGATGACGGTGAACCAGTCCCCGTGGTTGATCAGCGGGAGGATGGAGTGAAGGGTTACCATCCGGAACTTCCTCGCGTCGATATGCTTGTTGAGAAGACGGAGGTCCAGGATGGGACGTGCCCCCCCGTCTTTTTTGTCCACAAGGAAGTATCGGGAGAAGAACCCTTCGTGAGACTCCGACGCTGCGACCGGCTCTATGGCGCCCTTCTCTAGGAGAGCTGTTAGTTCCTCCTGGAGCGGTGGGGATGGATCGGTGATGCGGATCCGTCCGACAGTAGGGCATCTCTCGAACTCGATCGCGTAGCCAGAGTCTAAGATGGTTAAAACCCATCGGTCTGTGGTGATGGCAGACCACGCCGATAGGTAGTCGGATAGGGGGCGGTAGGGTAGAGTCTCGGTCACGGAAGAGTCAAACACGTTGTTTGCCCTTCCGTTCCGTTCGCTTGCCAGTCTGAGGCCGCTGCTGGTAGCGTGGACGGTTGGGTTGTTGGCGCTGCCGGTAGGGCTGGTACCGGGAGTAGTCCCCTTGCCTCTGTGGCGGGCGAGGTTGATAGGATGGGCCCGCCTGAGACGTCGACGGCTGGTCCTGATGGTAACGGCCGGACCCACGGTGTGGAGGGCGGAGCTGTTTTATCGTGGCGTAGTCCCCTTTCAGCTCTCCCAAGGAGGTGTCGGTCTCCTTGGCGAAGAGGCCCTCGCCATCGAAGGGAAGCTCCTCCACGAGCCGCTTGACATCGTCCTGCAGGTTAGCCGAACGGAGCCAGGCGTGGCGACGGAGCTGGATGGCGGAGGCCAAGTTTTTTGCCTCCGACTCGGTGACGTGGCGGCCGGTGCGGATTTGCTGGAGGGCGAGGTGGTTGCCCTCCATGCAGAGTTTTTCAAAGTCCGCTTGTCGATCAGGTGGCAGCAGGGACTTGAACGACTCCGCTTGCTCCCAGAGTCGACACTGGTAGCCTCCCATGGCCGTCGCGTAGTTGGACGCACGGAAGGACAAGGAGGCATTGGCGTAGAACCTCCTGCCCAGTGCGTCCAGCTTCTTCCCTTCCTGGGTCGACGGGATGGGAGTGCTGCTGATCGGCGTCCGGTGTTGGGAGCCCTTGACCACTCGGGAGTTCGGTGCCGGGTGAATGTGCAGAAAGTTGGAATCGTCCAGCAGTCTGTACATAGAGTCCACTCTGTTGGATACGGAGTGAGAAGAAACCGGCTTCTTCCACACCTCCTTGGCCGCTTTAGCAATCTTAGGGAGCAGTCCGAGGCGGACGGGGACCAACTCCTTGCGGTCGGCCAAGCCGCAGACGACATCCTCACAGTCGTCCAGGGGAGCCTCCGCCCGAATCCCAAGGGTGGATCCGAGACGGGTGATCAGTCCGGTGTAGGTCTTCAGATCCTCCGGCTGGGACCCGTGGACGGCGCCGATGTTGTCGTCCGGGGACTTGTCGACCGCAACCGGCGGTGGCTGATGCTGCTCCTCCTCCTGATCCGACGAATCGGAGTCTCCTGACCGCTCCGAGACGCTGGGCGGTGGCAGGTAGACCTCGGGGTCCGAGTCCGACCAGTACGGCCTGGCGGATCTCGGATCGCTCCCCGGCAAAGGCAGCTGGTACGGAGGGAGAGAGGCCTCCGACCGCGCCTGTTCCACCCTCTGCCGCTTCGGTGCGGGGCCCTCCTCACGGAGCGGTGGTGCCTCCGTGGCTGGTGGTGAGGGCAGAGGGCGCTCCCACGGTGTCGTCTGCGGGACCTGGAGCTCGGCGTGCAGTTTCCGCACCATCGCCTCGATGTACGGGGCGATGAGGCTCAACTGGGGCGGCGGTTCGGTAGCCGGACCAGGAACCACGGAAGGGCTGCGGAGGGAGGAAGACCTGTGCGGTGGTACAGGTGGAGGAGTCTCCGGTGGCGGTGGAGGGCTGTGGGCCCTCTCCGGCGTGGCGTCCCGGGCCTCGGTCGACATCCTACCCGGCGTAGGTGGAGCTGCGACCGGGGCGGATGCTAGGGAGCGTGGCAGCGAAAGGTGAGCCGGTGCCGGGGTCGGAGGAAGAGAAGACGAAGAGCTACGGCGCTTCTTTTTCTCTTTTTTGTCCTTCTTCTTCTTCTCCTGCTCCTTCTTCCGCCTGAACAGTTCAGAGGCCGAAGGCCTGGAAGAAGAAGCGGAGGTTGAAGGAGCAGACGTGGAAGCGGCCTGCTCTGGAGCTGGGGGAGCCGGTGGTGCCAGTGCGGCCTCCATGAGGTAGGCTTGAAGGCGGTACTGGCGGTTCTTGATGGCGGCCTTCGAGAAGCCGCGACAGACTTCGCAGGTCTGGACCTGGTGACTCTCCCCGAGGCAGCGAAGACAACGCACGTGCCCGTCCGAGCTAGGGAACTTTCTCTTGCAGGACGGACACTGCTTGAACGCTGCCGCTGAGGCCATCCACCGAAGTAGATGGCCGAAGAGAAAAAATTATCCCGGCCGGGAGGCCCCGACACGAGATGTTGTCTTTTTTTTTTTTTTTTTTTTACCGGCGGCTGAGGGCGAGCCCCAGCCACACGAGGACCAAGGGAACAAGTCCCCTAGTCCGAGAAAAATTGTAAGGTAGGAAAAATTGGAAGATTCTGAGACAATCTCAGTAAAGTACTCACAGCTTTTTTTCCAGGCTCCTGCTTGCGCAGCGGAAAAAAGCAAACTGAGGGGAGAGCGCGAAATGGCGCCTAAAGGGGTTGGGCATGGTGGGCGGTCCCACATTCAAAACTCTTTATCCAATCAGCTTTCCAGCTCCGCTCCGGATTCAGCGCAGGCGCAGAACCCATCAGTGTGAATCCCCAAACAACACGAAGGAGAATCAAATTTCCCATATCTAGATCAGCAATTTGACTATAAAAACTTAAATTACTGAATTCTTATCTATAACCAAATTGCATCCATCTCTGAAATTCAATGGCAAATAGATCATCTTCTATCCTTTCTCCTTAGTTTAAGGGCAAGAAATTTCTGGCTCTGCAAATGATGGACTATGATTCCTACCCACCCTTGGCCATATAACAAATGGAGAAGGGTGACAGAATTTGCCACCCATCATCTGCAGGGCCACATATTTACTGTCAAGGGACTATAACGGAGTAGTGAAGATGGGTCCATTTTGGTCTCCCAGCTTAGGACATATAAAAAGTGAAATGGTGGAACAATAAAGGAGAAAGCAGGCATAGAAAAATCAAAAGACAGCATCTTTCACACACACACAAGGGATCTGGGTGGGAAAGTAAAATTCTTCCATTAAGTCCCCACACACACACACCCAAAATGATCATGAGACAAACCTTCAAAGAAAGCAGAAAATGGGGAGTAAATAAAAAAGGATGAAACCTCCCAGCCTCAGTGGCTGATTGTCCTCTACAACCAAAGTACCAGTCCCTTCCTCATTAAAATAATCTAACCCAGTGTTTCTCAACCTTTGGTTTTGGGACTTCAATTCCCAGATGCCCAAGTCAGTTCCCCAAAGCACTGATCAGCCAATGAAGTACCCCTGTGGGTACTGATGGGGGTTGTCTCCAGATACAGTCCTCTTGCTCAGTGGACTCATCTCCTGCCCAGATGCAGCTCTTTCATCACCTGGAGTCTCCCTGGCCTTTAGGCAGGAAGAGATAAAGCAATATCCTAAGTCCCATTTGTCTTTCTAGCCATTAGTACCATTAAGTCTGCCTGTTTTCCCTTTTGCTTCTTTCCAACATGTTAACCCTTGCTGGGCCAGTTTCTTCACATTTGCTTATGTCTCTGTTAGCTGAAAAAAATATTACAATTTGAAGATAAGAGTTTCCAGTGGAGAACTGCAGGCTTTTGTTTGTACTGGTAAAACATCAACTGATCATTGTTGATTTGGAAGCCACCTTAGTAAAAGCACCATGTTCTGCTTGTACAGTACAAATGACAAGTACCGGTGGTAACATTTTAACTTCTCTTTTAAAGCAAAACTTTGAAAGTACTGTACAGTACCGTTTCTGTTGCACTGCTAAGAACAGCTCCTCAATGAAAAAAATCTCATTAGCAATGCAACATTATCCTGGTGGCAACAAAATGTTGTTGATTCTAACATGTCTACCATTGTGACTTGTCACCTGGGAATTCAAGAACCACACATTATGATTATTATCACTAATACTGCCTGGTATGATGTAAATTATAGGTGAGTAAACTGTGCTGGGACCATGGTTGCTTTGTGGTTAAGATGCTGAACTTGATGATTGAAAGGTCAGCAGGCCAACAGTTCAAGACCCAAGAGCTGTACGATGTAGTGCTTCCATCCCTGTCCCAGCTCCTGCCAACCTAGCAGTTTAAAAGCAAGAAATTGCAAGTAAATAAACAGGTACCACTTGGGTGGGAAGGTAAACAGCGTTCTGTGCAGTCTGGTGTCAAGTGATGTCCATGGAAACACATGCAAACAGTGTGGGCTTTTTTTGGCCATAAATGGAGATGAGCACAGACCCCCAGTTGGATAAGACTGGCTTTTGAGCAAGGTGACTTTTGCTTTTAACTTTTACTTAAACTGTGCTCCTTCCCAATCAATTCTCATTGTAAAGTCTTGAAAAGTATAATTTACACCAGTATAATTTACCACAATCATTGTCTTCAGACCCTTAATGATAGAAAATATGTAACAATAACCAGTAAATTGATGACAACTTTGTCCAACTGCCCATTTATTTAATAAAACATAAATACCTGGTTTATTTACAGTCAAACCTCACATAACGAGCGTTTCGCTTAGCGAAAAACTCGCATAACGAGCAAGTTTTTTGCTAAGCGGTCCGACTCGCATAACGAATTTTTCTCTATGGAAAAACTCGCATAATGAGCGTTTCTATGGGGAAAACTCACATAGCGACTCAAATCATCAATCATTTGATTGTGAATCAAATCATCTTTTCCAGGCTTTGAGTCTATGTTAATGCTTGTTTATCAAACATGCCACAGACTCTGTTCCTCTATTTAAGGGCAGCATCAATGCCAAGAATGAGACAAGACATCCCTCTAGTGGCTGATATAAACAGAAACACTTTCACAATCATAAATCCTTGATACTCAGAATAGGGATGTACTTTTTTATTGTACATACACAGCTCCCCGATGGCTCAGTGGGTAAAAGCACTATGCTTGGAGACTGAAAGTATGGGGTTCAATTCTAGGGGACATGAAAGGAGCCTCATTTGGGCGTCCCCTACAAAAATCTTTTCAACCCAGAGTAATCTCTGACACGAAAACACAATTGTAAATACCTCGCTTAATGAGCAAAATGCGATCCATGGGGGTTGCTTGTTAAGTGAGTTGCTTGTTAAGCGAAACACCACTGTTAGCAAGACAGATTCGCCTGCCCACCCTGCTCAAGCAACAGGGCGGGCAGGTGAATCCATCTCGCTAATAGCGCTGGCTTGCCTGCAAAGTGAAGGCAGACGGATTTGCCTGCCCACTGTTGCTTGAGCAGGGTGGGCAGGCAAATCCGTCTTGTTAATAGCACTGGTTTGGGAAGCAGAATGGGGAGCCCCTTGTCTGTTTCCCAGCCATGCCACAGGGTGAATCCCTTGGTTAGATTTGCCTTTGCTGTTAGGCAGGGCGAAACCCTCACTATTGTTGTTGTTATCGACTTATATGCCGCCCCACTCGCAAAGTGCGACTCTGGGCAGCTTACAACATGTCTCCACATAACATAAATCTACAAAATGATACAATTTACGTAGTATTACAAGCTCAAAAGCAGTACACAATTAAAACAATACAAAGCATCCTCCTAATCCTAGGCTGTGGTCTTTAATCTTTCTCTGGGCAAGTGGAGCCCGTAGTTAGGCGGGTGAGAGCCTTCTCTACACCTGAACGGCCACAGCTAATCCCGGTCTTCTTCCCTCCAGCGATGATGGGGCCTGAGGGTGAGGGGGCATGAGCGTTCTCCAAGCCTTTGCCTTGCTGTTAAATTTGCCTTCCCTGTTAGGCAGGGTAAATCCCTTGCTGTTAGGTTTAATTCAATTTAAATATTTATATCCCGTCCAATCAGAGGATGTCCAATTCCGGGTGGCTCACAGTAATGCATATATATACACAATATAATCAGAATACAATCCATAAACAATAGTCAGCGGAGAATAAACAATAAAATCACAGTATAATCAATAGCTAACAGCGAGGCAAAGGCAAACCTAACAGCGAGGGGTTCACCCTGCCTAACAGCAAAGGCATGTTGCTTGAGATGGGGGGGGGGAGGGGAGGCGAATGGTTTGGGAAACAGAACGAGGAGCCTGGTCTCATTCCCAAACATGCCTCCACTGCCAATTCACCAGCGCAGGCAAGAGAACTGTTCTCGTTAAGCGAGTTTTTGCTTGTTCAACGAGGCAGACCTTTTGGGGAAAATTCTGTTCATTAAGGGAGTTACTCACTAAGTGAGATGCTCGTTATGTGAAGTATTACTACAATCTCCCACCAAAAGATATCAAGTGTGCAATTTTCTGGATTATGTCCATTTTGCAGAAGTTAATCTTGTTAGAGAAAGTGCAGCAACTTTTAAAGTAACCAAATAGTAATAGAGTAATAAATAGCTGTAAATTCTTGTTTTCTTGTCCACCTTGAATTTTGCTCACATAGCAATTTATTTCTTCTTTAGGTCACTCTCTATTTCAAAGAAATTATTTTTGTCCTCCTTCATTTGCAAAGGAAGACTAACCATAAGCACACCTTCACATTAGTCTTCAGGATACCTACACACATGAAAGTTATGTTGAGGCGTCTTAATTTTTATTTTCTCTTAAACTTTTTTTTTTGAACAGTAAACATTTTTTCTTTTCCCTTATCATGAGCATCCAGAGTAACTATTCCTAATGTCAAGGTGCCAAGGAACACCTCAGTTGCACAATCAGAGATGTGACCTGACATTCAGCCAAGATGCAACCCAGCAGCTCAGCAAATACCCCAAATTGTCTGTGGTAAACTAACATAAACATTACATCAATGTCAGTAGAATTCTGGGCAATATGATGCCGTTTAATTCATTATTCTTCTTTGTTTCCTTTTACTCCTTCAGGTATTGAGGAATTTTATTTATCGTTCCCATTTTGTATTTCGTTGTTCTGTCTCTTAGGCCTTTAACATTTTTTGTTATTGTTCAGTCGCACAGTCGACTCTGACCCTTTGCGACCCCACGGACCACCACCCGCCAGGCACTCCTGTCCTCCACCATCAACCTCAACTCGCTCACTTCCGTGTCCATTGCATCCACAATACCATCTAGCCATCTCTTCTAGGCCGCCCCTTCCTCTTTTGCCCTCGACCCTTCCAAGCATTAAGGCTTTCTCAAGTGAGTCTTCTCTTCTCATTTGATGTCCAAAGTACTTTAGCTTCATCTTTACTATTTGACCTTCTAAGGAGCAGTCAGGGTTAATTTCTTCTAAGATTGACCTATTTGTTCTCCTCGCTGTCCAGGGGACTCTCAAAACTCTCTTCCAACACCACATCTCAAAGGCATCTATTCTTCTGCGCTCAATTTTCCTAAAGGTCCAGCTCTCACAACCATACATTGCCACCAGAAATACATTGCTTTGACTATACGAATTTTAGTTTGCAATGTGATGTCTCTACTTTTCACTATGTTCCCCAGGTTTCTCATAGCTTGTTTCCCAAGAATCAGTCCATTTGTATCTAGTGTGGATTTCTTTAAAATAGATTCTCCGTTGCCAGCTTGCTGGTCCTGTTGTAACTTCATCTTTTGCCAGGTTGTTTCAGGGCAAACCAGGATGGTCTTCATAGCTACTATAGGGGTCCTGTGGCACAAAGCCACGCCATACTCCGCCCAATCCTAGCAATCCCTTACTTTGGCCTGTTCTTGCAATGTGAGTGTGGGATTGGACTTTGAGAGGTTTTTCATTCATTAGCATCAAATAATCTGGCATAGCAATCTAAGAAGACTCATGATGGACTGGATTAAAGAACAAACCAGGCCAACAAATTGACTCTGAAAAGCCTATAAACAGGGCACCAGTCCTGTCACTTTTACATGGGGGTTCCTCGGCAACTGGTTCATGCAGGCATATTGGATCTGATAAACAGGCACTAGACCAGTGATGATGAACCTTTTAGAGACCAAGTGCCCAAACTGCAACATAAAACCCACTTATTTATCGCAAAGTGCCAACACAGCAACAGGGGAGGAAGGAAATGCTCCCATTGAGCTGTTGGGCAGAGGGGGAGGGCGAACTCTGTGCTGGGGCAACTGCACGGGTGCCCACAGAGAGGGCTCCAAGTACTACCTCTGCCATACATTCACCACCACTGCACTAGACCCAGTATCCTCACCCTACATGGATTTGTCTAATTCTCTTTTAAAGCTCTCTGGCCTGGTAGCAGCTGGAGTATTTTGGGCTATTGCTCTGAGCAGACTTTAACACCACAAGAAGCCTGCCAACAGTGAAGCCCAGTTTGCATTGGGAAATACAATCCCCCAAGAAGCAGCAAAAAAAGCCCACAGAATAAACAACTCCTAGGTCTAAATCCAAAAGATTCAGTCCAGCAATTTTATTGCTCACTTAATTGTTGACTTATTTTTCAGCAACTGATTTCACAGGGCTGCTGTACTCGGTAATCAGTCAAGTCATAGCAAAAAATTGTTTCAAAAATGATAAACAGTATCTTTAAAGTCTGTAAGAATGGCCAATATCCTATTACAGTGATGGTGAACCTATGGCATGCATGCCAGAGGAGGCACTCAGAACCCTCTCTGTCGGCACCCATGCAGTCACCCCAGCAGTTTGCCCTGCCCCTCTGCCCAACAGGAGCGCTTACTCCCTCCCCACAGCACAGAGTTCATTCCACCTCTCTGCCCAGTAGCCCAATGGGAATGTTTCCTTTCTCCCCTGTTGCTGTGTTGGCACTTTCCAATAAATAAGTGGTTTCAGCTTGCAGTTTGGGCACTCGGTCTCTAAAAGGTTCGCCATCACTGTCCTATTATATATATACAGACACCCACAAGGCAAATTGCAGGAGTTGCCATGAACTTAATCTCAGATTTGGCCCTTTGTCAGTTAACTACAATGTGGGGGCAGCTTCCGTGATTTCTCTTGTATGCACACAAATATCCAATAGGATACTGCCTAGCATGAACACTTTGTAATTCCTTAAAATGATATAGGAGTCTTGTTTTGCCTGTAGTAGACTTACATGTTTACTCTTTTGTCAACAGCTTCAGTCACAGTGATCAGTATTTATAATTAAAAATGGATTCAGAAAATAAAACACAATAGAACTTTGTAACCAGCATTTATGGAAAAATTCTGAATAGCCAGCACAACGATAATTAGCATGTGTATATGACCAGCACAAACATAAAAATAAAGAACTATATGAAATTTTAGAATCTATTTGTTTTCACTGGATGTTTCTGGATTTTCACAATCAAATTCAAATGGTTTGTCATAGCCCATCAGATGATTATAGTCATGTGGATATTCAAAAAGCAAAGGGTTAACAAGCATTGACATTTTTTTAGCATAAAATGTGGTGAAAACTTTGCTAACATTTGGAACCTTCACGTCCTTCTGACAGAACACTGTTTTCTTTTGTGCCAAAATAACATTGTAAGTAAATGCTGTGTAAATGTCTGTTTCAGCCTTGTAGTATAGCCTGATGACATAGCGCTTAGAAAGGAAGTGCAGAGCAACTGGTGTTATGAATGTACACAGTCCCATCATGATGTAAAAGGCAATTTGCAGAGGAAGGCTGTAAGTATTTATAAGACTTGTGAAGCCGAGAGAATACATTACAGAAATGGATAGAAGGCTGGTAGAATAAGAGAAGAACTTCACTCCTGAAAAATAAAAGTAAATGGAGAAGTAAGAATGTGAAAACAGTTTTTAATCTAATATACATTACTGCCCTATGTTTATGTAACTCAGGAAGTGCACATTCAGTTAATTTGCAACCTTATACTCATGTAACAAGGAATAAGTCCCATTAAATTCAATGACCAACACTCAGCAGTTTTTGTCTGCATGCAATAGGCAGCTAAGGTTAATTAAGCCACGAGACCAGCATGTGATCAGATATATGACCATCAGTTTGCTAATCAATCAGCTGTCACAACTTACACGATTGTGCCACAATGTGAAAAAAGCCAGTACAATTTGGGCTAATGGGGCTTATTTCAAAATAGAGTTACACAAGATTACAATATTAGGCTAAAAACACAAAAAAATTGACACATCAACAATGGGTAATACCTCTTTGAGTTCAGAGGATGACCATGAATATATACTGCAACAGTTCAAGAAGACAGTTTGTTTGACATGGATCTTTTTCTGCTTTATTAAAGATTGTCCTTGCTCGAAAGCCAATCGTATCTGACTCTAGGGTTCAGTGCTCACCTGTTTATAGCCAAACAGCCAGCACTATCTGTGTTTGCAAACATTTCCATGGACACGTGGCAGGGATGACTAAAAACTGGAGTACACAGAACACTGTTTACCTTCCCACCGAAGTGGTCCCTATTTATCTACTCACTCCGTCATGCAGCACTCAGGTCTCAAACTGCTGACCTGCCAACCTTTGAGTCATCAGGTTCAGTGTCTTAATCACTAAGCCACTGCAATCCCTGTGCTTTATTAAACCCTCCTACATTTCAATTTCCCAGTCATTTTTGTTACAGAATGCATACAAGTAATAAACTTATAATGTACACATTCCATAGCACTGTTATTTGCACAGCAGATAACATGTATGGATTTTCCCCCTACAAGCAAACATTAAAAAGGAAGAAAAAAAATATTCCCCGACATACTGATTTTTGCCTTACAGAGTATGTCTGGTGAAGTGGACTTGCTCCACGAAAGCTCACATTAAAAATATAGCAGTCAGTCTTTAAAGGGCTGCAGTGTTTTTGTTTTTACTTTCTGATGTGCCTGAAACACAGACTAGCAGGGCTATTTTTTTTTAAATAGTATTTTAAAAATGCTGCAGAGAAAACCTATATCCCATACCAAATCTGAGGAACATTTTAAAAAAAAACTGAAATATTAAAGTCTAATTCAAGTAGCCTACCTCCTACTAAAGTTGCTAAATTTCCACGATAAATTAATCTTCCGTGTTCAGAATCTTCACAGTGGGATGATGTGCTAAAATAACAAAGTGGTTCCACATGGCCAAATGGAGTCTAGGAAGAACAACATCCAGCAAATAGGTATCAATATTACACCCAATAATGTGTGTGTTTTTATACAGAGATATTCACTGTTCAAAGAACTTATCTGAATCATATGACAAGACTGTGGTTGCAACTTGATAATTGATGCAGTCGTTGGGACTTTTTCATTTACAAGTTGTTTATGTTTATATTCTGCTTTTGTTCCAATGATCTCAAGGCAGCAGTGATGGCTTTCTTTCTCCCTACTTTATCATCACAACAAAGCAAGGAAGTCAGGGTCAGAACAGATAATAATCAGTCCAGTCACTCAGTGAGATTCAAGTCTCAGTCTGGATTAAAACTTGGATTTTTTCAAGTCTCAGTAAAATGCACTAACCATTACACCATACTGTTCTTTTAACAGACCATGATGGTATTCATCTCAAAATAAACTATGCAACTCAATAAAAATAAAGTTTGTGTACTGCTTGAATCTCAGAAATTCATTGTGCTATCTTTGTAGTGTACCTGCCATTCTACCTTTTGTCTTACAAATCATTTGACCAATACACTATAGGTAAAAGTAAAAATTTCCCTTGCTCGAAAGCCAGTTGTATCCAACTATAGGATTCAATGCTCATCTGTTTCAAAGCCGAAGAGCCAGCGCTGACTGCTTCTGCAGACGTTTCCGTGGTCATGTGATAGACATGACTAAACATCGGAGAGCACGGAATGCCGTTTACCTTCCCACCGAAGTGGTCCCTATTTATCTACTTGCAATTTCTTGCTTTCGAACTGCTAGGTTGGCAGGAGCTGAGACAAAAACGGGAGTTCCTTCTATCCTGCAGTACTCAGGAATTGAACTGCTGACTTCCCGCCTTCAAGTCAGCATCTTAGGCACTTGAGCCACTGCAGTCCCTACATTATAGGTAGGAAAGTAATACAATGGAAGCAAGGGCCAAGCTCATTTTGCACCAGTCTCAATTTGATCAAGGCATCACTAGAGATCAGATCAGGAATTTTCTGCTAGTATAAGAGAAGGTATTTCTGAGCATGTGTGGAATGCCTTTTTTTATCACCATGCATAACCAGCCTCCTTTTTCTTTTCAAAATACAGTGGTACCTTGCTTAAGGAGCATAATGTGTTCATTGGGATTGCTCTTTAAGCGAAACACCATTGTAAGTGACCAACTGAAAATTCTGTTCTTTAAGCAAGTTACTTTCTAAGCGAGGTGCTCTTTATGCGAAGTTTTACTGTACGTGGCATTAGAAGGATGGTTTTCCTTTTGACTCAGCACTGACAAAAGTTTGTAAGAACTACCCAAGTTATTATTTTCTTTGAAGTTACCCCGGTCATCAATTTTTCAGCTAGAAGTGGGTTCATTTTCCTAGCTAGATATGAAATGCAAGATCTAAACACAAATCTTTAGCAAGTACTGTATGAGAGCCACCCCCAAACTGTCTGAAGTGTTATTGGATCACAGAAGTAGCAAAACAAAACAGACATTTAGACAAATTTTGACTCTTAGGTTAACAACCAGGCCTTGCTTTATTTTGAGCTTCCACTACTAAGAGGGCTAAACCCTGAGGGTGAGGTCTGATGGCATCTTATCCTGCTTTGTCTCTTTGATTTTTGACAGGGCATTATTTTCTCCTGACATTTGTCTGCAATTCGTCACATGCCCTATTAAAAAGAAGCCTTCCCTTAGTCACAGGCAAAATAATATTCTGGCAAAATTCCCATTGCTTAATGTAGTAAATGGCACTAGAACTGGCCTACTGAATCAATGGGGGGTTGGCAAATTAACTCTTCCATTAAGTTTCAGCCTATCTCACCAGGTTAATATGCTATGGTAATAAAGTAGACAAGTGATGGCAAACCCTGGCACTCCAGGTTCTCTGGAACATCAATTCCCAGAAGCCCTGATCAGCAGGAGTGCTGACTTGGTTTTTTGGTAATTGCAGTTCAAGAACACCTGGAGTGCCAAGGTTCACCATCATGGGAGTAGATCATACTGCCAGTGACTCAATGCCGATTATTAAGTGGTGGTTAACTGAGAGAACCATGAGGACTAATGCCTTAGGTGGTAAAGTCCTCGGGGAAAGGTGATGGTCCCCAAGTGGATTAAATCTCATTTGTATCCATCTTGATGGAGGGCAGCAGTTTCATCAATACTGGCCTGGGACTGATGAGGACTTTGTGTACCAAAAGGGCTCAGGACCAGAAAGTGACTCACAGAACTGGATCAGTGGTAGAGTGTCATGCTGCAATGCAGAAGGTAAATGAAAGACCACTGCGTTATATGATTCCCAAGACAATCTTCATGGCCATGATGATCACCAATATTCGTAATAGGATACGGCACTTGATGAAGAATTAAGTTCCAGTGATTCAATTGGGCCTACAGTATTCTAATTGCAACTTGGTTTAGCATAGTACAGTGGTGGCAAACCTATGGCACATGTGCCTGAAGTGGCACTCGGAGCCTTTTCTGTGGGCACCCATGCAGTCACCCCAGCACAGTTTGCCCTGCCCCTGTGCTCATTGGGAGAGCTTTCTCCCTCCCCCAGCACAAAGTTCACCCCACCCCTCTGCCCAGAAGCCCAATGGGATCGTTTCCTTCCTCCCCTGTTGCTGTGTTGACACTTTGTGATAAATAAGTGGGGTTTGGGTTGCAGTTTGGGCACTCAGTCTCTAAAAGGTTCGTCATCAGTGGCATAGCATGTAGATCCATCTACATCAATGATAAGTACAGAGATGACTCACCCAATCCCCATTGACTCAGTAAGCCTAGGTAAAGATCTCCCTTGCTTGAAAGCCAGCCGTATCCAAGTCTAGGGTGTGGTGATGTGTAGTCCTGCGTTGTCTTAATTCTGTGATGATTTTTTAATTCTGATGTTTTTTAATTCTGATGTTTTTAGTGATACAGTAAAACCTCATATAACACTAAAACCTGGTTCCACAAGTCTTGGTGTTATATGATTTTTAGTGTTATCTGATCCTCTATGGGATCCATAGAGATACATTGTAACCACACAGGCTTTAGCGGTTGTTATCTGAAGCATCCCATAGGATCTTAATATTATCTGATGCAATTCTTCCCCCCAGATTCCTTAATGTTATGCGATTTTAGTGTTATTCGATACTAATGTTATATGAGGTATTACTGTATTGAGTTGGGTTTTATTTCTGTTTTTATTGGGATGTAAGCCGCCCAGAGTCGGGTTCCCCCGATTGGGGCGGGGTATTAAATTTAATAAATAATAATAATAAAAAAGTGCTGATCTCCATTTACAGCCCAAAAGTCAGTGTTGTCTGTGTCTGCAGGTGTGCCAGGCATGACTAGATGCAGGAGCGCATGGAATACTGTTACCTTCCCCACCAAAGTGGTACTTGTTTATCCACTTGCAGTTTCTTGCTCTCGAACTGCTAGGCTGGCAGGAGCTAGGGCAGAGACGGGAGCTGACTCCGTCATGCAGTACTCGGGGGTCTTAAAACATCTGACCTGCCGACCTTCTGGTCGCCAAGCTCAGCGTCTTAACCACTGCAGTAAAAGCCTACTCGACTGCAATTTACTTCCCCAAGCAACAGGATCCTGGCCACTAAGGATTAAATATGCGGGGCAAGCTCCAGCCTAGGCATCTCTCCCTGCCTGCCCACCCCAGCCCCGCCGGGAAGGGGGTGTCCCTATACACCGCAGCACCTGCTTGATCTTCTTCCCCATCCAAAGCCGGGATCCAAAACTTCCCGGCCAAACCACCACCGGGCGCTGCCCGCGCCACGAAGCCGCCGAGGAGTGGCTCGACTCTGGGGCGGCTGCCGGCCGTTTCTCCGCAAGCAGGAGCCTCTGCCATCCTCCGGCGCCCCTTTGCCACGATGTTAAGCCGAGGGCACGGCAGCCTAGGCCGGCCGGGAATAATAACATCCCTCTTCCCCTTCTTCGCCCTACGAGCAGGCAAAGCCGAGCAACTCGGCCTTGCTTCCCCCACCCCTTCCTGTGTCGTTTGGCGGAGCCCAAGAGTGCAGCTCCGTTTTAATTCCCTCCTGGAGAAATGGCGTCCAAATGGCGGGTTGTTGTTGTTTTTTGGACAATAATGTCGCTAAAAATGGTGCTTTCCTCGCGGGAAACCCTTTCACGTGTGGCCTTGGAAGAAGGGCCTCGTTGAAGACGCCTATAACAGGGGTGCCCAAACATTTCAGGCTGTGGGCCGGTCACTTGGTTCAGGGAGCTGGTCACTATGGCCTGGGGGCCGGATGCGGCCCCCCAATGCAAGTTCATCTTACCCTCTCAACCTACATCCGGGCCACAAACCCCTTGCTGCTCCTGGAAGTAGAAGTAAAACATGCCCGTATGATGGGTGCGTTTTACTTCCACTTCCAGGAGCGAGGAGGGTTTCACGGGCCGGATGAATTGGCATCGGGGGCCGCATCCAACTCCCGGGCATAGTTTGGGCACTCCTGGCCTACAAGCTTCAATTTAGACATGACAAAGAGCGCAGCAAAAATTCAGGTCCCACGTTAAAATGGCTGCATTAGCTAAGTTTATTTATTTATTTATTTATTATTTATTAATTGAATTTATTACCCCGCCCCACTCGGGAAAACCCGACTCTGGGCGGCTTACATCATGATAAATAAAAGTAGAAGATAAAAACATATAAAATCGTAAAAGTTTAAAGTTTTACGTAAAAGTTTTAAAGTTTTGTCTCTCTCTCCACCCAAAAGCCCTCCAGAGTGGCCCCTGCAGTGAGAAACGACGTTTTCAGATAAATAGGCAGGATGATGAAAATCAAACCTTTGAAACTATGGCACATTTGCAGGGGCTGTGGCGAGTCAGACAATAAGGCAGTGCATGCATAGAATTGTACATTTTGCAGTAAGCTGCACTCTGTACATGCCCAAAGGTTTACCATTCTTTCCCAGTCTTGAGTCTAATGTGTGAAACTCAAACAGAACTTGTGATTATTATTATTATTATTATTATTATTATTATTATTATTATTATTATTATTATTATTATTATTATTATTATTATTATTATTATTATTATTATTATTATTATTATTATTATTATTATTTATTAAATTTAATACCCCGCCCCAATCGGGAGAACCCGACTCTGGGCGGCCCACAATCAGAACAAAACCAGAATAAAACAAGAATAAAACCATCACTAAAATGTCAAAGTTAAAACAATCGGAAGATTAAGATCTGCAAGCTGATCTTCTGTTGGCCCAGCCAAAGAAAAGCTGCAAGGCTGGTTTCTTCCAATATTGTGGTGGGAATCTACAGCTGATAGGTAGCAATATGTTTGGGAGCTGATGGACGGAGTCAGGAAAAGTATCTACCAAGTCACTGGGTTTTCCTCTCCATGGGTGGAAGACTGAGAAATAATAGAGGGAACTGGTAGTAAAGGTAGTCTCTTTTTCTTAAAAGGCATTCATGTCCAACTCTAGTGTGAGGTGCTCATCTGTTTACAGCCAAAGAGCCAGTGCTGTCCACGTCTGTACATTTCCACGGTCATGTGGCAGGCATGACTAGATGCCGGAACACACTGAACGCTATTGCCTTTCCTGCCTAAGTGGTATCTATTTATTTATTTGCATATATATATATATATATTGCTTTTGAACTGTTAAGTTGGCAGGAACAGACACTCAGCCCATCAAACAGCACTCTGGTCTCAAACTGCTCACCTGCCAACCTTCCAGTCATCAAGCTCAGCCTCTTAACCACTAAGCCACTGATCTGATACCAAGTACTAAAAATGATTTCAGATTCGGCAGCCTTGTTTACTTTCAAGTACAGTGGTGTGTACACTTTAGTTGATTTTGTAAAACATTATTCCTAGAGGAAGTTTGCTTATGAAGGATTGGAGCACAGCTTCCGGGCTTCCAGATGTTGTTGGCTTATTGGCCCCATCAGCTCCTGCTGGCAGAGCCAATAGTATGAAGAATGAAGGAAGCCTCAGTCTAAAGCAGTGGTTCCTATCCCTGTGCTGGGGCATTGTATAGCATTAATTGTAGAAAATGCATAATCTTGTGGTTCTGGACTGTCAAGTCTGAACCAACCTATAAGAACCTTAACAAGGCTTTCAAGTTAAGGAGTGGTTTTATCAGTTCCACTCCTCAACAGGTTTCCATGGCTGAATTGGAGACTTGAGCCCCGGTCTCCAGAGGCCTAGTCTGTCACTCTATCTATGACATCACACTAGGTAAAATTCAAAATGAAGGGAGAGATGCTGAAATGTCACTTCCTCATCTGCATAGCAGTTTGCTTGGCTCTGAAAGTAACAGCCCCACAGGCATGGACACTACATGTCCCTTTTCCTAATGAAGAGCTCATTAAGAAAGGGGAGAAGCACAAGAGATTGGGTTTGTTTGAAACGGTAGCGTATGGGATGCACATAACATTCACTCAGTTGTATTCCTAATCTTCAGAAAAATGTAACAATTTATGCCTGAAGTGAATCATGCTCCTGTCCTTTGGACATTTCATAGATTACTTACCTGTCAGCAACACCTCTGCAGTACACAGTGTTCAAGTCATGTGTCTGGCAGAGCTGAAGCAGAATTGTTATATGTACAGGATAAAAAAACTATATATTTTTTTCTGTTCTTAGTCATTGAAACATTTGGCCCAAAGAATGGTTAAAATGTTATATATTTTAAACCAAGTTACAATTAGACATACAGTATACACTAAAATCTAAAAATAGGTTTAACTTTAACATCAACACTAGACTCTTTTGGAGGGGGGTGTCTGTAAGGAAACTATAACAGCTCCATGGACAGAGTGCTCTGTGTAATTTAAAAAAATTGCAGGAGGAAGGCAATACCTGTATGGGTCATACGGATAAAATCTTTGTTTGCCTATGTAATTTTTTGCTTGCAGTTATGCAAATTAGAGACCACCCTATAGAAAACAGCAGGTCTTCTAAGTACATAAAATAGGAGTAAATACTGTATAGTACTCTGTAAAAAAAAGCAGCAGATACCCCTCCAAACAACATTGATAGTAATGGGTTAATGCATACATAATAAAAACAGAATTTTGTCCTTTGGGTCTTACGGTGATAAGAATGTTCAGAAGACTGGCAACATTCTCTCCCTCTGCTGTATCTAGTATAGAAATTAAAGCCACATATTGGGATAAAATACTAACAGCCTACTGTCTACTTAGAAGCGAATCCCATTAAGTTCAGAGGCTTAATCATAGGTAAACAAGTAAAAGATCATAGCATTCATTGTATATTATAATTCTGTACTGCAACAGAATTGGTATCCTCCAGATCCAAAAGATTAAACTCTAGGACTGTCTATCTGGAAAGTATAAGGTTAGGAAAGACTCCTGAAGATTACTGAATGAAATATTGGGGAAAGTTCAAAACAGATTGTGACAACAAGTCTATAATTAGTACTAGGCCCAGCCACAGTAAGCATTATCTAAATAAATGCAAAATATAGTCTACTTTATAATTATATAGGGACTGTGGTGATACAATTGTTTGTCCTTAAGTCTAAGAAAAACCAAATTGAACAATTTTGGGAAATGAAGCATCCTATTCATTTTGCATCTCCAGAGTAAAATAAAGTCTAGCAAGCTTCCTCCTTCAAAATTACATAATCAACATAAACCAAACTATATAGAATTGTTGTTATAATGATGGGATTTACATTTTCCCCCCAATTTTATGAGAACATTTCCCAAATGTTATTTTCTCTCTGCACTCAAAGTGTAGAATATCCAATTGTTTAAATAAACTATTGACAATACCGGTGTCTTTCTCTCCTTCAAGTGATGTTGCAGTGCTGCCAAAACAGCCTCTTGTTGTTCTTTCATTCAACATATTTCTGTGTTCAACACAAGAGGTCAAACATTTTTTTATAAAAGCTTAATGTAAAATCAAAAAATTGCTTGAGCCTTAACTTGTTGTTCCAGTCTTTCAACAACATTCTTTAAACGTTCTTCATCTTTGAAAAAATATATGTAGAGTTTTCTTTCCATCTGTTGCAATTTATTATTTTCCAGCACCTTCTTCTTAGTCTTTATATCAGCAAGAAAATCCATAATCAGCTGATTTAGTTTATTCAACTGGAATTCCAACCGATCAAATTCTCCTACTAGCTCCTAAATGTAGAACAAACACCATATTGAATTTAGCATAACTATATATAATATACATTTAGAAAAACATCACCAAACCTATAACAGCAAACTCCTCCAGATAGTGGCCAGGTGAATTGTCAGGAAACCTAATTGAATGTTAGGTTAGTGGTGGGAAACCTATAGCACACATGCCAGAGGAGACAATCAGAGCCCTCTCTGTGGGCACATATGCCATCACTCCAGCACAGAATTCATCCTGCACTTCTGCCCAGCAGCCCAATGGGAGTGCTTCCCCCCTCCCCCTGTCTGGGGTAAGGTGGGCAGCTCACATGCAGCATGAGGGTGTGGCGTGGACAACAGCTTGTTGAGTGTCTGGCGAAAGTGAGTTTGGGCACTCAGTCTCTAAAAGGTTTGCCATCACTCTGTTAGGTCATGGGCCCACAGATGTTTGCTTTGCTCAGTAGCCAAACCATTATTTGGGCTTCCATGAACATTTCTCTTCTGCTGAGTCATCTTAATAATGTAAATAACTTACATGGCAGGTTATAATCCACTACGTTTTTGACAAGATAGAAATGGTGTAAAGATACTTTAGCTGCTTTAGTTACATTGTATGTATCACTTAATCTTTATGCTGGCTGTAGTTTTGTGCTTGAATCCCCTTATTCAGTCCAGCTAGGACATAAAAAACAGGAGTTGAAGGATAGAAAAGCCAGCTAGCCTGCTCTTCCCAAACCCAAGCAGCTGCTTCAGCTCTGAAAAAACATGTGAACTTAATGGCAGTGAACAAGGACAAACAGGAGAGATGACAGTCTAGAACACTGATGACAAACCTTTGAAATCGAGTGCCTAAACAGAGAGGAGGGGCGAACTCTGTGCTCGGGGGAGGGAGGAAACACTCCTATTGGACTGCTGGGCAGAGGGGTGGGGCAAACTCTGTGCTGGGGGTAGGGAGGAAATGCTCCAATTGGGCTGCTGGGCAGAGGGGCCTGGTAAACTCTGTGCTGGGGGAAGGAGGAAGCGCTCCCATTTGGCTGCTGGGCAGAGGGGTGGGGCGAACTCTGTGCATGCGTGCCAACAAAGAGGGCTAGGAGTACTCTCTCTGGCATGCATGCCGTAGGTTCACCACCAATTGTCTAGGACAAGTGTGTTCTGGCCTATCAAGGAGTAAACCAGAAGTCTAGAAGCACTTGTTCCTGCCTTTTTGATTTATGAAGGCCTGCTATAGATTTTTCATAGCATCAGCTTGCAAAAAAAAAATTGAAACAGAATATGGGTGTGAAGGAGAGCTTTTGCATATCATCATCCTATGTGCTGCTGAGTCTAAGCAAGCTTATTTCCAAGTGAGTCCATATAAGACTATAGCACCGATGCCCATAAAAAGAAGTATTACTGTAGGTACTGCCTGCTGCGTGCTTACACCAGTGTAACACATTTAGCATAAATCTCAGAAGTGAACTGCTGCAGGTTGAGAAGTTATTGTAGGTATTTCTTCAGAACATGACTACACTAGTAACTGCTTAACTTGGAGTACTCTGCCAGAGATACATCCCAACTGTTATGCTGCAAGGCATAACTGAATAGGATTTTGTCAACTACAAGACATAATTTTAAGTCAGCCACTCACCTGATTACTAAGGCAGATGCTTTCTCCACTGCAGTACACACAATCATGAAGTGACATCACATCAGCATCCATCTTTGACAGGAGGAGGATTTGTTCTTTGCTAGTTGCTGCTAATTGACCGAGCCCCGACATTGTCTCTAGATGTAATTTTTCAGCCATCTGCTGAAGACCGTCATGTGTTTGGAACAACTCTTTTGGATTTTGTCCTTCTAGAAGCTGACACAACCTTTAAAATAGAAGTGCACCTTTGAAATGGCATCCAAGGCTGTACACTAAATAGAGTACAAAAGTCACACATATCATTCCAATTTCCTTTGTGTAACATATTTTGTTATTGAAAACAGACAAATATTAATGATGACCTTAGCTCCATGCCACCAATGGTGGGATGAGAAGTACCATTTTCCATTCCATTGCTATCAATTGGAACAAGAATTCAAAATGTGTCCTCTTTCCCCATGCACATTTAAAACCAAACTGTATGTGAACTTCTGGATATTTCTAGTTTCGTTTTTTTAGTGCAGGGGTGGTCAACCTATGGCCCGTGGGCCAGCCTTGGCCAACAGCACCATTTCATGTGGCCCGTCGCCACCCTTGCCACCACTGGAAACATACAAGTTTATGACAGTTGTAAAAGACGCCCATGCATTTGTAAAAGCACCCTCCGCAAATGCTGCCATAAATGTACCCACAGCTGTCGTAAATGCGTTTACGACAGCCATGGACATGTTTTACAACAGTGTTTATGGTGGAAGGAACCACATGACTGGCCCACTCAGCAGTCCAGGGGGAGTGGTCCAGCCCATGCGCAAAAAGGTTGGGAACCCCTGTTTTAGTGGTTCAACCAACAGTAGATCCTGGGAAATGAAGATTGGCAGCTCCTAGAGCCCAAACATTACTCATCCCTACATGCTTAAACAACAGCTTTGTTCCTGTGCTACTCCACAACAGAGTATGCTACTGCTATATGGCATAAATTGGTACATGCCAAAAAACTAGATTTAACCCTTAATGAAGCCTATCCCCACTGAAAAAGTATGTTTTTTTAAAGTTGGTGTTGCCACTGTGGAAAGACAGCAAGGTAAATGTCACCCTTGCTTGAAAGCCAATCATGTCCAACTCTAGGGTTCAGGGCTCCTCTCTGTTTACAGCCAAGGAGCCAGCTCTGTCTGGACCTGCAGACATTGTCGTGGACATGTGACAGGCATGCCTAGACAGCGGAGTGCACAGAACGTTGTTTACCTTCCCACCTAAGTGGTCCCTATTTATCTACTTCCAATTTCTTGCGTTTGAACTGCTAGGTTGGCAGGAGCTGGGACAGACACGGGAGCTATACACAGGTATTGAACCCTGACCTTCCAGTCTTCAAGCACAGTGTCTTAATCAGTGGTAGCAAATAATGAACAAATTAAGTTAATACAGCACCAAACACATCCACTCCATGGATATAAATTCCATGACAATGGCTAAAATCAACGGGAAATTTTCTGCACACCTCACAAGCGCTTAATATTAAACCAGAAAAGGCTAGGCTAAGCCTATCTAAGCCTATGGAGAGCAAAAACAACACACCTTGCCAAATGGATAAATACAGAATAGTGTCTCCCACCAGGATAAGATTCTGGCTGGACCATCTGGAAGTAACTTAACAGACTTTGAAACAAAGAAGGAAGATCAAAGAATACTCAAGTAAAATGAGGCTACTTGAATGCAGTACACATTTTCTGTGGAGATGGAGAAATTCAATCAATGCACCATCTGTGTGCAGGCAGTTTATATCCCATCACATGTTGTCTAATTAATGGCTGAGATAAAACTACTGAATTAGCCTTTTTTCTGGTCAAAAATAATCTAATTATTATCTATATTTCATATATTTTCAAACCTTTTAGATTGAAAAACACTCTGATATGAATAAAGAAAGTAGGAAACATCTTGGAAATCAGCTTAAATACAAATATTCTGACCTAGAATGTTGATGATGTCTGGACACATACCTAAGAAGCAGTTTAAAACAGTGGATGGCAAGGAACATTTTCATATGAAAAGAATCAATATACCATCAAAGCCCACACAAATGCGTAATCTGTGTTCAGCTGGTTCAGAGCAATTATCTGGAAGAAAGATCCATTGATCTCAACAGAATTTACTCCCACATTTTGATCTAAGATGTTCATTTTTTCAGATTTCTTTTATGTGCAGTGAATTAATGATTACTTAATCATTTCACCAGATAGTCAACCAGCAGCTTACCTTTGTGTAGCATTATCCTTTGAATCAATAGTACTTCTTGGTAGTTTATGTTGAGCTATAGATGGCTCAGACATTGTTTTTAAAGACTCCACATAAGTGGCATTATTCTGCTTTAGATCCTGAATCATACTTTCCAACAAACGGCTATTATCCCTAAGTTTTCTCAACTCAATTTCATAAGCCAGCTGAAGAACTTCAAATGATGCTTTCTGTTTGATCAACTGAGTACAAATGTGATCCTGTCTTGCCATGTAGTATTCCTGTCGAGCAATCTGTAAATCAAAATCACCTCTGACCACAGGCATGTTCAGTAGTTCTGCATCTTCCTTAACAAGCAAAGGTAGGGTTTCATCATTTAGCTGAGCCAAATGTTTTTTAGTTTTTGAGATGTCGTTATTCAAGCTAGAAATTCTAGCTTCAAATTTTTCTTTTCCAGGAGTCTGCAAAATAAACAGATTTATTTGTAAAATATTTGTTTCTACTTAGTCTAACAAACCAGTTTCCACACTCCCATAATGGCCACCAGTTTTGGGTGAAAAGCATAAAATCAATTCAATAAGCAAACTTTAGTGCATGAGACTCTCCTCTGCCAGCTTGAATGATGTGCTCACATGCTTTCATTCAGGGGTTTCCAAGAATGACTTGTATGGGGCATATTTTTGGCAATGATTTGCAGACCAGTAAATGAGCCGGATTCTGTATCTCTCCACATTCACACAGCATATTGTTGTTGGTCAGCGGCCCCCACCTAAGCATGTTGGTCTTATATTTAGGCACACAGGGGTACACAAAAAGAGCCGCCTCAAAGTTAGTGAATACAATCGGGCGTATCCTGGGTGGCAACCTTGCCAGCTAATCTTTCTAACACAAGATCAAAATGGCAATAAAATAATGCTAAAACCACAATGGGATCTTTTTGGATAATATTGTCAAAAAAATCCAGTCAGCATAACCTGTAGCTGCACTTGTTGATAAATTTTGAGATCTAGTCCAAATAACTTTTTCCAGCTCTGGGTAAATCATTAAATACAGTACTATACAATTATATTAAAAATATCCACAATGCTAATACATTACATTCCATTTTTTTAACTTCAGCACAGAAAAGATAATGCAACAATAATGTTTTCCTTTGCCTGAAAATAAGTTGTCTGGAGGACATAAATAGGTATATTATTTAAAGGGTTAATAATCTACTTCCAAATTGAGATAGTTAGGAATAGAAAAGAAAACCAAGAAGCTGACTAAAGCTAAGAAACACTCTCATAATTTGGAAATATAGAAGAATTTGCAAGGGTTGTATTCAAAAGTAAAATAAAGCACCAAAGGAATGGAAAAGAAGTTAGATAAGTGATGACTTATCAAGGAAGAGGTCCAGAAAGCTACCAGTAGCCTTTTAGAACATCTATCCAACTATTACATGTTATGCTACTTCATCAGGGTCCCAAAGAGGACCTATGTAGAGGCTATTTAGTTGCATAAAATGGCACAAGGCTGCATGTAGGATTACAACAGATTTACCTTTTTCAAAAAAGGAATATTTTCTTCTGCCCACTGAAGACCTGCTCTCACACTTAGATTCTTAGCTCTTTGTTGAATCAGTTGGTGATGAGCACAGACATATGCCATCTGTAGCCTAGTCAGCTCCTGTCTTTCTTCACATACATCACTGCTCTTTTTACAAATTGAAGAATTCTTCATGTCTACAACCTGAAAATTTCCTTCATTTGAACTTTCAACCAACTCAGATATACCTTGGAAAAACTGTTTTTTAGTATAGGAAGTAAGAGCTGCAGTGCTTTGTTCTTCTTGACACAAGTATTTATCTAAAGCATGCTGAACCAGCAGCACAGAATGTGGATCTGGTTCTTGTTGCCCAGGCGCACTAACAAAAGAGAGTAGCTTCTCAACTCCTTCACTAAGAGACTGCAGCTCATTGTTCATCTTTGTATTCATAGCAGTGAAAAATCCCTGACTCTCTTTCAGGTGTTTAGGTATTTCCTCTGCTTTCTCTTTGAGCTTCAGAGACATCAGACTATTGTCTGAGGCTATGATTTGAATTCTGTTACGACGATGAATCTTTAACTGTTTCATCTGTTGAAGGACTTGAAATTCATCTTCTAAAGCTTTAAGCTTTTCTTCTTCACAAATATTGGTGTTCAACTCCAGAGGCTTACAAGTCTTGAGTACTTCATTCACAGCAACTTCTTCTAATACAGGCTTTGATGCCTTCTGAAGAATATTAAATGACTCCATCTCATCTTCAGATAATACATGATGTTCATTCACACTTGTACAAAACCACTCCAAAAATGATTTGTCTTCCAAAGTTTCGAACAACCAGTCAAAGTCTTCTCCATTCAGTGAAGCCGCCTTTGGATATCCTATCCTCTTCAGAGTCTCAATAAACTGAGTTCCACCATCCATGACTTTAAACAATCAATCTTGGAGTTCTCTAGGAGCCTTCATCAAAATCTGCCACAAGAAAAAGTACAAGATAATTAACAGCACATATGTTCTCAAGCAAAGAATAACACAAGAGCAAATCTACAGTTGCTACATTCATCATTTAGGATTTTGTATTGCTATAGCAACCCATGCTAAGTAATAATTATAGTAGTTGGATCTAATTAGAGTAATCAAGTACATCCAATAATCCACAGAGTTATTTAGACAGCAGTTAATACAATTTGCTTCCGTACTAGAGAAAATAAATTCTTGCCACTCTTCCCCTCACAATTAGATTTACTTGTACGTTATCTGGATGTTAGTACTATTAAGTGCAGAGGGCTTTATTTCTGAATGGGCATGGATAAGACAGAACTGTGGATTTGCTACTTTTCAAAATGCTAAAAGTTGCTTTCTATCCCTGTTTGCTGAAGCAGATAAAAGCCTCTGGTTATTCCTTTTACCCCTTATTTGGGGATATACCTTTTAATGAGATTTACTTCCAAGTAACGTACAAGATCCATCTAAATATATGCAGTACAGTACTTTAAAAACAAAGGCAGCCTCCGGTGTGGCTTCTATATAACCCAAAGAGCTGGCTGAGGAGACCCGCCAATTGAAGCGGAAACCACACAAGGATTCAAACGTTTGCAAAGTCTCGCGATGATTGATTCTGTCCGTTGGAGTAAACAAACCGGCTGGCTCATGCAGGCCACGAATTTTTAGTTCCGGGGTAGTCTTTCCTATTGCCATTAATCTTATTTCGTGTTTTAGAACTATGTATATTTAGAAAGTAATAGAAGCAATAATAAAATTACCCATTGTCAAACCAGATAACTATTTGCAATAGACTAATATGCCCGGACATTCTTATTTAAAACAAATACCTTCGTGGGGTGGGTGGATGGGCAGAAGGTCGTAACTTTATCTGGGACTGAACTTCTTTGGCGGGGAGACATCATACTACCAGTCAGATTATTACTTACTTTAGGTCGCAACTTCCAGGAAACAAAACCAAAGGCTCTTTTTAAGATAACATGCTTATTTGAAAGCCCTTGTTCTAGGAACTAGGTTTGTTAACTTCATGCCTCCATGATATGCAAGAATAATGTGGGGTGGCTCAGACCAAAAATGATGCAAGGGGGGAAGAAATCAAAAGAATTAAACTTTCCTATGTAGAGTGCTTATGTACAATTTACCGTATCCTCGTTATAGTTCGGGCGCTAATGCCTTGAAGCATTGAAATAGGAATAAAATCTTGGAGTGGGTCATTTGACTAAGGCATATCTCCTAGCATGTGATATACAGTAATACCTCATATAACATTAGTATCGAATAACACGAAAATCGCATAACATTAAGGAATCTGGGGGGAAGAATTGCATCAGATAACATTAAGATCCTATGGGATGCTTCAGATAACAACCGCTAAAGCCTGTGTGGTTACAATGTATCTCTATGGATACCATAGGATTTTAACATGCATCAGATAACACTAAAAATCATATAACACCAAGACTTGTGGAACCAGGTTTTAGTGTTATATGAGGTTTTACTGTACCTTCTTTCCCCAGCAACGCCGATACGAGAAAGTATTCTTAACTATTTCAGATGCTTTTGCATATCCTCATAAACATTAAAAATCCCCGCAGTGTATTATATTAACAACTCAGTTTTCTGGGAAATCGGAAATCCTAGTTGATAGTTTTGCAACCATTCCCTTCCTTCGCCCCTTTTTTTCTCGCTTCTTGTGGAGTTAAATTGACACCTTTTCTTGGAAAGGTCAGAAACGTAAACCTTCAGCATACTAATGGTTTAGTAATACTGTACAGTACGTACTTCCTTCTAACCACATTATCTCATTAAGACTTCTTGCGACAATGTGGTAAGGAAAGAACATATGACTATAAAAAGCAGAAATAGGAATATACATGTTAGAAGTTGTTGTAATTAAATAGACATGAGACTTTGTGTAGGGTAGAAGCAAAAAGCCCAAAAAAGCCCAGAACCCTCACTTATTCCTGCATTCGAGGACTGGCATGACGTGTCTCCCTAAGACAATCAATCTATGTCATACATGCTAATTGCGAGAAGACTGCGATTAACTAAGGTATATAATTGCCAACTGTCAGAGTGCCAAAACATGACTAACCATGAGCTCATGTAAAAACAAGGTTTAAACCTGGCAGCTCTTTTTGCCTTATCTATACTTCCTTTGAAATCAAGCTGTTTGATGTTTAGTAGGGCCATTAATTGGCTAATCAATCATTTCTCACTATAGGCTGTCCAGCAGCTGTCGCCTCTCCGAATCCACCTATTGTGGGGAAGAATCTCTCAACCCTTACTCACCGAGTTAGGCCCAAAAGCTTACCACAAGAAGTTTTATTTATTTTTCATTTATTTATTGCATTTATATCTGGCCCATTTGAGATATTCTCCCACTCTGGGCAGCGTACAACAATTTTTTTTAAAAAAATTACAATAACAATAAGAGCTTCTTTGCTTTCTCTTTTACCCATCTGGTGTCGAGAAAGCTACTGTACAAGGTTCTTGTTCTGGCATTTCTAGCGGCCTCCACCAATGTTATTTGGTGTTCTTGTAATTTATTTATTTTTTGTTGTTTCTCCACCTTCCTCTGGCTCATGGTCTTTGTCCTTCTCTTTCCACATATGCCTGGTATGGTATGTAATTCCAAGACATTCTCTCCAAATGGGCAAACAAATTTATTTGTTGTTTCTCTGTGCCATTTAAGATTGGTTCTATTCTGATACTTTTGCTTATAATTTCATTCCTGATTTTATCCCTTCTAGTCATTCCAGCAGCCTTCCTCAGACACCTCATTTTTCCGTGGTTACTAGCGTTTGTTTTGTAATAAGATTAAATGTAGAAAATAAACCCAACGAAATAAAATTATAAGTAACAACAGAAAACAACAACAAAGACACAAATGCAAGAGTTTGTATTTTTTTAAAACTTAGATTCATTTTTATTTTATACGAAGGAAAGCTGACGTGTGTGGGGAAAGTTGAAAATCAGCGTTTACCCTTCAAAATAAATAAATAAAATAAAATTTCTAGGCATCGGTACACGTAGCTTTTACAACCCCCCTGCTAAGAAGTCCAGCACGGTCCTGGACTTAAAAGAGTATCCACGAATATACTGACGTCATCCCTTGACTACAACCATCTCAGCCCTCTGAAATTCCTCTTCCTAGAGAGGCCCCTTTTCTCAGTCCGCCAGAAAGCGGAGGAGAAGATATGTGTCATTCTAGATTTCGCTCTCTATGGATCTTCAATTTTTTTCCCCCTGCGAAAACCGGAAATGATTTCTATGACCTGCAGGAAGCAGTTTCGAAGGGTGGCAGTTGTCCCGAATAAAACCGTGGAGGGGTGTTGTTAAGCCCGTTTGTTTCTACCAGCGAGGTTAGGCAGGGGTAAGTCTGGGAGTGAACCACGGGGTTAAAGCTGTAGTATTGCAGCCAAAACTACTGACGTTGTGAGTTCGATCCCAACACGCGCCAGGTTGACTCAGCCTTCTGAGGTCGGTAAAATGAGTCGCCAGCATGGTTGGGGGCAAAAAATGCTCTATTATCTATAGCTAAGAAATGGAAAACCGCTTGTAAAGTTGAATTAGAAGGATCGTATAGGGAAACATTCTGTTTATATATTTATCCCTTATTACAAAAAGCTACATACAGTATTCTTGTTCCGGTCCTATTCATTTCGATGTGACTACACTAAATAAACTCTCCCCAAATCTCTTTAAAGTCATTTTTAGTTAATCCCTTCTTTAACTTTAATTCACAGGTTAATCTATCATTTATTGCTATAATCTATAATTCTTTAAACCAGTCATCCAACTCAAACTCACAATATATTTTCCATTTTTTTTAACAGTAAGTAATTACAATAATTATTTCTGTTTTATTTCCAAAGTTGTAATTCTAGGGCATATCTCTAATTTTAAAGACAATGTTTGATCAATTTCTTCAAAAGCTTTCTTCCAAAACCTCTTGATAGACTTTTAGGAAGCCTTGTTCTGTTTTGGAGGAAGAGCAAGCCTTGCCTTCACTCTGTTCTCCTTTGGTCAGGATCCGGAGGACTGGTTCCGAAAGTCTCCACACGCCCTGCCGTAATTCAGTTCACGTGTAATGTCTTAAAAGTGTCTTGTGATGGAGTGGAAGTTATAAATTGCTGAAAACCATTATAATAGCAGTAGTTTCAGGAATAGGGAGAGCCATGAGTTAACTTCTCCAAGTCTAGCAAAAGAGAACTGGTGCTTAAAACTAATAAAATTAAGTAACAGGAAAATAAGGTTCTACTTTGGTCCTACCATTCTCTAAATGTGTAAACATCAATAAAGCCTGCTGTTAAAAAGGTAAGGTTTTTAAAAAATATTTTTAGTGCCATATTTCCATGTTACTTCTGCTGGAGCAGTAGTCAATTATTTGTTTGTTTATTGGATTTATATCCAGCCCCAGTTACTGAAACGATTACTGTGGGCAGATTAAAACAAGAATACAGTAAAAATAATAATAGAAAATCAAAATAGCAAACTTTAAAACAAAATAAATAATAACACAGGAGCAACAACCTACAGGTGCCCCTTTGATAATGTAGAAAACTCCACACACACAAAAGTGTTAAATCTGATGTCCATTTACAGAAAAAAATACCTGATGGAATAGTTGTTTTCAAAGATTTATAAATAGCCAACAGAGTGGGGATGGCTCTGATTTCAGCTGATAATTCATTCCAAAGCTTAAAAATTATAAAATTACTAAGCTTATAAATTTCTGTTTGTCAAGTAGGAGCAAAATCATTAGCCCACTAGTCTAGAATATCTGTAGAAATCCTATCTGCTGCAGGAAAAGGCATCTGCAATAGAATACTGGGAAATAGTGCAGCTTTCTTTAGGGAAAGGAGAAGCCATTTGCTCTAGGACAGTGGTCTGCAAATAGTGGCTCTCCAGGTGTTTTGGACTTCAATTCCCAGAAGCCCAAGTCAGCACTACTGTTGATCGAGGCTTCTGGGAATTGAAGTCCAAAACACCTGGAGAGCCACTATTTGCAGACCAAGGCTCTAGGAAAACACCTTAGGTGTAACCTAGGAAAAGCAAAAACAAAGGCAGTAACCGTTGGGAAATTAACCTGAAGGAGAACAAGTGAAGCAAAGAAGTTAAGAATCTTAATCAGACTTCTCTTCCAGCAGCAATTCATTATTGTGATTTATGCCAATTGACTTATGCAGGTGGGCATTAGTAATACGATTCTGTCTATTATGAGTTATTTGAAACAATGGCAGTATCTAATTTTGGACTTTTAGACTGGCGAGCAGTCTAGTCCATTCACTGTCTATTTCTGGGAAGTTGAACACATGATCTTAGTTCTGTATTAGTTCATCCTTACTAGAATTGTGATTCTGTGGTTAGCTTTTGCTTCTTCTTTTTTTTAATCCCAGTGCACTGTTTTGGAACAGAACATATTTGTTTTCTTATCAATCTTAGGAGTTTTCAGTGTCCTTTGGGTGAAAAAAGTACATACACATTTTAATCTGAATAAATAGGTTTTTCTTATAAGGAGCTTTTGTTATCTTCAAGCAGTTTGGATTAAATCTAAAAAGTAATGCTTGGACACTTCTTGGTGTGTTTAATGATAAAAGGACATAATTACAATTGTCTTTAAAGTAATTGCATGTATTGAGATTCAAATGTTACATAGTTTATTATTTACAGGTGAATTAATTCCTGGTAAGAACAATTATTTTTCCATAGACCACTGTCCTGCAGACAGGAATGAGTTAACGTAAGAATTCATTTGATGTGGGAAAAGCTATTTCATTAGAATTTGGACATAAGCTCTGAAGTGACAATTTTGGATTATAAATATGGTCAAATTCTAGTTCCTTATTTAGTTTATGTTCTGAGCTCTATTTGAAGTGGTATTTAACCCTTCTTTATTCCAATAAATATTGATTATTATTTCTTGTAAAAAAAAGGAAGAGAAATCATATGCTTGTTCACTGATAAGTACTTACTATAAAGAAGGAACTGGAATGAGAAATCTGCTTCAGTTTTCTATCCAAACTACATACCTCCTCCCTCCCTGCACCAAGTTGCAGTAGATCCCCATATCTTTCAATCAACAAAGCTAATTAAATAAAACTGCTCCTAGGCAATATTCAGGACTTTCAGCATCCACTTTACTAATGTGTTGGCTTCCAGCAGCTCCCTAGTGGTTAAGATGCATAGCTGATACTAGCAGATCTACTTGCATCAGTGTTTGGAAGTTATGTTACTATATTGAAGATATAAATATGGTGTAAAATAGTATTGAAAACAAGTAGAAAGCATACCCAGTTGTACATCTCAGCCCGTGGGGACCCAGGCGGTGCAGTGGAAGTCCTTTCCAGGTGCCTGGAGGCTGTTAAGGTCTGGATGGGGGAAAACGGGCTACAGCTGAATCCCGGCAAGACTGAGTGGCTATGGGTAAGGGGCCCTGCGCTAACACGGGAGTTACCAGCTTTGGTTCTGGATGGGGCAGTTTTGCCCCAAACAGACCCGGTGCGTAATCTGGGGGTCCTCCTGGACTCACGGCTACTGTTCAATGAGCAGGTGGCAGCCGTGGCCAGGAGGGCTTTTGCACAACTTCGTGTAATACGCCAGTTACGCCCCCTCCTAGGCCGGGATGCCTTGCTCATGGTCACGCATGCTTTGGTCACCTCCAGACTTGATTACTGTAATGCGCTCTACATGGGGCTGCCCTTGGCGACCATTCGGAGGCTTCAGCTGGTCCAGAATGCGGCAGCCCGGGTAGTGATGGGGTGCGGGCGTTATGCTCGGGCCTCACCACTGCTCCGGGAGCTGCACTGGTTGCCAGTTTGCCTCCGGGTGCAATTCAAGGTGCTGGTCATTACCTTTAAAGCCCTACATGGTAGTGGGCCAGGATACCTAAGAGACCGCGTCACCCTAAGAATGTCTGCCCGTCCCACCAGGGCGGACCGGAGGGGCTCTCTTGTTACTCCATCGGCCAGGGAGGCTCGCCTCACGAGCACCAGGAAGAGAGCCTTCTCTGTGTTCGCCCCGGCCCTTTGGAACCTCCTTCCGACAGAGCTGCGCCTGCAGACGGAGCTTCTGCCCTTTCGAAAGGGCCTGAAGACATGGCTGGCGGGTCAAGTGTGGGGACATAGCAATGCAGGTTCCCATACGGGATGGCTAATTTAAGAGCAGCCATCCGCCCCCATCTGGTAGCTGTTATTATGGGTTCTATCCGTTTTTACTGTTTAACGTTTTAAATTTTTTATGAATTCTTATGAATTTTATGAATTTTAAGGCCATATATATTATGAGCTATGCTGTAAGCCGCCCAGAGTCGGGTCCGCCCGATTGGGGCGGGATATTAAATGCAAATAAATAAAAAAAAAAAAATCAATTCACATATTTCAAGAAGCCATGTAAAGGCTTTGTACATAATATGTTCCATGACAGTTTGGCACATTTAGGAATTAACTCTGCTTCATCTCATTGTCTTTGAGCCTTATTAGCTGAAGTAGGGCAGACTTAGTTTGTGGTTTAAATCTTGCTCCAAAAGATAGCAAAACAGAACAACCTTTTAAAATAGTAGTGGAGGTGGACTGAGGGGAGATATTTCATAAGTCATGATATGCATCAGCCTCAAAATTCTAATACAAACATGGAACAGAAGGTAACTGTATTATTTTAGGGGCCCAAATTCCAAGAGTTGCACCAACCTGTTAAAACATAAACGTATTATAGTGTTTTTGCTGCTTGTGATTGAAGAGCTGTTGCCCTTTCTCATGTCTACCATCAGAGCCGCACCACTGGTGACACTTTGGCTGATATTAAGTAATAATAAATATTGATACAAATTGTGATAGCAACTGTGGCTAATTGCAAAGTGCTTGATGCTTGCCAGACATGTGTCTGATTTGTAATGGTATCCCGTCAGTTACCAGTTACAGCTTCAACGCTTGTTCTTGTGCACTCATAAATAGCTGACAGGATTTTGACCATTATCCATTATAAAATACTGTAACAGCATCTTGTGACATGTTTCTGTATTTTAAAGCATTGGTGAGAGGATTGTGATGTTTACTGTTTGGCCTCTCAGAATATTTTGAAACTGAGAAGTTGAATACACTAGTACCCCGAATAACGTTATGACTTGGTTCCACAAGTCCCGTCGTTATTCGGGTTTTAACGTTGTGCGATACATTGAACACACAATGATAAAAAAAGCCCTGTTTCCCTGGAGGCTGCAGGAAGCGAGAACATCGGGATTTGAATCCTGACATTTTGCCTTGCTGCTGCCTCCAGGGAGGTGGGAGAACTTTGGAAACAGCTTGGAGCGGGTTTCCCCACCTCCCTGGACCCGGCGGGGGGGTCAGAGCCCCCAAAATTGGTAAAAAAAACATCCGTTTTTTTTACCAATTTTGGGGTTTCTGACCCCCCCGCTGGGCCCAGGGAGGTGTGGGGACCCGATCCAAGGTGTTTCTGCGCTTCCCCGACGTCCTGAGCCAGTGCAGGAAGCCAGAATGTCAGATTTCGAATCCCGATGTTCTGGCTTCCTGCACCGGCTCAGGACGTCGGGGAAGCCCAGAAACACCTTGGATCGGGTCCCCACACCTCCCTGGACCCGGCGGGGGGGTCAGAGCCCCCAAAATTGGTAAAAAAAACGTCCGTTTTTTTTTACCAATTTTGGGGTTTCTGACCCCCCCCGCTGGGTCCAGGGAGGTGTGGGGACCTGATCCAAGGTGTTTCTGCGCTTCCCCGACGTCCTGAGCCAGTGCAGGAAGCCAGAATGTCAGATTTCGAATCCCGATGTTCTGGCTTCCTGCACTGGCTCAGGACGTCGGGGAAGCCCAGAAACACCTTGGATCGGGTCCCCACACCTCCCTGGACCCGGCGGGGGGGTCAGAGCCCCCAAAATTGGTAAAAAAAACGGACGTTTTTTTTACCAATTTTGGGGTCTCTGACCCCCCCGCCGGGTCCAGGGAGGTGGGCAGACACGATCCAAGCTTTTTCTGGGCTTCCCCGATGTCCTGAGCCAGTGCAGCGACCCAGAATGTCAGGATTCGAATCCCGACATTCTGGCTTCCTGCAGCATAAAAGAGGGTGGGGGAAGTTCAAAATTAGCGCGCATCGGGTCTCCCGACCTCCCTAGAGCTGATGTGCGCTAATTTTGAACTTCCCCCACCCTCTTTTATGCTGCAGGAAGCGAGAACGTCGGGATTCGAATCCTGACATTCTGGCTTCCTGCACCGGCTCAGGACGTCGGGGAAGCCCAGAAACACCTCCAGAGAGATCAGAGGACCCGATCTACAGCTGCAGGGTGGCTGGGGAAGCTGACGGGGACTCCCTGTCGGCTTCCCTAGCCACCCGCCCATGCCTCCGCAGCTGTGGGGTGGCTGGGTAAGCCGATGGGGGAGCCCCCCGTCAGCTTTCCAGCCACCCCACCCCTGCCTCCGTAGCTGCAGGGTGGCTGGGAAGCTGAACGGAGAACCCCGTTCAGCTTTCCACCCACCCTGCTGCTAAGAACGACTGTTTCGTGTAACGTTAAAATCGCGTTACTCGATACAAGATGTTTCCGAAAATCTTGTAACATGCGGATTTAACGATATACGGTACTCGCGTTATACGGGGTATTACTGTACTGTACCGTATTTAGCTTCTTAGCTAAGAACATCTTGAGATTGGGCAGGGTCATAGGAATAGCACTGCTAGGCAAGAACCTTAGGTGAAGCCTAAAGTTTTACTAGGAAGGATGAGTTGCTCATTTTGCTTTATGTGAAGTTTATTTTAAAATGTAGATCATGTGCCAAAAGAAACTTGAGTATATGCCTGTTTTAAATACGTACTGTATTGCTAGAGGGAGTTCTGCAGAGGCTGTAGAAGAGGGACACCTTTTCAGTCTGCTCCAGAAAGACCAACAACAACTTCTTGGTGTCCACACTGGCTAACTGGAGCATCAGAGCCCACATCAATATAGTTGTAGCCCTGGTAATACAAATCCCAGAGACAGAAAGGGGTTGAGGGTCACAAAGGTGCCCACCAAGGTATCAATCACCTGGCTGTATTGGCCATTCTTGAAATGATTTTGACTGGATCCTGGACTCATATGTCCCTCCCATTTTTCCATACTGGGTTTGCAAGTGACGTTAACTGGAGTCCTTCTGAAAAGATGCTGCCTTGGGGGGTTAATACAGTAGCAATTACACTTCTATACTGTCCCATAGCACTTAGTGCACTCTGGGCGATTTTACAGGTAATTAATATTTCCTCCCAATATTCTGGGTACTCATTTTACTGACCTTGAAAGGCTGAGCCAAACTTGTTCCCCATTAGAATCGAACTCACAATGTTTTGGCTGCAGTATAGCAGTTTGACCACTTCACCAGTACAGGGAATTCAACTCTCCCAGGAACCCCTCAGGAAGGGCTGGAGGCCAGATACCATACGTAAACTATTGTGCATTCCAATAGAGACTGCTATTGAATGCCACATTGGCTATACATAAAGATTACCTCATTCATGATTATTATCCTGAATGATAATGCTGACTTGGCCTGTATCCACCAAGCCTTCCTTTCTTAATTCATCAAAAAATGTGATGTTTTGCAAAGGAAAGATTTGATATTTTTTATATATATTTTTTGTGGTTTGATACTTTGTAAGCTGCCCAGAGTGTTCTATCAGATGGGTGGGCTATAAATTCACTACATAAATAAACCTGGCTCATAATGCAACAGACATTGTCTTTAGTGAATTCTTTATTTGACACAATTCACTTCCTAAAATTAGTGTAAGTTCGCAAGAGAATTTTGATCAGGATTAGATTTCAGATGGATTCTTCAGATGACTAATTTGGCTAATTTGAGGCATTGTCCGAAAATAGGTTAATTTAAGATGTGGGATCAGAATGGGTTGGAAGGTATTGGGGTTTCTGGTCTACAAAATACATAGATGAGCTTATACCTGGAAATAGTCCTTTCATTCACTTGTTATAGAATAGTTTCTTGTATAACCTTGCCCTTAGACTAGGCAGAAGTGACTAGTGAAAATACCATGTAGCTTTTACCTTCACAGTGTGGTACAGTAAACACAATTAAGTCACATTTTTATTTAATCTGAGCAGTTAAAGAAAAGGCAACAGTTGGTGACCTTATGTTTCCACCAGAAAACATTTTGCTTTCAAGAATGAACTTGAACTTATATGTATTTTCCAGTTGTTTTCAGATCTTATTGAGAAAGCTATAGCAGCCAAGAACAAGTCAGTTGATTAGGCAAGATGGGTAAGTATATTGTAAAAAAAAAGTAATAACTCTTCAAAGAAGTACCTTTTACTTCTAAGCTTGCTCTACATATCCCAAAGGCTGATATTAATTTTGACAGTGTATTCGTTAAAGTGGTTAATGACATTTGAGGGGAAAGTTTACTGTAATGTTTATAGATGTACAGTAATTGCTTTTCACATAATAACTTTCAGAATTCAGTTTTCTTACTATTTGATACTATGTGATATTCCTGTAATCTCACACCATTTGGGGTATTATCTTTTGCTAGAAATCTACTTGCATAAAATCAAAATATGAAAAAAGGGGCAGGTGGGGCAATGTGAATACTATGATGGAGAAGTGCCTTCCCCTAGGTTCAGAAGGAGGTTTTCCCTACTCTTATCTAGAGCTATTCTTGGAAATTGTTCAAAGGATACTGAGAATGAGAGAGGAAACAGATCAAAACTTATTTTCAATTTCCTGATTAATTGCTGAAATGGTATATGTGTTAGAATCCTTCCTTTTAAAAATTGCTTTCAGCTGTTGTTTTACATGTTCATATGTGTTGCACTGTCAAGCGAGAGCCATTTAAAAGAAGTAAGGCATCAGTTATTAGTGACTCCTCTCTCATAGATAACAAAATAAAGAAATAATAAAAAACAATGTTCTTAAATGAAGTTGTTAATGCTGAATGTTTATATGTCATGGATGGCCAACCTTGGCACTCCAAGTGTTCTTGAACTTCAATTCTCAGAAGTTCTGATCAGCAGGTGTGTTGACTTGGGCTTCTGGGAATTGAAGTCCAAGAACACCTGGAGTGCCAGTGTTGGCCATCACTGCTATAGGCATATGCTGGAAAGCTAAAGGAACATTAGTGAAACATTTTTCTGTTAGTTTAATGGATTTTATATTAATATATTCACACTGTGAAGACTTTGAACAGCTTGGAAATAACAGCTTGAGGATCTAATCCCCATGGTCTTCAATGTTTTCTTGTTCTTAAGACCTTTAGTACACTTTAACTGAAAGTGTACAACAATTATGTATTGTAGATGGAGAAGAAAAAACATATGGTGGATGTGAAGGCCCTGATGCCATGTATGTGAAATTAATATCCTCTGATGGCCATGAGTTCATTGTTAAACGAGAGCATGCGCTCACATCAGGAACAATAAAGGCTATGTTAAGTGGTCCAGGTAAGTACATTAAATCAACGGCAGACACATTAATCTGTTTCGAATTTGACTGTGGTTTCATATGCCTTGTAATATGATGCTACAAGGATGTACCAAACCAGTTTATCCACTTTATTGAACAATCCACCTTTGTAGATGTTTTTCATATCCCCTTCTATCAAAAATGCAATGGCTGGAGTCTTGTTACTTAGTTTAGTAGGCTGTACTGAAATAGGCTCACTAAATCTGGGGATTTGGTAAGTCAACTCCTCTCTAAATTCTATTGATTAAAATGGCTTTTCCTGTTTGCAACCAACTTTAGCATAATAAACTGCAACTAAAGTAGGCTCATTTGAATCTGTCAGAGTTAAATTTCTGACTTATGGAACCTCCCCCCAAGGTAGGCTTGTTATTTGAAACTTCGATTGTGTTTTGATTCTAGGTTAATGTCTTTCATAATAAAGCAAACATTCAAAGATTATTACATGCTCTACATGTAATTCAACAGTTTTCATATTAGGAGACCACCATGAATAACTGAGAAGTTTAGGCTCAATCCCAGCTAACAAGGAATACCATCAATGGAATTTATATCCTGAAGGGTCATGTGCCACCTCAGTTCAGTTCATCTGGATATCAGTGATGCAGTAATGCCAAACAAACCAGCTTATCCTATACGTTTGTGCTTCAAAATTACTTAAATCTCACAACATATTCAATAATGAAATGTGCATCTAAAAAACTAACTGGAAATGTTTATTATACATTCAGTCTAGTATCTTCACTAAATTACACAGAACCTATTTCTAGAAATAGCTTAATGGGAATTGTTCTAGATAGTTTCCTTTCAGAAGCCTATTGGCATAGCCACAAACTGGGATATACAGTTGTACCTCGCTTAAAGAGTATACTGTGTTCCACAGGATTGCTCTTTAAGCGAGTTTGCTCTTTAAGTGAAACACCATTGTAAATGACCAATGGGGGGGGGGGTTGCGAACCCCGATTTATTTGTTAAGCGAGTTTTTGGTTGGTTTTATTTGTTAAGCGAAGCGAACATTCAGAGAAAATTCTGCACTTTAAGCGAGTTACTCTTTAAGCGAGACGCTCTTTATGCGAGGTTTGACTGTATCTGTTTGCATGAGTTCATTTTGATAAGAATTCAGCGTTAGTGAATATGGCAGTTGCCATATAAGAAAAACAAGTATAAAGGCCATTAAAAATGAATGATATACAAGGGTTGAAAGGGATATTGACACTTCAGTTTGCATTTACAGCTGTGTTATATTCCAAATTTGACTCAAATTTACTCTGATCAGTAGAAAAATACTGTTTTAAATAGCAACTGCTCTAAGAACTTGTTTGGAAATATAATTGTTTAAAAATGTAATATTTCATGGACTAATTAGGAAATACACTTATTATGCTGAATGAAAGTTAACTAACTTTTAAAGTATAACTGATGTTACAAAATACTCAGGTTCAAGCTACAAACAATTTATCGAACCCTATGTATAGTTCTGTTTAAATGTTTACTTGCTAGAAGATTTATACATTCATTCATTTTCTGTCTGCTCTCTCTCTTTTGTACATAGGACAGTTTGCTGAGAATGAAACAAATGAAGTGAATTTTAGAGAGATTCCTTCTCACGTCCTATCCAAAGTGTGCATGTATTTTACCTACAAGGTTCGCTACACAAACAGCTCCACAGAGATCCCAGAATTTCCAATTGCACCTGAAATTGCACTGGAATTGCTTATGGCCGCCAACTTCTTAGATTGTTGAATAAAATAAATTATAATAAAAATGTAAACTTCCCCCAATATTTAATAATGCGGGTAGTAACGTTTTCATATAGCATGTTCTGCATGTAGCATGAACTTTGCACAGAGTGTAAAGATTACTGAGTAGAAGCAGTTGGCCACCATACATGCTCAGTCTTTATTTTGCTGCATACACAAGTAGTGGACTTCTTACCAACTGACAATAAACGAACATGCCACTTAGTGGATGGCTTTGCCTTATCCTTTAGTGATGACAGAGTTCTGTTTCCAGCACTATAAACACATTGAAATTAGATCAGTGTACAAAGACCGAATTGAGCTATGGCTGCAATCTTTTGTCTCCTTAAGGTGAAGCCTCACAGGATTTATCTCTGATGAGGCATATATAGGATTGCACTGCTGAAGTATGTATATTGAGGCTTTGTCTCTGACCGCTTTTGCTTTTTATTCATATTTTTATATCACTTCTGCTGCTCAAATTGATTTTCCTCATTGTAGTTGTTGGAACTGTTCTGCTTTTGTGTCAGAAACAATAATTGCAGTTCCCCCCCCCCCTTGATTTTACTTGAATATTCATAATACTGATCAGAATTATTGCATTTCTCTGACAGTCCATTATAGCTTTCTCTCATCAGTCACTTCTAATGTCTTTTAAAATTAATTGGCAATGGTGTCATATGAAAAAAGGAATCTCGAATTCCATGATTAAATTTGGATTTCTTAATTACAGCAAAACCAAATGATAGCTGACATTTATTTCAATAAAAAGTTAAATCCAGAATGAATCAGACAATTCCAATGATATCAGACATCATCTGGGTATCAAACATAATTTTGGTCTGATAATGCTACAAGCTTTATTTATATTGTTTCTGCCAGATAATCTTTCTCACACTTGGTCAGGCGAAATACAGAATGAACTCACCAAAGGGTGCCTTCATTTTGATAGTTTCGTGTCTGGCCTAGACACGGAAGAAGTTATAATAACAAATTCTTACAGCTTTGAAAACTGTAGGTACAACTGCTTAAAAACCTGAAAGCTAAACTAAAATTACAGCAAATATTTAATCAGCATTAAAACTACAGGAGGATAAAAAGACAATGAAAATACAAAAAAAAAAAAATAATATTTCCACCTTATTCTAAAAATATAGAAGTCCATATCACTTACCAGGTGGCTTATTTGATGGATTGCCACCCTGGGTCTGGAAGTGGGACTGTGTATTGTTTTAATTTTTGTGATTAAGTTCTGATGACTTTTTAACTTGATGTTTTTATTGATGTAGATTGTCTTATGTTTTTATTCTTATTTTTAGTCTCATGTAAACCGCTCAGAGTCGGGTCCTCCCGATTGGGGCGGGGTATCAAGTGTAATAAATAATAATAATAATAATAATAATATCTTAAAAACAACTCAAAATTAGAAAATATACAGTAATACCTCGGATAACGTTTACCTCGGATAACGCTAAAATCGCATAACGTTAAGTAATCTGGGGAGGAGAATTTGATTGAATAACGTTAAGGTCCTATGGGATGTATCGGATAACAACCGCTAAAGCCTGTGCGACTACAATGTATCTCTATGGAGCTTTAACGTTATCCGATACATCCCATAGGATTTTAACATGCATCGGATAACACCAAGACTTGTGGAACCAAGTCTTAGCATTATCCGAGGCATTACTGTATATCAAATATTAAGTTCTCAAACATAAGAACTTATGAGAAAAAATACATTTTGGAGTTCAAAGCATATTAAAATAACACAAAAAAGTATTCTAAATTATCACCCACACAAGCCTATTTGAACCTATGGAAGATCTATGTTCTCTGCTGCTACTACTTGTCTCCAGTCTGTGTAGTGATTGTGTCTCCTCCCTTCTTTGCTCCTTCATACTGGCTATCTGTTCTGATTGTTATTTTATACCCATATCTCCCCTTATTTTTCCCTCAGCAATTGCCAATAATCTCTGTTTCAGGAACTTGATTTTCTAGGAACTAGGTATACCCCAAGGAAATATTTTCAATAGGAAATTCTATTGTTCCTGCAGTCTTGGTGATTCCAAGGATCTGGAACTTAGAATGTGGCAGTCTGCCATTGTGATGATAACATCATTGTTTTGACTAAAAATGTGCAAAGCCTAGAGGACTAAGACTAGCAAATAGCTTTTGATGCACCAAGGTACAGTAACATAAAGATCCTTAAATGCCAGAATATTGTAGCTACAGAGCCTGCAAACGCCACTTCCATATTTACACACTGTAACAAAAACACGTTCAACTGTCAGAAATATGGTATGGTGACCTTGGTTGGTGGATTAACTGTTTTGCAGTGACTTATATTAAACTATGGTTCAAACCTCAATTTTAAAGCACTTTCATTTTCAGGATTATTTTTTCTAAACCCTCAAGTATTTTAACACTATATATGCAAAGTATTACACCTTGAATGGTAAACATGTAGGAACAGGCTGTATTGAGAATTGCAATTTCTCTACTAAAAGAATAACCAAAAAGGGTCATTTAAATTGCATCTTGTGCAGCACAGCAAGAATCTAGTGTTCAGATGTGGGTTATGGTAAGAAAAATCTGGCTGGATGAGACAGTGGTCCACCTAACTCATCATCTGGCTTCACATAAGGACTAGACATTTGCTATTAGGAAGCCGCCTACCACTAATTGCCGGCTGCAACTTGCTCCGAGTATAATTTTTTCCTGCTCCAGGGCACCGGGAGACCTGGTCTTGGAAGCTGCCTAGCTCTGGGCCATTTACGTCCTCCAAGGCAAGCAGGAAAAGTGGCATGAATTTGTTTAAGGTGCATCCCAGCTTGCCATGAAGTGACCCACACACTATAATCTCGGAGCCATCTCATGTGGCACATATGAAATGAAATGGGATTTAAAACCAGGACTACAAAGGACAGCCACAGCCTTGAGGATATTATCAAGGTGCGTCTTCACAGCCAGTCCATTTGGCATGGCCTCTTCTGCCACCATGACCGTTGGGAATCAGGAAGTGGTTCCTCCTCTGCTCATTTTGCCTCTGGGCCCAACATCATGATTTCCAGTGGCACTCCCTCCACTGGGAACCATCACCCCAACCTAAAAGGACTCATCCGCCCGTAGCCATTGGCCCAACACTTGGCGTTGAGTCACTGGCTGTACTCCATTACCGTAGTGTGATGTCTGGCCAGACACTAGACTTCACTAATAAGTCCCAACCATTCAAGGTGCCATCTGAAATTAAGGTCCATTGCCTACAAAACTCTTTCTTTTTTCAGTGATAAAGACACTCCATAATCTTGCATTAAAGACCACACAGCCTTTTTCTAATTCTTTCTGGACTAGATCATTTATTATCAATGGCACCCACACATCACCTCTATAACATGAACTCAGCCTAATGGGACTGCACACTGAAGGGAACACCCGCTTACTCTCAATGGGTAAAACCATTAATGTGGCTATAATTGTCATCTCACATCTAGTGATCAACCAGGTTCTAAACCCAATCTTCTGATAGAGGCTGTTGTTTCTGTGTTTAATTCCTCCCCACCCCCCAGGTCTCCACCAAAAAAGGAACTTCTCTTTCAAAAGCAGGCAATGTGTAGGTATTTATGGGAGGCAATTACAAAATAATTGACAACCCATCTGATGACCTTGGTGGAAAATTCCAACCACTTTGCCATAGGTGGGTCTCTAGACTGCCTCTTCCAGGGGTGGTTTTGGAGAGGGAATCCGACCTGCCTCTCACTAACAGGCCTGACACAGACATGTACCATGGATTTTTTGAGACTTTTTTTACGCACACACCCCTTGCACAATCTCTAAAATAACAGTACCTAGCCATATATTCTTCAAGTGCCATATCTGATTTTGAATATTGGCTATCAAGATTGTCCTGGGAACAATACGCAATGACCGTTAATTTGCCTTTTGCATCCAGCATGAGACCCATACCACTGATCCAGTTCTGCGAGTCACTTTCTGGTTCTGAGCTTCCTGAAGCCCTTTTGGCACACAAAGTCCTCATCACCCCCACACCAGGATTGATGAAGCTGCTGCCCTACATCAAGATGGATTTAATCCACTTGGGGACCATCATCCTTCCCTGTGGACTTTGCCACCCAAGGCTGTTAGTCCTCAGGGTTGCCAGGTCAGTTAACTGCCACCTGATGATCTGCACTGAGATGGATAGCCATATATTTAGTGGTCTAATAGAAATATTGCCTATTGCAATGATGTAAGCTTGGGAACTACATGCAGCCATCTGATTCTCTCTGGATGTAGAAAAGGTGCTTGATGGATACAAGAGCAGTTTTAAGAGTCCTGGTGGTGCAGTGGTTAAAACTGCTGTATTGCAGCCAGAATCTTGTGAGTTTGATCCTGATGGGAAGACAAAGTTGACTCAGCCTTCCACCCTTCAGAGGTCGGTTAAATAAGTAGCCAACATGTTGGGGGGGGGGGGGCAAAAAAGCTTAATTATCCAGAGAATGCATTAAGCCAAACTTTTTGGGCAGTGGGCCAGTCACATGGTTCAAGGCTGCCCAAACTACAGCCCATGGGTCAGATCCGGCCCGACACCAATTCACCCAGCCCACGCCAACCAATTTTTGAGACTTATTTACATTCTCCCCCTTGCGTAACCTCTAAAATAACAGTACCTAGCCATATATTCTTCAAGTGCCATATTTGATTCCGAATATTGGCAATCATGATTGTCCTGATACAATCCCCGGCCCACCTTCCCTGACCTTTCCCTGCCTTCCTTCCAGTGATGGGATGTATCAGGTTCTCACCAGTTCGCCAGAACCGGTAGTAACTTTCCCCAGTGTCCTGGAGAACCGGTAGCAGCTTTTGGGGGGAACCACCTTCAGGGCTTACCTTTTCACTGCACATGCGCGCCAAGCACTTGGTGTGCATGCATGCCTACAAGTGCTTGGCGCATATGCACGGCCTCCTTGCTGTCCTTGTGTTGTGGGTGGGTTGAGGTGTGTGTGTGTGTGTGTGCTTATTTTTATTTTATTATTATTTATTAATTTTCTTTGGCTCCGCCCACAATGTCATGACATCATAATGTTAGCTCCGCCCACACTGTGATGACATCGTGGTGGGGTAGTAAATTTTTTGACATCCCACCACTGCTTCCTTCCCCATCCCTCGTCAGCACCCATCTCCTCCACCACCGCCTCCACACAGGGTCAGGGAGAGCGGCAATGGCAACAGAAGAGTAGCGTGCCTTGGCGGGCCGGGGCCCCATATAAAAATTTGTTTGGGGGCCCTTAGGAAGGGTAAAGATTTGTTTTGCTTACGCACGTTGGGGGCTCCTGTATAATTGATACGGCAGATACGGCGGTAGCTACGCCTCTGAATGGCAACCCACCCATAAGCCGCACTGCTCTCACAGCCACCGTGACCTGAGGGCCCGTTTTCCTTCCACTTCTGGGAGCGATGAGAGTGCCATGGGCCCAGTGGTGGGATGTCAAAATTTTTACTACCCCACCATGACATTATCACAGTGTGGGCGGAGCTAACATCATGGGCGGAGCCAATGTCATGACATCATGTTGTTGTGGGCAGGGCCAAAGAAAACAAATTAAAAATAATAAAAAATAAAATAAAAATAAGTGCACACACACACACCTCAACCCACCCACCCACAACACAAACCTGTAAATAAATTAAATAAATAAATAAATATACATTAAAATACACCCACCCACCCACAACACAAATCAACCAGAGCTTTTAAACCAGAGCTTAAAGCTTATTCTGGCTAATCTTTCTCACACTAGGTCAGATGGAAGGAACTACAGAATGAACGCACCACAAGATGGCTTCATTTTGGCACTTTTCAACAGTTAAAGAAGTTAGGTACTAAGTCTTTGCCTATTTATTTATTATTTATTTATTTATTTAGATTTATTACCCCGCCCTAATCAGGCGAACCTGACTCTAGGCGGCTTACAGAAATTCATAAATTAAAACCTTAAAGTTCATAAATTACTTAAAAGTCAATTAACCAGTTCTCTAGGATATTTAGGAGAGCAGGCTATAGGGAGCTTCAGGTTAGCAGCTTCTCTTCCTCCTCCCTGCTTGGGAGGACAGCTAGGAGGCTGTGCATACGCGCCAAGCACTGAAGGCAGCATGCATGTACACCAAGTACTTGGCACGCATGTGCAGTGGAGGAACCAGTGAAAAGGTAAGCCCCGAAGGTGGTTCCCCCCCAAAAAGCTGGAACCGGTTCTCCAGGACACTGGGAAAAGTTATTACTAGTTCTGGAGAACTGGTGAGAACCTGTTACAATCATGGGCCGGATGAATTGGCGTCGGGGGCCGAATCCGGCCTGCGGGGGGCCGTAGTTTGGGCACCCCTGCATTAAGCATTATGGGAGGGTATCCTATAGGAGTGTGATTGCTATTGGTTGGGAAAACGGAAAACCGAGATAAAACACTTCTAAGACACGGAAATGGGGAAGTCAACTTGTCTACACACACAAACACCTCCGGGACCGCCCCGCCGCCCTCTACCTGCCACCTACTGCGGCAGCGCCTCGTGCGCATGCGCCCTCCTCCCCCCGGGATGGCCGACGCCCCCACGTGACGAAGACGGAGCGCGGCGGGGGGGGGAGAGAGGGGGTGCTGCAAAAGAAGCGGCGGCGGCGGCGGAGGGAGGGAGGGGGGCGGGGGAGTGCCGCGCGCTGGGTCTCTCCTGGTCTCCACCGGCGACGCACAGAGAGGAAAAGGGGCGGGAGAGAGGGAGGAGGAGGCGGCGGTTGCTGCTGCTGCTGCTGCTGGGGAGGCGGATCCATCATGGCGTCTATGCAGGTGAGAGAGCAGCCGGCAGCTGGGCTAGGCGGGTGTCCTGTCGTCGTCCCAAGGTGGTTCTCCCTCAGGCGGCCGTGAGGAGAGCAGCTTCTGGGGCGGTTGGCGGCAGCGGCGGAGGCAGACGCTGAGGGAAGGAAGGCAGGGAAAGGTCGGGGAAGGTGGGGCGGGCAGAGAAATGGCTTCTCTTCCTTCTCCTCCTCCTCCGCCGCCGGCCCCTTCCTTCCCTCCTTCCCCTCCCTGACTGGCCCCGAGAGGAAGGGAAGACCGAGGAGGCGAAAGGGGTTTGCCTGGCAGCGCAGGGGTTCAGCTGCTTGCCCTGAAACCTGAAGGTTGTGAGTTCAATCCTGACCGGGTCTCAAGGAAGACTCAGCCTTCCCGAGGCTGGCCAAATGTGGACTTAAAGCAGGGGTGCCCAAAACTACAGTCTGTGGGCCGGATCTGGCCCCCGAGGCCAATTTACCCGGCCCACATCACCCCCTCGTTGCTCCCAAAAGTGGAAGTACACAAAAGTGTGTTTTTAGCTATGCTGTAAGCCGCCCAGAGTCGGGTTTACCCGACTGGGGCGGGATAGCAAACGTGAATAAATAAAATAATAAGTAAATTTATTTATTTATTTACTTCGACTTATTATCCCGCCCAATCGGGTCAAAAACCCAACTCTGTGCGTAAACCACGCCTACGCACAGTTTGCTTCCACTTCTTGGAGCGACGAGGGTGGCGTGGGCTGGATGAAATTGGTGTCAGATCTGGCCCACAGGCCATAGTTTGGGTACCCCGAACCATGTGACTGGCCCACGGCCCTGAGATGTTGGAGACGAGAGGGGCAAAAATGCTTAATTCCTTCGTGAACCACCCACAGAGTGGACTAATAAGCACTATGGGGTGGGATAGAAGCCTAATTGCTATTCCCTAGGAGAGGAGGAGGAGGCTTGGCCAGGTGGACCGCAGAGAGCAGGTGCATTTCTCCACCCCACCTGTTTCCCGGGAGAGGCTTTGGGCTTGCTTGGGTGAGTGGGAAGAGGTCCAGGAGGGCCTGCTTGGCTGTGACAGGACAGTCCCTTTCTGATTACGTCCTCCTCGCCCTTCAGAGTGAAAGAGGGGGTTTGTCCTTCCATGTCTACAAAAAGAAAACCAACTCAATTGAGGAGCGAAAGGAGGAAGCCATGCCATGTCAGGAAATGCGGAATGCCTCTCCCCTTCCCATTGTTTCTCACCCAGAGTGGCTGCGGTGCAGAAAGTGAAAGTCCATCCTCCTTTTCTCTAAAACTGTTTTTTTAACCTGTTGCAATTGGTCTTCTAGACCAGAGGCAGACAGATTTCAGATTTGTGATTACTACGGTATATGTCAGTGACGGCCATCCTTGGCACTCCAGATGTTTTTGAACTTCAATTCCCAAAAGCCTTGATCACCAGATGTGTTGACCTGGGCTTCTGGGAATTGAAGTCCAAGAACACCTGGAGTGCCAAGGTTGGCTATCACTCCTATATATGTTTGCATTTTAATGTTAGCTCGCATGGATCAAGTCCATTTGAAGGGTAAACTCATTAGCAAATGTGAAATGCCACAGTGTTTGTCTTGCATCCATCTACTCGACAGGGCCAAACTTAACAGCAAATCTGAATAACAACCAGGGATCTTCTGCTATTACCACTTGTAAAAAGCCGTGCTGATTTGTAAACTTACGTTGTGCCAACCACTATGTACCTCTGTACCTGTTATGTATAAATTGATACCATGAAGTCTTACTCTTATGTCTGAGGAAGCAGACTTGATCCACAAAAGCTAACGTTAAAATACAGCAGTTAATCTTTAAAGTGCCACAACATTTTTTGTCTTTTTAAAAACTCTGATATGCTTACACAGACTAACACAGTCACCAGTTCAAAAATTTCAGCTATATATGTTTGCACAGGTACAACATCTATATTAAAACCTCTGAATAAACCTATAACTTAGACCCTCCCATGCTATGTAGCATATTGGGCAGCAAAGGATCCAGTGGTTTCTGTCTTGTGCGAGTACTTCAGCATCCTCCCATGTCATTTTCAGGGTTTTTAAATCTGCCATGAAAGTTCAGGTATTTTGAGGGCATCTTCATTGTAGTTTGGCATTAAGAGGGATTCAACTTATGTCATTTTAGGGATCCTGTTTTTCTCCATACAAAAAATATGGCCTGTCATTTGGAGTTTTCTTTGTGCAATAATGTTATGTAATTTGCACCAGCCGCTCCTTTGAAGCACCTCTTCATTGGTAATATGGTCACAATATCGAAAGTTTAAAATTCAGTGGAAGCATCTGTGTTGGAATATGTCACTTGCTGATGCCTTCCCAGTGTCGCAGGCATGGATGGCTGTCGGGATTACTATGGAGGCAAACATTTGGAGTTTAATTTTCAGCAATAACAGCTATCTTCCAGAGTAAAGATATAAGGAAGTTGTAGATGATAGATTAGACACCAGATGAAAACTCCAGAGGTTGAGCAATTTATGTATTGTACAGTACTGTACCATGCTTTCTATGCCATAGGCTGAGATGGCCTGCAACTGTTAAGACATTCTTTAGCAGCTTAGTTTAAATCTATTTTTGAGTTACTATAGTTTTGGAATTCACAAACCAGTCTAGGTCCTTCTGTGATAGTGCCTGCCTGGCACCTTTAGTTTTCCTGCTGATAGGAGTTAACTAGTGACCAATTGCAAATTATGCAGTGCAGTACAACTAGAGCCTGATTTATGTTCTGCCCCATTTTTCTAAACTGAGAATGATTTTTGAACTACAGACGGTCCCCCAGGGTGCCCTTCCTGATAATACTCTAGGATTATTGCATATCTGAGAGTAAACAAAACAAAAATATTGTGGCACTTTAGAGAATAACTTCTGTATTTTAACATTAGTTTTCATGGATCAGGTCAGACCTGATCCATGAAAGCTAACATTAAAATACAGCAGTTAGTCTTTAAAGGGCCACAACATTTTTGTTTTATTTTGTTTACTCTGATATGCTTGAAACACAGACTAAAGTGGCTTCTATTCCTAAAAAAAATAGGATTATTGGTTATTGTTTTGTGAGATAACATGTATGAAACATTTCCAGAAATAAGTTTACTGAATCAGTGATGATGGTGAGAAAGTTGATATAACTAATATTTCTTACCATCAGTGAGAAAGTATATATAATTAATATTGAAAGATTAAATATAATGCAACATTACTTAAGTGAAAAACAAAAACAAATCAGATATTAGGGGGAATGGTCAAGGCCAAAGACCTGGAATCTGCTAAGGCTGATTAAATTTTCTGTAGGCTGCCTTGGATATGTTTAGCAGAAAAACATCACACAAGAATTTCTAACAATAATAAATAGGCACTTGTATCTTTTGAGTGTGATTGAATATAATGTTAAGAATTTATCATATACAGTACTGTATAATCATTCTGAGTAGATTGAGGAACAGAAGAAACCTGTTTATCTCTTCTTTCAGGCTTCAGTCTGGTTATGTTTAGTGCACTTCTCAAGAAGTTGTACAGCAAAAGTGCATTGAAGCTGTGGGAAACTATTGCTTTTAAAATACATAAGCTACAAAGTTTAACTTATTAAGCTCGGAAAGTAATAGAGGTAAACATGTTTTTGTCCTATGTCCGCTCTAGATCTTCCTTAACTTGTACTGTACTGTATTTAGTTTTAATAGTGTAGATGGAATAAAGCTTCTTCCGTGTCTAGGCCAGAGGTGAAACTTCCAAAATGAAGGCACCTTTTTGGGAGTTATTTCTGCAGTTCCTTTCACCTGACCTAGTGTGAGAAAGATTAGCTGGCAGCACTAGTTTGCCATTACCAGGGTACGCCTGATTATGGTTAAAAAATACCACAGTCTTCGAGGAGGCTGTTTCTGTATACCCCACAGAATAAAGCTGAACTCTTATACTAATTTACGGTACTTTGGAGTTTTTGCATTGAATTCATAGGACTTGCTTGTAAGTGAAAAGGAAGAGCAGAGACGGGCATGTCTTGGTTTCCAGATGATTCCTCCTCCCTGGGATCTCCCATGAACCTTAACCAATGTAGCAGATGAGAAACTGTCGGACAGTGGTGAACCTATGGCAAGCATGCCAGAGCTGGTTCTCACAGCCCTTTTTGTGGGCACACACTCCCATCTCCTTAGCACAGAGTTCACTCTGCCCAGCAGCCGAATGGGAGCACTTCCTCCCCCCAGCACAGAGTTCACCCCGCCCCTCTCTTAGGGCACTCGGTCTCTTAAAGGTTCACCATCAATGCTGTAGGAGTAATAGCTCAAAAACATCTGAAATGCCATAGGTGTTCATTCCTGACTTACAGGGTCATGTCGTTAGTACATTTGTAAAGCTCCAAATTCTGCCATTATAGAAGGGCTATTGAATAACTTTTAATTAGTGTTTGCAGGGTGTTGCAATTGTTCTAATTTCTTTATATTTTCTGTAGCTTGTGACTCTTGCTTCTCATTGTAGATATTGTGCTATGCTGCCATGGGTGATTATTAAACTTTCAGGTAGTATACTAGGAATGCCTTAGTTAGTTTCTTAGGACTGTTGATAATGAATCAAGGGAGTGAATTAAGCAATGCTTATTTCCATCTTGGGTAGCAGTACCATATATTGTTGTGGAACACTCTTGACTACTTTGAAATATAGATTTCATTCAGTCAATGAAGAAGTCATAGAATACATAAATATTTGTAGTCTGGATATTTAGTAGCAATATATTTTCCAAAGAAATAGCATTAGTGAAATGTATCTTCCGTCTGTATTATGTAGCACTGATGATGGTTTGCCCAGGAGTGATTGAAGCTTAAAAAATCATATACTGTACAGTACTGCATGCATGAATGGTTTTACAGTGGAAGATTTAAAAGTAGTAGTTGAAATAATAGCTTTGGCATGTACAGTAAAACCTTGCATAAAGAGCACCTCGCTTAGAGAGTAACTCGCTTAAAGAGCAGGATTTTCTCTGAATGGCTGCCTCGCTTAACAAGTAAAACCAACCAAAAACTCGCTCAACAACTAAATCGGGGTTCGCAGTCCTTCTTGCCAGAAGTCACAAGTGGTCACTTACAATGGTGTTTCACTTAAAGAGCAAATTCACTTAAAGAGCAATCCCGTGAAACGTATTATGCTCTTTAAGTGAGGTGCTACTGTATATCATAAACTTCTCTACCTCTTCTACCAATGGAAGATGGATTCCAAAAAGGAGATTTGTTAATTTAGAGTTGTATATACATTTGAATATCTATGAATTCCAAATTTAGCTATGAAGTTTGCTGGATGGTCTGAGCAAATAATTATTCCTTTTCTAAGCTCTGGGGGAGGGGGAGGGGGAGGGGGGAAGCATCTGACAGATGGTAGTATCTAAAACCAATTAAGGAAAACAGTGTAAAATATTGATGATACATCTTATTTTCATGAAATGTAATTGTAATAATGGCTGAAATCCAATAGTAAGTGACAATTAAAATGAGGTTATTAGATCAGTAGAAAGTATGAAGGAATTGACTCACCAAATCCCTACTAATTCAAAGGACCTACTTTAGCTGCAGCTTGGAGATGAATTTCAGCCATTGTTTTGTATGCTTTGCAAGCAATCTCCACAACATTTTCTTTTGGTAAACTTTTTCTTTTGTCAAAGTAAGATCCATTTTAAAGAGAATATACTAATAATTATATTTCAGTGATCTTTTGAAATTTTGTTAGTTTTAGCTCTAGTCCTGATGTTATGGAAAGCAGTATTTCCTAGCATAGAAAGAAGCTTTATCTAAGGAGTTTTCAACCTTTTTAAGCTGAGAGCCAGGTCACGCTTCCTCACACTGCTTTGGAGGCCATTTTGCCCTTCCTCCACCACATGACACTTCCATGTGTGGTGGAGGCAGTGGGGGAACCACATGAAATGGTGCTGTGGGCCGCAGGTTGAGAATCCCTGCTTTATCTTATAAACAAATGGCAGTATCGTGTGAAATCTAAACTCAAGGAACTATTTTTTTAACTTTTTAAACATTTTTTTAAAAAAAAGATTAAAATGTTGTGGCACCTTAAAGATTAACTGCTATGTTTTAATGTGAGTGTTTGTAGATCAAGTACATTTCCTCAGACTAATCTGAGCAACAAGGGGGATTCTAGGGGAAAATGACCATGTTCTTTCTACTTCAGTTCTTGATTTCCAAGGAAACAAAATGTGTAGCTGCACAGGTATATTAGATTTTAGGAAAACCAGTTCTAATAAACTCAGAACAATGATAAGTAAGGTCCCATGATAGGAATTACTAAGAAGAAAAGTAATCCAAGGTAGGTGGGAGTTTCTTGTCTAATGTATATTTGTGTAGTTCTCTGGACAGCAGCATTTAAGGAGCTAAACATGTTCATATCAGGACAGTTTGAATATAGTCTTGTTATTTTTGGTGCCAGAACATCTGACAGAAAGATTTTATAAATCAAGAGAGGAGAAGAGGTCCAATGTGGAGGGGAAGACAGTTCTATTTTGGTGGCTTAGCTACTACCTCTTATATGTTTGGTTTAGACCAAAACATAAAAATATGCCATTGTTGGCTGAACTATCATAAAGTACAAACTGCTGCTTTGTAATGAAGGACTCATGCCTGCAATGAAGAGAGGGTATTTTTATATATGCAATTCTCAGGCTCCAGTTGTGATGACTAAGACTAAAATACACACCATGAAGAATTCTCACTGAATGTAATTGGTCTTATGACATGAACAGGATTGTATTGTAATTTGCCAACCATTGTTTTGAATTTTGTTTTTGTTTGCACATCACTATGCAGAGCTCTTCATTTTGTCTTATCATGCTGTGTTAGTGGATCAGATATCATTGCCTCTCCCAAAAATCTCCTGGTATGAGAAGGAACTAGAGCAGTGTCTGTTTTTTTTAAAAAAGTAGTTTTCTGGCTGCTTCAGGCTTCCTATGCTTTTAAGTGAAGTTGATGCACTAATATATATCACAGTATTTTGTAAGATAGATATTGTAGCTTGAAGCTTTCCATAGATTCCATTGCATTTGTTTCCATAGTCTGACAATTATATATTCTGTGTTTCAACTATTTGCATTTTTCTTTATTAATTCAGATACAGTAGTTGCTAAACACAAATGTTGAATGAGTGCAAAAGCATGTCATTCATGCTTTTTTTCAATTGGATGTTTGGGGAAATAGCTCATTTTATCTGGATGCATTCATTCTATGTTTATTTAGTCTCAGCTTTCAGCTATTTATTTTGGGATTTCTAGTAATAAGTACCTCTGTGCATCAATGAAGATTCATTCATACAATATATATATTTAGCTTATAAAAGGGCTATTTTTAAAATAACTCCCTAGTTACTTCATTATATAAGGAAGCTTATACAGCTGACAGATGTGCTGAGATAGAGGAATACCAAAATAGGCATGATTTTTTCAACATAAAGATCAGGGAAGTTATTAGCAGAAGACAACAGAAGACACATGCATTGTTCAAGAACAAGGACAGGAATCTTGTAGTGGAAATAAGGGATAAGATCGTTGTATGGAAAGAATACATTAGAGAGCTGTTTAGCGATGAAATTGGTGAACAGTCTGTCATAAGTGGCACTACTGGACCACGAATGCTGGAGAGTGACATTATAAAAGCTTTGCAAAGATCTAAAGACAAGAGAGCAAGAGGCCCAGATGATATCCCAGTAGAAATTGTGAAACTTCTATCCAAATTTAATGCAAAGAATTGACAGACCTTTTTAACACCATTTATGACACACACATCCTTCCAAGTGATTGGTTGCTATCAATCTTTGTTACATTGCTGAAGAAATCAAATGTGAAGTCTTATGAGGAGTGCAGAATGATTAGCCTCATTAGTCATGTTCTTAAGGTCTTTTTGAAAATAATCCATAGTAGAATTTATATTATAGATGATAAGGATATCAGAATAATCACTAACCTTTATTGGAATCAGACAGCTCAAATCAGAGTTGAAGAGCTTCAGTCAGAGCAGGTTCAAATTCACAGAGGTGTGTGACAAGGCTGTGTGTTGTACCTGACACCATTTAATATATATCCGGAGAGTATTTTTTCAGAAGCACTATCAGATTTAAACAGTGGTGTTAAAATGAATGGGTAATACAGTACCTAAACAACCTGAACAACATCTGATATGCTGATGACACAGTGTTGTTGGCCACAAACCTTGCAGCTCATGAGTTGATGCTGGATAGAGTTCGAGCTTCAAGCACACAATGTGGTCTGAATCTCAACACCAAGAAGACTAAATATCTTGTCATGTAGCCAACACCAATTCACAGTAATCTAATGGCAGAAGCACAAGAAATTGAAAGAGTGGATTAAATTGTCTATTTTAGGAATATGTTAAATGAAATATGAATAGAAAAAGCTAGATCCACCTTTATAAAAATGCAACATTTGTTATGCAGTAGAGATCTAACTCTTGCTACAAAGATCTGAATAATGAGATGTTATGTATATCCATTAATGCATGGAGTCGAAGCTTGGACATTGAGTAAAGCATCTGAAAAGAAAATCGAAGGTTTTGAAATGTGGATGTACAGATGGCTGCTAAGGATATCATGGGTCGACCATGTGATTGATGTAGAAGTGTTGTGCTGGATGGATAAAGAGCAAGAACTGTTTAAGACCATTAAGTAAAGAAATCCCCAATACCTTGGTAATATCACGAAGAACAACATGAAATACAGAATACTCCAACTTGGTATGCAAAGGAAGATCCCTGGCAAGAGAGGCCCCAGACCAGGGGTGCCCAAACTTTTTGTGCCAGGGGCCTGATCACACCCTTAGAACAGCTGAGTGGGCCTGACCACACACCCGGAAGTGGGCACATATGCACATGGGTGTCAGGAACCACTCCCAGAAGTGGTTCTGGACGTCTCTGTGCATGTGCAAATGCGTTCCTGCCACTCCCGGAAGTGGTTCTGGATGTCTCTGTGCATGCGCAAATGGTTTCACCACTCCCGGAAGTCTCTGCACATGTGCAAATGCATCACCACCACTCCTGGAAGTGGTTCCCAGAAGAGGATAGGGTGTCCCCCATCCACTTCTGGGAGCAGCAAGGGCATCGGGGGCCAGATGAATTGGCTTCGGGGGCCAAGGGCCATAGTTTGGGCACCCCTGCCCTAGATGTAGATGGGCTTTGTGACTAAAGAATGAGAGACCGATGTGGCATGTCCTTGGAAGAACTGTTCTGAGGAGTTAAGAACAGGAAGACTATTGCTATTATGATAACCGCTATCCAGAACAGATACGACACCTGAAGAAGGTGTTACTTCATTAGATTGATAGGCTGACTCTGTGTATGTTAACTCTAAATAAAATTCACAGGATTGTAGTCCAAAAGTAATATGCAAAACAAGCTTGCCAAATAATCTTTTTGCACATGCAGTATTCTATACAGGAAAAAGTTGTTCAAATATAAATAATATTTGGGGCCAACAAAGTAATACAAACAATTATAGTTTTAAAACCTGTATAACAGTGTTCAATGAAGATTGCTTTTTATAGGCTCCAAACTCTTGATAGAATTTTACATTTAAAAATATCTTCACTGGTGCCCTTTGTAGCAGATTTTTAATATGGCCCATCTGAAACACAAATTGATCAGAAAGATGTAGCTCCATATATTGCACATTGTTGAGAGTGATATTAAACATATAAAAGGCTTGGCCATCATATCTGCTTCTTGGCCATACCTCAGAAGTGATGCCTTGGTTTCTAATGTGGCCGTTCATATGGCACAGATGACTGCTATTTGAGAAGCATAAACCCTAAGTTCCAATTAGTTCTCATAATTATATTTTTAAATGTTTAATTTCCACATTTTGCGGGATTGTCTCATCATACATTTTGGTATGTCAGGAGGTGTTTCCAGAAATGTCAATACAAAATAATTAAATACCAGTGACTTCGAAATAATGCAGCTTGCCATTTTGCTCTTTTAAAATAAATGAATATTATGAATATTCTAAGGTGTAACTAACATGGTTGGCAATATTGTATGTTATGATTTGACCTAAACATTAACAATATTGAGGTACAGTATATCTATATACTATACTAAACATTTTAAAATACCGGTATCTTTTTTTAATTAGAAAAGGCTACAGAAAGAATTATTGGCTTTACAGAATGATCCACCACCAGGAATGACCTTGAATGAGAAGAGTGTCCAAAATTCAATTACACAGTGAGTATTTATGCTTTCCAACTTGTTTTGTAGTTGAACTAAGAATAGACATAATAATCTTTTTCTAATAGTATATTATCTAAACCTGTAAATGTGCAGTTCTGTGCCTATGCATATACATGTTCTAATGGCATATGTTATGTGCTGTTATGTCAGACCTGACTTATTGCAACTCTAAAAGGATTTTCAAGGTAGGTAAGTATTTAAGGGGTGGTTTTACAAGTTTCATTTTCCGGTGAATTTGCATTTTAACCCAGGATTCTTGAATCTTAACCCATTACTTTTTCCTACACCATACTGGGCACATAGTACCAATAGCAATAACACTAATATAGTGACCCATAGCTCTTAGGGCACCCTCTGGTGGACTACAAAGTGCCTTTGATACTAGAACTAATACATAGCTGTCATGATTAACAGCCATTGATAATCTTACACTCCATTAAAATGGTCAATTTCCCATTTCAATTTGCCCAGGTGGCTAACCGCTGGTGCATCTTGGGGAATTGAAATCTATAGTTGTTTTGGTCAGAGTTTGCATCCGTTTAGGAGTGTGGCCATTTTAAATAATCAACATTGAAATGTTTTTGTTGTTCAGTCGCACAGTCGATTCCGACCCTTTGTGACCCTATAGAGCACTGTCCGCCAGGCACTTCTGTGCCCATTGTGTCCACAATACCATCTAGCCATCTCATTTTTGGCCGCTCCCTTCTTTTGCCCTCCACCCTTCCCAGCATCAAGGCCTTCTCAAGTGAATCTTCTCTTCTCATTTGATGTCCAAAGTACTTTAGCTTCATCTTTACAATTTGACCTTCTAAGGAGCAGTCAGGGTTGATTTCTTCTAAGATTGACCTATTTGTTCTCCTTGCTGTCCACACAGTGGTCCACACAGTCAAATGCCTTAATGTAATCAATGAAACAGAAGTATACTTGTTTCTGATATTCCTTTGTTTTTTTCATGATCCATCTTATGTTGGTGATGTGGTCTCTAGTCCCCCTGCCTCTTCTGAACCCCGCCTGCACTTCTGGTAATTCTCTCTCCACATGCTGTTGCAGTCTATCCTGTATTATCTTGAGCATCACCTTGCTAGCATGTGGGATGAGTGCAATTGTTCGATAATTTGAACATTCTTTGGCATTTCCCTTTTTGGGGATTGGAACATATACTGATCTTTTCCAATCCTGTGGCCATTGCTGTGTTTTCCAAATCTGCTGGCATATAGAATGTAATAATTTGATTCCATCATCTTTTAGGGCTTTGAAAAGTTCAACCTGGATACCATCATCTCCGCTGGCTTTGTTGTTTGCAGTGCTTTTTAGGGCCTTTCTGACTTCACTTTCTAGGATGTATGGCTCATGTTCAATGTTCTCATCATTGTGATTATCAGGTGTGTTGAGGTCCTTTTTGTAGAGTTCCTCTGTGTACTCTTGCCATCTTTTCTTAATCTCTTCTGCATCTGCTAACTCCTTGCCATCTTTGTCCTTTATCATGGTCATTTTTGCTTTAAACATTCCCTTGATTTCCCCAATTTTTTGGAAAAGATCTATAGTTCTACCCCTGATATTGTTTTGCTCTATTTCTTTGCACTGTTCATTCAGGTAGGTTTCCTTATCTCTCCTTGCTTTTCTTTGAAATTCTGTATTCAAGTGATTGTATTTTTCCCTTTCTCCTTTGCCTTTTGCGTCCCTTCTTTTCTCTGCTATTTTAAGAACCTCATTGGACAACCACTTAGCTTTCTTACGCTTCTTTTCTTTTGGTATGTTTTTCTTTGCTGCCTCCTGCATGATGTCCCGCATCTCTGTCTATAATTCTTCTGGCACTCTGTCTTATCTGGTCCAAGCCATTGAATCTGTTCCACACCTCCACTGTGTATTCCTGAGGGATGTTGTCTAGGTCATATCTGTCTGGCCTAATTGTTTTCCCTATTTTCTTTAGTCTAAGCCTGAATTTTGCGATTAGTAGGTTGTGATCTGAACCACAATCTGCTCCTGGTCTTGTTTTTGCTGACTGTATGGAGGTTCTCCATCTTTGGCTGCAGAGTATCTAGTCAATCTGGTTTCGATGTTGGCCATCTGGTAATGTCCATGTGTAAAGTCTCCTTTTGTGTTGCTGGAAGAGAGTGTTTGCTATGACCAGTGCGTTATCTTGGCAGAACTCTATCCGTTTTTGGCCTGCTTCATTCTATGTTCCAAGATTTCTCTTAAGTACAGTGGTACCTTGCTTAAAGAGCATAATGCATTCCACGGGATTGCCCTTTAAGCGACTTGCTCTTTAAGTGAAACACTTGGAAAAAACACCACACTGCCATTGTAAGTGACCGATTGTGACTTCTGGTGGGGGGTATTGCAACCCACAATTTAGTGGTTAAGCGAGTTTTTTGTTGTTTTTAGTTGTTAAACAAGGGCGACTATTCAGAGAAAATTCTGCTCTTGAAGCGAGTTAGTCTCTTTATGCGAGGTTTGTATATGTATCTTCCCCGAATATATATACAGTGATACCTCAGATAACGTTTGCATCAGATAAGGCTAAAATCGGATAACGTTGGGGAATTTGAGGCAAACATATGCATCGCACAATGTGCCTCCTTGGGAGAAAGGGGAGGGGAGCGCCTGCTCTCTTTCTCCCAAGGTGACACAATCAGGATCAGACACTGTGATCCTCAGTGTGCCTCCTTGGGAGAAAAAGAGCAGGCGCCTCCCTTTTTCCCTGGATCCGGCCCCCAATGCCAATTCATCTAGCCCATGCCACCTTCATCGGTCCCAGAAGCCGAAGTCGGGTGAGTTTTACTTCTTCTTCTGGGAGTGACGAGGGTGGAGCGGGCTGGATGAATTGGCATGGACCAGATCCGGCCCACATGCCATAGTTTGGGCACTCCAGGATCCAACATGGATGCCAACATTTACCATCATGCAAAGTGGCCGTCTGGAGCCATGTGCACAGGAATCCATTTTAAAAGCTAACAGGAGGGTTGCCCAAACTTTTCAGGCCATGGGCCAGTCACATGTTTCATGGGTGCCAAAACTACAGCCTGTGGGCCAGATCCGGCCTTGACACATTCATCCAGCACTTTCCACCCTCGTCGCTCCCAGAAGCGGAAGCTGGGTGAGTTTTACTTCTGCTTCTGGGAGTGTTGAGGGTGGTGTGGGCCGGATGAATTTGTGTCATTTGTGTCCAGCCCTTAGGTCACAGTTTGGGCACCCCTGGCTAAGAGGGATAGAAACAGGACCCAAAATGGATGCCACCATTTACCAACATGCAAGGTGGCCATCTGGAGCCATGTTTACAGGAATCCATTTTAAATGCTAACAGCAGGGGTGCCCAAACTTTTCAGGCCATGGGCCAGTCACGTGGTTCATAGGTTCCAAAACTATGGCCTGTTGGCCCTCCCACAACACCAATTTATCCAGCCCATGCTACTCTCATCGCTCACAGAAGTCGGTTGAGTTTTACTTCCGTTTCTGAGAGCGACGAGGGTGGTGTGGGCCAGATGAATTGGTGTCATGGGCCAGATCAGGCCCACATGCCATAGTTTGGGCACCCCTGGCTAACGGATAGAAGCAGGACCCAAAATGGATGCCAACATTTACCTTTATGCAAGGTGGCCATCTGGAGCTATGTTCATGGGAACCCATTTTAAATGCTAACATCTGACTGGTCCGGTGCCTGAAAAGTTTGGGCACTCATGCTGTTAGCTTTTAAAATTGATTCCTGTGTACATGGCTCCATATGGCCACTCTGCATGATGGTAAATGTTGGTATCCATCTTATCTTTTAAAATGCAGTCAGGACATATTGAAAGAATCCCTCCCCCCCCAATGTCTTGATGATCTTGGAAGGTCAGTTCACTACAATACAGCCAGTATACAAACTAAAATTTGTTTTCTTTTGTTCACCTAGTTTTTCTGATGTGCCGTGGCACCATAAAAAAAAATCTGTCAGCAAAAAGAGGGAGCAGATCTTTTAAAACAGCACTTTATAAAGTTTTCAAAAGTTTAAAAATGCTGTATGGTTTTGTTCTCCTAAAGTCAGGGTAGTTTGGCATGTTTTTGCAATGTAGAGTTGTGTTTTTACCTTTTAAACAAGCACTTTATAAAGCTTTAAAAAGTTTAAAAATGCTGTATGGTTTTGTTCCCTTAAAGTCAGGGTGGTCTACCATGTTTTTGTAATGTATTTACTCTTTAGACAATTATTTCTTAAAGTTCTTTAAGGTTCCAGCATGTTTCCTTGACTTTCCCTTGAAGTCTGTGTTGTTTACAATGTATCTCTATGGAGTTGACATTATCCGAGTCATCTCCATAGGATTTTAACGTTATCTGATGCATGCATCGGATAAGGCTAAAAATCGGATAACGTTAAGACTTGTGGAACCAAGTCTTAACGTTATCCAAGGTATTACTGTATGCACTTTTCCCGGTGTGTGGATTTCTTACAAATATTTCCCCTAATGTGGAAAATTAGCACAACAATAATATATGCATTTTTTATAACCGTGTTTAATACTCAAATTGTTGAATAATTATGTTGTCTGCATTGAAGCTATTAGAGCAAGACCTCAATCATTCTTCTGTTTTTTGTTTTTGTTTTTTAATTTCTGAAGGTGGATTGTAGATATGGAAGGTGCCTCTGGAACATTATATGAAGGGGAGAAATTTCAGCTGCTCTTTAAATTCAGTAGTCGTTATCCGTTTGACTCTCCTCAGGTAACATACACAGTTTTGAGTTGTATTTAAATTGTAAAGTTGTTGTAAAGTCAATTTTAAATATAAATGTATAACTCGCTGTCTTTATTAATATTGAAGAGCAATAGCAATCGTTTGATCATATATCTGTTAATGAATTTGCTACCAACTCATTAACAATAACTGATTATGAGTAACTTAACACAACTAACTGAGGCTAATTGATAAGGTGTTAGAGCATATCTTTGACATGTACCTCGTCACATGCCTGATTGCACAATCCAGGTGTGCCTCAGCACTTCCACACTTAACTGCTGTTAGCCACAGCAAATTAAGCAACTCTTTCATAAACAACAAGCTGATTCTTTTTCTACTGTTTCTTTTGGGATAGGTATACAGTATTTCTCATTCTATCACTTCAGATGAGGTTTGGCCACGTTTCTGAGACTTGAAAATAACTCATTATGCTGTTGTTGTAAGTTAAGGCTGCTGTTGACCTTAAACATACAACAACAACAACAACAACAACTACTACTACTACTACTACTACTACTATTATTATTATTATTATTATTATTATTATTATTATTATTATTATTATTATTATTATTATTATTATTATTATTATTATTATTATTATTATTATTATTATACCTCAATGTGTATGCCATCCCAGTGTATACGACTCTGGGTGACTAACAATGGAACAAAGTATCAACTACAAATTACAGTTACAAAATATCACATCAACACAATATGACACATTCTTATTGCCAGGCAGCTGCACCACACAGCTGCTCTCCATTTCCTCAAGGCCAGGACCGGCCAAGGGAAGAGTCCGGTGACGGCGGGAATGGTGTTCTTATTGCTGGCCAGCTACCGCACAGCTGCTCTCCATTCCCTCAAGGTCAGGGCCGGCCAAGGGAAGAGTCCAGTGGTGGCGACGGCGGGAGTGGAGTTCTTATTACTACTATCTTCTTAAGATTTTCCTCTGTTTTTGAAAACCAAAATAAGGTGCATTTTTAAAAATCAGATGCGATTGGCCTTAGTCTTTTATTTTATTTTTTTAGTAATATTGTGGCACAAATAAAATAAATATCTCATGATTTTATTGTATTGATTTATTGATATTTTATTGATGTTATGGGTAGGATTTGACTTATGTAGCACTGGTAATGTTATTGCATTTTACCACCCTGATTAGTTCTAGTCACTTAATTGTGTGGTATTAAAACTACAGTCAGTCAAACAATCAGGTACAATTTACGTTGAAAACTGAAATGGAAAACATTTATTTTGATGTTCTTAACTGGTGCAGGACACCAGCTTTGATTGTTTTTTGATGGTAGCTGGTGAAATAACACTGGCACCATTTTCAAATATAATGGTGAGCAAATGCGGCACTGGCATTTGAAGGAAATGCTCAAGCAGTTGTATAGTAAAGGGGGGAATAGTTTTATTACTAGATGTTAACATGTGTTTAAAATATTTATCTTTGGTAAAAGAAAATTAAAGGAATATGAAATCTGTACTGATAGCATCATAGAATAATGAAATGAGACTAAAATCTCATTTTGGGAATCATTTTATCTAGATTTTTTAAAAGGAAATAATCTATATTAACAAGGGTAAAATATGTAGTAGAAGGAGGTAAACTATCTGCTTTGAGAAAAAAACAAGGAACAGTGAACCATATTCTTCAGATTTTCAGCTATGACATAGGAATAATGGTAATATTAGTGAGTATCCTCTTGTGGATTTCTGCTGGTGCAGAGGAGTAGTATTAACAGGAGTGGCAGGTTAAAGTTTTCCATTTTTTTTAAAAATTTTAGGGTGAATGCAATTTTGTTTGTGAGTCACATGGACCTAAAAAAAAAGAGCTTGTTAATTAGTAGCTGTCTGTTGTTTCCAGTGATAACTTTCCTGCTGAATGAATGAATACTGGCCACTGGCTTAAAAAGTCATGTTTAAATTCTCTTCCATAAAAATTAAAATCAGAAGTTTAAAGAATGGTATTGTTTAAAGTCCAAGAATGCTCATTATATCCACTTACACGTGGGAGTTCTGTGAAACGTGGAAGAACTGCTACGTGATTAAAGCACATCCTTTTATGCCAAAAGCTCTATTTGTTATCCTGGGGTAGACATTCCTAAAGAATCCCATTTAGTCAGAGTGGGCAGTGCTCCTGGAATATTTGGAATAGTTAGGCTTGAGAACGAATCTTCAACAACTGTATTATTTGTCAATAACTGTTGATAGCACTATCTTGTAAGAAACAAAGAACTATTAGCCCAGGGGTGCTCAAACTATATCCTGTGGGCAGGATCTGGCCTGATGCCAATTTATCCGGCCCGCACCACCCTCGTTGCTCTCGGAATTTGGTTGTGTTGAAGTGATTTATACTAGCTTAAACTATAGATGCTGGATATTAATGAGTTTTGTAATGGCTGTTATATACAGGAGTTAAAAAGATTGTAGGTTGGATTGAGATCTACGTAAGGTAGATACATTGAAATCAGCCAGTTAAGTTTTTTTGTAACTGAAGTTCCATTTATTTCAGTGAGTTAATTATTTGACTATGGAACCAATGGCTGGGAGCTTTATTCCCCATTCTGCCTCCCACAAGAAGAGCCTTGGACACATGGCACAGTCTTAGGGCACTCCCCAAAATGAGGGATTAGTAAACCATTTCTGTACAACTGGAAATCCCTGTGAAGGGCCACTTAAGTCTGAATTCACTCAACAGCATACAACTAGTATTATTGTTCTTTGCTTCCTCTTTTACCCCATCAGGTGTCGAGGGAACAACTAGTATTAAGACTTTTAAAAAGCAGCAAACTGGAGAAATACATAAGGGGGAAAATTAGTATTTGGTCACTGCAAATATTTAATGACACATAGTAATTAATTAGCTAGCTGGATAGCTCATTAGTTTAAGTATCTAGCCATGAAGCCAGAGGTTAAAATTTCAATTCCTCACTGTACCTAATAAGTGAAACTCCCGCCCGTGAAGTCATGAGCAAACTATAAAGTCACAAGGCAGCCTCAGAAAAAAGGGGAATGGTACATCACTTCTGCGTATTCTCCGTATAGAAAACCCTGGAAGGGTCACCATAAATCACAATTGAATTGACAGCATGCAACATTATGAATTATGGGATTATTAATTATACTGCATCACAAAAAAATTTAATATTGCCTGCTACTTGGTATAATCCATGTGTCCTATACTAAATCAAATGCACTGAATCCAAGTCTGAAGTCTCATTCTGCCTAGGATGTCAGGATCTTAAGTCACCAAATCTCACCCTCTTGGTTAGGTTCTTGTGTTGATCACGTGGGATATATTTGCCACAAATATAGCAAAAATTGTCTGGTTTATTAACACAGCTGTGCCTACTCATCTTTAGCTCAAAACAGCCTCACTATGGCTTACCTGTACTATCCAATAAGATGGTTTTACACTAGAGACAAGCCTTGGTCCATCTCGCCTTATATACAGTCAAACCTCGCATAAAGAGTGCCTCACTTAGAGCAGAATTTTCTCTGAATGTTCGCTTTGCTTAACAAATAAAACCAACCAAAAACTCGCTTAACAAATAAATTGGGGTTCGCAATCCCCCACACAATTGGTCATTTACAGTGGTGTTTCGCTTAAAGAGCAAACTTGCTTAAAGAGCAATCCTGTGGAACACATTATGCTCTTTAAGCGAGGTAACACCTATTTCTGATGTCAGCTCATTGACTTGCCCAGACATGCCCAACCGCTGTTGGAACATGTATGCCACCAGGGAACATGATTCAGTTGAGGCAGCAGCAGGCATAGTGGTAGCTGCAACTGTTATAATGTTCCCATGTAAAAATACATTACCCAGTTACCATCCATTAGAACAGCTATAGTATGCCTTAAAATCTCTATGTGATAGGCAAATTCTGAGTTCAGATTTGGAGTCAGCACACTCCATATCATGTAAATCACATGTGTTATTCCCAGTAGCAAAATCGTTGTGCAGTGTTATGGGATACCAGTGTGGTGGAGCAGATAGAGTAATGGGCTGGCACTAAGGTGCCCCACCTTAGAAGTGGAAATTCACTCAGGATGTAGAACTGGTAAAACCACTCCTTAAATATCTCACTTAAGTTGTAAGTCCTGTTAGAGTTGCTGTATGTTAGTTACATCATAACAGCACGTAACAATCGCAAATTCATGTAAGTATGAATTTAAAAAAACTGTTATGGGCTGTGTACTGTATCATGTTAAGTACAGTTGTACCTCGCTTAAAGAGCATAATGCGCTCCACAGGATTGCTCTTTAAGCAAGTTTGCTCTTTAAGCGAAACACCATTGTAAATGACCAGTTGTAGGGGGGGGGGGTTTGCGAACCCCGGTTTATTTGTTAAGCAAGTTTTTGGTTGGTTTTATTTGTTAAGCAAAGTGAACATTCAGAGAAAATTCTGCTCTTTAAGCGAGTTACTCTTTAAGCGAGTCGCTCTTTATGCGAGGTTTGACTGTACTTCATGAAATACTGGATGCATGAAATGTTAATTACATTTTTATTCTGTTTTTCAGGTCATGTTTACAGGTGAAAATATCCCTGTTCATCCTCATGTTTATAGCAATGGTCATATTTGTTTATCTATTCTAACAGAAGATTGGTCTCCTGCTCTTTCAGTGCAATCAGTTTGTCTTAGCATTATTAGCATGCTTTCTAGCTGCAAAGAAAAGGTATGTTTTCAAAAATAAGTTCGAAATAAAGTGGATATTCATTCTTGCTTTTTAGGGGACTTCAGATCACTTTTCAATATTTAAAATTGCTTTTTAGCATTTATATGTATATTCTGAATCTGGCTTACTTTTGTTTTTTCGTGTGGAGAACAGACATTTCCAGAATAACTTTTTCTAATATATTTTCAGTATCTAATTTACTTTAGCATTACGAACTGTTTTGACATCCTTAGAATAGAAAGGAAAGTATCAGTAATTTTTTTGTTAACATACACAATAGTCACAGTATTATTTTGAGTCTAATTGAATGTAAAAAAAGTTGCAACAAGAACTAAAAAAAATGTTGGACAATATGAGCTATTTAATATAGCAAAATTTGAGCTGCTTGATCATGACATTATGATGTACTGTATTCTCATTCCGTTGCAAAATTACATGTGTTTTAGGCAGAGTATGAGAGTCAGGTACAGCAGAATAGTCATAGATTTGTCATAAAATATCAGGTTAGTGTGTGTGTGTGTGTGTGTGTGTGTGTGTGAGAGAGAGAGAGAGAGAGAGAGAGAGAGACTTAAGTAGATTTATATCTTTCTATCACTGGTTTCCATCACATTGCACACTCCTCAGAACTTGCAGACTCTGACCCTGAGTCCAGGGCCTCATCCTGAAACTTAGACAGTTCAGAACCAGATGAAACCTGTCAAGAACACTGTTCTCCTGCTAGCCTGCTACAGGATGACACTGAAGCTGAACAGTGATAATAATTTCAATTCTGATTCAGAATGAATGATCTGTCTCCTTGCTTCACCATACCTGACTCAGACAATGGGGACAGGCATCCACCATTCCTGTCAGACGATATCAGGTCTTATTTGGACCTCCTCTCCTGGTGGACTCGTTTAGCCTAGAGATTGAGAAACCACACCAACCTCAAGCTGATCATTTATTCTATCAGATTAATAAAGAAGCAGCCTCAGCAAACTACATCAGCATGCTACCATCACTCCTAGATCTATCAAAAGAGATGACAGCCAAGTCTTCATTGGCAAAAGGAACATCCTGTAAGCTAGAGAACTTGTATCAAATCTTTGATGACTCTGCAGTGTTTCTATCTAAACATCCACCTCCTAACTCAGTAATCATCAAGGCAGCACAGCCCAATTTAAAAGAGTAGTACTCTGCATCCCACTATAATAAGTACAGCAGGAAAATGACCCAACTTGGTTATCACATTCTATGCTTCAGCTTCTTTATTGGTCTGAATAGCAAGTTATTGGGGTGCTAAGGGGACATCTCAACATCACCTGTGGAACAAGTTCCACAACATATCGATTACTCATATGATAAGAAGCCCCATTTTAAGATTGTCCAACTTGAAGCAATGCAACTCAGCACAGTTAATCCAAGTACAAAACCAGGGGGTAGATAGGGGAACAGTGCTAGTCCAGTAGAGGAGACATAGTCCAAGCAGGCCAGAAGTCAGACAATGAAGGAAGCAACTGAAGTAGGGAAGCTTTAAAGCTGGAGTAAGAGCAGGAGGTTCAAGCCGACCCAGAAGTCAAACAATCAAGGAAGAAACCATAGCAGGGCACCTTTAAAGCTGGGGTAAGAGCAGCAGGTTCACACAAAGCATAACACATCCAGAAACATTTGTTGCTGAGGCAGCTTCTGAGGGAGGAGCCTGTTCATATATAGCTCTTCTCACAGGGCTCCCAATAGCAGCAGCAGCAGGCGGCTGTGAGTTTTTCCTAGCAGCTGGAGCCCTGACGCTGCTAAAGATCTCTAGTGAACAAATCCTGCTGAAGATCTCTGTTGAAGAAATCCTGCTGAAGATCTCTGTTGAACAAATGCGCTTACTCTACCTCCCAAACCTCTTCACCAAGGACAATAGCACAACATTTCACACGGATCCTCAAACATTGGCTGTCACAGGATGGAAGATTCCCTGTTAATTGCCAACATTCTCCAACAATCCTGTAAACCTTCGACAAGAGCTTATTGTGAATACAAATAGAAAAGGTTCTCTGGACCTTGTTCTATGTTTCCTGTTACACCTCAAACAATCTAACCTAGTACACCCCACTGTAAAGAGATACCTGTCATAATTCCTATACCTGGACTCTGTTGAGAGAAACTCAGTACTGACGGATGAGTGTTTGTATGAAGAATGTAACTGGAAGAAGAATTTCTTCCCTTCCAAGCCAAATGTATCTCCTGTGAAAATACACTGATTTTGATTTCCTGGTAAATCTGCTGCTTGAGATACAACAAAGGAATATTGCTCCCAACATGAAGTTTGCTTTTGTGATCAGTTGCTACAAATGGAGGATCCTCTTATCTTTTCTACAATGAATCATCATACATTTTGGAGCCAATAAGGGGAAAAACAAAAATAAAGTTGCTCTGTTCTGTGTTCAAAGGGGTAGGCTTTACAACTGGAATTTTTTTTAAACTTCGCTTGCAATGTTGAAGTGCTGCCACTGGACTTTTTTTTTTTTAAGAAACAACACAGTACAATTAATAAATATATCATTTTTTGGCCACTAAGAGCCAATATCAAGAGCATTTGGGACAATTAACATCAAATCTTCAGTAGTATATATTGAGGGGCATAGAGTACAGTACAGTTTTTATTTATTGCACTTGTTCATTGACATAGGTACAAAGTTGTCAGTTCTTCCTTGCACTTGCCAAGAATTTTGTCAATGTAAAAGCCCCATTTTCTCAGGTTAATATTAGTTTTGCCAACTCCAATCTGTAACAATTAACTGACTTCCAAGTACAGTAATACCTCATATAACATTAGTATCGAATAACACGAAAATCGCATAACATTAAGGAATCTGGGGGGAAGAATTACATCGGATAACATTAAGATCCTATGGGATGCTTCAGATAACAACCGCTAAAGCCTGTGTGGTTACAATGTATCTCTATGGAGCCCATAGGATTTTAACATGCATCAGATAACACTAAAAATCGTATAACACCAAGACTTGTGGAACCAGGTTTTAGTGTTATCTGAGGTTTTACTGTACATGTAACTCAGTTCTCTCTGTGATCAGGAAGTGTACTTTCCTGGGGCTCCATTGATTGGCTGTTTGATGTAACCATATCAGTTTCAAGCAGTGATGCTAACTGAAATTTCTTTTCTGTCACAGATAGTGGGGATGATTTGTTGATTTTTTTAAAAAAAAATTAGTGATATAAGTCAATGCAAACTATGTGGTTACATATAATTCTTCCTTGGCCAAGTGACTTCAGAGTTTTCAAAGCCTGAATGAACTGCATGTTTTTTTCTTGTTCTCAATCCAAATGCAAGCTAAGTTAAAGGACTGGAGAGGAAATAAAGAGTAAACTTTCTCTACATTGTATCTTTTTTGACTTGTGCCCACTCTTCAGGAAAGGCACTTAAATTGCTAATCATTTGGTGTGTGTGTCCCCCCCACCTTCTTTCTTGTAGAGACGACCACCAGATAATTCATTTTATGTCAGAACTTGTAACAAGAATCCAAAGAAGACAAAATGGTGGTATCATGGTATGTATTGACCTGCAGAATATTTTGCAGAGTGAAAAAGAGAAAATTTGAAGCAATGACAGGGCGCTTAATCTCAACATGTTCTAGGTGATTTCCACTGGCTCTTCTTGTAGGAAGCACAGGAGGGAATTAAAGTTACTGAACCTGATCCCATAGCCAGGTGCCCCAGTTATCTGAGCTCTAGAGCTTTACATGATGAGTAACTGTATAATCACTATGGGTGGGAATATAAGAGCAAAGCATTGAGGACAGAAATGTCTTTTTTTCACCCACTTAAAACTTGACTGTGATGTGGGGTAACTAGGCTGCAAGTATCACATTGCTGCATGAAATAACATTTCTAGTAGCTAAGAATTTCTAATGTACAGGATAGGAATATGTGGTTTTTTTCTTCCTTCCCCTGCCATGGCAAGAGAGTGATAAGCACTAGAAGCATCAAATTGTAGGTATCATCTAAGACTAGCAGGATGTTATCCATCATGACTAGAATGGAAAAGGTTCAGGAAGAAACAGCCTGGTAGAACTTCTAATCATTCTTTTTTCTTTGAACATCTGAGGCCTTGACAATGATAGAGGTTAGTCTTGGAGAAAAACAAATCTAGAGTTTCTTTGGATGTTTATCATATCCTAAATCTAATATGGTTCCGGTCTTGTATCATCAGTGCTGTGGAACTTGCTTCTTACTTCTCCTGTTAGCAGATCTTAAGAGCTTTCCAGAGCTACCTCCAGAGGATGAATGGGAAGCCCCAATGCAAAGCAGATATCACTCATCTCCTTATTCCATGGCTGGGGTATACATAAAGAGCCTCCTTGAAGATTGCGGTATTTTTTAACCACAATCGGACGTATCCTGGTAACAGCAACCTTGTGTTGCTGGCTAATCTTTCTCACGCTGGGTCAGGTGAAAGGAACTGCAGACTGAATTCACCAAAAGGTGCCTTTATTTTGGCAATTTCACGTCTGACCTAGACACAGAAGAAGAAAATTCCTTGGATTTCTTGTATTCCTCTAGAGCAGGGATTCCCAACCTATGGCCCGTGGGCCATACCCAGCCTGCAATGCCATTCGGTCAAGCCTTTTGCCACCTTCGTCGCACCCAGAAGGTGAAGCGGGTACATTTACATCAGCTGTAAAACATGCCCATGCATGTGTGAATGCGCCTGTGGCTGTCATAAACATGGAAATGGGTGCATTTACAACAGCTGTAAATGCACCCGCATTTGGGGGGGGGCATGGTCCAGCCCACTCAGCTGTCTGGGGGCATGGTCAGGCCTCCAACATAAAAAGGTTGGGCAGCCTTGCTCTAGAGATATCTTTCACTAGACCCTGACCCCCAATTTCCCACTTGTTAATTTTAACTATAATTTCCCCTTTTATTGGAACAATTCTTTGAATAGTCTTAAGTACTTCACAGGCTGCCTGCTTTTCCAAAATCTGTACTATTTCATAATTTTTCTGCATATCTTGTTGAATAGACAAGTCAAATAAATCAATCTACATTAAATATCTGTATGGATTGTAGACATGAATATGTGTATATTATATAATTGTATTTTTTGTTTTGCTTTAAAGATGACACTTGTTGATACCAACGTTTTGTGATTCTCCTACCAGAAGATAGTCCTACTGAGAAAATGAGCACTTTGATCATTCAGTCTTTGAACTTTAACCTCTTGCTTGGAGGTGACAAATAGACAATGAAGACTACTTCCTTTGACTGCATTTTTACTAGTGTGTATTCTGGGCGCATGTTGATCGCTGGTTCAGTCCATGCTACTGACATGCTTTTCTTAGTCATACAGTATTAATGCAGATGTTGGGAAATGTCAGAACTCAATTTTATAACTTTTGGAAGAATTTCAGGTCTTCATGTATTGTGCAATAATATGAATTTCTCAACGGTTTTGGTATACCCATTGCCAGCTAATAGATTGTATCAGGAAACTTCTACCCCTGCCACAAAAAAGGTTAAAGATTAGATGCATGATAGGGCCCATGACAAGTCTCAAGTATACTGGGATTATAAGTAACCTATCTTTAATTCAAAAGCCACTTAATTATTTATGGCTTCTGTGCACTGTGATCACAAAACTAGCAGCATGAGTTAACACATGCTTAGCTAAAGAATTAATAAGATCATTGCATATTTACTGGACTGTCAATATTTTGACAAAGAAGATTTTTATTCCCAAGTTATATCAGCAGAGAGGTACGTACTATGTTATCCCTATGGTGAAATATCTTTTTATTGTATATTTCTGAAGCAAAGGTATGAGTAAAATAGTAGCAGTGATTTAATCAAGACAACCTTTATTCTGGAAATGGGAACAGATAGCAGCAATACAACAGGATTTGCTGCAGTCCATGATTGGGCTTGTTAATATGTACACTAGAATTGTTTTCCAAGTAGATTGCACACTGTTATTTCATACTAGCCTTCGCCATGAGCCCTGTTGCCTACACAACATTACATTTATTTATATGTTTGGAATTTTTTTAGCTCATTGTTTCTTTTATTGTGTTGTATGTCATATTTGAATGTTACAGAACAATATTTTCACGAAAATCTGTCAGAAAATATTTTCTTGTAAATTATTTCTTTACCTTGTAAACATTTATCTTGTCTTTTAATCCTGTATTATAAAGGAAGAAATACATTTTGGACAGAGAAGAGCTGTTTTGACAAAAAAGTGTGGATTTTTTTATTTAAGCTTAAAACAAATATATATATATTTTTCTTACCTTCCTTGTCCCATACAGCCATAGCAATCTTTCCAAGTTTATTTCTTCAAAAGATCTGATTACAACTAGATTTACTTTTTATATAGAAAAACAATTGTTAAACAATAGTGAACTGTTCTTCACCTCTATGTACTTGTAAGATATTTCATCTAGACTGTCTTTTTAGGAAGCACTGATGTGTCTTTTATAAACTTACTACCTTTACACATATGCAATCTTTCTATTTCAATGCTCTTTTTAATGTTGCCTTATTGTTGCACTAAAAGAAATGAAACCAGTAGTAAATAAATGAATGTCTGAACTGAGTGAACACTTACTTGATTTTTAAAAGTAAGAACCAGCTCAGCTAAATAAGCTTTCCAGGATTGGCAGAAGATATTTTAGGGCTTGCTCATTTGGGGGTTTTATCGCTGTATTGTAATTTACTAATTTTTAGATATGTACATATGACTGTATTTTCTTTAATTTTTAAAAGAAATATTAAATATGAAACTCAGGGGTGAGTGTAAATGAAAAGGAAGACATGAAATGGGGTGAAGAGGCAGTGAGTTACAAACATCAATTTGGTGAAGGTGTTTTAAACAAGAAGATGATATATTTTCTATTTTATGGAAAGTTCATTGGTCTCTTTATCAGAAACAAATAGATGCTGTGGTTATGAACTTGCATTTAGATGTTCCTGTTTCTCAATTACAAAATGAGAAATATATTTCTATAATCTGTTCAAGACAAAAATAATACTAAGGGATTGGACTATATACTCCTTTAAAATTCTCTTGTAGCCTATACTTTTATTTGTAAATTAAATCTTAATCATTCATTAAGAGACATATGCGAACTGATAGGATGAATGAATAGTAAACCAGAGAACATATAATCAGTATCTTCATACTTGAATGATTCTGGGACATCTTGTTAGAAAACTATGTATATTCTTCATGCAGCAATTACCATACATAATTATGTCATACTGTTCTCTGATCAACAGTAAAGGACCAATTTAATATATTTAAAAGTGTAAGTGAATTTATCCACAATAAAGGCTAATGCCATTGTTCCAGGACAGTGGCCAATGCTACAGTACACTGATTTTAAGGGATGTTAATGTACATTTTTAACAAGACCCCATGCTTTAGTATTGCACATCTTTTATTTGCCTATATAAATCTCACTGGTTGGATTAAATATAAGTTACGACATAAAAAAGTTTTAAGTATCTGGGTTTCTTTATGATAGCATTGAGTTTGATAGTACTGAGTTGGATTCACAGTCACACAGAATGGAACTTTGCAGGCTGGATGACCCTAGAGTAAAAAGAAAGCAATTGTTTCTGATCATTCTGCAGCCCCAAACCTGCAGATATCTGGTCCAGCAGATTGTGAAATTCTGTAGAATAAATAGTCTGTGAAGTCTTGGTGGTGGTCAGGAATACATTTATATAATTAAAACTAGTGTATCAGCTATATGCTCTTTTAAAAAATGTCTGATATAGATACAGTGCCTTCCATACACCCCCATATGGATTACTGTAATGTGTACTACGTTGGTCCATCTATGGAACATGCTTGGAAACTTAAATGGCTCCAGAATGCTGCAGATTTTGGTATAGGGGAAACAGAACTTCACTGGTTACCACTCCATTGCTGAGCACAGTTCAGAGCAATGCTTTTGACATGTAAAGCCCTATATGAGTCAGCTTCAGGTTATCCTGATAACGGCATCTCCTTTATGAACCTCCTCACTTGTTAAATGAAGTCTTAATAACTTAATATCAATGGTAGGCTCCAAAAAATTTTACTACCACACTATGGGCGTGGTATTGTGGGTGTGGTTAGGGGAAAACCCTGCGTTGCACCCAAATTAGGACTACTTTATTTCAAAACTTGGATGGGCAGGGCCCAGAATTTCTGTTACCAGTTCTGGTGAACTGGCATGAACCTGCTGATGCCCACCACTGCTTAATACATCTATGAAACACCTGAAAAAATGAAGAGCAACAAAAATTTAATGATCTTAAAGTCTGTAGATAAGTAATTACATAGTCTCATACAGTTTAAGCATCATACTTGCCCAGGCAAAGTATTTCTCCATCCATAGATTTTGTTTTCTGATTAAGCCTATGTTACACTAACCTATTTATAAAAACAGAATGATGGTTTTACTTTGTTGATTCTTATTTTGCCTGCTACACTTGCAAATTAAATTAGTTGCCAGAACAATATAATTTCTCATTACTTTTTTCAAGAGTAGAGAAAGTTTGCTAATAAGTAAAGCCCTATATGACATTGCACACAACTATCCTTATGATCCCCTAGCAGAATAAGTAATTTTTGATGTAGGGTTCACTTGGGTATTAGGCTCCATGTGAGAAAGGCTTGTTTCACTATTCGGTCTGCTCACACGACAAGCAGACCTAATAGCAAAACAATATACAGTACTTTCTTGTCATTAGGAAAATGAATGCATTTGCATGGGGGTGTGGGTTTAGATAACTGCAGTGATCTCGAATAGTTATTCAGTACTTTGTTAATGCTTACTTTTCTTAACAATCCAGGTTACATCTGCTAATCTTGTGGAACCAATAGACTTTTATATATAATCTGCTACTTTTGCAAAACTAACATGCAACATTTTACTTTTAAGACCTTCATGTTATGATCATATCTCACATTTTCAGGGCTGTAACTTTTATACCCCCTTAATCTTTTCATTATTTAAAAACATTTCAATTTTTGCTCCCCATAAAAATAGCAATCTTGACATTTACCACTCCTTCAGAGGGTGTCTTGATGATTACATGACAGAAAGTTGTCTTGATGGTAGTTTTCAACCTGTAGAAGTCTTTTTCACAGGAGACCAGCTTGGGCTTCTTTCCCATCATACCTGCAGGCAAAGACTTTTCCGACAGCCTTTGAATAAACATTTGGCTACTAGGGAGAGCTGTTAGTGATATGTTACACTCTTTGTTTTTAAATTATGCTTTTAAATGATTTTATTGAAATTTTCAATATGACTTTGATTTTAATTCACTTTTTTTTAAACTGTTTTAACATCAGTTTCATATATTTTATAAATTGCATTTTATTGGGAGATAGGGATGGAAAAAATAATGAATGATGCATTAAATCAGGGTGTTTTTTTAAACCCTTGTCTTGTGCTGACTTGCCTCTGTGGTGCTGTATATCACTTGGTAAGATTTTTTCCTCCCCCCCCCCCCTTTTCTTTCTCCCTTCATTTTTCTTTTTGAGCTGGTTGGGCAGCTCAGTGGAACATTGATTCTTCTCTGTGCGATCCTGTGTAATATCTCTAGAAGAAAAGAATAGTAAATCACTTCTGAACACTTTATACTGTACCTAGAAAACCCCAAGGAAGGTCATTGTAAGTCATAATCAAGTTGACAGCATACAATTAGAGTATTGAGACTTTTTAAAAGAGCAAATGGAAAAAAATGCTTTTTAAAAAGCATGCGGCCGCCACAAGATAACCACTTGTTTATTCTGATTAGTCACAAAGCTTTAAACACGGAGTGAGTTTTATGCTTCAGTCTTTTTAAGCAATCATAATCATTTATTGCCAAAACTATTTGTCAGCCTATGAAAAAAACAACTTGATCCAATTCAAGGACTATGATAAGATTCACTCTTTTTTTCTTTCCACAGCTGACTTTGTGGTATGTTCTTGGTTGTCTGTGCACATACGTAACACAGTTCTGTATTTTGTGGCAAATAAGAATTTCTCATTTAAATTCCGTTCTGAGAAAAAATCAAATGCTATATAAAGCTAGGATCAGAGTTTCACTTTCAAGATGATCCAGAACTGCCCCTTTGAAGGTGCTGCTGACTATTAAAGCTGTCCAGCTTGAATGCATGAGGAAAAGATATTTTCAATGCATGAGGAAAAGATCCTTTCATATTGCTGTCCCTATGCCTTGGAATTTTTTCTTGAGCTGCTGTGACGTATGACATCCTTGCAAGTATTCATGTGGATGTAAGCTGGAATTGCTTTGGCTGGCCTTTGGGATGTCAGGAAACTGCTATTCCACCATTTATATGGCAAGCAATCATAGGTATACAGGATAAAATTTTGTGGTGGGCTTCAGATTGTTTCTAACTTTTATTTGTATTTTTTTACCATTTTATTCTTTGATTGTAGTTTGTTGATATGGTACTGTGGTGTGCATTGTTCTGGGTATCTCCGATGAGAATGACATATAAATGAAAATAAGTAATGAAATAAACTTGTAAGCATTTTAGTTCTTGTAGACTAAAATGGATTGAACTATTAAACAAGGAGCATGACCGATTGCTCTACAGTTTTATAGTAAGGCTCTGCCCTTCATTTGACACTGTTGATGACTTGAGAACAGTCAATGTTGATTGCACTCTTCCTCTAGCTTGCATTGGATATTTAACAATCTCATTAATACTACAATTTTATGAAACACCACATTGGCACATACCAGATTGGTTTACTGCTTAGCTAATGGATTAACCACCCAATTTATTATCTAAGCTCAGAAGTTACCTATGTGGGATTGTGAGTGAGTAAGACAGTCACCTCCATCTCAGGCATAGAAACAACAGATTGTCATCTGAATTTTGGATATATTTTTTTACACGGGATAATGAGACAGGGCCCATCACCATGTGAAGACACTAGGTTCAGAGGATATGGGTCAAATTCAGTGATGCATAGTTGTCCAAAAGAAAACTAGCCAAGAGGCTCACAAAACAACTATGACGGCTGTAATCCTGTGTTCCAACATTTCTTGCACCATCACCTCACGCAATCTCATGAACAAGCTGGACCTTGCTGTAATGCTGCATCTTTATTTTGTGGGGAGAATGCTTTGCTTTTAATGAGTCTTCACCATTCCCTGCTCAAAGAATAAAGCTATGTTATCTATTTCAAGAGTCACTTATCAAGAACTGGGAAAGGGAAGGACATAACCAAAGCACTCACTTCTGTTAGGATGCTTTCCCTTCCACTCAGGTGCAGCCAATGCTACTTGTACCTTGCAGGCAGAAACATCCTGGTGGTGCAGTGGTTAAACTACCACAGCTAAAATGCGAGTTTGATCCTGATGGGGATCGAGGTTGACTCATCCTTTTGAGGTTGGTAGCCCAGTATGTTTGTAGGCAAAGTGCTAATTACTCTGAACCTCCCAACGAGTGCACTAAACACTATGCGGCAGTATATAAGTGTAATTGCTATTGCTAGTCAAGCATGTGGAAGACCGCATGCTCCCCCACTGGGAGTAGATAATGATCCAGAAGTCTTGTACAGTGTTAAGTTTCATTTCGATGAGATTTGCACTGCAAAAATCCTTGCTCAAAAGCCAGTCACGTCCAACTCTACGATTCAGTGCTCATCTCCATTTGTAGCAGGAGTTCTCAACCTTTTAAAGCCGGGGGCCAGGTCACGCTCCCTCAGACAGCTTTGGAGGGCTAGAGGGCCATTTTGCCTTTTCCACCAAATGGCATTTCTGGGTGTGGTGGAGAGGGGTCACATGAAATGGCACGCATGCCATGTCTGGCCCATGGGCTGCAGGTTGAGAATCCCTGTTTTACAGCCAAAGAGCCAGCATTGTCTGCATTTGCAGACATTTCCGTGGTCATGTGATAGGCATGACTTAAGACACTGGAGTGTCCAGAACACTACCTTCCCACCATAGTGGTCCCTATTTATCTACTTACAATTTCTTGCTTTTGAACAGCTAGGTTGGCAAGAGCCGGGGCAGGCGATGGGAGCTCACCCTGTCGTGCAGCACTCTGGTCTCGAACTGCTGACCTGCCGACCTTCCGGTCATTCTGTTCAGCGTCTCAACTACTAAACCACTGCAAGCCCTGCTAGATTTGCACCGCAGCCCTTATAAAATATAGATCTCCCCCATCTATTATTAGTTGAGAGAGTGCAATAAGCACTATGGAGCAGGATATTTATTTATTTATTTTTATTTTTTGGATTTCTATACCGCCCTACTTGGTGCGACCAACTAAGGGCGGTGTACAACATAATTAATATACAGTCGATCAATAGAGTCCAACAATAAAGGCAGAAACATACAATATATAAAAAATGTAACAATATAATATATTCATAATATATTCAATATATTCATTTCATTTATTCGATTTGTATACCGCCCTACTCGGTACAACCGACTCAGGGCAGTTTACTATATCCCGCATCATATATATATATATATGGTGATCCAATAAAGATACATTAAGTGTAATTGCTTTGCTTTGGCCCTTCCTCTCCTGTTGCTCTTTCCCAAACCTGATTTGTTCGAGGCGTCTCTCCCTGCGCTACTAGGAGCGGCCGCTGGGGGGCGAGGAATGCCCTCTTTGCCGCTCCAAGCCGCGCAAGCGAAGGCGATGCGGACGGGGCCATTCGCGCTGCCAGAAGAGGGGGGGAAAGAGGAGACGAGGAGGCTTCGGCCAGGGCCAGCGAACAGCAGAATGGTGTGGGGGGAGCTCAGCCGGGATCCAGAAAGAAAGACCGAGAAGCGGGCCGCGTCCTCCGGCGTCCTCCGGCTGTTCCCAGATCCCCGGGGGTGGCGTAGCGGTTGGTTGGGACCATCAGAGGCGCGGCGGGGGTCAGTTCTCTTTAGGGTTTTGCCGCTGTTGTAGGCGTCGTCTCCGAAGTGTCCCTGGGAACCAGGTAAGCGGGGCCGCGGGGGGCGCCCGGAGGGGAACCGCGGGGACACCGGGAGAGAGACGCGCTCCGAATCTCAGTGGCGGCAGGCTGGGGGGGGGGGGGGAGAGAAGGTGGGGGATGTTGCTGCTGCTGCTGCTGCTACTACCGCCAGCATGGAAGAGAGGCGCAGCCTCTTTCGCCTTCCTCTCTACTTCTGTCCCGGCGGTAGTAGGAAAAGCAGGAGCCCTGGTGGAATCCGACCCTAGGAGACAGCCGTGGGGGTCTCTCCCTCTCTCTGTCTGTCCCCCAAAAAGGTGGGGTGGGGGCGACCCCCTCGAGTGGCCCCGAGCCACGTCGGCTGCCCTTCCTTTGGCAGCCCGGAGGCACCCAGGTGAGAATGCAATAGCAGTTACACACTGCAGTGGCTTCGTGGAGGGGTGCCCAAAACTACGGCCCCTGGGGCCGGATCTGGCCCCCAATGCCAACTCACCCGGCCCACGAAGCCCTCATCTTTTCTGGAAGTGGAACGGGTCATAGTGACCAGCTCCCTGATGCACGCGGCTGGCCCACAGCCGGAAAAGTTTGGGCACCCCTGGCTTAGTGGGTAAAATGTGGAGCTTGATGATGACTGGAAGGTGGGCAGTTTGAGACCCGAGGTGCTACACGAAGGAGTGAGCTCCCATTTCTGTCCCAGCTCCTGCCAACTGAGCAGGTTGAAAGCGAGAAAGTTGCACATAGATAACTAGGTACCACTTTGGCGGGAAAGGTAACAGCAGGTGTCTAGTCATGCCTGCCACGTGACGATGCAGACAGCGCTGGCTCTTTAGCTGTTAAGGGGGATGAGCACTGTCCTCCTAGTTTCGGACATGACTGGCTTTTGAGCAAGGGAGGCTTTTCGTTTACCACTTCATAGCGCTTATTGCATTATCTTTTTTTTAATATACATTTTTCAAACAACATAACAATACATTAATTTTAAAGAAACAAAAACTGTTTGTTTTCACATTATCTCATCTATGTATGAAGTGCATTATCTTGACAATTCACAAGTTAATTAGCATTTTGCTCCCAACATGCTGGGTACTCATTTTACTGACCTTGCAAGGAGGGCAAGCTAAGCCAACCTTGGGCCCTTTCAGGGATTGAATTTGCAATGTTTTGGCTGCAGTATAGCGTTTTAACCACTGCGCCACCCGGGCTCCTGATGAATCCCAGGTGAGAATATTGCCCCCTTGGGGAGCTGCACGCTGCTGTGAAAGATTGGAACAAAATAAAGGAGTGCCCAGGAAAGATGGAAAAGAAGTGAAACTGTGTGCGTTGCAGTGGGATACCTATACCTTGGTATAAAACAGTGTTTGGTATAAGTTTGGTGTAAGACTTGTGAACTTCCCAGAGAGTGCAGTAAGCACTATGGGGCGGTATATAAGTGTGATTGTTTTCTTTGCTTCTGAACCTTTAGTTTTTGGACTTCAATTCCCAGAAGTCTAAGTCAATTCCTCAAAGCACTGATCAGCCACTGTAGTCATTTAGGCTTCTGGGAATCGAAGTCCCCCTCTGCGGCATGGGTCCATGTTGGGAACTACTGGTATAAGAGATCCCCCCTTTCTCAAAAGACACATATAAGAGGAATAGCTGGGCAGGTCTTGCAGTGGGAGGCAGCAACAGGTGCATTGGGCCTGGGATAATTTATTTAGAGCATGGGGCAAGGGTTTACTATTGGCAACAAGTTATTAACAGGGATTGGCCTGGTTATTCTGCCCTGGTAATACAGTAGGCCATACTGTCAGTGACTCAGCGCCAATCCTCAGGTGGCAGTTAACTAACCTGACAACCTTGAGGACTAATGGTCTTGGGTGGTGGAATCCACAGGGAAGGGGGATAGTACCCAAGTGGATTAAATCCCACTTGAATCCACCTTGATTGAAAGCAGCTATTATATCAATACTGACCCAGAGCTGAGGAGGACTTTGTGTGCCAAAAGGGCTCAGGACCAGAAAGAGACTCACGGAACTGGATCAGTGGTACGGATGTTGTGCTGCAATGCGGAAGGCAAATGAAGGGCCGCTGTATTATATTCTCAGTATAGTCTTCGTGGCTGATTGCCATGAGAATCACCAATATTTGGACTCAGATACGGCAGAAGAAGAAGAATTATAACAAGTGGAGCAACAATCTCCTCGACTATATGGATGGAACCTCTTTGTTTTTGCTAGTACTGTATATGTGTAACAGACAAAAAAACCCAGAAGAAACCATCAACTTTAGTAACAAAGAAAATTATTTATATTTACTATCCACTGGATCAAATAGACATAAAAGGTATCAAATAGTATCAAACAGACATACACATTCCCATTAAAAAGAATTGAGGAGGGGAAAATGGAAGGGACTAAGATTCAATGAATAGGCATGACATTTAATCAGACTCATTTTATAGTTTTAAAAATGAAACAAAAATGCTTCAGGAAAAATAATAGGATCAAATTATTTTTTCTGAAATTTTCTAGGGGTTTTCTGGGCCGTCTCTTCTCTAGACTTTAATAGGGCTCATTTCTGCATAGACACAGAGATAGTTTTACACTGTTTATCTCCTTTGGTTAAGCCTTCATCTAATATGTGTGAAGCTGTTGTTCAGTCACACAGTTGAATCTGACCTTTCATGCCCCCATGAACTACAGCACATCAGGTTCCTCTGTTATCCACCACCCTCTGGAGTTGATCCAGAGCCATATCAACTGTGTCAATGATACTATCTAACCATCTTGTCCTCTGTTGCCTCCTCCTTTTGCCTTTGATCTTTCCCAGCATCAGGGCCTTCTCCAGTGTGTCTTATCTTCTAATTTGGTTTCCAAAGTATTTGAGCTTCAGGTTCAATATCAGTCCTTCCAAGGAGCAGTCAGGTTTTATTTCCTTTCGCATTGACTGGTTTGATTTCCTTACACTCCAGGGAACTCTCAAGAGTCTTCTCCAGCACCACAGTTTGAAGCCATCTATTATTCTGCGCTCAGTTTTCCTTATGCTCCAGCTCTCACAGCTTTTACACTCTTCTCTTTCATCCTTATCAAGAGACTCTTTAGATCTTCTTCACTTTCTGGCATTAGGGTGGTGTCATCTGTGTATCTGAGGCTGTGGATATCTTCCCCCAGCAGTCTTAATTCTGGTTTGTGATTCATCTAGCCCTGCATTACACATGTTGTACTCTGCATATAAATTAAATAAGCTGAGTGACAATATATAGCTTTGATGTACTCCTTTTCATATTCTAAACCAATCAGTTGTTCAGAAGACAGGTAAGGTGGTCTGGTATGCTCATCTCTTAAGGACTTGCCATGGTTTGTTGTGATCCATACAATCAAAGGCTTTAGTGTAGTCAATGAAACAGTAATCAATATTTTTCTGATAGTTCTTAGCTTTCTCCATAATCCAGTGAATATTAGTATTTTGTTTTCTAGTTCTCCTGCCTCTTCAGAACCCAGTTTGTGCCTCTGGTAGTTCTTAATCAACATACTGCTGAAGCCTAATGTGTGAAGATAGGATGCCTCCCCCCAAATCACACAGTAGTGCAGATGCAGAAGGCGGAAGTACGTCAGCAGTAAGGGTTCATTTACATCCAAACTCTGAAAATAAATCTGAGTAAATATGTATTGCTGACTATTGAAACATAGCAGTGCTGATAGTATATAAGTGAAGTACTCTGGTGTTGGCCTAAATTGCTATTTGAGAGATGGAGTTTGGGAATATGGGAAAATAAGATAATCAGATCTAAAACTCTTCTGTTGAGCCTTTCTGATTCTAAGCAGCCCAGCTTAGAAGACAAATGTATAATGCTGAAGATGTCATTCTCATGGTAGATCTGGGAAGGCTCCAAGGATTGGGGATCCAGGGCACTGTGTTGGCCTGGTTCTCTTCATTTCTGAGGGGCCGGACCCAGTCGGTGTGGCTGGAGGGCGAGAGGTCCAGCCCTAGGCCCCTGCAATATGGGGTGCCTCAGGGCTCGGTACTCTCCTCTCCTATTTAACATCTACATGAAGCCACTGGGTGAGATCATCCGTTCCCACGGGGTGAGGTATCACCAATATGCAGATGACACCCAGCTGTATTTCTCAGCCCGTGGAGATCCAATTGATGCAGGAGAAGTCCTATCCAGGTGCCTGGAGGCTGTCAGGGTCTGGATGGGGGACAACGGGCTACAACTGAATCCCGGCAAGACTGAGTGGCTATGGGTAAGGGGTCCTGCGCTATCTCGGGAGTTGCCATCTTTGGTTCTGGATGGGGCAGTTTTGCCCCAAACAGACCCGGTGCGTAATCTGGGGGTCCTCTTGTGGCCAGGAGGGCTTTTGCACAACTTTCTGTAATACGCCAGCTACGCCCTCTCCTAGACCGGAACTCCTTGCTCATGATCACACATGCTTTGGTCACCTTCAGACTTGATTACTGTAATGCGCTCTACATGGGGCTGCCCTTGGTGACCATTCGGAGGCTGCAGCTGGTCCAGAATGCGGCTGCTCGGGTAGTGATGGGGTACGGGCGTTATGCTTGTGCCTCACCGCTGCTTCAGGAGCTGCACTGGTTGCCAGTATGTCTCCGGGTACAATTCAATGTGCTGGTTATTACCTTTAAAGCCCTACATGGTAGTTGGCCAGGATACTTAAGAGACCGCATCATCCCAAGGACATCTGTCCGTCCCACCAGGGCGGATCGGAGAGGCTCTCTTATCATTCCATCGGCTAGAGAGGCGCATCTCTCTAGCACCAGGAGGAGGGCCTTCTCCGTGGCCGCCCCGGCCCTTTGGAACCTCCTGCCAACTGAGTTACGTCTACAGACAGAGCTCCTGCCCTTTCGGAAGGGCCTAAAAACCTGGCTGGCAGGACAGGTGTGGGGTTCCAGGAATATGGAGTCCCATGTTGGGTGGCTGATCTGATGGGACAGCCACCCCTCCCTCGCTCTTTTAAACTTTTTAAATCTTTTTAAACCTTTTAACCTTTTTAAATCTTTTAGATCTTTGTAAATTCATGGTTTAATTCTTTTTTAATTGATTTTTAAGTAATTTTAAACCTCAAGGTTTTAATTTATGAATTTTCTGTAAGCCGCCAAGAGTCAGGTTCCTCTGATTGGGACAGGATAATAAATCTAAATAAATAAATAAATAAATAAATAATACAGTGGGGCAATACACTTGTAGAAATATATTCCAACAATACAATGTTATAATACAGTTAAATATCATACATACAGAGTCCTTCCACCACCTGCAGCTGGCAGCAATTTTTTCTCCTCAGGGTGAAGATGGCAGGGCCCAGAGGGAGGGCAGGAGTGTCTACTCACTGCCCACGACCCTACTTCTGCTTATATGGGCAGAGAAACTAACAGGGCAATCCAAAGGACTTGTCCTAACAATACTATTTAATATTGACAAGATACATATGGAAAGTGTACAATCAGGAAATGAGAACTCCAACAGCATTCCTTGTATAGTCTGAGTACTCGACTGCAACTTGTATCCGAGAATGCATTTTCCCCCCTGAGGCAGGAAAAATGTCACTGGTGTGAATTTGTTTAAGGTGGATCCCAGCTTGCCATGAAGTGACCCACACACTATGATGTTGGAGCCATCACCCACAGCACATATGAAGTGTGATGCAGGATTTAGCACTGGGACTGCAGTGGACTGCTGCAGCCTTGATATGGACAAGGTGCGCCTTCACAGCCAGTCCATCTGGCATGGCCTCTTCTGCTTCCATGACTGTTGGGAATCAAAGTTCCTCCTCCGATCATTTTGCCGCTGGGCCCAATATGATGGTTTTCAGTGGCATTTCCTCCACTGAGGGTTGCCATCACCCCACCTAAAGGGGTTCATCTGCCTGTAGCCGTTGGCCCCTTCAGGGATTCAGGTTAGTTAACCACCACCTGACACTCAGCATCGAGTCACTGGCTGTATGGTCTATGCCATTACCATAGCAGGATGTCCGGCCAGACAGAATATTCTGAGCAACAACACCTAGTCACAAGCATATGTGCTTCCTCTGATCCTGGACGCTATGTAGCCATAATTGACTACTAGCCATTGGATCCAAAGCTATGCATAGGCCACCTTGAATATGATCAGTCTCATCTGATTTCAGAAGTGAAGCAAGGTTGAACTTGTTTGAGTACTAGGGTGGTTTCGGCCAAGAAAAAAAAAAATCTTAATTTAGACCCTGGAGAGCTGCTGGCAGTTAGTTGTCACAACTGGGCTAGATCAACTAATGGTTTGACTTATGCGGTTTACTGTGTTCCTGTGACCGAATTGTACAATCCTGGGATCCTGGCCAAATATCCATAAATTGTACAAGTCAACTTTACTATTCTGCCTTTAAAATTAGAGGGAGGGAGGCTGATTGTTCCTATGTTTTGTTCATAAGGCTTTGAAAATTCAAGCAGATTTTAAATTGGGTTTCCTCTTTCTGAATTAGATGACATGGTCAATAGTAAAAGATGCTGGTGCTCATTTATGAATATTGTTCAAACAACAGATGATGGATGGGGAATATGTCCTCTAGATGTTCTTGGAATGTAGTCCTTACCCTTCACCACTAGCTGTGTTGACTGGAGTCAATGAGGGTTCCAGTTGAGCATGTGGAAGACCACATACTTCTTCACTGGGAGTAGATAATGATCCAGAAGTCTTGTTGTACAGATGCATGAAAGATGGTGTTAAGTTCCACTTTGGATGAGATTTGCATTACAAACCTTATAAAATAGTGATTTTTTAAAATTATTTCTATGATTAGTTGAGATAATCGTGCTTTGGAATGTTCAGATTTTCTTTCTTTTTTTTGTAATAAGAGGTAGTTCTAGTTTTATTCACTTTAATTTTATTCTCATTAATATTCATGTAAAAGAAATCCTTCTGTTCCTGCTAAACTTTGGAACATTATGGGACCCAGAATTTTGTCCCTCGGTTTGTATAATCAGGAATAAAGTTGGGGAGGGTGGCTGGTTTTACTTTATTGTAATACTGATACTGATTCATTGTATTCGCTTCAGGTTTCTTTCAGTGGTGAGCGTACTAATTAGGATAATTTCTGAGCTGTCATGCATTCCTTTTCTGTTACTCAAAGTATGTTATTCATATTGTGTTAATGAACTGAGATACTATCATCCATAACTGTTACATTAGCAGTAGATTGTAGGACTTAACTTTGAAGGCTAGCTTACAGAATGGAGATTGCTGCCAAGTATCGCTACTCAATGTGTCCGATTTCTGGTGCCCACTGAAATTATAATGAAAGTTTCCTAAAAACTTTGGTTTGTAAAGTGATAATCAACTTTAGTAGTTTCCTTTTGGGGATCATCTCTCTTATCTAGAACAAATTTCCCATTGTTTTTCTGGTCATAACCGCTTGTTGTAGGTGCAGTACTGATAGCTTGATTCCTGCTTAACAGCTCCAAACCAAATTTGGAGGTACAGTATATGGAACTATGATTAGTGTTGTTATACCTGTAATTCTGGATCCTGACAAATGCCATTAAGAAAAGGAAACAGTAACTTTCCTGTGAATAAAAAGAATTAGACTGGCACCCAGTTCTTAAACCATGATGTGACGTGGGAACCTTTGGGAGAGAACTAGCATCATGTGCAAATGGGGCAATTATAGTTGAAATATGACATTTCCCACTATGTACCATCTTCCCCATTAGAAATTACTGCTATCTTATCCATTCTACTTTTGATGGAAATTGTGCATCAAGTGAATGCAGTAAAGTATTGTAAAGGTCTTCACTTCTGAACTTCAGACTCATTTGCAAAATTCATGTTTGATCACATTTCATTTAATGTTTTCAATGTATTAATTAACATGCACACACCCCTTGGTGGAGCTCAAAGCATTGAATGTAACATTCCTATGTAGTATCTTGCCAAGATACTGTCCAAATTCAGCCTTACTTTGATTCATCTTCTGGGTTTTATTATATACCTTCTGATAATAATTTGTAAGGGGCATACTGTATGTAATTTCCCACTTGTAAACCTCTAGTTATTAAGAAATCAAGATAAAAGAAGAGATAAGTTACCTTTCATAGGCCAGTGCATTCTGATGATAAGAAAGAGTTCACAATGCGGGGGGGGGGGATCTTATCATTTTATATTCTTCAGCTTCTTCTTCTTCTGCCGCACTGCTGCTGCTGTATCTGATTCCGATTATTGGTGATCATCATGCAATGGGCTTCCATTTGCCTTCCGCATCACAGCATGACACCCATACCACTGATCCAGTTTCACAAGTCACTTTCTGGTTCTGAGCCCTTTTGGCATTCAGAGTTCTCATTTGCCCCAGGTCAGGATGGATGAAATTGTTGCTCTCCATCAAGGTGGATTCAAGTGGTATTTAATCCACTTGGGGACCATCACCTTTCCCTGTTGACTTTGCCACCCAAGATTGTTAGTCCTCAGGGGTTGTCAGGTTAGTTAATTGCCACCTGACAATCAGCGTTGAGTTGCTGGCAGTATGGTCTACTCTTATATTGTCCTAGTGGCAATGAATCTCTTGCACCAGTTGATAAAGTTCCTGTGGTGGTCTAATGTTTGTGAAAACTCTGTTATTTAAGGAGCAAATTTGCTACAATGTTTGCAAGTCAGCTTCTGTAAGTAAAATAAAAAATTGTCTCATTTTTTTTTGGGGGGGGGAGTAATTACAAATCCCATACAACAGGAGTTCTCAATCTTTTTAAGCTGGGGGCCGGGTCATGTTCCCTCAGACAGCTTTGGGGGCCAGACGACCATTTTGCCTTTCCTCCACCACATGGCACTTCCTGGTGTGGTGGAGGCCACATGAAATGGTGCCACAGGCCACAGGTTGAAAATCCCTGCCATACAAGGTTAGGTTTGTGAAGTGTTCTTTTTGTTGTTCAGTCGCACAGTCGATTCCGACCCTCTGCGACCCCATGGACCACTGTCCGCCAGGCACTCCTGTCCTCCACCATCCCCCTCAACTCGCTCAGCTCTGTGCCCATTGTCTCTACAATACCATCTAGCCATCTCATCTTGGGCCGTCCCCTTCTTCTCTTGCCCTCGACCCTTCCAAGCATCAAGGCTTTTTCAAGTGAATCCTCTCTTCTCATTTGATGTCCAAAGTACTTTAGCTTCATCTTTATTATTTGACCTTCTAAGGAGCAGTCAGGGTTGATTTCTTCTAAGATTGACCTATTTGTTCTCCTCGCTGTCCAGGGGACTCTCAAAACTCTCCTCCAACACCACATCTCAAAGGCATCTATTCTTCTGCGCTCAGCTTTCCTAATGGTCCAGCTCTCACAACCATCCATTGCCACAGGAAATACCATTGCTTTGACTATGCGAATTTTTGTTTGCAATGTGATGTCTCTACTTTTCACTATGCTCCCCAGGTTTCTCATCGCTTGCCTCCCAAGAATCAGTCGCATTTTTATTTCATGGCTGCAATCACCATCTGCAGTGAGCTTTGATCCTAGGAAAGTAAAATCTGTCACTTCTTCTACTTCTTCCCCATCTATTTTCCAGGGACTGATAGGGCCTGTTGCCATTATCTTGGTTTTCTTGATATTGAGTCTCAAGCCAGCTTTTTCACTTTCTTCTTTCAACCTAATCAGGAGCTTCTTTAGGTCCTCCTCACTTTCTGCCATTAGGGTGGTATCATCTGCATATCTCAAATTGTTGATGTTTCTTTCAGCAATTTTGATCCCAAATTGTGATTCCCCCATCCCTGCATTGCGCATTATGTGTTCCGTGTATAAGTTGAATAAGCAGGGTGACAAAATGCAGCCTTGTCTTACTCCTTTTCCTATTCCAAACCACTCCGTCATTCCATTTTCTGTCCTAACTGTTGTCTCTTGATTCATGTACAGATTTCTCATGAGGCCTATAAGGTGTTCCGGTATTCCCATCTCTTTAATTACTTGCCACATTTTGTTGTGGTCGACACAGTCAAAAGCCTTAGTGTAATCAATGAAACAGAAGTAGACTTGTTTCTGATATTCCTTTGTTTTTTCCATGATCCATCTTATGTTGGCGATGTGGTCTCTAGTTCCCCTGCCTCTTCTGAAACCCACCTGCACTTCTGGTAATTCTCTCTCCACATACTGTTGCAGTCTATCCTGTATTATCTTGAGCATCACCTTGCTAGCGTGAGGGATGAGCACAGTTGTTCGATAATTTGAACATTCTTTGGCATTACCCTTTTTGGGGAGTGGAACGTATACAGATCTTTTCCAATCCTGTGGCCATTGTTGTGTTTTCCAAATCTGCTGGCATATAGAATGCAATAATTTGATTCCATCATCTTGCAGGGCTTTGAAAAGTTCAACTTGGATACCATCAACTCCACTAGGAAATTTGAATAGTTGCAAAAAATATGTGAGTAAATTGAGACATTTCCTTATATCACTGTTTCAAAACTCTAGTATTCTGTTTCTTTAAATAGTGAAGGCTGGATCATTATGATGGATGATATTTGTGTTGACCATGAGCTCCTGTTTAAGCTTTGACCTTTCTTTCTAGTTACCTGTTTTTATGCTTTTGTCTGAGCAGAAAGAATAACTAACACTGTCTTTATTATGTTCTAAGCACCCTTTTTATCTCATGCACTTCAAATCTTTTTATACAATTTGGGCTTTTAAGTAGCCCCATGTTTGGTACAAATCTGTTGAGACATTCCAGATATCAGGCAAATGGCAGCATCTGTTTCTTTGAAGGAAACAACAGCGATTTACCTCACAGGGTTGTTATTGAGCAGGTATTAATAAACCCGTCTTCCATTAATCAAACCATTAAAGCATCCCAGTCATATTGGTAGCACCCATGTTAAACAAAATGAAGATTGTGTTTGCTAAGGAAAGGTTTTTTCAATAGTGGTGCTCCAGTTGGGAAGCAGAATTTCCAGAGCATTTGAGCCTCATTTCTATATTTCTGTCACAATTTGAAGACCATTTATTTTCCCCAGGCCTTTTGAATAATTCTTGTAATATGGGGAATCTCAGAATTTGTTTTATTGTTCTTGCATTTCAACCTCTTTATGTTGCTTGCTTTTAAACTATTTATATATTTATTTAATGCAGCAATATTTTGAGGTAACGTAGAGGTATCATAAATGAATAAATATAAACTTAAGAGCCCCATGGACATTCTAGCAACTATGGCCTATGTGTAATGTGCTAATGCAGCACCCGAGTAGTGAAACTTCCATCTTTTCCTCTCTTTCTTGAAACTATTTTAAGTAATTCGCCCTTGCTGGAAAGCCATTCGTATCTGACTCTGTGATCTGGTGCTCATCTCCGTTTATAGCCAAAGAATTAGTGCTGTCTTTGTCTGCAAACATTTCCACAGACACATGGCATGCATGCCTAGACACCAGAGTGCATGGAATGCTGTTAACCTTTTCACTGAAGTGCTACCTATTTATTTACTTACACTGTCTTGCTTTTGAACTGCTAGGTTGGCAGGAGCTGGGATTTTGTCATGCAGTACTTGGGTCTTGAACTGCTGACATGAAGACCTTCCAACCATCAAAGTCAGCATCTTAGCAGCCTGAAAATGAGGTCTCAAAAATTTCCCAGTCAGGATTTATAGACCTTCAATGGAAAGGGGAGACTGTCTCACCTCCTGCGTCTATTGAAATTCATTGTTCTGCCAGGTGGAGTCCAGTGTTAGATCCAGTTTTCTGTGTTTATTTCAATGCAAACATTTTATGTGATTTGGTTTAGATTGTTAGACCTGTGGAGGAAAGAAGTTCTAAAGCTATATTTATATAAGGTCTCCGTGCTGAGAAACATTGCATTGGAAGACCTTTTAAAAATGATATTGTTGAGTTGCTGATTGTACCTGTAGTTTCATGTGATCAAAAATAATGCGACTCCATGGGTGTTTTCCTTCTTCTTTAGTAAAAGTTAATGGCGCAAGTCAAAATGCAGAGCATGCCAAACCACACCAGTCCTACCTTATCTACAGTGATGCTGTCGTCATCAGTAATAGCCACAAATCCAGTGATTCTTCAGCCATCAGTAAATGGATCCCTTCCAGAATTAGCTGTGGATTGTAATAATACTGCAACTGGTCTGACAGATTCCGTGCCTTCTGACAACTTACTGGGTAAGATGATAGTTGATTTAATTTAGTGATTTCTTTATGTGGTACCAACTTCAGTTATTTTGGAATGAGGATTTCTCAAAGAGAACCAAATGGAAGGAGTATTTTAAAACAATTGGCTATAACATTGTCAACATTGTTTTGATGCTTTCAGTGAACTATGTGTGTTTGTTGAGTTCAGCTTTTGAACAATCTTCTGTGCGGGTACAGAAACACTGGAAAGAACTCACCTCTTCTAGACTGGTTGTACCTTTTACCGAAAAATTTGAAACTGAAGAAAGTGATCCAAGTGTGTTTCCTACCCTAGAACAAAATGTCTTAGACAATTTTTGACAAAAGCTGTTATTCCTTTTGTAACTCTGTAAATAAAATGTAGTTCCTGTCCTTATACAGTGAAATATCGCCCCCCAAAGTAAACCTGTTGTGAAATTTTGTTTTGGAATTTAGCGTGAAAAGTGTAAGGCAAGTGTTTTAGGGTTTAGATTAAAACGATTATATTATAAAAGATGAAATGTTAGAACAATAAAGATCACTGAGTATAACAATTCAAGAAATAGACACCTCCAAAGAGTACCACATAACAGATTTCAGTTTAAGGCAGTTTTACCATTCATAAAGGATGGAGTCAGTAAATTAAATATTAACAAATGTATTAAATTGTATATGGCTGAGATAAAAATAAAATACATATTATAAGATATTCAGTTTGTAGAATATAATTGTTGATATCTGAATTGAATTCTTTCTTCAGTTTTGTAGCTGAAATATTTGAAGACCCATTGATTCTTTTATAAACATTCCTGTTCCTGAAAAGTATTTTTAAATGTGCAAATTCAAAATTTGTATGTTCATTTCCTTTTGAAGATAAAACGACAAACCCCAAAGAGAAAACACCAATGTGTATGGTAAACGAATTGGCTCGTTTCAATAGAATTCATCCGCTTTATAAGCTTCTGAATGAACGAGGACCTGCTCATGCCAAGGTAATATTATATTCTCTGTGTATCTTATTTTTAATTAACTTGAACAAATTGTTTAGCAATTTTTTCCATTTCAGTGTATCATTCCTATAGCTATGAAATAGTTGAGTAGACTCTAAGTTAGGAATTAGCTACATGTAATGAAAGTTAAAAAATAAATGTGTTAAGCATATGAAACTGTAGGGCAGGGGTTCCCGGCCTTAGGTCTGTGGGCCGAATGGCCCAAGGGCATTTAAGGGAAAAAATGGGCACCCCTTTGAAACTGTTGGGACAAAATGGCCACCCCCATCATTCAAGCAGAGCAAAATGGCCATCTGGCCCGTGAAGCTAACAGAGAGTGTGAGCCGGCACCCGGCTTGAAAAGGTTGGGAACCCCCACTATAGGGGCTGTGTTAGTTTCCTTGTTTCTAGCTAGGCTGTGTGCAAAAGTGTGGATGGAAGATGCTTCTGTACCAAGTGCTAGTGAACTAAAGGTAATATTGTATGAACTTCATTATTTCCCTTTGTTGATCAAACACATTTTGTGAAGGTGTACACTGATACTTGGACTGAAGTTTCAAGGTAACCCATGAAATGTACTTGTCCTGTAGATAGGGTGCTTCAGAAGGACTGCTTTAGCTGATCGTGTTCTTATTACCCATCTTTTATGACTATATAGATGTTCACAGTGCAGCTAACTCTTGGTGAACAGACATGGGAAGCTGAAGGAAACAGTATAAAAAAAGCTCACCATTCTGCTGCTAGCAAAGCTCTAAATGAAAGTACCCTTCCCAAACCGATGCCTAGACCACCCAAAAACAATGTTAGTAGTAATCCAGGTGAGTCATAATTTCACTTCCCATTATATTCATGAATGTGTTCTGCTTTGCCTTCTATACTTTCATATGTGACTTATAATATGTGAAAATGGACACCAGTGGAAGATGGCTGAAGCTAAGTTTCTGTAGATGGGGATCCTATCATGACTGTGTATTCCACTGCAAAAGCCATTAAGAATTCATATTTCTTCAAGGTTTGTCTGTTAAGGATGAAGCTGAAAACTGATGTAATTGACTGGCAAAGAAATTATGACCCAATATAAAACCAACACAGTTGAACTGATTTCTTTTTAATTTAATGGCTAAAATCCTGCTGCACAGTTCCGTGTGCACAATAGGAATGATGTCAGGAGCGCTGGCAAAAGGTTGCTGTTGAAAGGCTTCCTTGGCGATTTTGGGGTGCATGTAACTTTGTTACCTTGTGTACTAATTATCTATCCAAAAATTGTTTTTAATTAGTGACAAATTTTTGCTGCTGCTGACATAATTCATGTTGCACATATTGAGGCATCCAACAGGATTTCAGCCGATAATGCTATGCCCTGAACTCCCCTAACCAATATTTCTACAAGAGAGTAAAATCCAGTCTTGCTCTCCTTCAGTACACTCAGTCTCCAAAGCCATGTCAAATAACAGAGACAGTTATTAGGATTGGAATTCTGTTGCAGGAAAAGAAATAGGTGAATCTTAGAAGAAATCAACCCTGACTGCTCCTCAGAAGGTCAAATTGTAAAGATAAAGTACTTTAGACATCAAATGAGAAGAGAGGATTCACTTGAGAAAGCCTTGATGCTGGGAAAGGTGGGGGGGGAATGAGATGGATAGATGGTATTGTAGACGCAATGGGCACACAGCTGGGTGGGTTGAGGAGGATGGTGGAGGACAGAGGTACCTGGAGGGCAATGGTCCATAGGGTCGCAACAGGTCAGAATTGACTGTACGAATGAACAACAGTAATATTGGTTATATTTGCCACAACCTTGCACAGCAAAGAGGGAATGGATCCAGGCTTCAGCCAAACTGTCTGTGATTGCTGGGGCAAACCACAAGATTACAGGATTTGGCAATCTTTATGTACACAATTTACTAATTGCACACTCTCTCCTGGGAGTGAGGTGGATTCTACAGCTCCTGAGCTGGGCATGTGCCCTTACCCTTCATTTCACAATCCCTTAGGGAAGAAGGATTGGCAGGTGGACCCTCTTTCAAATTTGGATCTGATCCAATATCCAAATCGTCCAACAGAGCTATGACAAGGGGGAAATGCATGCAGTGATTAAAGGGAACCTTAGGGAACCCCTATCTCCTTGATGGCAAACCTTGGCACTCCAGATGTTCTTGGACTTCAATTCCCAGAAGCCCAAGCCTATGTGAATCCACACGAATGGGTTTACTGCAATTCATCCGGCCCGCGCTGCCTTCGTCGCTCCTGGAAGCGGAAGTAAAATGCACCCGTACGGAGTGCCAAGGTTCGCCATCATGGCCCTACTCCAACCCACCCAGAAATCATATGCACCAACTGTTACTTGAAGACAGGGGGTGGATGAAGTCCTGGCTGAAATCAACAGGAACACTATGGCAATAGCACTTTCTATCCTCCACTGGTTTACTAGGAAAAAGATCTCTTCATCTTGATCTATCTCATATAGTTCCTTCTCCAATCTAGCTCCTGAAAGACTGAAGGTAGGAGATTGACAAAGGGGGCTGTGGTTGTTTAAGTAAGGTAAGACCTTGGTTTTCACACTTCCACACCAGGCAGTGGTGTTTTCTTGAAGTGTGTCAGGGAACCATTCAGTACTTCATTACACAGTCATAAGTCATCCTGAAAACAGCAGGGGCAATGTATGTCTTATGCATTTCCAAGCTGGAGATAACAAAACACTACAGACAGAGCATTATATTCCTCCCACTCTCAACAGATTAATGGGCAATATCATACCCCAAAAATACCTATCTGAGTTAATTCTGTGTGTTGGTCACACAACGTTAAAAAAAAGCCCCGTTTCCTTTCTGAAGAGAAAAGGGAACGGGGGCGATCCAGTTTGCTTGGGGAGGGAACACATGTTCCCTCCCCAAGCAAACTGGTGGTCCCAGTGTGGGATTGCCCTTTTCTGACATCAGCACTGGGGGTGGGAGAAAGAACGTGCACATGGCAGTTCTTTCTGCCAGCCCCACTAAGAATGGGCTTAGTGATCCAGGCCCGGGGGGAGCGTTCTGAAGAGAGGCTGGGGACCCTTTTCCCAGCCTCTCTTCAGAAGCCCTCCCCCCCTGATGGTGTGTGTGTGTGTTGGTGTGTGTGTGTGTTTCTGAAAAGAAGCTGGGAAAAGTTTTCCCCAGCCTCTGTTCAAAAACCTCCGTCTGGATCACTAAGGGGCTTACTGATCCAGGCCAGGGGGGCGTTCTGAAGAGAGACTGGGGATCCTTTTCCCAGCCTCTCTTCAGAAACCCCCACTTGGATTGCTAATGAGCTGGATTGCTAAGAGATCAATGTCGGGAAATTTGAGGAAAACTTGCATCACACAATGTTATCTTAACGTTGTGCTGTGCAAAAGTTTCCCTCAAATTTCCCGACATTATCCAGTTTTAACGTTGTGCAGTGCACACGTTAACCGAAGAATCACTGTATAAGCTTAACACCTCAGAAATTGTATCTTTTTCATGTATGATACCTTGATAACCGAAGAATCACTATATAAACTTAACACCTCAGAAATTGTATCTTTTTCATGTATGATACCTTCATTTTCTCATTGGTCACTTTTAAATGTAATATTTCAGTTTTGAAATAATTAATTATTAATGTATTAGGAAAGGAAGACTAAAAAACACTGTAGATAGGCATTTATATGTCTGTCTTTGACTTTAACTCAGCCCAGGAAATAACCCAAAAAGAGTAACTCTGCTGACTGAAAGAAAAATAAACACATTAGAACATTACGACTAATCTAATCGGCAGAAGATGACTTGTTCAAGGTTGATGACATGGTTGGTTGTATGGTTTTACTCCAAATGTAAAGTATCTAACTCCACCCCATCCTTGTCTGGTTCTGAGGCTCCAAAGTGATTCCTTTGCTCTAGGAGAGTCTTGAGATTGGGAGCAGCCTTAATATCCAAAAAGAATTCATGTCGGTCCTGATCCTGCTAGTGATGAACTGGCAGCAGTTTTAAAGTCTCTCTACTAGTTCTGAGGCTCCCAGGGGCTTATCAACAACAAAAGGGATCCATAGAGAGCATCAGAACCTGCAGAATAATTGGAGGCTTTAAAGCAGGGATAAAAGTCTATGGCTGATGATGGCATCAGCTTGTGTGGGTGTAATTTTCTAAACAGAATTGCAACATACTACTCCTATTTCCCTATACAGTACAGTACATGCAGAATAGTTTGAGAAATAATACTAATTGAACTCATCTTCCTGGCTGCACTAGAGAAAGAGATGGAATTGGAATTTCTTGAATTGTTGAACTTGAGAAACAGAAGAGTCTATTTATATTAATAATCTTGTGTATATTAACAGTCTTGGGTATTGGTGTTTTAACTCAGTATTGGGGTACACAGAAAAAGCCTCCTTGAATATCGTGGTATTTTGGAACCACAATCAGCATTCCCCTGCTAATGACAACCTTGTGTTGTTGGCTAATCTTTTTTAAACTAGGTCAGGCAAAAAGGAACTGCAGAATGAACTTACAAAAAGGTGCCTTCATTTTGGCAGTTTCTGGCCGAGACACAGAAGAAGAACTTAGTATTATGCAATTTCATATGTCACAGACTTTTGTGCAGTTCTAAACAGGTGCAGCCCAACACAGCAGGTTATTCTACCTTGGGTAAATAAAATAATACTTATTTTTTTTTATTATTATTATTATTATTATTATTATTATTATTATTATTATTATTATTATTATTATTATTATTATTATTATTATTATTATTATTATTATTTCATGTCAGAGATTACTCTGGGTTGTAAAGATTTTTGCTGGAGTAACTTTGCTCTGAAGACGTCCGAATGAGGTTCCTTTCATGGCCCCAAGTGCAGCCTCGGGTTTCGAAACCCGACCTTCCAATCTCCATCTCAGCATCTTAACCACTAAATATTATTATTAATGAAAAAGTAATAAGAATAATGAGCAATAGAAGCATTTAAACTGTATTCAGATAGAACTATCCATAACAGATTTTCAATGTACTGTACCTTTGTTTGTATTGTTCTGCTTGACCAGCAGAGGGCTGTAGAACCTTTAAATTTGTTATGAAGTTATGACCAGTGTACCTAAAATATAAAGATAGATTTTAGATTTAATTTTTCTTTTTTTAAAGGACACAAGTCCTGGCTTATATCATGTTAATAAAAATGGCCACCAATTGATTTAACTCTAAATAATAAAATATCATGTGCTTTTAATTTTTAATTTTGTCTTTTAAAAAAATCTATTAATATCACAATATGGAAGTACTTTACTAGGACCAGTCAAAATTCTCCATATTTCTTTTTTCTATTAGTTTTATCATAATGAAATGGCAAGCTTTTAAGACTATATAAATTTCATAATTATATATATTTAAGCAGCATTTGAGATCATCCAAAGTTGACAAGTTCTGAATGTGTAATCTCCCTCTGAAATGTTTTCTTTATATAAAATATCTTATTCTGTTCACATCTTATAGAAAAAATAAGCCGTGAAAAATGTTATGTTGTCTAACATGGTTATTTGTTTCATCTTTTTACTGCAGTCATGGTCAAGGTAGCTTCTATATTAGTCATTTTTACATAGAAAGCCAGCAGAATGTGTATGGAACCTCTTTCTTGATACAGTGGTTTTTATTGGTTTTGTAAGCTGCTTGTTGGGGACTGCGGTGGCTTAGTGGTTATGACACTGAACTTGATGACTCAAAGGTCAGTAGCTCGAGACCCATCTGCTGTACGATGGAGTGAGCTCCCGTCTCTATACCAGCTCCTGCCAACCTAGTAGTTCGAAAGCAAGAAATTGCAAGTAGATAAATAGGTACCACTTCGGTAGGAAGGTAAACAGCATTCCGTGCACTCCAGTGTCTAGTCATGCCTGTCACACGTCCACATAAACACCCTAAGATGCACACAGCACTGGCTCCTTGGTTATAAACCCTACAGTTGGATATGACTGGCTTTCAAGCAAGGATGACCTTTCCCTTTACCTAAGCTGCTTATCTGTGGAAAGAGCAGGAGTTTTAGAAATTAAGTAGATCAGTCCTATAGAGATGTTTTTTCAGTATAATATGTGAAACTCCTGGGTCATGCAAGGAAGAGCATGTACAGTATATTAGGATTTGGGAACACTTCAGCTCACCTTTTAAATCTACTTGTACAGTAGTTTAGAAAACAGCATAAAAACTAGTATTGGAGAGAAAAGCTTTAGTGCAGATCTATGTTATTGATTGCAAGAATGAAGGCTGGGATTAGGCCCCTACATGACCATGCCATAGTCCAGGGGTGCCCAAATTACATCCTGGGGGCCCCACAGATGTGGCCCCTGACGCCAATTCATCTGGTCCCGGAAGCCCTTGTTACTCCTAGAAACGGAAGTAAAATGCAAACGTACGGGCGTGTTTTACTCCAGCCCACGGGCTATAGTGACCAGCCCCCTGAACCATGTGACCGGCCCGCAGCCCAAAAAGTTTGGGCACCCCTGCCATAGACCTTTCTCTTATTCCACCTTCCTTTTTCACCATCCTTCAGTTTTTATTAAAAGGGAATTTTGAAAAGCTCATGGCTCAGTTGAAAATGACTTAATGGCGTATAACATCAGTAGCTCTGTAGAGTTGTTCATGGTGATGTAGGAATGATTATAAGTAAATGTTTTAGGAAACTGTCACAGGTTGCAATTTTCTGGCACGTTTACTGGCTGGTCTTACTTTACAAGCATGTTGTTGTACACAGTTAAGACATTCCATATAGGAAAGATTACATCTCATTTCTTATTCTCTCTGTGTTATTCTCTAACTTGGCAACAGTGATACCAAATTGCAGAGAAAACACATGATATACTGTAATGCTCAAACCATTTACCTTCTAGAAAAATCTCAGGGAGGTCAAAGGTATTGTCTTCAGGTTTGAACACTCGTAATCAAATTTAGATGTAAATTTTACTCTGTACAGCTTTCTGATTACTGATAGTTTATGGTTACAACATTAGAAAATGAAAGTAGTGTTGATTTTGGCATTTCTGAACATGTGTGCTTGGTTTTTTGACAGGCAGTATTACACCAACAGTGGAGTTGAATGGTCTTGCTATGAAAAGAGGAGAGCCTGCCATTTATACGCCATTAGATCCAAAGCCAGCCCCAAACTACAGAGCAAATTATAATTTTCGAGGCATGTACAATCAGAGGTTTGTGCATTTTCAACTGCTTCTATAATGTTATTTTTCAAAATGTCATATATTCTAAAGCAATCCCAGGATAGGTTTTTTTTAAGCTTCCCATTCCTCTTGTGTTTCTTTTTATGATGAGATATCTTATCTGCTTTAAGTCTGCTCTGGATTCTGGGATTTCCTTTTTCTTCTGGATTAGATTGAGAAGCCGCATCTGGAAAGTTAGCAGGAAACGGAAGTATTCCTCTATCCCAGTAGATATTTATGGCATTCTTCACTTTGCAGATGTTGTTACTTGATAGCATTTGGCTTATTAATAAAAAAAAGTCCACGTTTTACAAAATTCCCATTTAATACATTCCTAGGAATGTATGTGATTTCTCAACAGCTGTTTTGTGAGGATAACAAAGCTTTCCTTTTCCTTCTGGTGTCTGCTCTTTTCAAAGTCTGAATTTAGGAATTTCTGGAAGTGAACTGTAAGGGTAGGTTTGGCGATAGAGAAGTTTAGAACATCCTTATTCACTTGGGCACATTTTACTTCTGCTTCCTGGAGCAACAAGGGTGGTGTGGGCCAGATTAATTGGTGTTGGGGGCCATAACTACCCCACAGGCCATAGTTTGGGCACCCTGGTTTAAGCAGAGAAAATGGCAGCCTAAAATCTGTCCCATCCTGTTGCAAAACATATCTGTTGCAAAACAGATTGCAAGGCGTGTTTTACTTCCACTTCCGGTAGGAAGAACCATGTGACCAACCCGCTGAACCATGTGGCTGGCCCGTGGCCCAAAACGTTTGGGCACCTATGCACTTGGGTATTTCCCTCACCACTCCATCCCCACCTCCCAAGAAGTCAGCTTTTATTTTCTAAGGAGTTTGAGGCAGTTAGGTATTGTTAACACCACTGTGATATGTAAATTGTTCATTGAAATGTATGTAATCTAGAGCCAGTTCTCCATATTTGTCTCCATCAATGTTTTATTGACCCATGACTAAGGCCATTCCCATACCAGGAGTACATGGAAAACAAATTAAGAATTTTTGTTTTTTAACATTTGTTGTTTAATTAACATACATTTAAATAAATTTGCACAGAGCAAGATAGGTGTGTTTTGGAGATTTCTAGGTCTAGGTCGCCCTTGCTTTGAAAGCCAGTCGTATCCAACTCTAGGTTTCAGTGCTCATCTCTGTTTATAGCCAAAGAGCCAGTGCTGTCTGTGTCTGCAGACGTTTCTGTGGTTATGTGGCAGGCCTGACTAGACACTGGAGTGTACGGAACGTTGTTTACCTTCCCACCAAAGTGGTACCTATTTATCTACTTGCAATTTCTTGCTTTCAAACTGCTAGGTTTGCAGCAGCTGACAGAGACGGGAACCCACTCTGTCATGCAGTACTCAGGTCTCAAACTGCTGGTCTGCCAACCTTCCAGTCGTCAAGTTCAGTGTGTTAACAAATATTTTAAGAAATTTTAAAATGCAATTAATTGCTATAAGAGTAAAGGTAAAGGTCACCCTTCCTTGAAAGCCAGTCGTATCCGATTCTAGGGTTCAGTTCTTATCTCTGTTTCATAGCTGAAGAGCCAGTGCTGTCTGCATCTGAAGATTTTTCCATGGTCATGTAGCAGGCATGAGTAGACACCAGAGCAAACAGAACAGTGTTTACCTTTCCACCAAAGTGGGTCCCTATTTCTCTACTTACAATTTCTTGCTTTCAAACTGCTAGCTTGGCAGAAGCTGGGACAAAGATATCCTGCAGTATTCAGGTATCAAACTGCTGACCTTTCACCTTCCAGTCAGCGTCTTAGCCTGTTGAGCCACTGCAGTCCCTCTGCTAGAAAAGAGTATTGTCTTCTATTATACTGCCATCTCAAGACTTAAAATATTCTCAAAAAAGGTGTAGCCTATTAGCTGTACTAATTAAAGGTTGCCACAAGCAGTTAATCAGCCAAACTTTTACATGAGTAATGTACTGAATAAATATGCAAAATAATAGCATTGGTTACTTGCATGTTTTGAAAGATAGGTCTCACTGTGAGAACTCTTTTAACCATGAGAAGAGAATCTATAGTCATACCCACAAATGGTACATCTTTTTTATTATTTACAGTAAGATGAACTAACACTGTAGGTTAAAATTCTATCACATTGCACATAAAAAGCAAACACTTAACAAAAAATTCACAGAAAAACTTGTATGTATGACCGGGTTAATGTGCATAGCTAACTGAGCGCAAGGTGCATTGAACTCAGCTATGCTTCCTTGTGCTTAGCTTGTAGAATGTATTGACCTTTAATAAAAGATATTTAAGCAGCTGAAATGGAAGCATGGATTTTCAAAAAACGTTGATCTTAATTGGTTTACAATTTACCCCAAATTTACTAGGAGTATGGGCATGAAATGAAAACCAGGGACTCAAAGGACCCAGAATTCAACCTTTTACAGCAGAGATGCTCTTTTAAACTATGAGCAACTCCAATGATTCTTTTTGTTTAAAATGATAATAGAAGATATTTTTAGTCTGTTTCCACCAACAGTTGGTATATTTCTTAGCAAATTAATTATATACAGGACAGTTTGCATGTTAACATAAGCATTTCTTGTAAGGAATATAGTTTTTATAAATGAAAAGCATTTTCAGTTTTGATTAGGGGAGCAGAATGTGTGTGCATGCACACACACACACTTTTCATCATTTATGTGCAGAGTTTTCCCATTATAGAGGTCTACATTTACAAATTTTCCTGTAAACATGGAGTTGAAATGCTGTTGGGAATGAGGAAGAAGCAAATTGGATTCCTTTTGAGCAAGAAGAACAGAGTGAGTGTACTGAATACCATCACCTAACTGAAAATCTTAGGCGTCTGAAGTTGCTTCTCATTATAATAAAAACAACCTGTGGTGTTACATTATATATTCATGTTTATGAGTAATATAGAAACAGCTGCCTGTAGAACTGGTCTATAACACGTTTGACTGCACAAAGGTACAGTTGTCCATGGATTCTAAGCATGTAATAAGCCCACTGTTACATGCAGCCTTCCCTATGTTTCCTTTGATTTCAGACAGGCTGTAGGATGTCAGGTTGCTAAAAAGATGTGGAACTTCATTTCGTGACATGCAATAATGTGCATTAACTTATAAACAGATGCAGAGGGATCTCCATTACTATGTTCCCCTTTCATCCACTTGCCAGGAAATTGCTGGGAAGTGCTTCTCTGCTGACCTGTAGGTGACTGGGAACATGGCATGTCATTCTACTCAGTCACACAGTCTTTCTTTGCCATTACCAGCAAAGCAATGAACATAGAGATTCAATGTGATTTAATGGAATGGTTTGGGTGTAGATGCTGCTGCAGGGAAATGTTTCTGTGCATCAAACTATCTTCTTCTTTCATGTCCACATCAAATTTTGACCTGCAAAAATGAAGCCACTTTCTTGGTTTTGTCGTTGACCAACATTAAGTCTTCATCGGTACATGTTTTTGGTAGTAATCGGCAGACCAGCTAATAAGCCTGATTCTGTATCTCTCCACATTCACATATTGTGTTGTTGTCTGCCAGCAGGCCCCATTTGAGCACGTTGATCTTACATTTAGGAATTCTGACCCTCAGCCTATTCATGGTCCTCCAAATGATATAGGGGAGGTCGAGTTCCTCAGCCATATCCTCTTTAATGTTATTCTTTGTCCAGTGATCTCCTTCCTACATCTTCTAATTTGGTTTTGCTCTTGGCTACCCTCAAGAATGTTCGTTCTTGCCAAAAAGCTCTTCATAGAATTGAGCCAGCAGACTTGAGACACATATCCATTTAGAGGATGTTGAGGGTCATTCTCTTGCTTTGTTCTCTCGGTGTCTGCTGCTACTTTTTAGGTGATCTTAGGTGAAGCGATGCCAACAAGAGGATATATTTTCTCAACTGGTATAGGTTTAAGGTATCCTGTCACAATATGCATTGTTTCATTAACAGCAATGTCAACTTGTTTCACGAGTATGAACGTATTCCATACTGGAGCAATATACTCTGCTGCAGTGATGATCAGAGCCAAAGCAGATGTATGCAGCATGGATGGTCGAGTTCCCCATGTATAGTTTGACAGTTTTCTGACGATAGTAATAACTTTAGCTTTGGTATTCGGGTGCTGCTGCTTATAAGAGAAGATCTTGTCAAGCATCATGCTGAGGTATTTTGGTGTTGAACAATGTTGTAATCAGTTCGCTTGCCATGTAACATCCAACTCAACCCCTGCCTCTCAGTTTCAAAGGTGGAAGGTGCACAGTTCAATCTTGCTTGGATTAGGCTTCAAACGGTTGATGGTGTAATACTGACACAATACTTCAAGTTCTCCAGTAAGTTTTGCCAGCTATCTCATAAAAACCTGATCCTTGGCCATTGCTGTGTCATCTGCATAGATGAACAACTTTGTATTGTCAGGAACTGGTTGATCATTCGTGTGCATCAGATAAAAATCATACTCAGAAAAGGAGGGAGCTTTCATTGGTCCCCTATAATTGAGGGGTCATTGACTTTAGAATACTGTGGATTTATATGCCACCTGAGAGAGTAGTTTCCCTTCTGGGAGAATTGAAATTTAAGACAAATAGTTGCTCCTAAACAGATCAAATACAGGTATACTAGTACCTCAGATAACCTCCACAAGTCTTAACGTTATCCAGTTTTTAACATTGTGTGATGCATTGATCCCACAATGTTAAAAAAAACCCAATTCAACTCCCAGCCCAAAGGCAAAGGCAGAGAGATTCGCCCTGCCTCCCCTGCTGAAACAACAGGGTGGGCATGGTGAATCCCTCTAGCCTTTGCCTTTGAGTGAGGGGTAGAACATGGGCGCCGGTTCAACCCCCAACCCAAAGGCAAAAGCAGAAAGACTTGCCCTACCTCCCCTGTTGAAACATCAGGGTGGGCAGGGTGAATCCTTTGCTGTTAGCCTTTGCCTTTGGGTTGGGGGTTGAACATGGGCGCCGGTTCAACTACCAACCCAAGGCAAAGGTGAGAGAGATTCGCCCTGCCTCCCCTGCTGAAACAACAGGGTGGGCAGGGCAATTCCCTCTAGCCTTTGCCTTTTGACTTTGGGTTGGGGGTAGAACATGGGCGCTGGTTCAACCCCCAACCCAGAGGCAAAGGTGAGAGAGATTCGCCCTGCCTCCCCTGCTGAAACAACAGGGTGGGCAAGGCGTATCCCTTGCTGTTAGCCTTTGTCTTTGGCCGGAGAAACAAACCTAACCGCAAGCGATCTCAACGTTGGGGAATTTGAGGCAAACATTTCCATCGCACAGCGTTATCTTAACATTGTGTGATGCAAATGTTTGGCTCAAATTCCCCAACGTTATCCGATTTTAGTGTTATCCGATGCAAACGTTATCCGAGGTACCAATGTACAGTAATACCTCAGATAACGCTAAGACTTGGTTCCACAAGTCTTGGTGTTATCCGATTTTTAGTGTTATCCGATACATGTTAATATCCTATGGGATGGATCGGATAACGTTAAAGCTCCATAGAGATACATTGTTACCGCACAGGCTTTAGCGGTTGTTTTTCTATCCATCCCATAGGACCTTAACGTTATTCGATCCAATTCTCCTCCCCAGATTACTTAACGTTATGTGATTTTAGCGTTATCCGAGGTAAACGTTATCCGAGGTATTACTGTACCTGTATCAAAAAAGGAGCTGCAACAACACAGCTTTGAATAATTCTCCAAGGCCATCAGAGGGCAGTATGAAATTATCATCTTTAGCTCTGACTCCAGAAAGAGTATCGAAAATGTTTCAGTATGTTCTGTTGGTATTTGTTTTTTTCATAATTTTGCCAATTGGTTGAATGCAATGCTTTGTTCCATGCAAGTTTTCTTAAAGCATTTCATAAGGATAAGGCTGTAACTCCTTTACAGTTACAGCATGTTCTTACAATTTCATGTTTTAAAATGAATCTAATGTTGATGGCAGACTAGAGTGCCAAGAGAACAAAAGGAAAGTACAGAGCAAAATACATTATTTGTGCCACAAATCTGTCTCTAACAAAACATTGTTGTGCCTTGTCACTTTGCCTGAGCTGTGATTTTTTTATTTTACTACATTTTATCCCATTCTTCCAGTCTTCTCTTTCTCCACATCACGTCCATTAAAATGAACCTTCCTTATATTCCATGTGTTCATCACTTCCTGACATCCATGCAGGATTGCAGTTGGAGTGATCTAACAGATTCTGCAATGTAAATGTTCTGTTGAACTGTTTTACGAGAGGCAACATGACTAGATGAGTTCTCGATAGGAAGGGGTTGGGAGATTATGTACTTTACAACACTTGAGTACAAAAGAGAAGCAAGGCCAAGGTAAGATGCCAGCCAAGTAGACATCTGTGGAAGCCCAAAATGTTACCCATATATACTCGACTATAAGTTGTCCCGAATATAAGTCGAGGTACCTAATTTGGACCTCTAAAACTAGGGAAATAGATTGACCCGAGTATAAACCGGGGTGGAAAATGCAGCAGCTGCTAGTGAGTTTCAGTAATTAAAATACATGAAAATATGGTAAAATTAATTAATTCAGACATTTGTGTGGGTATGTTTCTGAGTTTTTACAGTAGCGTTAGTGCTTTTTTTTTTTTAACTGTATGTTTGAATTTGCACCACTGCAGTTTTGGGACCCTCGGGATCATTGACCCGAGTATAAGTTGAGTGCCCTTTTTGGATCTCATTTTGGGGACTAAAAATCTAGACTTATACTTGAGTATATACAGTACTTCATTTTATATCTCTCCTACCTTTCTCCCAATGGAGGGACCCAAGATGACTTATAAAGAATTTTGAAATGCCAGTATCAAAACACATTGAAAATTAAATAAAATGTAACACAGAAAACTGAACATTAATAATTAAGGCATGTTAAAAATCCTTTAAAAACACTTTTATAAAACATGAGGGGAGTCAGGTTATTTACCACCGCCCCATTTTTGGTGTTGAGTCACTGGTTTTATGATCTAATGCATTATCCTAGTGGGATGTCCTGCAAGACATGCTACAGGCGAATGAGCCCCTTTAGGTGGGGTGATGGTCCCCTCAGTGGAGGAAATGCCACTGGGAAACCATCATATGAGTGGAGGAGGAACCACTTCTAATTCTCAACGGTCATGGTGGCAGAAGAAACCATGCCAGATGGACTGGCTGTGAAGTTACACCTTGTTAATATCCTCAAGGCTGCGACAGTCCATTGCAGTCCCATTGTTAAATCCTACATGTCTCATTTCATATGTGACGCAGAAGATGGCTCTGGATGGCTCTGTGTGGGTCACTTCATGGCAAGCTGGGATCCACCTTAAACAAATTCACAGCAATGGCATTTTTCCTGCTTCAGGAAAAAAATGCATTCTCAGATACAAGTTGCAGCCGATGATGACGATAAAAGATAAAAAAAGGCAGCTGCCCTTCCAAAACTCCCTTTCATGGAAGGCATAGTAGTAACAGGACTCATGGCTCAGATCAGGTTCAAAGGAAACCTAGGAGTAGAAGAGCAGTACTTGATCACAAACCTAGTAAAACATTGCTCAAGGCTTGGTCTACAAGTGTTTTAGCCCAAAAGGGTCACTTGGAACAGGAATGTGGATTCCTGAGTTAAGCTGACCTGGTTACTTCAGAAGAGGCAAGTCCCAATGACTATGTTTACTAGGGATGGCTGCTGGAGATTAGAAGGATGGTTTATCTTGTTTTGTTTGTTTGACTTGTATGTAAGATTTCTGCCCAGCTCCCACTACCCGTATCTTTGATAATTCTGATCAAGAAAGCAAGTTTGACATTGATTCTGCTGTCATCTCACCCATCTTTTGTGAACCACCACCATCACCACCACTTCTGAATTAGTTAAACTGGGTTAATGATTGTTTATCTGTGCTGCGTCTTTTGTTTCGCCTTGCTTGTAGTCATCGCAGCACCTTTTCCAGACATACACTCTCGCACACATGGTTTCAAGGGAAGTGTGGAGTACAGCTGTGCTAGTACTTGTTTCTAGGAAAGGAAGAGGAGGAAAGTCAGCCCATTTCCTGTGACTTTTTAAAAAGCACAAACATCTGTTTTGGAGAGCTGTCTTGGGAGCATGGTGGCAAGGGAGCCTGCAGGTGATGTGTTGTGCCATTGCCAGTAGCTATCACTTCAGATCATCATGATTAGCCTTAGGACTCCAGGGGAAAAACGGACATGAAACAATTTGTGTGAGCCTACCCAGAAGGGGCATCTTTCATTAGGATGCACTTTTATGAGAAAGCAACATTTATTCCATCCTGATTATGTCCTGACTTATGATGAATGGCACAGAGATTGTGAAGATGAATGAGAAATAATGCCTGGTTCTGGAAAAGCTGTACCCATTGTAAACAGACTTTCCTCTATGCCAAGTAAAGGTTGCTCTTGGTCAAAGGGCAGTCATCATCATCATCATCATCATCATCATCATCATCATCATCATCATCATCATCATCATCATCATTATTATTATTATTATTATTATTATTATTATTATTATTATTATTATTATTATTATTATTATTATTCCCCACTCGCAAATGCAGCTCTGAGTGGCTAACAAGGAAATAGAGCATTACAAAATTACAATTTCAAAATATAACATCAATACAGTATAAAAACATTTTGAGAATACATATGTCAGAAATAATATACATTTCAACGTATATGAACACAATACACACCACAAAAATACATTGCAAAGACTCGGACTTGTCCCCTTCCCTTCCAGATGAGTGGCAGAGGGGAAAAGTCCATTAATAGCGGAGTCATATCCGACTCTAGGGTTCAGTGCTCATCTCTGTGTTCAGCCAAAGAGACAGCTCTGCCTGCATCTGCAGACATTTCCGTGGACATGTGGCAGGCATGTCTTAACACTGGACTTAATGGAATGCTGTTTATCTTTCCACTGAAGTAGTACCTATTTATCTATTTGTATTTTCTTACTTTTGAACTGCTGGGTTGGCAGGAGCTGGGACATTCCAGCTCTGTCATGCAGTACTCGGGTCTTGAACTGCCGACCTTTCAGTCGTCAAGTTCAGCATCTTAACCACTAATCCACTGCAGTCCTTTTTCCTCTATGCCTACCCGGTGACTTATTGGGATATATAATTGTGCTCTTTTGCTCTGTCTCCCTCATTCCTTCTTATTTCCTTTCCCTGCTGCTGTCTAAAAGTTTAAATTGTAAAACCAGAGCAAAGACTAGTTTCTTTATGACTTAGGTGTCTTCTGATACATCACAGAATGCTGTGTATGGTGGTAGGGCTGTATCATGCCTGCTCTTGGAGAAGTTAGTTTTGTACCGTAAGTGCTGGGTTTTATGTAGTTACAATGGCAATGCCCAGCAAGGGCAATTTTACATAAGCTACAAGATTTGTAGAGGGGCAGAATGGGAAAGCCAGTACTGTATGAGATAAGTGTCTATGAGAGGCTTCTTCCATGTCGAGGCCATATGTAAAACTGCCAAAATGAAGGCACCTTTTGGTGAGTTCATTCTGCAGTTCCTTTCACTTGACCTAGTGTAAGAAGGATTAGCCAGTATCACGAGGTGGCTATTACCAGGGTATGCCTGACTGGGTTTCCAAAATACCATAATCTTTAAGGAGGCTCTTTCTGTGTACCCCTATGAGAGGCTGACATCATGACCAGTGGTGATGGACTGTTGAGAAGTGAATGGAACTGACAGGGAACTGAAAATGAGAACATCTGGAATCCTGAGCATTTAAAGGCCTGCACACTGTAAAATATGTTGCAAATTCTGTGATTAAAAAAACACAACTGGCAGGCAAAATTCTGTTGTATAATTTTGTATTAACATAACTGGGACAGCACTGCGGTGGCTTAGTGGTTAAGACGCTGAGCTTGGAGACTGGAAGGTCGGGTTTTGATACCCAAGTGCTGCATAACTAGGGTTGCCATAATTCTCTCCCACAAAACCGGAACAGAAGTATGCTTGACAAAAATGGGCGGGTTATCTACAAAACAGCCTTTTTTAAAACAAAAATAATATGATGACAGCTATAAAACACTTTCACATTAAATATATCAATACATAAATGAATTTATTTACAATAGTTAATTCTTACTGTAAGATGATCTGTTGTACTTCTGAGAAGTCACATTGCAGTCAACTCTTAATGTCCTCAGTTTCAGGAAACACGCTAGTCACACGTATTGGGCGGTGGTGTGAGGTGAGGGTGTTAAGATTTGTCTCCAGGTATACTCCAATTCCAGTGTTGCAGGAAATTGCTCATTTGATAGTGAGAGTTTGAATTTATTTTAAAGGTGTGTTATAATACCCAATCAGTAAGCTTTAAAAATCCAGGACTTTAACATGATTTTTATTAAACTTGCTAGGACAATTTTTCCAACCTTGAAACTGGGACAATCCTGGTTTTCTGGGATGTATGGCAACCCTATGCACAACAAATTTTGGGAACATGAAAGGAACCTCATTTGGGTATCCCCTGAGCAGAGTTTCTCCAGCAAAAATCCTTTCAACCCAGAGTAATTTCTGACACAAAATTTATTATTATTAACATAACTGGGATTGTGCACTGGAAACATTTAATTTAATCTTGTGGGATGCTTCCATCAGCAGTGATCTAGTGTCTTCTTTTAAATATTAAGGGCTCTCTCTGTATCTTGAGTCTCCCAAAGTTTTCCTCATGGCACAAGAAAGTCATAGGAATCCACAGAACCTAAAACCAAAATGTAGGGTAGGAAGTTTTCCATGAGTTTAAATCTTTCCAGTGCCTGATCCAAATTACACCAATACACAGTTGTGCCAACATGGATTTTGACTACTGAGTGGAATCTATTTAGCTCATGTTGCTAACAAAAGAAGGGAATATGTCAGCGTAAAAGGGAGAGAAATAATTCCTGCTTTCCTGTTGTCCTCTTCTCAAAACCTTTTGGTGCTGTGGGCCTGACCATGCCTCTGGAACAGCTGAGCAGGCTGGACCATGCCTCCTGGAAGGGGCCACATTTACGGCTGTCATAAATGCACCCAGTTCCTCATTTATGTCAGTCATGGGTGCATTTGCACATGCACAGGCATATTTTATGGCTGGCGTAAACGCACCTCCTTCCACTTCCAGGTGCGGAGGAGACAGCAACGGCTGGATGGAATGGTGTTGTGGGCTGGGGACGGCCCATGGGCCGTTGGTTCGGAACCCCTGCTCTCGAAAAAGCTTTGAGAGATTTCAGAGAGCCATAGAGGAAGGTGAAGGAGAAGAAAGCAGTGTGTGCCATCCACACACATAACCATTGGGTCACATCCAGTGTATACTTATCCATGACAAGACCTTCTGTGTCTGTATCTTCAGAACATTATTCTTTTTCCATCCTTGGTCACTTAGATTTGTATTGTATAAAGGACAAATCCCTGGTGCTAAGCCTTTTGACATCCCACGAGTCATTTCTGTAGGCTATGAGAATGGATTATGGATACCTAGACTTTTATGCTCCAGGTTTTAAGTAGTTCAGTAATGTAGATAGTCTTATTTAATGTTTAAAAAAATCATTTGGATAATTTAGTTAAGAGAGGTTTTTCCCCCTAACATCAACAGTGTATATATTGTATAATACTGAACAAAATAATAGAGGTACTTCATTATTCTTTTATTTGTGTAGCCATTATGTTGGCAAATACAATGTTCCTTTTATTGGATGAAGAAAATCATAGACTAAATTATATAAGCAACATTTTCATGGTCCGCTTTAATCAACGTTTGAAAAATGTTCTTACGGTTCTTATGCACAGGCACGTTTTGCTTCTGCTTCTGGGAGCAACGAGGGTGGCATAGGCTGGATGAATTGGCTTTGGGGGCTGGATCCAGGCCCCGGGCCATAGTTTGGACACACCTGAACCATGTGTACGGCCTACGTTCCAGAAAGTTTGGTCACCCCTGTCCTAAAGTAACCTATCTCTGTGTTAGTCACCCACTAACCATTACCACAGGTTCTGTTTCCTGCTGATGCATTTCCCACCTCTTTTCAAGGACATGTGACAGAGGGACATGGACAGAAGCAGCATTGTTTCCACTACAGAAATACCAAATTGTATCCAATAGTGAATTTGCACTTATATAACCAGGAACCATTTTTCACTGATTCCTGGACTACTGAAAACAGAGGCCTTTTCCACTGATGATATCTGTATTTGAGCTGGCTTCTGCAGATAGTATCCCATAACATTTGCATTATGGTGTATTAAAGAGATGGGAATACCAGAGCACCTTATATACTTCATGAGAAATCTGTACATGAATCAAGAAGCAACAGTTAGGCCACAATACAGAAGGACAGAGTGGTTTGGAATAGGAAAAAGGAGTAAGACAAGGCTGCATTTTGTCACCCTGCTTATTCAACTTATACACAGAGTACATAATGCACAATGCAGGGATGGAGGAATCACAATTTGGGATAAAAACTGCTGGGAGAAACATCAGTCATGTCTGACACTAGGGTTCGGTGCTCATCTCCATTTATAGCCGAAGAGCTAGTGCTGTGTGTTTCTGCAGATGTTTCTGTGGTCATGTGACAGGCATGACTAGATGCCGGAGCTCACAGAATGCTGTTGCCTTCCTACCCTATTTATCTATCAATTTTTGCTTTCAAACTGCTAGGTTGGCAGGAGCTGGGACAGAGATGGGAGCTCACTCTGTCATGCTTCACTCGGGTCTCAAACTGCTGATCTGTTGACCTTCCATTCATAAAGTTCAGTGTCTTAATCACTAAGCCACCATGGTCCCTTAAAATTAGGGGTCTTCACATGTAATCTGATTTTACATTTTAAAATGCTTGTTTTTTTTATTCTGTGGCAGACAGTATGCCTTCAAATTAATTTAAAAGACAGTACAATACAAGGATAACATTAAAACAGAAGAACAACATTAACAGAAAAAAATTGTTAACAACAATGTCAAATGGGAAAAACAAAAAGTAGCATTCCATCATGGTGTAGTAGATTCAAAGTCTTTGTGGAGTGGAGTATAATTTAAATCTGTTTGAATTTCATTTGAAAGTAGGTTTTCTGGAAGGAAAAAACCTGTCCAAAAATTCACAGCCATTTCAAGAGTTTAAATCCCTTACAAAAAAAAAATAATAATATCCTGGAACAATGCTACGTTGCTGTTTTGTTTTTATTTGTAGGTTGATGTACTATATATAGGATAGCATAAATTAAAATACAGTAATGCTTCCACTGCACATTCCATGGAAACTAGGAGAAGTAACCAGCAGGAGGCAGTAGTAGTTAAGTTCAGCAGGAGAAGACTGGTTATGTAGTACTAGTGTAAGTAGGCAGGTGAATCACAACAAAATTCTACCTAAACCTTACTTAGTGATGTGATTGCTTCAGCCAGAGTTAGTGGTGCGACCCTACAGAATCTAAGACAAACCATTCATTTTAATAGGCTTGTGTTTTAAGATGCCAGGGACTGCAGTGGTTCATGTGGTTAAGATGCTGTACTCAACGACAAGAAGGTTAGAGTTCGATTCCTGAGTACTGCCAAGCTAGCAGATTGAAAGCAAGAAATTGCCAGTAGATAAATAAGGACCACTTCGGTGGGAAGAATTCCATGCACTCGGGTGTTGAGGCATGCCTGCCACATGTCCATGGAAATGCCTGCAAATGCAGACAGCGTTAGCTCTTTGGCTATAAACAGATGAGCACTGAACCCTAGAGTCGGGTACGACTGGCTTTCAAGCAAAGGTGACCTTTACCTTTAAGATGCCATGTTTAAAAAATCTTTGAGTATAAAAAATGTGAGTTTTGTTGTTATTGCAGATTTAGGTTTGAAGGCAGTCATAACCCCTTATAGCTGCTTGTCTATGGAGGGTATGGGTATTTTTTTAAAAAGCAGAATTGGCAACCTGGTACCCTCCAGATGGTTTAAACAGAAACTCCCATCAATTCCAGCCAACATTGTCAATGACGAGGATTTTAGGAACTGTAAATCTAAAACATCTGGAGGGTTCCAAGTTGCTTGCCCCTCATACAAACTGTAAATTAATATTGATTTGAATTTTGACACTCTGAAAAGCATTTTTCTGCTCTTCAGAGAGATGATGAACTTTGTTGAGGTTTTCTCTTTAGTTTGAAAACCCTCCTAATTAAAGTTAATTTAAATCTCAGCGCTAGATTATTTAAGCAGCTGCTTCCATTCTCTGTAACAATAGGTAAAACTATTCTTTTATTCAAAGGATTCTTATGTTTCCGAAGACAGACAGTGGATTTCATAAGTTGGCTATGACTACTGCAATAGAATTTCCATAGCCATAAATATCAGCTATGGATGAGTGTGAATAAATACAAAAAAACCTGAAGACCAGAAATACTTCAAAAGGGTTATTAGACGTTTGGAAGAAATTGAAGAAGGTTTTAGCTCCAGATACATTTCCAATAATAGAAATATATGATATTTAAAAATTTACCATAAAATTAGATACTAGGTTGAAGGAAGTCTTTACCAGAAATGGTGTGTCCATGCTGAAAGACTAGATTTGGGTCTGTAAAAATAGAGAGAAAAAAGTTGGAGATATTTACACAGAAGAATTTTAATTGGTTTCAAACTTTATATTGGTAGATAAATGGAATGGCAAATATTTGAATGAAATTAGTCTGGGAAGGGGTAAAACTGAATTTGAAGAATTGATATTAAAAATAGGAAAGGAAGAAATGGGAATTAACGGCTTGGTAAGCAAGATTTATAAGATGTTAAATAAAGAAGGTAGACCACAAGAAACTTTAAAATGCATTTGGGAACAGGATTTCAATGTTAAAATTGCCGAATTATCATGGAAAAGAAAGTGGAGGAGAAGAATTATGAGAACTATGTCTGTAAGAGTGAAATAACATAACTATAAATTGTTATGGAGATGGTACTTGACCCTAGTTAGGCTTCATCAAATAGATAAAAATATAAGTGATATGTGTTGGAGATGCAAACAAACAATGGGGACATATGAGCACATGTGGTGGAATTGTAATGTGGTTTGCATGGTGGTGCAGCATTTTTTGGGCTGCTTTTGCAGCCTCTGTCACTTTCCATGGCAGCAGGGAGGGTATGCGGAGCATTTTTGCTCCTTTTTTGCTGCATTTTTGCCACGTTTTGACAACAAAGACGTGGCACTTGTCACTTCCGGTAGTGGTGAGAGTTTCCAGTGGTGCCTGGGTTCCAACCATGCAACGCAGAAGTGCGAAAATGCAATGAAAAATTCAAAAAATGGAGCAAAAATGCTCCACATACCCTCCCCCTGCTGTGGGAAGCGTCAAAGGCTGCCCAAGCAGCGAAAAAAAATTGTGTGATTGCGCCCACTGCTGCTGCCACTGCCAAAAACAGAAGCACTGGGAGAATCCACACCTCCAGCCCGCACAGCTGAGTGTTGGTGGCAGGTCCAGCCCTTGGCAGGAAAACATTGGGAACCTCTGTTGTAGTCCTTTATGCCAGCACTTGAAAAAATGCAATATGGTCCCTCTGTCTTGCCTAATGAGCCAGAAAGCTGCTAATTTCATGAGAAAGGCAAGGCTCGAAACCATACCCAGAACTACTGTGAAACATAAACCCTGTGTATAAGCTGTGAAAGACAGCAGTCTGTTTTCATAATATATAAGACAAGGGAACTTTAATATTGTACATAAACTAGTAGAAATATGCGGAATAAGGAATAAATGAATGTTGGTAAAGCAGATTTCCTGGGGTGAGGCAAATATTAATTTTGACAATTTTTTGGGAAAGAAATTGGATTCTGAATTTTTTTTAGCTGGAAAAATAAGGACCATATCTTATCATTATAAGGGCTATATCTTTCTATCATACATGTGATAGTTGTGCTCTATTGTGGTCCGCCATACAGGTCTAATCTGACATTTTAGAGCCATGGATACCTCTTCCAGAATCAGTGGTGGGATTAAAAAAAATGTACTATCTACTCTGTGGGCATGGTATGGTGGGTGTGGCCAGAAGAAAGCCCTGTGTTGTACCCAAATTAAGACTACTTTATTTAAACACTTGGATGGGCGGGGCCAGCTAGAATTTCTGCTTCCAGTTTTGGTTTACTGGGGCAAACCTGCTGAATCCCACCACTGTCCAGAATTCCTTAGCAAACAAGGGCAGCCATGTTGACTAGGAGATTCTTGGAGTTGTGTTCTAAAAAAGTAATGTACCCTAACTCTTATAGTGTATCTTATGCACAAAATATGTTGCTCAAGTAGATTATCTGTTACACAAACATCATCTCAACATGTATGAAGCATGTAATCAAAGAATTAAGCATTCATAAAATGGGGCTATTTTCCAGTCTTAGAATACCCAGGGATGGGGTGGTGGTCCTAATTTCAGATGGAGAACTTTGGTGAAATGTAATTTCCTAAGACTATGTAATTTCTGTTGGCTTCAGTTTATGTAATACAGTACAAGTTAATAGCTTATACATTGAGACCCCAAGATAATAACTTGAGGTTATTATCTTGGAAAGCTGAGTTTAAAATAATAAATAGCCTGGACATGCCCCCCACCCACCCAGTTTCCACTCTCAGAAATAGTTCAACCAGTTGACTGTGATAGTGACACTGAAAAACATTGAAACTATGAAAGGCCCTCCCTCTACCAGCTTCATTTGCCCTTTATGATACTATTATATAATTAAAACTAATTAGCTATGTAAGTAAAGACATCTTTGTTCCTTGAAATAAGGAGGATTGTGACATCCAGCAATGGCCAAAACTTATGGTAAATGTAAGTAGTCCATTTATGGTTAAATAGCAAACTTTTGTGAATTCTTTGTGAAAATTGTTGGGAGTCCTAAAGGTCCACTCATTGGACCGAAAATATTTTGACTTGCTTCAGAATCCTTACGTAGCAAGTTAGGCGAATGTTAGGAAAATCATAAGGGAACAATCAATATATCTAATATATCTGTAATCTTTGTAATTTTTGTGTCAACTTGATTATGATTTGGAATTTTTGATTATTGTTATTGATGCCTATGGAATTTTTGATGCTGTAATGATATTGTGATTTTTGATGTTTTGTGGTATTGATGCTGATTATTTGTAACATTTATATGTTGTGTTTATGAATCTGTAACTTTATTTGTGTTGTAAACCGCTCTGAGTCAGTCCAACTGAGTAGGGCGGTATAGAAATTGAAATATAATAATAATAATAATAATAATAATAATAATAATAATAATAATAATAATAATAATAATAATAATAATAATAATAATAATAACAACAACAACAACAACAACAACAACAACAACAACAATAATAACAATAACAATAATAACAATAACAATAACAATAACAATAACAATAACAATAATAATAATAATAATAATAATAATAATAATAATAATAATAATAATAATAATAATAATGTTTATATATTGCAAGTTGTAAAATACAATTTGTACAGCAAAAGAAAGATCAAAAGTCTAGAATTCTTATCAGCTTGCTTTCTTACCTTTCTTGCTAAGATGTTTGTAAAGTTGTGTATTGTTTCAGAAATATTTGTGCAATAAGCAGGGATCAGCAAAAATACAAGAATGCAACATGAACAAACTACTTATTATAGTAATAGTTTATATGTTTTCATGTGTATTTGATGACCATCCATGAAGTGGTCCTAGGGGATTCTTAGTATGCAATTAATATTTTGGCTAGGGAAGAAGCAGATTGTTTCAGCATGCTTATATATTATGACATCATATTCCAGTAAAATTATAATGAACCAAATCTTTTTTTTTTGCCTCTGTGGCAAACTAAAATGAGTTTTGTAATTGTCAACAGACCACAGTGATTTATTTAATTACAGTGGCGCCTGATCACACCAACTTAAGGCGTATTATGAACTCTGTTTTTAGACATTAGGAACTAGCTGTACGCATTTATTCATTGCTGGAACTTTTTGTGCTGGTTCATAGTTTAAAAGCTTATTTCTAGTTTAATGTTCTTTGTTCTTAAGTGGTATTGATGGTCTCCTAAAAATGGGTGCCTTCTTTAAGAATGTACTTTCTGAGTATAGTAGATGGCATTTGCAAACTTTATGTTGAACAAGTTCAGTATAATCTGCACATAAGTTTGCCCATGTAAGTACCCTTGTTGTTATCAGGGTATCTTCTATGAAGCTTTCATTTTTTCGGGTTGATCTCATATCTTAAAAGTGTCTGATATATTGCTACACCCCTTCACAGTGCTTAATGTATGTTATTCCTATGAGAATTCTACAGGAGACAAATAGGTCAATCCTAAAGAATGTCCTCTCAGAAGTAAGGTTCCTTGAGTTGAGGTAAGAGTGTGTAGAAATGTGGTTTCAGAACTTTCCCAGCCACACCCTGTGCCAGCCCTACCCATCCTGAGAATGGGAGCTGTCAAACAGACGTGTATAGGATTGTGTTGTTAAGCATTCACCGACTGCCTTTCTTTTTAACTTTGCTTAGTAATAGAACAGTTAGAAAAGTTCCGGAAGTGGTATGTATGGTTGTTCGCACTGTTTAATCTTCACAACAGCCCTTTCACTGACGTGTATTTTCACATACACTAGTACCTCAGATAATGTTAAGACTTGGTTCACACAACGTTAAGACTTGGATCACACAACATTTTAAAAAAGCCCTATTCCCTTTCTGAAGAGTGGAATCCCCGCTGCCCTTTCCAACGAGGCAGGTGGATTGAGCTAAGCATGGGCTGGGTTGGGGAGAAAACAGGCACACGCACCGATTCTCCCCCCAACCCAAGCGGCAATCGCACACTGTGATCACTGCCCCAAACCCTTCAGGGCTGGTCTCCAGCCCTGTGGGCTTTGGGGCAGAGATTAACGTTGGGGAATTTGAGGCAAACATTTGCATCACACAACGTTATCTTAACGTTGTGCAATGCAAATGTTTGCGTCAAATTCCCCAATGTTATCCAATTTTACCGTTATCCAGTTTTACCGTTATCCAATTTTACCGTTATCCAAGGTACCACTATACAGTATCTCAAATATCCATGGATCATTTGTGAATGCTACATGCCAATGTCAAGTTTGAACGTAACGGTGGAGAATCAGCAGCTTCCAAATGGGTGTTCTAGTTTACTGGCAGTTTCAGTGCAGCTACATGGATTTTGAACAGAAGTCTACCATTGGTACTAATAAAAATCTGTATGGGGAACTGTCTCTGTGTTAGTTCAAAGACTGTGTAGTCTAGATTCATGAAACTTGACATAGATACCATGTAGATATGCACTTCAGGTTTCTCCCCACCACCACCACCAAATATTTGATTGGCCTGAAGTACCATTTTAGTGAGGGAGCAGAAGCCCCTAAACTAGGGGTGGTCAACCTTGGTGTGCCAGGTGTTCTTGGACGTCAGTACCCAGAAGACGTGATCAGCAAATGTGCTTGCTTGGGCTTCTGGTAATTGAACGTCTGGGGCACCAAGGTTGGCCACTCTGCTTTAATCTATCAGGGACATTACAGGGTGTCCCAAAGGTTTCCTTACATAGGAACATATGGGGGGGGGGGGGACAAAAAGAATATTATGTAAAATTTTGCAATGAATATTTTGTACGTAAAGGTACATTTAAGTATAATTTCCCATTTTCCCTATGTGTGGCGACTTTTGGGATATCCTATAGATTTGTTGGAGGGTCTTTAGGCAGTTCCAAGTTACTTTGCAAGCCCTCAAATCCCTCAAATGTATAAATGATAGACACTGAGAGAATGGTTACTCCTGCCTAATAAACGGGGAGAGGAGAGTGAGTAGAAAAAGAGACTGAACAAGCAAATGTAGAAGGAGATAAAATGAGCAGGAAATAAAAGAAAACAAAGGGAGCAGTGGGGAGTTTTCCTGGGATTAGCAAAGAAAACAATTACCTGGATGGGTTGGTCTTCTTCTTCCATGTCTAGGCCATACATGAAACTGCCAAAATGAAGCCACTTTTTGGCAAATTCATTCCATAGTTCCATTTGCCTGACCTAGTGTGAGAAAGATAAGCTGGCAGAAGGGTTGGTGAGAGGTGAAAAAGGCACATAAAGCACTTAGGTAAGTATGATGGGCAGGGCGAGTATTTAGCTGCTTAGGTGAGAAAGAGCAGTAGAGCAGGGTGAATAAGGAGAGGAGAAGACCTCTTGAAACAGTGGGGTGAATGTTGAAAGTAGAAAAAGAGCCTAAGTGGTTGGAAAGAAAACAGCACTGTGTTGTGAGGGAGCTGGCTCATATTTTGTTCATACCAAAAGGATGTGCTAGGTGAGAGCCTTGTCAAGGTGCAGGGCTTGAGTGGTCTAACTAGGTAGTGTTGCCCATCTCTTGTCAATAATGTTAGGCCGGTACTAAAACTCACCAAAGCATCCTCCATTGGATCCTTTTGGCAAAGTGAAAGCAGAGGGTACATATCATCATCCACCTAGCCAGTGGGTGATATGATATCCAAATGGCTAAAAAAATGCATGCAAATTGGCTTGATTTCTCATGTCCATTTGCACATGTGGAATGTCATCACAGAGATGTCTACCATTGTGCAGACTCTTCGCTGAACAATGACTTCATGTTATCCAAGATAAAATGGGATGTAAACCTGTGGCCTTCTAGATATTGCTGGATTCCAACTTCTATTAGCCCCAGCCAGCATGGTTAGGGAATTATGGTAGGCATAGTCCAAAAACACGGAGAGCTACAGATTCTCAACATCTTAATTAGCAGTGAGAAAGAATTAGCTTAAAAACTTCAACTGCTTTTGTAGACAGCTCTAGGCTTGATAGCTCTAGGATTGAGCAGTCTCATTGTAGGGTAATTTTGGTCCTTTTGAGAGCATCACATTGGGGCCAACTGTACTAGAGATATCAGGACCAGTCAGTACAGAGGACATCTGGATTCAAATCTCCACTCAGCCACAACATTTTTTTTATGTACCTGGCAAGTGACTGAGGACCTTGTACCCACCTCCAGGCCCCCATCAACAGCCAGATGGGAGTTAGTCTGTGTTCTGCTTTGGTTGTTTTGTGAAGTTGTATTTTATGATTGATACTGTACTGTTGCTGTTTTGACTGTAAGCCACCCTGAGTCGCCTCACCGAGTGGGCAGCAATATAAATCTGAACAAATAAATAAATAAATAAATTTATAGGAGAAATAATACTTTATACAGGTTTTCTGAGGATAGAATAAACATGTTCTTGTTTTGACAGTCATTATAAATAATTAACTTGTCCAATATGTCATTTATGTGCTTAACTCTTAGCCAATCATGATAGGTCAGTAAAAAAAAATAACAGAATTAGTCTTCTGTTTGATTGCACACAGTTGACTCAGAAAACTTGTCACAATTTTAGAAATAGTGTTGAGAGCAACAATCAGTTGATACATGGACAAAAATAGAATTGAGGGCATATTTTACTAAGTGTAAGCTATAATCCTCACCAAGTTATTCACTGACATGGCATCAAGGTAGACAGCAGGAAAGAAAAACAGAGCATTTACCTTAACTTTGAGTACTCTTGTCCTGTTCTGACATGCCTGGGCTGAAAGACAACTTCTTGACTTTATTAGTTCATTTCCTGTTCTTATATATGTAATAAACATAAGAGATACCTTTCAGACTATAAATAGTTAAATAAGTAGATAGTTAGACCTGTAAATCACATCTTGGTAGTGATCCATGTAAACACAGTGGGATGTGCTTCTTAATTAACTTATAGAGGACCACATTGATGTTTATTAATTGCCATTAGATTTGTCCCACTGAGATTGTTGTCTCACGTGCATGCTACTGGTTTCTTCTGTCCATGATGTTTCAAATGCATGTCTGAAATACCAAGTACTGTGTCAGGGGAAAAACAACTTATCCTGCTATGATACTAGAGTAGACCATACTGCCAGCGACTCGGTGCAAATCGTCAGGCGGCAGTGAACTAACCTGACAATCCAGAGGACTAACGGCCTTGGGGGCCAAAGTCCACAGGAAAGTGAAATTTCATTTTTCATTTCATTTATTGGATTTGTATGCCACCCACTTGGCTATGCAACTCAGGGTGGCTAACAACAACCATAATACATATCATCACAAATAACAAACGATATCATATCATCATCACAAATCATCACAAATCATAGTATCAAAAAGTATCAGTATCACATTATCAAAAAGCAGTACAAAAATAGGGGGGACCTCATTTGAGAAGTCCCACAGCAACACATTTGCGAAGTCCCACAGCACTCATATGAGAAGTCCCACAGCAAGTCCCACAGCAACAAAAATGAAAGTCACACCACAAATACACCACAGCACCCCAACCAAAACCACCGGTGGAGAGGGCCGAGGGTGGTGTGGTGCGGTGTCGTCTTCAGCCTCCTGTGGCCATGGGGTCTCTTATCCAAGCAGATTAAATCCCACTTGAATCTATCTTGATGGAGGACAGCAGCTTCATCGATACTGACCTGGAGCCAAGGCGGACTTTGTGTGCCAGAAAGTGACTCACGAGACTGGATAAGTGGTAGAGACGTCATTCTGTGATGCAGAAGGCAAATGGAATGCCACTGCATTATATTGTTCCCAGGACAATCTTCAAGGCTGATCGCCATAATGATCACCAATATTTGGAATCAGATACAGCACAAGAAAAAGTGGAACAGTGGAACAGAGAAATTGCAGCCCTTTTTTTTATTCACACTGCCAGATCTCTCTTAGCTTTGATTGACTACGTGGCTCCATGTTATTTACAGTGTATCTCCAGTGTTGTTGTTATTGGTACAGGACCATGAGTTGTGTATAGTGCTGTACAGCAAAGGTAGGTAGCTTTGGTGGGTCCAAGGGCTTATCTTTCCTTTGCATAGTTCAGATGTTTTCCCTTAGGCATGTTCAGCAGAGGGGAGGCAACACAAGAAATGCAGTAAGAGGGAGCAGGATTAAGGAGCCTGCCATATGTAATTTGAAAAGTTAAAAAGACATTTAAATTAATAGCACATTGTATTACCTGCTGGTGGATTAATTAGGATACCTGCTTAATTAACTCACAATATAATTGAATTACTTCAATTATTCTTTCATGTCCTGATCAAACCCTGGATTATTCTACCTGCCCAGGGAAGGATAAAACTAGAATCCTCTGTGCCTGCGTTTGTGTTTTTTTTTTCTGACTGTAAGCCGCCCTGAGTCGCCATGGCGAGTGGGCAGTGATATAAATCTAAATAAATAAATAAATAAATTACTGAAATGTAAATAATCACTGTCTCTCTGAAATACCATTTTCCAGGGACACATGGCTTCTAGAACAGTATGAGATGTAGTGCAGAGGGCTGAGGAGTCCTCTTCTTTTGTGTCCTGATTAAACCTTGGATTGCCAAAATGAAGCTACCTTGGCTTTGTTATTGGCCAACCTTAAGTCTTCATCGGTACATGTTTCTGGCAGTAATTTGCAGGCCAATAAATGAGCTAGATTCTGCATCTCTGCCTTTGCACTGTGTGTTGTTGTCTGCCAGCAGGCCCCGCTTGAGTATGTTAGTCTTGCATTGAGTCACTCCAACCCTTAACCTATTTAGAATCCTCCAAGTGACAAAGGGGAGGTTGAGTTCCTCAGCTATATCCTCCTTTAATGTTCTTCCTTGCCCATCTTCTTATTTGGTTTTGCTCTTGCCTACCCTCAAGAATGTTTGCTCTTGCCATAAAGCTCTTCCTGGATCTGAGCTGGTGGACTTGAGGCTCATATCCGTTCAGAGGACATTGAGGGTCACTATCTTGCTTGGTTCTCTCAGTGTCTGCTTCTCCTCTCTCGATCTTAGGTGAAGCAATACCAACAAGAGGGTATATTGTTTCAACTGGTGTAGGTTTGAGGCATCCTTTCACTACATGCATGGCTTCATTAACAGTGATGGCAACTTACTATGCATGTGTGGATGTGCTGTATATTGGAGCAGCATATTCTGCTGTGGAGATGCTCAGGGCCAAAACTGATGTATGAGCGTGGATGTACTTCAATGATGTAACTGTGGAATGTGGGCTTGTTTTTGTTAATGCATGTATATTCACAAATCGTTTGATGTGTGGATATGGCTTAGAGCAAGGATTGAACGTAATCATATTTCTTCTCTAGATATCACTGCCCAGTGCCTAAGATTTTCTATGTTCAGTTGACTGTGGGTGAGCATGATTTTTTTGGTGAAGGGAAGACTCGCCAAGCTGCTAGACACAATGCTGCAATGAAGGCACTTCAGGTTCTTCAGAATGAACCAATTCCCCCCAAATTAACCCAGGTGAGTGGTATATCTCTCTGTCATAACAAGAAAATGTTTTAACATGTTGCTGCTCAAATTTCAGTCACATCAGGACTAAGTTGGAGAAATGTTGCTCTGCTTGGGGAAAAGTGAGGGTTTCTTAAAATTGGTTTAAGCATTCCTGTCCAACTTCAGAAATGAATGATATTTGCCCAGCATAATTGAATCTATTAGCTCATGTTTAGGAATGAAATTTCAGAGGGTTTAAAAAATTAAAATGGGAAATCATAGGTGCAACTCTTCAACTTCACACATCTTATTCTACATGGCCTGAACATAGGATGTTCTTACCATTGTTGTTAATTCATCCACTCTCTTTTGATCTAACCTCACTGATGCCCAAGATGTCTACCTTATAGTCATCAAAAGACTCATAGGAGCTGGACAAGTCTTCCAGCCTGGTATAGCATTTACAAGTTCCATGTCCCAATTTTTGTGATGTTTTTGGCCGAGAAGATCGTTTTCAAAATGAATAATAATGTTGTTGCAATCAGGGTAGAAGATCTGAATTGTACAGTTCAGTTGCCCACAATCAAAGAGTTAGGTGAATGTCCTTTTTTCCTTAAAAAAAAGAAACAACAACAACAACAACAACAACAACAACAACAACAACAACAACAACAACAACAACAACAACCATGCATAACAGTTTTAGATTAGCTAGGCCTGGCTGTCTACCCTTAGGAATTTATTTTCACATACTTACACATTTTCTCAGTGATGACATTTTGATATGAAATTTTGTGCATGTGAATGAGATCATAAAGTCATTTTGACTCAGCTTCTGAACAGCTGTCAGATGGTTTTAGGCATCCATTCTATTAGTCCCTTGGTATATCATTAGTTTGTACAGTTGTGTGTGTCCACACTTTCATTATTGTAGAAAGGAAGCAATTTAAAAATTACTGAAATGTAAATGAATAAATAAAAAGCTGTTTCAAATCCAAATTGCCATTTTGAAAGTCTTGAACAATAAAATTATACAACAGATGAGATGCAGAAGATCCATAATCTGGATATCCAGTATATTTTTAAGTTATAAAAGGATATGGATGTGAAACATATCTTTGCCATGACCCTGAAGTAAGAGGGCATAAACACCCCCTTTGATATATTCCAAATGTAGATTGCCATGTCGGCAAGCTGATTCTCCCCTTGAAAGGGAAACAGTTTATCCCATGGAACAGATAGAATTATATCATCCGAAAGCTAAAAGGGATTCCATAGTTTAGCCTTTACACCAAAGCATGAAATCTGTTGTTAAAGTATCTCTGACAAGTGGCTATTCAGCCTCTGCTTTAAAATTTCCAATGAATGACAGTCTACCACCTTCTGAGACAATATATTCTGCTGTTGAATATCGTACTTGCTGGTGTATAATATCCACTCCCCCCTCCCTAAAATACACTGGAAAAATGGAGTGCATCTTGTACTGTATATAGTGGCCTATAGTGGGCTCTTTTGGTAATAACAGGATGCATCTTATACTCCAATACATCTTACACGCTAGCAAATATGATAGTTCTTACTGTCTGGTAAATCCTTTCCAACATTTAGTAAAAAAATCACCATTCTTGTAATTCCTGTCTTTTCTTTTTGATCCTACCATCCAGCTGCAGAAAACAATCCTTATTCACCTTTTACACAGCAATCCTTCAAATATATGAAGCTGGCTTTCATATCATGTCTCATTTCCATACCCTACTCCTTCAACTATTTGTTTTTATCATGTCAGAAGCACAGTAAAGGTGCTTTCTTGATGGAAGGGATTTTTGTTGGATGACTCTGCTCAGGGGACGCCGGAATGAGGCTCTTTTCATGTCCCCAAGATATTTTCCCCACCAAAGTGGCCCCTGTTTATCTACTTGCAATGTCTTGCTTTTGTACTGCTAGGTCGGCAGGAGCTGGGACAGAGTCGGGCACTCATTCCGTCATGCAGTACTCGGGCCTCGAACTGCCGACTTGCCAACTTTCCAGCTAATAAGGCGAGCTTCTTAACTACTGAACCACCGCAGTCCCTTCCTTCAACTGTTCATCATAAAGCTTGATTTCCAGACTTTTTACCCTGCTGATCTCCTCTGGACATGTTCCAGCTTGTTGATATTCCCTTTAAACAGCAGTGCCCAGAACTGGGGTGATGTGCCATTTTGATGAGCATCCACTTTGTGCTTTCACCTCAATTCATTTATAAAGATATTGACCAATACCAGATGCAGAAGAGAAGAACTCTGTGGTATCCCATTTCTCTGTAGCATGACGAGGAACCCTTGACAAATATACAGTTGTACCTTGCTTAAAGAGCATAATGCATTTCACAGGATTGCCCTTTAAGCGAGTTTGCTCTTTAAGCGAAACACCATTGTAAATGACCAATTGTGGGGGGGATTGTGAACCCCGGTTTATTTGTTAAGTGAGTTTCTGGTTGGTTTTATTTGTTAAGCAAAGGGAACATACAGAGAAAATGCTGCTCTTTAAGCGAGTTACTCTTTAAGCGAGGTGCTCTTTATGCGAGGTTTGACTGTACTTTGGTTATGGCCTGTCATGCAGCTATGAATCTATCTCCCAGTAGCATTATTTAACTCACATTTTCCCAGCTTCCTCATAAGAATATCATGAAGGGCCTTCTCAATAGCCTTGTTAAAATCAAGGTATGCTATGTCCACATTATTCCTGTGATCTATCAAGCTTTTAATTTTGTAAAAGAAAAAGAAAAAAGGTTCATCAGGCATGACTTTGTATTGAGAAATCCACACTGGGTCTAATCGGTTTAGTTGTCATCTGTTTTAGAACTTTTCCTTGTACAAAGTGAAACCTCGCATAAAGAGTACCTGGCTTAGAAAGTAACTCGCTTAAAGAGCAGAATTTTCTCTGAATGATCACCTCACTTAACAACTAAAACCAACCAAAAACTCACTTAACAAATAAATCGGGGTTTGCAATCCCCCCCCACCAGAAGTCACAATTGGTCACTTACAATGGTGTTTCACTTAAAGAGCAAACTTGCCTAAAGAGCAATCCTGTGGAACGCATTATGCTCTTTAAGCGAGGTACCAGTGTATTGCACTCACCTGACAGTTCTATAGTTGCCCAGTTCTCTTTTTTTTACCCTTTTTATGAGAATAATATGAGTTTACCTCCCAAGTTTTCTGGGAACTCATCTCTTGTCAGAGACTAAGGTGGCATCTACATATTCCTTTGCTACTCTTGGCTGCAGCTCATCTCGCCATGGAGGCTTAAATTCATTTGAAGTAGCCTGTTATTCCCATGCCTTCTCTTTACGTGTCTTGAGCAGCCTCCCTTTTACTATCTACCTTATTGAAGACTGTTTTCTTTTGGAAAGAAGATGAAGGCAAGACAGCTCCTGAGCAATTCCACCTTCTCTCTGTCACTCATCAACATCTTCCTGTCTTTCCACACAGTGGATCTATATACCATATTTGCTGGTGTATAAGATGACTTTTTCACCTTTGAAAAACATGCCTCCAAGTGGGGGGGTCGTCTTATACACCGGGTGCACTTCAGTTGGGATAGACATAGCTGCCCATAGTGGCCTCCTGATGCTCGCACACCTCATTCTACATGCCATCCAGATGAAGAAAGAAGCTCTACATTACAATTGTGTCTTCCTTTCAAACTGGTGGGGAAAAAGAAAGGGTTTCATTTACTTATCTGTGCTCTGCCCAAGATGGAGGAAAAAGCCATGCTTGTTCTTTGCAAGGGAAGCAAGAGGCTAGGCTAGAGCAACACTTCCTGCCTCAGTGCAATTGACCTGCCCACCCACTTTACCTGCAGCACCACCACTCGTGGGTGGTGCAAGTACAGTTCTAAAAAAATCAATAAAATAATTAATATTACTGTATTTTAATCACTGAAACTCACTAGCAGTTGCTACATCTCCCACTCTTGGCTTATACTCAGGTCAATCTATTTTCCTGGATTTCAAGGTCAAAATTAGGTACCTTGGGTTATATTCGAGTCGGCTTATATTCATGTATATATGGTAGATAAATAAGTACCACTTTGCACTTGCACTGTTTTATATTTACTGTACATGTTTGATAACATACAGCCTTGTGACAGTTTTTTTTCTGCATGTCATAAGCATTTAAATATAAATTAACATGTTGAAATCAAATCTGATGTTCTTTTACGTTTTATTTGGTGTGTGGAAGGTGTGCGGAAGAGGGGGTAGTCTTATACAGCGAGTATATAACAAACACTATATTTTGAGTGGAAATGTTGGGGGGTCGTCTTATACACCCAGTCGTCTTGTACACCGGCATATACGGTAGCTTTCTTGTTCTTGTTGTTCAGATCGTAGCTGAAAAAACTTGTCTGCATCACTTTTAACATGTCTTGCAAATCTGAGCTCACTCTGAGCTTTTGTCTTCTTAAATCATCTCCCTAAAGGTAACAGCTACTCTTAGTGAATTGCCCTTCCTCCCTTCTTTTGTATGTACTCCCTTTAAACCTTATTTCATCTGGAATCTCCTTTTAAGAAGCTTTCATCCATTGTACACTCTCTTCTGTTTGATTATTCCTGACTGTAGGATCTCATCCAGTATTTTGTTCAGCTAATTGAAATCATATTTCTTGAAGTCCAGAGGGTAGATTATAATACTCTCAGCCTTTCCTTTCCTATATACAGTGAGTCCCAAGATAGTGTGATTCCCTGCACCTAAAGTTTTCACTGTTCCCTTCTTATTGATTAGATCAGTTCATTGGAGTGGAGTAAAGTGGAGAAGAATACAACTGGCAAAAGGAATGTAGGTAGGAGGATTAGCCCTCTCTTCTCTAGCTGGTTATGGACAGCTCTTTCTAATTTAAAATGAAAAGCATGAGATTATGGTTATATATTGTCCATGTCATATACAATTTGATCCCTATTGAGAAAGTAAAAGGGAATGTGTTTTCAAGTGTATATCTTTATTGGAACAGTACTGCTGCATGTTAAAAATTATGCCAGGTAATAATTATTTCAGCACTGAGGATACCATGCAGAATCTGGCAAAAGTCAGTAAGGACACAGTCTTCTATATATATATATTTAGAGTGAGGCTTCCCTGAATACTTTGAAACTTTCTTCCAAGTTAATATGTAGTTATTCTGCTTTCATGTCTGTGGAATGAGAGGTAAGGAATTAAATCCTTAAATTTCAGTGAGACTTAGTGAAGACTTTTTTGAAGGCTATTATTTACTGCATTGTACCCATGGACTGTGGACAGGGGACTGTGGTGGCTTAGTGGTTAAGATGCTGAACTTGACGACCAGAAGGTTGGCAGGTCAGCAGTTCGAGATTCGAGTACTGCAGGACAGAGTGAGCTCCTGTCTCTGTCCCAACTCCTGCCAACCTAGCAGTTTGAAAGCAAGAAATTTCAAGTAGATAAATAGGTACACCTTCAGTGGGAAGGTAAACAGTGTTCCGTGCACTCCAGTATCTAGTCATGCGTGCCACATGTCTACAGACGCAGGGAGTGCTGGCTCTTTGGCTATACACAGAAATGAGCACTGAACCCTAGATTTGGATACAACTGGCTTTTGGGCAAAGGCAACCTTTACCTACACATGAACATCTTCCTTTGATGGTTTTCAATATCTTAACCATATAGAAATAATATTTTTAACAGAAGAAGTGATATAATGTTATATCTGCATTGTATTTTACAATAAACATGGGGAAAGTGGCCGGTATTTCGCTCTCCCTCCAAGGATCTTGGAAAATATTACTGAAGAGATCCTAATTGTAGAAGAAAATAAAACATATATAGATCAGTGGTATGATTGAAAAGAAGGCAGAAATGATGCTTTCTCCTCTTACCACTGTTACTGTAAGTATTAAGAAATAGCCATATTTCAATGAACTGACTTGCACTTACATATTTTAATACCCATTTGAAAATATACAAATATATACGTAGCATATCCCTGGTATTAAAATCACATCAGGAATATTATCTCAGTCATCCTCATAAAAACAGGCAAGGTCTGTACTATTTTTCCCCATGTCACCATTCTGCCCTTTCCAACTGATAAATCAAATAGTCCTGAAAGCCAGAAATCATGTAGCCCACAGACCTTGTGTCTACAATTGGTATCACCCCTTATTTAGCTGTTGATCTAAGCCGTTGCAAAACTTTCAGTGAGGAACCAAGTAGCTAAGGGGGAAGTCTTGCTGCATTGTGCCACAACATGAAAGGGAGATGAGGTATGCTTGACACAAGCTGTGAACTAAATAAACAGGAGTCTTCTGAGTATTTCCCCTTTGGAATGGACACACAATGTCTTCTAAGACACTGGACACTGGAACTTTGGGGTTTTTAACCTTTGTTGTGACTGTTGGGGGAAAACAACAAACAGGAGAACGCAGACAGCAATGAGAAGAACGAGGCGTGCATGGGAACACAAACCTGTGTTCATGAAAAGAAGTGCTGTCTCACTGCCAAATTATTCCTGCCAAGCAGCCAAAGTGAGGCCTGAGAAGGGAATACATAGCCAAAAGCTTTACTACTGTGACGAGAATCACACGTAAGCCATGGATCTTTTGGAACCACCAAACAGCCATCCTTCCTTTTATTTTTATTTTCTGTTGGTGGTGAGTGAGCTTACGTGAAAGGATCTCAAGAGCTGTTGCTGCTCAAGACCAGTTGACAATGAATAGTGGGAGAGAGCACTAGTGTCCCTATTTAACCTTCCCTTGATTTATATCACCTGTTTTTGCATGGTAATGATTCTGAGGGTAAAGGCATCTAGTATTACATCAATTTCATGCTATAGACTGAGTTGAACGACTTTGATGCCCCCTAGTACCCACCATAGACTATGCTAACTTTGAACATAACCAAAAATGGCCATTGTTTTTTAAAAAAAAACACCACCAAAAGCAGAATTCCCCAGATGGTTTGATTTTGGGGTTTAAGGGAACATGCAGGATATTCCAAGAGAAAATAAAATTCCCATTCTTATGGGCCTCTAGCAACAGAAATAACCATTTTTTGTTTATTTTATTTTTTAAAAAAATTGCTGTTTGCTTTTTGGTTGATTTTGCTAGGGATTGCATAGGGCCTGCTATCAACAATCTGACTGCTGAGAAAGATGTAAATACAGTTTTCTGATGTTGACACATAGATTAGTAATTCTTTTATTATACGGTAAAACATTTTAAACATGCCCTTGAGTTGCCATGGCTGATCCAACTTTATGCTAGGGTTCTGCTAGCACAAATGGCATTCCTCAAACATCTGATCTAGAGGATCTCCCATCCCTCTGGAACAAATTTGGGCAGTATATTAGATTCTGCAGAAATATTAAATTAAATTAAATTCCGGTCCTGTTCTTTTTTAATAATTTGTGTAATTTTATAACTTGGAAATGTTTAATTCCTTTTTAGCTTAACTTTTAATATTGTATTGATTCATATTTTTAACTGTTAATAGGGTATTGTATACCGATTTGTGGTCTTCCACTATGTATTTCTTAAATTTGTTTATGTAAGCCGCCCAGAGTTGGGTTTTGACCCGATTGGGGCGGGATAACAAGTTGAGAAATTAAATTAATATTCCTGTTCTGTTGGCTGAAAAATATTGTAGAATACAAACATAAATTAAAAGCCTGTTTCTCAGGGCAGTAAACCACAACCAAAGTAGGTCCATTGGGAGTCAGTTTCTCTGTAAGTTTCCTTGATTCAGTGAGTCTACTCTACAAATTCTTACTGAGTTTGAGCCAATATATGGATGCTCAATAGTTACTCATGTATGTAAATAAACATACTGTATAAATGACTGTTACAGATATCAAGCACTGACAAGGTATATTAATGTTACATATGAGAAACTGCAGTCTTGGAATCTTCATCAGAATCTTTTACCCATTTTAATTAGTGAATTAAATCAGTAGGATTTTAAAGTAGTGGGTAATTTGGAATCTTTACAATTTGTGATATAGTTAGTTAGACATCAAGTGAATGGGCTGTTTCTCAATTTAGTCATATTTAGTAGGCCTGTGAAACTAATGGGATTAATACGCAGATTGTTATATGGGGTTATATATTTTGTAGATTTTTTTTTATTTAATTGATTTATTTATTATACAGTCAAACCTCACATAAAGAGTGCCTCGCTTAAAGAGTAACCCACTTAAAGAGCAGAATTTTCTCTGAATGTGTGCTTTGCTTAACAAATAAAACCAACCAAAAACTCGCTTAACAAGTAAATCAGGGTTCGCAATTCCCCCCCCCCATTGGTCATTTACAATTGTGTTTCGCTTAAAGAGCAAACTTGCTTAAAGAGCAATCCTGTGGAACCAGTGATAGGATGTCCCCAGTTCCAGACGGTTCCCTGGAACCGGTAGGACCAATCCCGGAGGGTTCTCCGGGAGGGGAGTCCACTTTTGAGGCGTCCGGTTCCGGACGCCTCACCGAAAGAATTTTTTTAAAAAAAAATTGGAGCAAAAATGGCTCCAATTGACTGCGCATGCGCAGAAACTCAATCTGACGCATTGTGCATGCGTCAAATTGAGTTTCTGGTCATGCGCACTAAATTGGAGCCAAATGGCTCCAATTTTTTTAAAAAAAATCTTCCGAAGCTGGAGCCGCCCCTTTTTAGAGTGGCTCCGGCAGCAGCGGTGGCAGCCCTCAGAGAAGGGCACCTCCCCTGGCCGGCCACTGAGCTCCCACGGGCACGTTGGTGCCTGCGCGGGCCATCTGCCGCCGCCACGCCCTCCTAGGGACTTGGGCCCGACAAACCCCCATGCCCTGGGTAAGCCCGGCGAGGCACGCCACCGCCGCATCCTCTTCCGCCGGGCGCCTGCAGCGTCCTCAGGGCGGTGCCTTTTCGGCCCGGCTCTGGCGGCGGCCACGGGCGGCCAGGGCCTGCGGGGAGCAGTGGCTCCAGCCCCTGGCCGCGGCTGGAGCCGCCACCATACCCACTGCTGCCCGCAGGCCCTGGCCACCCGTGGCCGCCGCTAGAGCCAGGCCGAAAAGGCACCGCCCCGAGGAAGCTGCAGGTGCCCGGCGGAGGAGGATGTGGCGGTGGCGAGCCCCACCAGGCTTACCCAGGGCATGGGGGTTTGTCGGGCCCAAGTCCCTAGGAGGGCGTGGCGGCGGATGGCCCGCGCAGGCACCAACGTGCCCGTGGGAGCTCGGTGGCTGGCCAGGGGCTGCAGGCGGCTGTGGCGGCCATGGCCGGCGCCTGCAGGGCCGGCCGCGGCCTTCGTAGGAGGAAACTGCCGCAGTCGGGGGCAGCGTGTCTTGCCGGGTGGCCCCGGGCCACATGGAGGTTCATTGGCGCCAAGGAAGGTAAGTGAGGCTTTTATATTTAGGGTGGGTGGGTGATTTATTTGTGTTTTGGGTGGGTGGTTGTACTTTTATTTAATTTTTATTTTATTTATTTCTTTATTTTATTTCTTTAAGTTATTTACGGGTCTGTGTGCGTGTTTATTTTTTTTATTTTTATTTTATTTTTGGCCTTGCCCACAACGTCATGATGTCATGACGTTGCTCCGCCCATGACGTCATGACATTGGCTACGCCCATGACGTCCATGACGTCATGGCGTGGTAGTAGAATTTTTGACATCCCATCACTGTGTGGAATGCATTATGCGTATCTGATGTATATAAATTGACGTCATGAAGTCTAACTCCCACGTCTGACAAAGTGGACTTGATCCACGAAAGTTCACATTAAAATATAACAGTCTTTAAAATGCTGTAGTGTTTTTGTTTTGTTTTGTTTATTCTCTGATGATGGGATTAAATCATTCATGAGGCAACCTAGTCCATTTCCCCCTATGATCCTTTCTTCACTGGCTTGTTTTAGACTCATGATAAGACATGCTCAACAGGTATTGATCTCTGTCCAGAAGAATGCTAAATAAGAAGCTTATGGATGTCACCAGATATCTTGGAAGAAAGGCAGGCCATAAATGCAATAAACATTTAATGCAATAAGCACATTTTTTAAGTACCAAAAAATGTCTGCTATAGAAGAGGAGAGCTCTTCCGTGTTAATATTGAGGAAATATACTACATTTGTTAAATGATATATTGAAAATCTGTTCCTAGAAATCAGTTTTTCTGATAGAAGTTTCCATTCTCTCATGCCCAGAATAAAGAATCGGAAGAGGAAAAAGATGCAAACAAGTCCGAAACCAGCATAGTATTCGAAATTGCTTTGAAGCGCAATATGCCTGTCAGTTTTGAGGTAAGTTTTGTCTTGGTATTCTGTTGTAAATAAAATTATCTTGCCTTCTCCAAAGGCATTTAGTGATGGAGAATGTGAAAAGATATGCTCTGATGAGTGTGCACATCTGCTAGAAAAATAATGGTAATTAATTTTTGCTAGTATTTAAAATAGTTTGTTCAATAATGCATTTATAATACCAACAAACAAAGGCTCATGACTTTAAAAGTAACATATTTATGTCACTGTGAGTTACTTCAGGTTGCATTCCATTTCCTAAGATACATCTTTAAGATTAATTCTGTTAATCTTAAAGGTGATGCCACAAGCTGGTATTGGTTTTATTATACATGGTAAAATTGAGTAACATTTTAAAAAATTGACAAAATCATGTACATATTTTTGTCATATAGAAAGTGAAAATAAGTCTGCACAAAATGAAGCCCAGAGCTACAGACAGACAGGCATTAATCTCTGAAATCACCTAACTTCCTGGCATAGATGGCCTAAGTCATCGATGATGAACGTTTTAGAGGCCGAGTGCCCAAACAGGGTGGTGGTGGCAAACTCTGTGCTTGGGGAGGAAAGAAGCACTCCCATTGAGCTGCTGGGTAGAGGGGTAGGGTAATCTCTGCTGGGGGAGGGAGGAAGCACTCCCATTGAGCTGTTGGGCAGGGGGGTGGGGTGAACTTTGTGCTGGGACAATGGTGCGCATGCCCACAGAAAGGGCTCTGAGTGTCCCCTCTGGCAGGCATGCCATAGGTTCACCACCACTGGACTAACCCCTTGCATGCATTCCCCTCCCCCTTGTTTTTTTATTTACACTAGTACCTCGGATAACGATGAGATTTGGTTCCACAAGTCTTGTCGTTATCCGGTTTTTAACGTTGTGCGATGCATTCATCGCACAACGTTTTTAAAAAACCTGTTCCCCTGGAGGCTGCAGCAAGCCAGAACGTCGGGATTTGAATCCTGACGTTTTGGCTTGCTGCAGCCTCCAGGGAGGTGGGGGAACTTTAGAAACAGCTTGGATAGGGTCCCCTGACCCCCCTGGAGCCAGCAGGGGGCCAGAGAGCCTGAAATGGGTTAAAAAACATCCTTTTTTAAACCCATTTCGGGCTCTCTGACCCCCCCTGCCAGCTCTGGGCCTGCTGCTACGAACGCCTGCATCGGATAATGCTAGCAGATCATTATCTGATATTAGCGTTATCCGATGCAATTGTTATTTGAGGTATTACTGTATTTTTACTTTTTAAATTATTTTTAATATCAAACATATATCAGTACAAAAACAAGGCATTACAATACAAATCTTAAACAGCTTGGACAACATAAAATGTGTAAAACATATAGACACCCGTGCTGTACAAAGGAACTTGCAAATATGCTCTTTATCCCCTCCTTGTGGTTAATTTTCCCAAAATTTGCTCATTTCCGAATCTGGCTTGTATCCCTTTTCCTTTAACAAAGCAAACTCAATGAATTTACTCCAAATTTCCCAAAAACTTTTTTTCTTATTTGGCCTCCCCCCCCCCCCCCAATATAATTCCGTAGTTAGTTTCTCATTCAATGCTAACTGCCATACCTCGCCATACCAACACCTTTTACTAATCATCTCCTCTTTCCAATGCTTTGTAATTAGTTGTCTGGTTACCATAAGCAAAGTAAGAAGCCATTCTTTTCCATTGTTACCAATTTTGAGGTCCTCTATCTCTCCTAGCAAACCCAATTTTGGCATCAATTTAATTGTTGTATTCAGTATTTTCTCCAGTTCTATTTCAACCATATCCCATATTTTCTTTGTATATCTACATCCCCACCACATATGCAAATGATCCTCTTTCTGAGTTACACCCCCAACATTGGTCTGTTACTTTTTTTATTATTTGAAACAGTTTTACCAGTGTTAAATACCATCTCCATAGAAGTTTACTGTTGTGTTCTTTTTCTTTTAAGACAGCGACCTCATTATCCTTTGATTCAATTTTTTTGTCCCATTTATGTTCCTTTATTGTTATTTCTAGTTCTGTTTCCCATACTTGCCAGAATGTCTTTTGTATTCCCTTATTAGAATTTATCTCTTGATAAATTTTGTTTACAATCCCTTGAATTTTTTGCATCCATTCCTAATCTCAAATATAACTTCTTCTATTGAAGTCAATTATCTCTTCAATGATAGATTGTTTCTAAGTTTTTTATCCCATTTATCCATTTGGAGTCTTTGCCACCAAGTCAGATTTAATTGATTATAGATTCCTTGCCTTATCTGACTATCTCCAAGTTCTGGTTTCATTCCAGTTACTCATCATTTTGTAACAGGCCATGGGATTTAGTGTTTGTAATAGGATTTTAATTTAAGAGGTCTTGGTATTATTTTGTGTCAGGCATGCATTAAAGCTTTCAGATGCCTTTGTCCACATGATCAGTTGCAAAGGAGACTTATTCATTGCTGCATTATGTAAGTTAGCAAACAATTAGAGCTACTTCATGTTTCATTAAAATTCTTCTTCATACTTGCACAATATATGGAGAATGGGTGGGTTGTATAAGCAGAACCAGAAGTGAAGTTCTGTCCAGTGAAGTCAGCAGCTTTTCCTGTAGTCAAAATATTGCCCCAAATCTCTAGCCCAGAGGGATTATAGCATTGCCAAATTCTGTTCACTGTTCTTGATGAAGTGGGGCTGTGGTTTATTATTAATGTTTTTTTTACAAATATTGCAAACCTCTTTACTAGTTTGTTTGATTTTAGAAGCAAATGTTTGCAGACCAAATTATTTTAAGTTAATTTCTGTTGTTATTCTACTCTTATTGCTGTTATGTTAAGAACACTTTTCCACCTAGGTCAGTGATGGTGAAACTTTTAGAGATCAAGTGCCCGAGGAGGTGAGCAGACAGACAGGCGCATACCCATAAACCCTTGTGACATTGCCGGTGCGCCTCTTGTGATGTCATATGGGTGTGCCCACCTCCTCCCTATGGGTGCTCCCCCACCCCACATGTTCCTGATCCCTCTGTGGGAGCATCTGACCCCCCTCATGGGTGCACCCGACCTCCCCCCCCCCCAGGTGCGACTGCCTCCTAAGACAGGTGGTTGGGTGGTGTCTGCTCAACAAAACTTGACCTGTTGCCATGTCCTGGACAAGATTTCAGCCTCCCCTCTCACCTCCCCATTGGCAGAGGGAGAGGGGTGGTGGGGAAGCACTACCAGCCAGGCTGAGCAGGGCTTCCCCTTGATTGGACATGTGCCAACAGAAACGCCTCTGCTTGCCACCTCTGGCACATGTGCCATAGGTTCGTCACCACTGACCTAGGTGGACTGTCTGAGGATAAATTTGAACAAATAAATAAATAATAGTCATAGGACCACCTCCTATGGATATACAACAGAAGGGAAAGGAAAGGCTGTGTGTACAAGAGATAATATTGTTTGTGCACCACACTGTTCATGCATCACCGTCAGGAATCTAGTATCTTTGTGTAGGTATTTCATCTCTTTGTAGTACCATTATGACATCTAGACTTGCTATAAACCTGTATCAGTGGGCTTGATAAGTGCACCAATGTAATGGAGTGGCTGTTGAAGCAGGTGATAGTTTGGAGAGGTGGTTCTTTTGAGAAAGAAAATAACAACAAATGGAATGTGTGTGCTCTCCTGCCAAGAAGGAAGTGCTCTCACTTGTCAAGCAGAATAGATTTTGAGAAGGAGGGCTTCTTGAAAAGTATCTTCAACAATGCTGAGATGCTTGTAGCTGTTTTTATGGCCGTCACAATTTATTGGCAGTGAAATCTCCATTCAGAGTTTAAGTTACTGTATATGCTGGCGTATAAGACTACTTTTCCCCCCTGAAAAATATGCCTCCAAGTGGGGGGGTCATCTTATACGCTGGGTGCACTTCAGTTGGGATAGACATAGCTGCCCATAGTGGCCTCCCGATGCTCGCCCGATGCCCATAGTGGCCTCCTGATGCCCGCCTGGTGCCCATAGTGGCCTCCCGATGCCCACCCACCTCAAACGTTAACGTTATGCGGATTTTAACATTGTGTGATACAGTACTGTACATGTACATGTACAGTACTTTATCGCACAACTGTATATGTACTTCCCAGTGGCTGGCCGGTCCAGGGAGTTTGAGGCCGCCAATGCCGCCACTGATGGACTCCTGGTCTGTCCGGCCAGTGGGAAGTGGGAGCTGTTGCTGCTGTGGACTTCGCCACCAACGGACTACTTCCCTGGCCCATCCAGACAGGCAGGCTGGGGAGGGAGTCTGGTGTTGGCGGCGGTGTTTTTGAGGCCGCCAACACCGCTGGAAGCCAGCATTGGGAGCCTCTGAGCCCGGCTTCCTTTGGAAAGAGGGGGTGAGCGGATCACCTCCATCCTTCTGAAGGAAGCCAGGCTCAGAGGCTCCCAAACCTGGCTTCTGGTGGCAGTGGCCGCCTCAAAGTTGCCACCACTGGACTCCTTCCCCGGCCCATCCGGCCAGTGGGAAGTGTGAGCTACTGCTGCAGTGGTATTGGTGGCCTCAAAATCACCGCCGCCAACGCCGGACTCCCTCCCTGGCACAGATGGATGGACGGGCCAGGGAAGGAGTACATCAGCGGCAGGGTCCGCAGCAGCAGCTGCTCCCACTTCCCACTAGCTGGACAGGCCAGGAAAGTAGTCCGTCGTCGTCAGCATTGGTGGCCTCAAAATCACCGCCGCCAATGCCAGACTCCCTCCCTGGCACAGACAGATGGACGGCCCAGGGAAGAAGTCCATCAGCGGCAGGGTCCGCAGCAGCAGCTGCTCCCACTTCCCACTGGCCGGACAGGCCAGGAAAGGAGTCCGTTGTCGTCAGCATTGGTGGCCTCAAAATTACCACCTCCGCTGGACTCCTTCCCTGGCTCAAAATGGGAGCAGCTGCTGTGGCAGCGTTGGCAGCCTTAAAATCACTACTACCAAAATTACCACCGCCAATGCCGGACTCTTTCCCCAGCCCAGCAGGAAGGGGGAGCAGCTAGTGTGGTGGTGGTGTCAGCCTCAAAATCCCTGTCGTCAATGCCAGACTCCCGGCCCGGCCCGGCCCGGCCCGGCCCGGCCCGGCCCTCCCCAGCACATTCAAAATTTTCCTCAGATTTCTTTGTGTCTGGGTGGGTGCGGAGGGAATCCACTGGTGGTTGAATTGGCGGTGGCGTTTTTGAGGCCACCAATGTTGTAGAAGCAGCTACTCCCACTTCCCACCAGACGTCTGGGCCGGGGAAGAAGTCCGGTGGCGGCAGTGGCCAGACAGGCTGGGGAAGGAGTCCGGCAGTGGTGGCCAGACAGGCTGGGGAAGGAGTATGGCAGTGGCGGGGTCCGCAGCAGCAGCTGCTCCCAGATGTGCCAGGCAGGGAGTCCATCGGTGGCAGCATTGGCGGCCACACAATTGCCACCTCTGCTGGACTCCTTCCTTGGCTCAAAATGGGAGCAGCTGCTGTGGCAGCGTTGGCAGCCTCAAAATCACCACCGCCAATTCCGCCGCCACCGGACTCCCCGCCTGCCCAGATGCAAAGAAATCTGAGGAAAAATTTGCATCATACGTTCACTTAACGTTGTGCGGTGCAAATTTTTCCTCAGGTTTCTTGACGTTGTGTGGTTTTAACGTTGTACGGTGCACACGTTAAGTGGGGTATTACTGTATAGTAATTTTTTCAGGACAAGTAGCTAAGGTATAAATATATAACAATAATTCTTACCTGAAGTATTAGGCAGTTCTGTCTCTTAGCTGCAAATAGTTTTGTGTAGGCAGAGAGGCTTGCAGAAGCAGTGCAAGAATCTGAACTGTAAGCGTATCAGACAAATCAGACGAAGGGTGGACTAATACTTTATTTCAGTTAGGATATCCAGAGATAGCCAAGTTATAACAGAAACAACAAATAGTCTTAGAATACTGAAAGATGTAATATATTTTGGTTCAATCATCAACCAAAAAAGGAGACTGTAGCCAAGAAATCGGAAGAAGACTGGGACATGGAAGGGTAGCAATGAAGGAATTAAGAAAGATCACCAAGAGTAAGGATGAATCCCTAGAGAGCAGGACCATTCACACAATTATGTTCCTACTTATCATGTATGGATAAGAAAGCTGTCAGACAAAAAATTGGTTCTTTTGAAATATGGTGCTGGAGGAGAGCTCTGAATACCCTGTACTGCCAGAAACATGAATAAGTGGGTCATAGAACAAATTAAGTCTGAACTGTCTGGAGGCAAAAACAATGAAACTGAAGGAATCCTATTTTGGGCATTTCATGAGAGACCCAAGACTCTGGAAAAGAAAGAAATGCTGTGAAAGGTGGAAGGAGGTAGAAAAAGAAGACGACCAGATATAAGATGAATTGACTCCATGCAGAAATCCACAAGCTATCACTTGCAAGAATTGAGTAGTGCTGATGACACAATGTTTTAGAGATCATTCATTGGGGTCACCATGAGTCAGAGACGACTTCACATTACATACCAACTACAACCCTTGAAATGAGCAAGCTTTGCTTAGCATGGTTTTTGTGTACATAGATTACTTCTTCAAATGCATGGCTTGAATATTACACTTTTTGTATCTAAAGAAGTAGACTGTGTCCACAACAACTCATGCCATAAAGCGTAAAGGTGTCATAAGACTCTGTAAAGTTTTCTCAGTAAAAATAGGTTGCTAGCTAACAGTCTTAAAGTGCCTAAATGGTTTTTAGTAGGGTACACCCATTGGGAAGCCCACTGTTTCTTCATTGCAAATGTCTCCAGACTTTTTACCTTCTGTTACCTGGCTTTACTTGTAGTGTCCTAGTTCAGTTGAGGAAAAAGCTCAGCATATCTTTGAATCCAAGGCTATCAGTAATATAACTCTCTTCTACGTGGGTTCCAAGATCTTTGGTTTTGTGAGATTTCCAGAAGATAGGTATATTAATCTGTCGTGGCAAAAGCAACAAAGATCTTTAAAGAGTGACATTTTTATATGACAAATTTTTTGCAGGCTTCACTTGTTAAAGCTGACTGCAATAAAAGTCTGCTGAATAAAACTTCTTAGTCTTTAGGGTGCTATGAGACTTTTCATTATTTTATCTCCCCCAATTTATTGTCTCCCAGATATGCTAGATTACAAATGTCACTTACTATCACTGTTAGTCATTTACCTGAAGACTGAAGACAGTGGCTTCATATAGATCTTAAACATCGTTGAGGAGATAGCAGACTTCTGTGCTATACTATATTATTGCATCACAGAGCCAAAGCCACCTTCTCAAGCTGAATTTTCTGGACATGGTCATTGAGGAAAGACCAGAGCCAGTCCCATGCTGACCCTCCCAATTCCCAACCCTGATAACCTGCCCAGGAGGATACTGTGATCAGAGGTAACAAAAGCCTTTGAGAGATCTTGGAGGATCAGCCTCCCAGTCAAAAAGCAGGGTTGCCAATATTGTCACTGTACTGTATAAAGGCCTGAATCTGAATTAAAATGGATCAAGACTGTCCATTTCCTCCAAGAACACCTGAAACTGATCTACAACCACTCTTCCCACCAACTTATCCATACAAGGGATGATAGCAAATAGTCTAAAGTTGTTACGGTATTGTTCATATTGGACTTTTTTTTTCTTTTTTAGTAAGGGGCCAAATTATTGTTTCCTTTACATGACAAGGCAGATGCCTATCCTATAAAACAGGGGTTCCCAATATTTTCGCACGGTGGGCCGGACCACACCCTCCAGACAGCTGCGTGGGCCAGTCATGTGGTTCCTCTCACTGTAAACTCTGCTGTAAAATGCATCCATGGCTGTTGTAAACATGTTTATGAAAAGCATGAATGCATTTTTGACAGTGATTATGGCAGCCACAGGCGCATTTACAGATGTGAAGGTGCATTTTATGAATGGTGTAAATGTTTCCGCTTCTGGTAGTGGCGAGGGTGGCAGCGGGCCACATGAAATGGTGCCATGGGCCGGGTGTGGCCCACGGTCCATAGATTGGCCAGCATTGCTATAAAGAATTATCAGTGATCTGAGTGGCCAGTTACGCGATCACCTCCTTGGCAACTTTCAGGAGCTAGGAAGCAATAAGGTTAAGTGGGGAAGTTGTGGCCTTGTTAGCGTCATCAAGCATCACAGATTGAAATCAACCCCACACAATTGGATAAGGCAGTGCATTAGATATAGCTGCACAATTTACTATCCCAATAGAGGAGTCACAATCCCTTTGGGTGGCTTCAGTTAGTTATAAAGGTAAAGGTCACCCTTGCTCAAAAGCCAGTCATATCTGACTCTAGGGTTCAGTGCTCATCTCTGTTTATAGCTGAAAACCAAGCACTGGCTGCATTTGCATGCATTTCCGTGGACATGTGGCAGGCATGCCTAGACACTGAAGTGCATGGAACGCTGTTTAGTTATAACGAAGTGTAAATTAAATTATTACATTGTTATCATCACCCATATTGCGGTGACAGTAGGTTGCCTAAGGCTACCTGATGAGTTCATGATTGAGGTGAGATCCAACCCAGACATTTTCTGATTTGCATAGTGGTGCCATTACACTAGTCCAGCTTTTTAAAAATTGGAATTTAATTTCTTTATTTGAGACTATTATTTTAAAAAGTATAATGCAAATAAGAGATGGTTTGTCTGGATTAAAATTACAGTGGGTAAAATACTACTTTCTGCAAAATAAATTATGCTATCAAGCCTTATTAAATGCAGATGATTGTTAATTTTCCTGCTTATGCTAGCCATGTGTTCACGCAAATCCATGTGATAAATAGACTAATACGTTGGAAGTGATTGTTGTAACCATTTGGTTTGTTTTTCCTTTGTTTACTAATAGGTGGTAAAAGAAAGTGGGCCACCACATATGAAGAGTTTTGTTACTCGGGTGACGGTGGGTGCATTTGCTGCTGAAGGTGAAGGGAACAGCAAGAAACTGTCAAAGAAACGTGCTGCAATAGCCATCCTGCAAGAACTTCGAAAACTTGCCCCTCTTCCTGTGGTTGAAAAGCCAAAGCTTCATTTTAAAAAACGTCCCAGAACAGTCTTAAAGGTAAAAATCTTAGTTTATTTGAGAAAGAACCTAATGCAACCTACCAGTACCGTTCAGTGCTGTTCCACTCTCAGGTTGCTCATTCTTTCATTTGCCTTTTACTTTTGCAGTACAGTACCCATATTTATGTACTATTAGCCTTGTTTTTGAAGTAGCCTAATTTGGGTTTTTTTAAAAAAAAAAAAACTTAAGCTGCTATAATTTTAACAGACCTTATCTTATTTGGAGTGACAGAGCATTTTTAATAGAAGATATGAATTTCCATAATTATTATTTGTAAGAATAATTTCACTGTTCACATTTTTGAAACATTTAACTCAATACTGTTGGCTTTGGGTCATCAAGTATTTAGCTCCTGATAAAATTCAAGGGTATCTTGTAGTTCCAGATCTGGGGAACTCACCATAAAATTTCAACCTAGGAATTACGTGTGTTGAAGAGTATTTCTTAATACATTAGTTGTGAAAACTGTCTGGCAGGCTTTTCTCTGAGGAGATACTGAGATATTGTTGAAATAAATGTTCAGATTTTCCTCCAAAACCCTCCATATCTTTATTGAGACAGTGGGCAAAACAGTACGTTGTTTTCATGCAGAAGTGTTGCCATGGAGGTAGTTTAGTGATAGCTCAAATGCCAGATTGGATGTCCATGAATGAGAATCAGAATACGTATGGTTATTTTGGATTTAACAGCCGTCCCCCCCCACACACACACACACACACAGAGACAAACTAAAGCATTAGAGTAGCTTGAGCAAGAACTAAACTAAAAGCAATAGAGATGGAACATTAATGTTAATGGGGAAAATAATAAACTAGGCTCTTTTCATTATTGGATTCTTTTGGCAATTTCTAATAGAGATCCTTTGAAATCTATCTCAGTTGGTTTAACTAAATAGAGGAAGGATTATAAGAATATCCACTTTCTATTGGATTTACACTGTTGGGCTACCTCTTTGAGCTATGTATGGGCAAACAAAGAGTTTTCCCATCCTGCTGCTTTCACTCCCATTTTTCTCCTGAGTCACCACTGCTATCATGAACCACCTGTCATTGGTGCACCCAGTAACCCCGTATAACATGGCATTTCTGTTTTGCCAGTAGAAGAGGGATACGAATCCTTAAGACCCCGTTAGATAACAGCTGGAAAATGGTGCTAGAGCAGTGTTTCTCAACCTTTGGATTTTGGACTTCAATTCCCAGAAGCCTAAGTCAATTCGTCATAGCACTGATCAGCCAGTATACTGACTTAGGCTTCTGGAAATTGAAGTCCTACTGTGGGGCATGGGCCCCACGCTGGGAACCACTGTGCTACAGCTTCCATTAAGGAACTGCAGTGATGCCTGGTGAAATCTAGGCTTTGCTGGAATGACGTTTGAGCTGCCTAATAGTTGACGTAGATCCTACAGGAATCTGTTGCCTCTTGTCTTATTGGGGACTGTGTTAGATCCTTCCTATAAAGCTAGGCATTTTCTTGAACTTGCATGTGGGCCAAACTAGATGGAACGAAAAATGCATTTTTGCACTTCCACATTAAGCCTTTCATCCTTTACTAGTTTCCAAATAACAACCCCACCTAACCCCAAGCTTCTGTTTGGTTTGGAGAAAAGACATATGTATTCCACACTTTGTGTTTATTATTGTTGATGACAGTGAAAACAATGTCGTAATACAACTGCCTGTAACATTAATGTAGTGGCTCCATCTGTCTTAAAGAGATTTTTGTTTTTTAGGAGAGGCTTTGCCTAAAAGTCATGCAAGCTGATTTTCCCCTAGTACTTCAGCTGTCATCTTTCCTTATATATCTCTTCACATTTACCTTGTATTCCACCTGTGTCCTTGCTATAGAAACAATGATCTGGAATGCCACAAGAAAGTAGAAGCAGGGCAAGTGACCATTTCTAAGGGAAAGTGTATAGCAGGTGAAGAAATAAGAATCCTTTCCCACCTATCTTCTTTACAAAGCAGATGTCCCCTAGACTGCACTATTAGTTATGATTCAGTCCTTAAGAAGCAGTTAGCTTGTATATATTCTCTTTAATTGCAGTTGGTAGCAGTAGCAAATTGGCTATGTATGACAAAAACTTGGAAATTGTTGTTTGGTGTTGGTTTTTAATGATCTTTTAATGGTTCAAGACCCGAGTGCTGCATTATGGAGTGAGTGCCCATCTCCTGTCAACCTAGCAGTTCAAAACCAAGAAATTGCAAGTAGATAAATAGGCACAGCTTCAGCAGGAAAGGTAACAGTGTTCTGTGATCCTGCCACATGACCATGGAAATGTCTGCAGACACAGACAGCGCTAGCTGTTTGGCTGTCAGTGGAGATGAATACCAACCTCTAGTGTTGGATATGACTAGCTTTCGGGCAAGGGAACCTTTAGCTTTAATGATATTGCACCAAAAGCAAACAGCAAGATTTATTTGATGCATTAAATTTTGCCTCTTTCTCCCCCTTATCCGGTTTAGGCAAATATAGAACATAAAACCTTGGCTAGTTGTTATGAATGATAGTTAGGTACTAGAATGTGTCTTTGCTGCAAACATGGAATATGGAGTCCCTCCCAAGAGGGCCAGCGCCACCAGAATGTTCTTATGAAAAGACAGCAGTCCTCACGTAAAGTCTTTATGGCTCCCTTTTGATAAACAATTTTGTTTGTTTTATTTTCCCTGTTACCCCCACACACACACACCACACAAAAAAAAGATGTCTGATGCTCAGACAGAGCAGTCCAGCTGCATCCAGTTAGATTGTTATGGTCTCATTAAATGTATAGACGAAGCTGAGCAATACTCTTTGAGTCAGAGTAAAAGCAGAACTAACTGAAGCCTTGTCCTCTGCCCAGCTGTGCTGTACCAACCTGGCTATAAAAACAACACATGAAAAAGCCAACTCAAGGGGCTGAACCAGATGTTCAATAGTAAACCAGGGTCTGAAATGCCAGTCATCTCCAAGCAGATGCAAAACTAGTGTAATGTGGCAGGTCTTCTTTTGTGTCCCAATCAAACCCTGGACTGCCAAAATAAAGCCACTTTCTTCACTTTGTAATTGCCCAAACCCAAGTCTTCATCTGTGCATGCCTCTGGCACCAATCAGCAGACCAGTAAATGAGATGGATTCTGAATCTCTCAAAATTCACACCATGTGTTGTTGTCTACTAGCAGTCCCCACGTGAACATGTTGGTCTTGCATTTAGGGACTCCAACCCTCAGTCTATTCAGGGTCCTCCAAGTGACGTAGGGGACACTGAATTCTTTAGCTGTATCCTCCTTTAATGTTGTTCCTTGTCCAGTGAGTTCCATCTTCTAATTTATTTTTATTCTTGTGCACTCTCAAGAATAGTAGTGACGTATGGTTGTGAGAGCTAGACCATAAGGAAGGCTGAGTGCAGAAGAATAGATGCCTTTGAAATGTGGTGCTGGAGAAGAATTTTGAGAGTGCCCTGAACAGCGAGGAGAACAAATAGGTCAATCTTAAAAGAAATCAACCCCGACTGCTCCTTGGAAGGTCAAATATTGAAGAGGAAATTAAAGTACTTTGGACAGCAAATGAGAAAAGATGCTGAGAAAGGTCAAGGGCAAGAGAAGAAGGGGATGGCAGAGAATGAGATTGCTGGATGGCATTGTAGACACAATGGGCATAGAGCTGGGCGGGTTGAGGAGGATGGTGGAGGATGGGGGTGCCTGGTGTGTGGTGGTCCATGGGGTCGCAAAAGGTTGAAATTGACTGTGTGACTGAACAACAACAACAACCCTCAAAAATGTTTGTTCTTGCCATAAAGCCCTTCCTGGATCTGAGCCGGCAGATCAGAGGCGCATATCCATTCAGAGGGTGTCTTGGTGTGATGTGGCAGGTCTCACTTTTGCAGTGCAGCAGTAGCCGCTCCTTCATCCTTGCTCTGGACACTGTTTTAATATGGTAGGAAATGATTGTCTGATTTCATAAGTGCCAGCTGCGACAAACACAGGCTTTTCATTTCCCCAGAGAGTTGTACAGAGTTTTGTATGGCTCTTGGGAAGATGTTCAGATATCAGACTCCCTAACCTGACAAAGAAAAACAGTTATTTTGTTACACATCCTCCTATGCTTATTCGTTATCCCTGCTTTGCTCTTATGGTCTTTTCCCTGCATCTTGCAGAAGTCTAATGGCACCTTGCTTTTATCAGATCCAGAACATGTCAAAGTAGTATGGCTGAGTTTCAGACTCTTCAAGGTAGGACATTGTGCAAGATGTATTTTCAATATTTTAAAATAATTCTTACATATTCGGCACTCAAGAAACCATGCCTGCATACATAGGGGGAAATATGGGTTTCCTCTCAACCGTCTTTAGTTCCATTAATATCAGATTAGGATGTCCATTGGTGGAGCCAGGCCTCAAGAACAATCATGTCAATTCCACTTTGCATTTTGGTACAATTTAATAAAGAACCAAGTGAAGTTCAGAAATAACTAACTTTAAAATAATTTTAACAAACAAGACATTAGTTAACCAAATACATCAGCATCCTAGGAATAACCCAGTTAAAATACCTTTGGGTAGAAGCAGATCCTTGGGTCTCACAATTTATTTTAACACCCAGGTGCTTCTTTGTTATTAAAGTAAAAGACAAAAGAAATAGTGACAACCAAAGATAGTTCTATGGAGGCTGGGCAGATCTCAGAAAATGAAATAGAAGCACCGTAACCAGTAGTCAAGGAGGGGCTGAACATGTATTATCCAGCATATATTTAATGTAAGACTGGATTATGGTGAATTTTTAAAAGATATCTGTGTACAGTAAAACCCAATTTTTCAGAAAAATTCCATTCCATAACTTTTCGCGTAAAATGGTTTTTCTGTCAAACAAAGCACAATTTCCCATAGGAATGCATTGAAAAATTAAAAAATGGTCCCGACCGGACCAAATAATTTTTAAAAATCCAAAACAAATGCCAGACATGATCCTTTACCACATCCTGATCGACCCCACCAGATGGTGAGGGGCTAGGGTGTAGAAAAGGGGGTGTTCTTAGATGATTACCCTTTTTATCCCACTCCTTTGCACCTCGACTGGTAGAACTCCCCACCTGGTTAGCAGCTGGAGTGGAGAAGAGAGTGGGGTTTTGAGGTGTGGGAGAGAAAGGGGAATCCCCTAAGAACTCCCCCTGCTTCCTCCCCCCCCCCCCCGGCCAACCCCCATTGGTGGATATCGATCAATTAATCGAAGTGTGAAAGTGCAGGATTAAAAAAAGAGGGACACAGAGCAAACAGAATGATGAAAAATCTCCCTACCTTCTATATGCTGCTGCTTCTTCCTGAGCAATTTGTCTGGCCAGGCAGTGGCAGGAAAGAAAGGGCTCCGAAGCCTTTACCTTCCGTGCTTCGGCACAAGCCACGAGAGCTACCTGTGCAGAGAAGGAGCTAAGTGGTGATTGCCTCGCCTCCCTGAGTCACTGGGGCCAGGCAAACACCTCTTGCTTGGGAGTAAGAGGCCGCAGCAACCTGGGGAGGCAAGGCAAGCTGTTCACCCCTTCTCTGCATAGGTTGCAGCCATGAAGCCAGGACCATAGCTAGGGGCACACACACACACACACCGAGCTAACAGCCAGCCCCACCACCACCACCAAGGTGCAGCGTGCAATTGCCCAGCTCCGGCCTCCTTCCATCTGAAGGGGGAAAGACTGGAAAGTCTCCCTTTCAGCCTCTTGCGGCTTTCTTTTCCTCCACCTTTCTCCAATTGCCTGTGGTGGTGAAGGAGGAGAAGAGGAGGGCAGCCGGGCGAAGATGAAGCCTCCAGTGCGTGGAAAGAGCCAGGGATCGAACCTGCAGCCCCAGGGGAGGGAGGATACAGAGGAAGCCCGGGGAGGGACCCAGGATGGGGCTTGCCAGTGATGCCGCGCTGCAAGCTCTGCAACAAGGCACCAGGCAGGGCGCAAGCACTCCCGTCGTCTGTCCCACTTACAATTGCAAGTAGTTAAATAGAGACAAGGGACCACTTTGTGTGTGCGCACACCAGTGTTGCCCCTCCTGAAAAAATAACACACACACACACACACACACACCCCACACACACATCTAGAATCTTGGCTACAGGCCTGCATGAACCTCCTCTCTTTGCACCATCCACACTCTAAAATGGTGTTCGGCTGCCATTTTAAACCCTTCCAGATGGAATGAACTCTGGGGAAATCCGTTCCATAAGTTGCATTTTTTCTGTAAATCAGGACATGATTTCCCCCAAATTTCCTTCCGCAAAATGATTTTTCCGTTTAAAAAAAAGGTGTCCATAAAACGAGTTTTTATTGTACATTCCTCAGTACAGGAACATGTCTGAAAAGCAAGAGGTCCCAGGGGTCAAGTCCTTGTTGGGAGGGGTCGGCTGAGGCTTTTGCTGATTATCTGATGGAGAAAATTCGCTCGAAGCTTAATCCCGGTGTGGAAAATGGGGTTGACTGAAGAGCAGTCTGGTCACGTTATCTGGGATCAGTTCGATCTGGTTGTCCCTGAGGAAGTGGACAGGTTCCAGGGATCTGTTCGTGCCACTGCCTGTGCATTAGATCCATGCCCCGCTTGGTTAGTCAAAATGACCAGGGCGGTGACAGGCAGCAATTATAAATTCCTCACTGTGGGAGGGTTTTTTCCCAGCAGCCTTAAAACATGCTTTGGTGCACCCTCTCCTAAAAAAGTAATCGCTCGACCCCACAGTGCTGGTCAACTACTGGCATGTATCCAACCTGCCCTTTTTAGGTAAGGTTTTGGATAAGGCAGTGGCATGGCAGTTACAGGAGATCCTCGATGAAGTGGATTATCTAGACCCTTTTCAGTCAGGATTCAGGCCCAGATATGGTACTGAGACTGCATTGGTTGCGCTATTGGATGATCTTCAATTGGTGTGGGTGGGAGGTAATTTTTTTAGTGTTTTTAGGAATTTTAAGGGTCTCTATAGTTTTAAATGTTGGGGATTTTTATGTATGCTGCCCAGAGTCGCATGTCGATTGGGGTGGCTATACAAATTGAATAAATAATAATAATAATGATCTTTGGCGATAACGGGACAGTGGACATACGTCCATCCTGGCTCTTCTTGACCTCTCAGCGGCTTTCGATTCCGTTGACCTGGTATCCTTCTGGAGAGGCTCCAAGGATTGGGGATCCAGGGCACTGTTTGGTCCTGGTTTTCCTCATTTCTGAGGAAACCGGTCGGTGTGGTTGGAGAGCGAGAGGTCCAGCCCTAGGCCACTTCAATATGGGGTGCCTCAGGGCTCGGTGCTCTCGGCTCTCCTATTTAATATCTACATGAAACCATTGGGTGAGATCATCCGTTCCCACAGGGTGAGGTATCATCAATATGCAGATGATACTTAGTTATATATCTCAGCCCGTGCATCCAAGTGATGCAGTGGAAGTCCTTTCCAGGTGTCTGGAGGTTGTCAGGGCCTGGATGGGGACAAAGGGCTACAACTGAATCCTGGCAAGACTGAGTGACTATGGGTTAGGGGTCCTGCGTTATCTCAGGAGCTACCATCTTTGGTCCTGGATGGACCTGTTTTGCCCCAAACAGACCTGATGCGTAATCTGGGGGTCCTCCTGGACTCATGACTCCTGCTCAAAGAGCAGGTGGCAGTCTTGGCTAGGAGGGCTTTTGCACAATTTCATGTTATTTGCCAGTTAGGCCCACTCCTAGATCGGGACTCCTTGCTCATGATCACACACGCTTTGGTCACTTTCAGTCTTGACTACTGTAATGCGCTCTACATTGGGTTGCCCTTGATGACCATTTGGAGGCTGCAGCTAGTCCAGAATGTGGCTGTCCGGGTGATGATGGGTTGTGGGCATTATGCACGTGCCTCACCACTGCTTCAGGAGCTGTACTGGTTGCCAGTGTGCCTCCAGGTGCAATTCAAGGTGCTGGTGATTACTTTTAAAGCCCTACATGGTAGTGGGCCAGGATGCTTAAGAGACCATGTCACCCCAAGAACATCTGTCCGTCCCACCAGAGCAGACCAGAGAGGCTCTCTAGTGGTTCAATCAGCTAGAGAGGCGGATCTCTCTAGCACCAGAAGGAGGGCCTTCTCTGTGTCAGCTCCAGCCCTATGGAACCTCCTGCCAACGGAGTTGCGTCTCCAGACAGAGCTGCTGCCCTTCAAGGTGTAAAAACATGGCTGGTGGGGCAGGTATGGGGTACTAGCCATACGATGACTCCAGCCTGTTGGTTGATCTGATTCTCTCTCTATCTTAATCTTAATCTTTTAATCTTTTAATTTTTTAACTTGTTGAATTCTTTTAAATATTTTTAATCTAAATTTTTATGGACCGGTTTATTGTTGGATTATTGTATTTTAATGTTGTTCTACCATATCTTGTTAAGCTGCCCTGAGTGGTTCTGCGAGGAAGGTGGCATATAAATGTGAAATAAATAAATAAATAGTAAGGTTGCTTTGGCCCATCCCACCAGGGCTGCCATTGAGTGTGTTATTCAAGATTGTATTCAGAGATCTGCTCTCGCTGGCTCGGCTCAGACAGACAGAATGCCCATTAAATTATTGTTTGTTAAAACAAGAATGAGTGGTGAGTTCAAATATTTCCTTTTCCTGTCTCCCCTTCTCTTCATCTTCTTTGCATTCTCAGCTGTAGAGGAAACTTCTGTCCTCATCCAAACTGCAGGTTTCCACATGGAGATGTACAACCAAGATTGTGGTGGTCCTGATCCCAAGCAGCAACTGGACCTCATATCCTTGTCAAAAGAGTGGGACTCAGAGTAGGGCATCTTGAACTCTAGATTGGTGGTTTGGACAATTGAAACTGTGTCCCAAAAGTTTTTAAATGAACTTTATGCACACTCAAGAGTTTAAGTCTCATTGCACCTGCCAGCTACCTCTGTACCAGACAAAACATAAGGAAGGATGAACTCTATAGTTTAGTCATTGGGCTGGATCCTGAGAAAAATATTCAGGACCTGGAAGAATATAAGATATCATTTGGACCTAGGACAGAGCAAACCAATTATTGTGATTTGTCCAGCTGTCTGGATAGCTCAGCGGATTAGGTATCTGACTGCAGAGACAAAGGTTGGTAGTTCAGTTCCCTACTGTGCCTAGCTGAGAGAAGAGCCATCCTGTGTAGCTGTGGGTAAGCTGCACAGTCCCAGGGTGCCCTCAGAAGGAAGGAATGGTAAACACTTCTGTGTACTGTCTATCCAGAAACTATGAAAAGGGTTGCCATAAGTCAGAATTTACTTGATGGCGTATGATAGGTACTGGTGGTGGTCAAGTCAAAGAGTCTGATGCCTGATCATTTCCTCAAGAGCTGTATAAAACTTTATAGTGCTCACTCTCTCACTCTCTCTGTGTGTGTTAGAAACCTGTGTTCCTTATAGCTGATATTTATCCTACCAAAATTAATCTGGGTATCTATTTATTGTGCAAAGCTACAGGCCACCATAATATTCAGTACTAGAAACATAAGTACATAAAACGTATAACATTAAGATGATATATATTAGAGATGTATTCTCTACTTTTTTCTACATGTCTTTTTAGGCTATAAGCTTCTACAGTTTTAGAATTACAGTACTGTATTTGGAGGAAGCCAGTTTGCATGAAAAGATACTACATATGATAAATACAGTATAGATTGAAATTAGGACCTTCTGCATGAAAACATTCTGTACCACTGAGCTGTGGTACTTCCTCATAATTACTGATTGAACTAGACAGCAGTACTTATAGAAGAGAAGACACAATTGAGATTGTTTGGATTGTCAGTTATATAGATTTATAATTATTGCAGGTTTATACTTCATTCTGAAAGGCCATTTACTCATTTCTATTGTAATGGTGGACAGTGGTTTTGAGTGTGAAAGAGATCCAAACTTTTAAAAAATACTTAAGCAAAACTTGATTCTAAAGATCAGCATATATTCCCAAAGACTTCAATATTTCTTTGCTCACACTTTAAAAGTATCACTATGCAGAGAATTGTCTGCTATGATTCTTTGATACAGAAGAATTCACTGGAGTTTCAGGTCCTGGTTGCCTTATAATTATCATGTCTGTAAGAGCTTATTGAATTGTAACGCAACCATCCATCAAAATTGTTTTTTCTGTTACAGGATATTAGTGTGCTTTGCAGTACTCTAATGAAGCTTCTTTCTGAACCTCCTAAATTCCTCTGAGCTCAGATTTCTTAAATGGAGTGTTTATTCCGGGTGGCAGTGGATTTATTGCTGCTTCTAGGATTCATGAGTTTCAGTCTTGGCTGGTCCTGATTTGTGTATTCATCCAAAGTTCCTTCTAAAAGGGAGGGGAAAGGGCTAGAATTAGACTTATCTACATTAAATCTGATGAAACTCAGGTGTTGTACAAGTCAGCCAGATGCCATTCCCTGTGAAACATTATCACTTAGGCTCAGTATCATAAAAACCATCTCTTTAACCCAGGGGTGTTCAAACTATGGCCCGTGGGCCAGATAGAGCCTTCCATGCCAATTCATCTGGCCCACACCGCCCTCCTCACTCTCAGAATTGGAAGTAAAATTTGTCATACAGGAATGTTTTACTTCCACTTCCGGGAGTGACAAGGGCAGCATGGGCTGGATGAATTGGTGTTGGGGGACAGATCTGGCCCACTGGCCATAGTTTGGACACCCCTCATTTAAGCAGAGAAAATGGCAGTCTAAAATCTATCTCATCCTACAAATCTGTTGCAAAACAGATTGCAAGGGGCATTTTATTTCTGGTTGGAGGAACCATGTGACTGGACCGCTGAACCACATGACTGGCCCACATCCCAAAAAGTTTGGGCACCCCTGTTTTAGCCTCTCATCTCTGCAACAGGCTTTGTGTCCCTCCCTTCCTTCCCTCCTTTTATTTTATTAGGAGTGGTGGGAGTTTTCAAGAAGAAAATAATTATCTAGAAAAGTAGTTAAAACTATTCAAGCATGAATGATGTTTCCTTACACCTTGTTAATTCACATTCAGTAATGCAAAGCAAAGCAGGTTCTTCCAAAATGGAGATTCTTTTAACTTAGTTACCCACTTTACAAGCCCCAGTGAATAGGGCAGGCCATATCAGCTAAACAGAACAGTTTGCCTTAGAATTCTTGGCTGTTAGCTGATGTTACTGCCATTAATGGAATGTATTATTATTAAATTTGCTGTTTATATAAAAAATTATAAGCCATTTCTACTAAATATTATGTATTAATAAATGTTTTGTTTGAGCCATAAAGATAATGGCCAATATGTGCAAGATTCTTGATCTTTTATTTATCTTTTTCTGAAAGATATTTTTTTATAGATCTTTTTCTAAACTCCGATTTTTTTGTTTGCATTTTCATAAGGTAACCCATTGTACGTAAATAACACTGTATGTCTACTTTAATACAGTCTATATTTTTCATTTGTTTAATGTTTTATTTGTTTAATGTTTTATAGGATAATGGCCAGTAATCAGCACAATAAATTTTGAATGACTAACTAGCTTAAATTTAACTACTTTGGCTTAGCTGCCTTGCAAACGAACTTTAAAGTCTTATTTTTGAATGTGAGTTTCCTTTAGGTTTCCCTTATAAATTCTTCCTTACTATAGCAGCATATGACCCAGACCCATGTCACATCTGATAAATCAGTATGTGCCTTAATCTCTCTGCACATATTATTCCCAGCACCCACTTTGATGCTATCAATGCTGATAGTTATCTACTCTAAGCAAGCATTTTCCTTACACTTAATTTGTCATGGGGGATGTTTTATATAGGCTGTCTAGAGGTAGAAGGATGGGTGTCAGCCTATCTTTCAATCTTGTCTTGTTGTGTGTAATGTTAGGAAATCTAATCTCTCTGACCTTTCTCCTTTCCTGTCTGCATAAATGATCCAGTAAAATTCACCAACTTCGCAAAATTCTTGCAAGAATGGAAATGAACAAAGTGTGTCAGAAGAGTAAATTCCCTATCCAAAGGAGTCAGAACCATTCATAGTAGACATAAATTAGGAAAAATTAGCAAAGAAAACAAGGAAGATCAAAGAAATTATTAATCTTAGGGAAGAGCAGGGAAATGTTATTGAAGGTAGAAAGTGGCCATGAGAAATTTCTTGGAAAATTCATTCTAATAATAGCAATAACAAATATATACTGCCACATGGCATTTAAGAGCATTCTCTTGGTATTTTCACAAGGTAAATAGTATTCCCCCCCCCCCAACATTTTACTGACCTAGGAACGATGGAAGACTGAATCAAGTTTGAATCTGTTAGGATTGAGCTCAGATGGTAAGCAAAGTTTTGGCTGCCTTAATCACTACACCATGGACCTCTCAGAATTTATATATTTTCTTCTATATGGTTTGGGACCTTACTGTCTGTCGGAGCGTCTCTCCCTCAGAACAACTCCCTGCATCACAGTCAGTGCAGCTCCAGGTGGTGACCGAAGGATGGCTTGAAAGTCTTTAACTAGAAATAGAGCCTTCTTGGTGGTGGCACCAACACCCATTGATAGGCACTAACCGGTTTGCACTGGATCACCCATACCGGTAGCAAAACTAGCTGGCCCTGCCCACCTCCCTGCCCTGCTTTGCCCCACCCATCTTCCTGCCCCACCCACCACCGCCTCCTCCTCGGAGGTGAACCCTCCATTTCACACTTCATCCAAGGCTTTTTCGGGGCTCTATTTCAACCAGAAGTGCTCAGCCACTCTGGAGTGGCTGGGGAGGTGCGTCAGGCTGAAACAGAGCCCCAGAAAAGCCTTGGACGAAGGGGGAGATGGCTTCGGAGGTTCACTATAGAGTGATGAAAATAGAAGAGGCTTCTATTTTCATAGCTCTATAGCAAAGAGCAGTCACATGGCCAACAGGCCATGCCCACCCAGTTACATGGCCACACCCACAGTGTGGTAGACATTTTTTTTTTGATGCCCACCACTGCCAACACTGTGGAACACACTACCAGTCGAGCTGTGCCAGGCCCCATCACTGGCTGTCTTTAAAAAGCAATTAAAAACTCTCTTCTTCAAGGAGGCTTTTCAGGGTGTTGTCCCTTTACTAATAAATTAGTCTGTCAGGCTGAGTCCCTATGCCCTCAGACGCCAATTACTTTAGTTTAGTTTGTGACCTATTTGTTGGATGTTTGTTTTGATCTGCTGTGGGTTTTGTTGTTATTTGTTATTTATTTATTTATGGTTCACATTTGTATGCCGCCCTACTTGCAGAGCAACTCAGGGTGGCTGACATAGTAATGTAGAACAAAATCACAGTAATCCCAACAATAAAACTACAGTAAAACACCAGATAACGATTGGATCGGATAACGCTAAAATCGCATAACGTTAAGTAATCTGGGGAGGAGAATTGGATCGAATAACGTTAAGGTCCTATGGGATGGATCGGATAACAACCACTAAAGCCTGTGCGGTTACAATGTATCTCTATGGAGCTTTAACGTTATCTGATCCACCCCATAGGATTTTAACATGGATCGGATAACACTAAAAATCGGATAACACCAAGACTTGTGGCACCAAGTTTTAGCATTATCTGGTGTTTTACTGTATGGGCAATCCAGTACAGATTTAAAAGGTTAAAAAATAAATAAAATAAAAAAATCACAAGAATAAAATAATTAAAAGACTTAAAAGAATTAGGAGAGAGAAGTAATTATTGGGTCAGCCAGCAGGCCGGAATTACGGTGTTACTGGCACCCCATATCTGTCCCACCAGCCAAGTCTTTACGCCTTTTCTGAAGGGCAGCAGCTCTGTTTGGAGATGCAACTCAATTGGCAGGAGATTCCATAGGGCCAGAGCGGACACAGAAAAATCCCTCCTTCTAGTGTTAGAGAGATGAGCCTCTATAGCCAACAGAACATTAGAGAGCCTCTCCGGTCCACTTTAGTGTGATGGACAGATGTTCTTGGGGTGGTGCGGTCTCTTAAGTATCCTGGCCCACTACCATGTAGGGCTTTAAAGATAATCACCAGCACCTTGAATTGCACCGGAAGCATACTGGCAACCAGTACAGATTTGTTATCTGTTTGTTTACCGCTCAGAGTGGGATACCACCCAAATGGGAAGTATAGAAATACAATTAATTAATTAATTCTTCTATACACATTCTGTATCAGTTTATATATCTTTTCTCAAAGAAAAAGAAGGGATAAGATTATGGAACATGGTCATTCAGTTCTCAGAGGTGTTTGTCATGGGATCCTACTCCTTAAACCACTGTATTATGCAAGGGAACTGCTCTATAGTTTTCCAGCCTAAAGACTACATGAATCTAATAAGTAAATGATAGTAACTGCCAGTTGCCAATCATGAATAGCTCCAACTCACATCAGTTTAATGCCTTTTCTTCTTCTTCAGCTCTTTAGTGAAGATCCTGATCAGATCCATTTTAGATACTAACTGTTCTTTGATCTGCCCGTTATTCATTTTGATTCCTTGTTTCATAGACTTTCCACTACCTGCATTGCCAGTTATATAGTTTTATTGCAATGATATACCATACTTACAAAACCATCTTGTTAAAGAATCATATTTGGGAAATGTCTTCATCATATATGATAATATACATCTCTGTCATTTGTAATTTGCCTTAGACTGGACCAGGGTATGGTCAAGGAATGAACCCCATTAGCCGTCTGGCTCAGATTCAGCAAGCCAAACGAGAGAAAGAACCAGAATATCTTCTTCTTTCAGAAAGAGGAGTGCCTCGTCGTCGAGAGTTTATTATACAGGTACCTCCAGTTTTTCAGTTCAGATTGGTGTTTATAATTCTTTCCAATCAAAGGATGTGAGAGGGAATATAATGAAAAGATACTGCTCTTGAATATTATTTAAACTTTTAAGTTTAAACTTCTGACATTCTCTTTCTATAAAATTGATGGAGTAAGCAGTGATCTCAGGGTATATAAGTTTCTCACTATAACCATATTTACTTAAAGTGTATGTGGTCCACATGGACCTCCACTACTTTAAACATGAAAAGCAACAATGTAAAGAAGGAAGACTGCTCTGCTATGTAGGAGGCTGGTTTTTCTTTTTAATGCTCTTTCTCATGCAAATAATTTAAACACATAAAAGTTGCCTTTTTTTCCTTCCTCTGCTTCACAGACAGAGCAGTGCAACTTTCATGTGTTGAAAACAACAGTGGAGAGGGTGGAGCTGTTTCCTTCCTCCATGTGGAGACACTTTAAGAGCAACAGAATAGGCCCTTTCTGAGTTAGTGTAGAATTGGCAAAAATGAAATTATCCATTTCCTCAGATGCAAGTCTTCATCCAGCTAGGAATTGGTAGCACATTCTTCCTGTTGATTATTATGACCTTCTTTTGCTGCACTAAAATAATTGCCCTAATATTAAGACTTTGACCATGAGCTACTTGTGGTATTATGCTTCAAGCAAAACACCTTGGTTGGGTGAGCAGTTTTACATTTACAAAGCTGTTGCAAAGGAGCATCTGACACCCTCTTGTGTGAGCAAACAAAGATAGTTGTGTGATCCATACACAAAACAAACATAGGAATAAGATGATACCTTTATTGGATCACTCAAAAAATCAATCATTGTGTGAGCTTTCGTGAGCCAAGAACACTTCTTCAGACCTACATACACTGGTTTCTTGTGGATAGAATTGGAAAATTATCAATAAAAGTCCCAAACATTCATGGCATGATAGTTCTGCCAGGTTCCCTTCTTAGAAATGAATGTGAAAAAGCAGCAAGCTGTATGAAAAGAGATTTACTCTTGTGTGAGTAATTCTCTGTTTTTGACACAGCTCCACATCCCCTCTCAAACCAAAACTACCAGTAGTTTAGGAGTAGCAGTCAGTAGCTCCCCAGTCAACTTTGCAGATACAGTACTGAATTATCTCCCAAGAAAGAGCAACACTTTTTTTTGTCCCACTGTTAATGTAGAATTGTGGCCTGGATATTTTAATCCGATGGTTATGCTGGCTAGGGATATTTGAAGTTGTAGTCCATTAGATCAGATTAGGGAGGCCTGTTATAACCTTTGGTTTTCTCCAAATTGAGCAAAAGCCAGTGGAAGCATTAAGAAGAATTCTGGAGATAACTTTGAGGATTTAGCAGTAAAGGGTTCAAAAGCTTCAAAGCGGCCGTGAGTCAACAGTTTCCTATCCCTGACCCACATAATTAATGAGCTTTGAACAGATCTGTATTTCCTTATTCAGTCCCTGAAGTGTTTACTTTGGTTTTTTTGTTTCTTTTGTCAAGTTTGACCTATTTGGTTTGTTATCTTTACCAAGACCCTCTTCATTTATTTATCTATGTTTTTTCATCTATGCCATCTTTGTTAAAAAGATACATTTTTGCTGACAAAATTTACTGTACATTGATGTCTGGCAATAGAATTTGCTGCTCCCAAATATTTTAAAAGCCAACTTTAATGTATTTATTCAGCAGTAAGTCACAATCAATTGTCTTCCCTGGCTCATCTAAATAAGGTTAGATCCTTTAGGTAAATAAATAAGGCTGAAAACTGCAAGCACAAATGTTCAGAGCTACTTTTACTTCTGATTTTGTGTTTGCCTTATACCATCACACTTTTTTTAATGTATAGGATGATAGTATCTCAGAAACATCTGTGCAACTCATATCTGAGAATGCATTTTTTTCCTGAAGCAGGAAAAATGTCATTGCCATGAATTTGTTTAAGGTAGATCCCAGCTTACCATGAAGTGACCCACACACTATGATCACGGAGCCATCTCCTGCAGCACATATGAAATGAGACATGCAAGATTTAACACCAGGACTGCAATGGACTGCCGCAGCATTGAGGATATGGATAGGGAACACCTTCACAGCCAGTCCATCTGGCATGGCCTCTTCCGCCTCCTTGACCGTTGGAACTCAGAGTTCTTCCTCCATTCATTTTGCCATTGGTCGCAGTATGATGGTTTGCAGTGGCATTTCCTCCACAGAGGGGACCATTACCCCACCTAAAGGGGCTCATCCAGTGTTGGGCTCCAAAAATGTTTACTACCACACTGTGGGCATGGTATGGTGGGCATGGCCAGGGGAAAAGCCCTGCATTGCACCCAAATTAGGATTACTTTATTTCAAAACTTGGATGGGCGGGGCCAGCCAGAATTTTTGCTACCAGTTCTGGCGAACTGGGGTGAACCTGCTGGTGCCCACCACTAGGCTCATCTGCCCATAGCCATTGTCTCCTTTAGGGAGTCAGTTTATTTACTTCCACCCAACACTCGGTGTTGAGTCGCTGGCTGTACGGTCTATTCCATTACTGTAGCAGGATGTCCGTCCAGACAGGCAGTAGTCCTAGCCTGTCTAATAATAAGAATGCATTCTAAGTCCTCTTTTGCAGGTGAAAGACCTCTTTCTGTCCATGGAAGAGACTCAGATTCAGTAGAAGCATCTTGCAAAGGAAGATTAGGAGAGCAGACTTTTTAGGCTTCCCACTCTTTATGTTTCTCATTCCTCTTCATTTCTCCATCTATGTCAGCTATAGCCACACTTTTCCAGAAAGTCCCCCAGGCTTGTGGAGCAGATTTTTGCAAGTACAAGGTACAGTAGGGGGGAGGGCAATTCACTGACCACCACAGGTTTTATGCCATCAGGAGTGTTCTGTGGGGAGAAAGTCTTTTCTGTCAGTTTAAGATGGAAACCCATTATTGTTATAAAGACCATCATCAAAAGTAATATTTAGGAAAAAGAGATACTGTTCTGCTATTACAATTGGCAACAATAAGTTATTTTTAACTCTCAGACACACAGGTAAGGCTTTTTCTGCTATAGCTGACGTAAAGCAAATGAGGTGATAAGCTGAACCTTCTATACTGCTTAATAGTAAAGTTAATGAAGGTTTCTGCTCTGTAATTATTTAAATAACAGCAAGCTATGTAACTATGTTATATAGTATGTGAATCTCAAGTACAGTCAAACCTCGTTTAGCGAGCGTTTCGCTTTGCAAAAAACTCACATAATGAGCGGGTTTTTCAAAAAGCGATCCAACTCGCATAACAAATATTTTTGCTATGCGAGTCGGACTCACATAGTGAAAATTTTCACTGTGTGAGTCAGACTTCTCCTATGGAAACATTCGTATAACAAGTGTTTCTTTGGGTAAAACTCGCATAACAAAAAAAATTCACTATGCGAGTTTTTCCCCTAAAAAAAGCTCGTTATGTGAATTTTTCCATTGGAATTTTCCCTATGCGAGTCTGACTCGCATAGCGAAAAATTTGCATAGCGAGCAGCCTTGCAGAACAAATTAAATTAGTTATGCAAGGTATTACTATACATGTTCCAGGTGAGGCTTAGTATTTTGAATTTCTTTTGATTTTTCTGTGAAAATTAAGCCTGTGTTTTAAATGCTCTCACTACTATCAGCAAAGCTTAACGACGTTTTACTTTGGTTGTGTCATTTACCTCCTTTCTTTGAAGGGTTAGAATTAAACATTACAGTCTAAGATATAGTATTTTCAAAATGTTCACACTGAAATCATGTCATACTAGACAGGTACAATCTCCCAGTAGATTTATTATGACCTTCAAAAAGTTATCAAAGTAAAATGTCTTTTGTATAAAGTACTTAAACCATGTTTTCATTTGTTTCAGTTGCATGTGGAAGTAAAGTATCTAGAGATAATATGTTCATTTTTATCTCACACAAAAGCAAGCTTCGATGTGATGAAATGGATCCAATTACTTATGCTGACCATTAGATAAACAAACGAAAACCTCTGATGACATTAGTTGCTGTTCTGTTCCCAAGTTAATTTCAGAAAGCTCTTTCTTTGTAGTCAGACCTTTAATCCCTGATAGAGGTTACAATAATACCTAAAGCATCCTTACAAGTCAGAGAAATAGCAGCCTCTGCATCATGCAATGGATTTTCACCTAATTATATATGTATTTAAAACATATTACCTCATTTCTGCTGCAGTTGTGAAAGTGTCTACTCAGATTTTAGCCCTATGAATTTCAAGTGAGATTTAGTCACAGACACACCTATATACAGTATATAGGAAAGCAGCCTTAATTTCATAATAATGTATTTTCTTAAAAGATCTTGAAAATGTGTTTGATAATGTGCACAATTTCAGATTTTCTTTGTTATAGTGTACTTTTTTGTTGAAAGAAGATATGGTATTTTTCTCTGCAAAACTACATATACTGTTTTATTTAACAATGGAAAAACATTTCAGATTTGTTTTTAAATGTGAAAAAAAAATATTCCGTGAAAAATGTTGTACATTTTCTTACATAATTTGCCATTTAGGGTATTTCCCTCCTATTTTCATAGGCAATCTGAGATATGTTGTGATAAGTCCTCTTCAGACAGTATTTCCCCATTCATTTGACTAAACAGAGCCATATCCTCTTCCTCTTCTGCAGGCCACCACAAGTTGAAGCAAGAATGTCTGATGCCTCTTCTGTTCTTGTAGGATTTTGGTACACATTAGAACTCAGCTCTTCTTGTGGAGGAGATACACAAGAAAGGCAGGGCTTACCAGTGCCTGCCATCAACCCATCATACATTTTTTACTTGTGTGGAGAAAGAGAACTGGAGTCTAAACGAGGCTGTAGGCATGCCTTGAAGTCATCAATTAGCTTTGCACCTAAGGAAGAGTTTGAATAAAGTTTTCCTCTGTACACAACTTAAACATGTGCACTGTGGCACGTAGGTTCAGTGGAAGAAATATTGGCTGGAATCCTATCAGCGTAATTTATGTAGCAGATCTCTGGTGATGTAATCATTTCCAGCCATGCTTTGCTGTTTCAGGAAATTAAAAGCTTCCCAGCTGCTGCTGCCTCTGTGTATCTCTATGCATCCTTTTTGTCCTGGGGCAGCCTTGGGGAAGTGCAGAAAGAAGGAAGAGTGATTTAAAGCAGGTAATTTGCTGATGCTGGAGAGCCACAGCATAATTTACGCCAACAGGATTCTGGCAGTTGTGATAATTTCAGATAGATGTGTTTGGCTTGAAACATGAAAGCTTGTTTTCATATATCCTAACATTATAGTAGTCTTTCTTTTGGTCCCTCCTCTTTTGGGGCTTGACTTCTTTTCTTAGACAATCTTTAATTTCTCTGTGAAGCAGAATTGGAAAGTATGCAATTGCTTAACAAATGAATGCAGGTGCAAAGTTTTAGGAAAAGAATCTTCAAACATTATTGCCTTTTGGCTGAACTCCAAAACCTAAAGGGTTTGCCAGAATTATTCCAGGTGTATCTTTAAATAAATGACCATGTTCATATTATTGATGCTTCCTGCTAGGTCAGAGTGGGAAATGAATTTACCACAGGAACAGGCCCAAATAAGAAAATAGCAAAAAGAAATGCAGCTGAAACTATGTTGCTTCAACTTGGCTTAAAAGCTTCTTCTCCACTACAAGACCAGACAGAAATGGTAAGGATTTGAATCTTTCATTGTTTCATGCTCTTTCAGATCTTTGTGGATCTGAATGATGATAAGTGATGTACAGTAATTATGTATTAATGGCTGGAATCCTGCAATCATCAACCACAGCAATGCTGGGGGTGGGGATAAAAAATTACTCCCATCCATTCCAAGGATCCCCAGGAATCCCCTTCATCCTAGGAATTCTTTGGGCGTTCCAGTGAAGGGAATGGTTTAAAACTGGAAAATTGCTGCCATCTGTTCTGGCAATAGTGATTACCTGGTGGTGGAAAGGGGGGGGGGGAGAGATAGGAAACTTTTAATTCCCTTGGAATGTTTTTGGCTTGGCTGCATCTGATGACATCATCAGAATTGCAAGCCATAGTTCTGCCAACTGGCTTCTAGCCAATATTTGTAGTGTATTGCAAGGTTTTTTAAAAAGAAAATTGAACTTATGTTTTAATTATATATGCCAAATGGATATATTTAAGTGTAGTGTAGTAGATAGAGTGATGGACTAAGATTCAGGAAGCCTTAAGTGGTGAAATGACTATTTAAATATATCATTTATCTTGAAAGCCTTGATAGGATCGATATAAGTCAGCTCTGACTTAACTGCACATAATGTAACATAAAGCCAAATGGATAATAAGAGTAAAAATAGTTGGATAGGTTATAATCCTTTAGGCATTAGACTATTCTTGTTGATTAAACACTGCAGCCCTTCCTACTTTCATTTCATCCTCTTCTGTGTTCTTATTTCTCTTTGTCAGTCAGAAGAGGTGATGGGTTGGAGTGGCCAAAATGTTGGATATCCTGAATCATCAAATAATAGTAAGTGCCACTTCTGCATTCACATTGATTTTTATTTTCATTTCTATTTTGGGTTTTGTTACTCTAAAATCACTGTTCTTAGTTTATTGTGAATAATTTGGTTACCTAGAATCAAATACAGTGGAACCTAGGTTAACGTAATTAATGTGTTCTTCAGGACATTTCTTACAGCGAAAATTACTTTAACCAAATTTCTCATAAGAATGCAGTGAATGCAGTTTTCCATAGGAATGCATTGAAAATCAAAATACCGTAACCAAAACGTGGTTTCCCATAGGAATGCATTGAAAACCAATTAATCCATTCCAAAAAAATCCATAAATTGAGCCACTATTTTCTATGGATTTCCTTTTGCTGTGCAATTTTTATGTTAACTGAGCCATTTGTTAACCAAGGTTCTACTGTAAATGAATTTTATTTTTTCTGATATATGTCTGGTTTAAAGTCATATAAATGTACAGTCTCATGAAAAATAACAGTAACTTGTCTTTGCTTGCTAAATGGAGCTTCTGAACATTTTGGAATGCATTATCTGTTGTGCCAAATGCTCAAATTTTGGATTAGTTTAATATATTTGTAATTTTTGCTCTGTAGTTAACAACCTGATAGTATCTGATTAAAGAAGAGCCCTGGTGGCGCACTGGTTAAACTGCTGTACTGCAACCAAAAGATTGTGAGTTCAGTCCTGACAAGGGCTCAAAGTTGACTCAGCCTTCCATCCTTCTGAGGTTGGTAAAATGAGGACCTAACATGTTGGGGGCAACATGCTAATTAACTTGTGAACCACCCAAGAGTGCACTAAGCACTATGGGGCACTATGGCACCCCAAAGCACTGATCAGTCAAGTTACTGACTTAGGCTTCTGGGAATTGAAGTCCACCCCCCGTGGGGCATGGGCCCCATGCTGGGAACCACTGCTATAATTTCTGATGCTCTATATTAGTGTTTCCCAACCTTTAGTTTTTGGACTTCAGCTTCCAGTAGCCTAAGTCAATTTCCCAAAGCATTGATCAACCAATGTACTGATTTAGGCTTCTGGGGATTGAGGTCCCCTGTTGGGCATGTGCTCCACATTGGGAACCACTGCTCTAGATCCTGTCGCTGCTGAGTGCTAAAGAGAAGCTTTTATATAGCTATGAATGTTAGGCGATCCAGATTAGAGTCTGAGCTGGTTGCTACCAAGGAGAGTGGCATACAAATCTAATAAAATAAATAAAAATAAATAAATATGTATGTATGACAAATATTTTTAGAATAGGAATCAACCCAGTAAATGCAACAATTAATTTCAATATATTTTTAAATACTACAGTTTTACAATTAATGGTTAGTGTCTCAACATAGATTAGAGTACATGAAGAAAAGCATATGCATTCCCTAATCCCAAAAGTTAATTCATGTAAATAGATCTTTTTCCTCTGAAAAAGGCTATGGTGAGTAATTAAATTCTATAGTTGGTGTCTGAACGGAAAGAAATCTGTGTTTCCCGAGACATTTTCTGGGTGATGCATTGGAAGGAATGTTTTTAGCAAATTAATTATGGGTAACCTTTTGACTGCTGGTTCTCTTTGCCAACTACTGCTCCCAGGTCATTCCTCCGATCTGAAAATCCAGCAGAGGGAAACATGACCAACCGAAGAGGAGAGATTGTGAAAAGAACTAGTGGATGGGGAAATGATAGATTCTCCTCTCTTCATTTTTAGACTCTTATATGTATTTACCTTTTATGTCCTATTCAGTTATTCGAAGAGGGTTAATCTTGAATAAATAAATAAATATGTAAAGAAAAAAGAGCACTAGCCTTCCTTTCTCTGTTGTTAATTTCCTACATGAAGGACAGTAGGTATGGAAACTTCCCATACCCTGATTTTCAAAGTCTCCAATCTCATAGACTCACCTGGAGTAGATTGTCCCCTCTTCAAACGGTTGCCCTCTATAGCAAAAGGAGGGGGGAAATCAGATTAAATCTTCTCACATTTTCACATTAGCCCTTTCCTGCATATCTGAGTACAGTTATAGCATATAATCAAAATTCTGTATCCACTGATGAGGAAACAGTTAGCATTTCTACCATTAGCAATGGTAAAACCAAACAAAAGTATCTTCACAACTGAAAACGATGGCTGGTATTGACTTGCCAACAAAAGTTGGATACCATGTGTTTATTCCTAGTATCAGAAATCATTAGCCCCTGAGTACCAAGTGCTCTAGGAAACAGGGACTAGAATGTATGGTTGCTCTGCTTTTTGTTTCTCCCTAGGCATCTGATTGGCCACAGCAGAATCAGAATAATGGGCTAGGTAGGCATGTTGTCTGATCCAGGAAGACTTTTCTTATCTTTTTCCAGCTGGCTAGATAAGCCACTCTAGGGTGTGTGTGAAATAGGTGTATCTGCTGCCATAGTAATAGGAGTATGGAACCATTCACTTTATTATTCAATTCTGTACTACATTTTGTAGTGGTTTTGTCTGACATTTCTAACTAAATTCAGTCCACGTTCATTGCTTCCAACAGTCTTATATTTAGGTAAAAGCACCCTTATTTCTGGTCCTGTTCTTATGCCTTTAGCACAAAAACTCAAAAGAGGTGCTTCTGGGTTGATAACTACCAGACAACTGGGTAGAACCACATGATTCTCTACAGCTTGGTCAAGAACAACTATGACCAGTGTGGAAAGCTTTAAACAGACGGTGTGTCGGGGTAGGAAGATCAAGAGCTGATCTAAGATAGGGGTTTTCCCTGTAGATGGTAGCCTGTGTGAATGTGGAGAAGAACAAGCTATCTCCCATATGATACAATACCCATCAATGTGCACTGAGGAGGACCTTATGTTGGCAAGAGGAAGTACTGTTGATGTGGGCAGATGTCATTTAGTTTCTGTCTGTTTTATATATGTTGGTTTTAGATTTGTATGCTATTATATACTTGTGGTGCCTCTGACATGAATAAAGAAATAAATACAAAAACAAAGTAAGTGAAGTTTTCCTACAACCTGTCTTCATTGCAAATTACTCTTATGTGTGGTAGTATATTAAAGGACCAGAAGTGGGAATAGGAAAGAATGGCATAGAAAGTGTCTTGATAATAAAACATAATCCCCCATTCATTTCTCTGAGGGTCCATCTGCAAAAGGCATTAGCTATCCATGTTTTACAGAACTCTCTAATGGTTCTTTAAAATGGTCCAACTTCCATATCCAAATCTGATCTGAAATTGTGATGTACAGTGCTGAAAAACAGTGATATTTTCAATATTTTCTATGATATTCTGATACAACAAGACTCTGTAGAGTTTCCGCTAAGCTCAATTATCAAAAAAGACATCATAATTTGGCATCACTTATTTTCTTATTTAGTGTCATTTGTATAAAATGCCACCTTGTTCAGTTTTGTTTAGCCCTGATCATAGGTAAAGAAATACAGAAAATAGCCCATGTTCAAAATAATGCTTTAAAAAACAAAATAGCTCTTACAAGTATCATTGAGTTTTTGCAACAAGAGAAGAATATATTTCACCAAATTCCTACATTAAATATGGTCTTTCTGTATATCAGTCAGGGCTCAATTCTGTCTACATTTGAAATGCCCATGTGAAAACCAAAAACCATGGAAAATCTTTTATTTGAAAACACTTGTTTTTCTTCCCTAAGTCATTTATTACTTTGGACTTCTGCATGAAATCAGGAACTTTGTTCCTTAGGAGTCCAGCTGCTCCTGCTGTTTTTTCACCATCTGAAATCATAATCATCTGTTTGTGACACACTAATCATTTTCACAGTAACTAATTGTGACGTCACAAACAGATGATTATGATTTCAGGTGGTGAATAACCAGCAGGAACCAATGAACTCCTAAAGAACAAAGGAGAATAAGCATAGAGAAAAACAGATATTCATGACAAAACATTTCCCCTCATGTTTGTGTGAATATAGTTTTTGCCCCTGCTTATTGGACAGCATCAAAAATATTTAAACCTCTATTTACTAAAGACTCCTAGAAATAAATTATCAATAGATGAGGGAAAATAATATAGTGACATTTTTAGAATATAATTATATACTTGATTGTTACTGATACTTTTGTATAAGCAAAAATAAGGTAGATATTTATGAAGTTCCACATGCTTGCAAACTTTCAACTGGGGGGGGACATATTTGTTATGCATTTATAGATCTTGTGCTGAATAATTCTGTCAATTGTTTCTTCTGAACATCCATACATTTCTTTTAATCCAATAACAGGGGATGATTTAACACTTGTGAATTTTCGTTGAATGGTAACTCATCATTTCAATATTCACTTAAATGTTTTCAGTATGCTCAAATCAGATCTGCTGGGCAGAGACACGGTCTTTTACATTTTATGGTCTTCCTAGCGTATCTCAAATGATAACATTTATAATGAATTATAATTCAGTTTATTGACTTACTTTAGACTTACTTTTGGATTTGTGAAGTTTAGATATGTTTTTCTTTGTGGCCTGTGAAGTGCCACCATTGTGTGCTGTACTTTTAGACCATTTCCAGGAACTTTAAGAGCTTCATCTAAGTCTCAGCATTCATACCTCACCCATACAAGATGGAGAGAAACCCCATTTAAAGGACAGGGTGGATGGGTTCTTCCAAACACTTTAGGAATGGCATATCTACTGAACTTCTGAGTTCAGTTGTCCTCACATTTCTGCTGTTGTACAGATTTGTCCTGATTTGTATATAAGTTTAGCATGCACGGTTTAATAAAATCTCTCTTCCAAGACGCAGCTTGCTCTATGGTCATCTTCAGAAGGCACCTCTGGACGTTTCACTTCTGCTTTTGATTACAGTCTTTCACATCCCTTAGGTTCTTTACACACATACCCTCATAGAACCATCAACTCTTATTCTTTAACTTTATAGAGTACAGAGAATGCATTCACTTGAAACTATCTCCCATATGTCCCTTTTCCTAATGAACCCATGAAAAGCTGGCAACTAGACACTCCTGTAGTCCTCTTTCTTGCTACAAAGGTTTGTCCTTATTTTCCAGATTTTTGTCAGTGTGCTGTCTATCAAATGGGCAGAGCTCTTTGTCACCCATGCTGATATTAATTGGTACCTTGGGAGTGACTTATATTTTCTCCCCCTCTTACTGTATTTTTCTGGATGGAGCAAGTATACTGTATCCCAGAACCTAGGAATCTTCCATTCATTTTATTCTACTCAGAGGTCCTGTCGTATCTTCTATTGCTGCTATGGCTTTTGCATTTAAGATTGCACTCCTGGTTATGGTTAATGGGATAATAAGCAAGGTCTGTGTCCTGCCTCCCTTTGCTGCACATTAATATAGATAAGAGATTCTTCAAGAAGACATCGCCTTTGTAGTTAAAGTTTTCTTTCATGTCATCTTGAACAGGGACATTTGCTTTCCTTGTCCAGGTTGAGTGGTTGTAGACATGTGCAGTATATTATAGAGAATCCAAAGGCTCTCGGTTTGTTTACATTCACAGACAGCTGTTATCTCATCTTTCTATTGCCCTAAATTTGTATGCATAGACTTTTCCTAGTGTTGTTTGCTGGTTTGTTTCCAAGCCCCTATAGTTTCTGTGGTGGTTCTGCACGTCTCTTTTATTTAGCATTATCTTATTATGAATAGATGCTGCTGTTCCTTTGTAATTTTTTGTTAGATTGAGTCACCCATATTATTGGTCTTGCCCAGTTTTTGTGGTGGCATTCTTTTTTAAAAAAAAACCCAGCATAATCCAATCTATAGTTTATAATACCTGTTACAAATGATTTAAAAAAGCACAATGTATGCTTTGGTTTAAATTTAATATTTTTCATGTTACAATTGTAGATAAGTATTATTTATAAGCAGAAGTTGGTTTATTCAGAAAAAAATAACAAGCAGCTACAAAGAAAAATTTTTAATTAACATTTTTAACTGCAGTATATATTGTAAATACTTTAATATGTGATAGGTATTGTAATCAAACAGAATCACACAACATTGTTGTGTTGGTACTTTTTTTGTAGTACATTAATTTGACGAGGTGAATCACAAGGCTATATTGTTTTCTGTTGTGAAGCCCTCATTTAGTTCCTTTATTATAGCGGGAGTATAGAGTATATGATGTTATTTAAAACATGAGTATGTTATAAATACCTTCCATGGTTGATAGCTATGGCAGAAACCTCAAAGGAGTATTAAGTGACATAATTTGTTGACATGTGTAGAGCTTCCAAATCTTCAAAACAAAAGGTGTTGCATAAGTGGAAAGTCATTGTCATTATTGCTAATTGAATGATGTTATTACAGTAATGTGGATGCAATTTAAAAACATATGGTATATTATAGTAGAGAGCTTTTTATTCATCCTATGCTCCATAGTAGTTGTTTTAACATTTAAAAAGATTAGTAACCTGGAAAAATTCCCAACTATTGTTCCAGACAGCAGTTAGATATTTGGGTGGATCATTTTAAAAACACTGGAAAGGCTGAGAGAGCATGTGAAATGTTTATTTGAAGTGATATTACATCAGAGGACTAGACATCTGTACTTTTTGATGTGGTTTTAGAAGGTTTATAGTATTGTACAGGAATTTAAATAGGGTTTCCTTTACAATATTAATTCTGTTGTTATTTCTGAAAAAATGTGGCTCTACCACCCTTAGATTTTCTGCTGGAGTTATTGAATCTATATATATTTCCTCAATGGCAACTGAGTTTATATTAGAGCAGCATTCAGGGAAAATGAGAGCACTGTCTTCTGCATTTGTTTGCTGTTAAATTTGCCAACAAATATGCCAAAGGGGTTTGAGTGTGTGGTGCTAATGTGCCTGTTAGATCACTGTTTTCCTATTGTAGTATATTACCTCGGTTACAAAACAAAACGTTGTGGTGTTCCTCTGATTGTTATGTGGCAAATAAGGGCAGTACTCTCATTAGAGTCATCTGTCTAATTAAACAAGAAAATTCAATATATTTCACCCCACTAAAATGTACTGCTCATACCTAGTCTGGGCAGTTGCATGAGTAAAACTCTGCTGAACCGCCCCAAATACCCATGTAGATTGCACAGTGTTGAGCTCCTCATGGGAAACACACAAGCAGAACATAAATGCAGTACCACCTGAACCCCATTCTTTTCAATAACTGCTATGAGGGTCAATACTGCATGTGGCCCTGGGGCCCCCACAAACTGTATAGGTAATGTGTATAGTCAATAGAACTGCTGATACTCTTGTTCATGAATTTGTCTAATTGACTTTTAAAGTGTCTAAGTTGATGGTGCAATAAAAACAACTACAAAAAGCCATGTGACCCTTGTACCCAGTTCGAAAGCTGGGGAAAGGGATGTTTATATCTTACTGCACCATCAAAAACCATAAGCTAGTTTCCAGCTCCATACAGATCTTCATCAGGCTGAGCATTAAAGAGCTAAGGGTGGTACAGAAGATATATGATTGTTGCAAATCATGTCCAGATGTGTAGGCCAGACTTTTTTGTGTACGGTAAGCTTCAAAATAGGGGCTACAGACTCAGGTCAGAGGTATTCAAATTTCACTTCTGGTGATATGGATTAGAATGTTTCTTCTAATCTTGCTAGACAAATGGTTCTAAATCAGCCCCACCCCTCATATCAAAGCACATGGTCCCAGTTTGGCAGGCAATTGAGACACATAGAAACAAGGTAAACCATGTGTTAGAACAGTCATTTATATGCTAGCTAAACCAATTGCAGCCAAATTAAAAGTATTGTCTAATTTTTCTTCTTCTTTACTTCCTCTTCTACCATTTTGGGTGCCGAAGAAGATACAAGGTTCTTGTTCTTGCACTACTAACACCCTATTGTACCACCTCTCACTCCATAGACACAGGTTGCACTTTGAGAGGCTTTCTGGTAGTTGGAGGAATACATTTTCCTTGGTTTTTCAGTATATGAAATGTGCATATCTATCCATTATTTTTGTAACTTGTATGGTTCTTCTGCACCACACACAGTTCTGTAGTGCTCAGTCTCATAAAGACCAATGTGGGGTCAAAAACTAGTTGGTGTGCTGATAAAGATATTTCCAATGTTTGCCTTCAAACTAGTGTTAATCACTCCATAATGATGTAGCACTGCTCTTGGATTTTGTGAGAAATAAAAATAGCAATGTTATGTAATAAAAATATTGCACATCAGATAAATTTATATTTACCTTGACTACACTGCATATGAATATAGAAAGCTGCTTTATAGAACATCTATCTTAGCAGTGTCTTCTTCTGACTAGCAGTAATTCTCCAGGATCTAAGGTTAAAGTGTTTCTTAGTCCTGCTATCTCATTTCCTTGAGTAGATATACTGGGAGGTGAAGTTAAACTGTAGCTTCCCAGTACCATTGGCATATATTTTGGTTCTGGCACAGTAGTTTGGACCATTTCCTTTGCCATGTCTGTTGCTGTCCTAGGTTAAAATCTTACATTTCATCTTCTGAATAACTACTGAAACAGAAAAGTCTGGTGAAATTATTCAGTCCTGGAAGATGGTCACCAGAAGTATCACCCTTCTAAGAAAGAAGCAGAAGTTTCTGCGTTAGCATCATTTATAAAAATTGTGATGTTTATGAACATCAAGTGCTTGTCTTGAAAACAAACATTTTTCAACAGAGTAGTCTTATTTTAAGAAGTGTTCTGTTTAATAATGCTTAATAATTGGAGGTGTAATCAGAATCATCTTCCCTTTTGTTTTCAGCACCAAAGGGCATTCTCCATCTCTCACCTGATGTTTATCAAGAAATGGAAGCCAGCTGCAACAAAGCATCTCCTGGTACCCCTAGAAACTATTTTCCATCAAAGGAAATGAGCCAAACATCTAGTTCTTTCTTCAACATGTCTCCTTCCACTAATAGTACAGCTACCATTGCCAGGGAACTGCTCATGAATGGAAATTCCCCAACTGCTGAAGCTATAGGTCTAAAAGAAATGTCTCTCCCTTCCCCTTATTCTACGGTTCAACCTTCAAAACAGCTGGAATATCTGGCAAGGATTCAAGGCTTTCAGGTATGGGTGGGTTGGAATAAAATGGCAAAATACAGTTGTAAGCAATGTGGGGGCTCCAGTATAACCTGTAGCTTCCCCCCCCCCCTTTATGGGTGTTTGTAGGTCAGTTTTGCTGGAAAAAGTGAAAAGGTTATAATAATTAGCCACTTTTGATAACAGTAGTGAAGACAGAGCTTGGAAGGTTGTTGTTTAAAGTAGTTGCAGTTTAAAGCCAACCCTCTACCATACTTAAGCAATATTTATTTTAAAAAACTGTTAACTACTTCCAAGCTCTGAATGAAAGACAAAAGAAATAAAGCTCATCAAGTCTTAGTCTGGGTGTAGCTGAACACAGTTTTAAAAGAATGAGGAGATTGCTAGCTGTATAACAAAGTGGCTCAGTGGATAAATCTCTCAGAAACTTTTACCTTTGAACTGTTGTTGCAGAGTCAGTATTCAAATCCAATGATAGCTTGCATCACCAGAAAACTACTTCCACACATGTAAAAGATGATGTTGGGGTTTTTTTTTCATACTGATTTTCCCCAGCTCACTGCAGAGCATTTGTGCTAGGGGAGAAAGATGAGCCAAGAAAGTCCCATTCTGTGCACTTTCAGATATAAGGATCAAAGAAATCAGATTTGTTTGCACGATATGTCAAGCCAGGGTTCTTTGCAAGCACTGTTCTGTCATGAATAGCCAGCAAGTTGGTACATACTGTTCCATTGCTCCTGCTTGCAGCAAGAACTGCTAAACAACCAATGAAGCCTCATCCTCTTTATCCTGTTGTCCAGTTTCCTGTCTTTGGTTTGTTTCTTCTCACCAAACTAGAGGGGGAAACCCAAGAACAAACAACAGCTATTTCTCTGGTTCTAAGTGAGGGGAGAGAACAGAAATGGATAGCTGCCCACTGCCAACAGCCCAAAGAAATCAACTAATCCATACATCATCCCTTTTGTAAACATGTTTGAGGTCTGATCTGGTCTCTTGCTTTATTCTGCACTTCACTTTCTTCTTTTGTTGTTTTGCATTTCCTTCCTTCATTTTTCCATGTAGGGTTGATTCTCTTCCATATCCTCCTTTAGTTTGTAACTCTTTTTAATATATAAAAGTTATTTCCAATATTTATCTGAAGAATGGCTATATGTGTGCAGTTGTCTGTGGATGAAGTGTAAGGATCTACTCATTATCTTTCCCAGCTACCACATGAAGGCCAAATGCCTTCCCTCTGGTGTGAACAAAATTCAGAAATCTACTTTACTGTTTTAAAAAGCAAGCACCCTATTTTATTCCATTACATGGAGCAAGACTGTTTTTGATTTATCAGAAAACTTCTCTGGACCACACCTTAAGCTGTTTTTACAACTTTTCAATTGTGGTACACAATTAAAAGCATTTTGATCAAATCAAATCAACCTATAAGGATGATGAAAGCATTTTGCTGTTTGGGAGAAAGCTTCATGTTTGCAAAAAAGAAATGATAAGCCCCACTGAAAACGGGAGGAAAGGACATCATGCACTTACTACATGTACATAACAGCTGTTGTTCAAACATTTTTTATTACATGCTTCTAGGATATCCTGACTCCAAGGAAGACAGATATTACAAGTTTGCACTAGAGTCAATGTGTCAATGAGTGCTGGAGATTTTGTGTCATTTATCTGCATACTGGATCGGACAAAACTCTATGATAGAAAATTGATTCCTCAGACATTCATTATCTCTGACGTTTTTCTTCTACGTTGTGTCGAGTCGCTTGCACCTAAACTAATTGTTTTGTTTTCACAGAATCAAAGCACCTCTCTTTACTAGGCACTGATTCTATATACCCGTAATGGTGAACTTTGGCACTCCAGGTGTTCTTGGACTTCAATTCCTAGAAGCCCATGTCTCTGTGAATCCACTTGAATGGGTTTACTGCACGTATGCTCCAGGTGTTCTTGGACTTCAATTTATTTATTTATTGGTCACATTTATATGCCGCCCCACTCACAGAGCGACTCAGGGCGGCTAACATGGGGTCATAGAACAACAATAAAACAGACAATCAGTAGTAAAATTTGTCAATACAATCCTGACCAATACATAAAATTTAAAGAGGTTAGAAATTTAGAAAAGTTAAAAGATTAAAAGGTTAAAAAGAGAGATAAAAGAAGGATAAAATTCCCAGAAGCCCAAGTCTCTGTGAATCCACACTAATGGGAATTGAAGTTCAAGAACACCTGGAAAGTATGTGCAGTAAACCTGTTCAAGTGGATTCACAGAGACTTGGGCTTTTGGAAATTGAAGTCCAAGAACACCTGGAATGCCAAGGTTCACCATCACAGCTCACAACATCTTATCATTCCCCTCTCTCTCATTCTTTCTCAAGCTTGAGAAATAGAATCCTTGTTTCCTCTTTTCCAAATTGTTTCTGATCAATTGTTTCTGATTCTTCATGAACCTCAGCTGACAGTCTCTCTAATTCCCACTTATTTCTTTACTGTATCAAGAAGCTGGAGATTTTGGCTTCCTACCCACATCGCCTTTTGTTCAGTTTAGCTTAATACCTTGGCTGGCTGAGTTTTTGGAAACAGCATGAAGCTCTGTACTGGATCACTGAGCACCGGGGGAGAGCGTTGAACAGAATCTCTGTGGGAAATGGCTTAGAGGGCTGTCAAGTGCCTATCACCAGTCTTTTTGCCATCTGAGTAGAGAAAGTGCTTTCTTTGTAAGATTTTTAGAAGCTGCTTCCTTTAACAAGTTAGCTTTATCATGCAGGTTTCCCAATTAAGAAAATGGTACATTTACCAGCATGCCCCCTGTTTTATGTTTCTTGATCACTTCCGAGTTGTAGGTTTTAAATATAAATATTTATTAGTTCCTGTTCTCCATGGACAATAATCATTAAGCTTTCTGTTTCTTAATTATAAACATAGCTTTGGTCTCCATTGACATACATGTAAACAGTTCAGTTCTTGTAAATTCCATTTTTAAATTAACAAAATAATCAAAACCTCTCAGTAGGCAAGAATAATATACAACAATAATAAAAAACAAATGTATCCATATTAAGTTTGTAAACCTTATTTGGCAAATCTCTGACTACTAGAGGATGTATCTTTTTTAAAATATATATATTTTATTTAACCCTTCAGAAATTCATTTTATGTATAAAACACACATGTGTTGCTAACCATAAATATTTCAAAACTATTGGTACCACTATATATATTTTATCCTTCTTTTAACTAGGCAAGCTTATTAAATTAATCATTGTGTTTTATTATAGTCCTCTGTTATTAAAACAGCAATCCTATATTTTGATTCAGTTCAAATTAGTGAATTGTAGTACAGTACTGGGCAAAAATGTTGAAGAATCTGAATAAGGCATTCTTATCATTTAGACGAGGAGTTCTCAACCTTTTTAAGGCGGAGGTTGGGTCACTCTCCCTCAGACAGCTTTGGGGGCCAGATGGCCATTTTGCCCTTCTTCCACCACATGGCACTTCCTGGTGTGGTGGAGGCAGTGGGGGGGGGCACATGAAATTGTGCTGCAGGCCACGTCCGGCCCATGGGCCACAGGCTGAAAATCCCTGATTCAGACTTGGGCTTTATTATTTAAGCCACTTGATTGGAGATTTGTTAAACAAAATCAGCTGCACATAAAAGAAGGATTTTTAATGGCATGCCATTTCATTCATCACTTTTATAACTTGAATAGAAACCACCGGGGGGGGGGGGATGAAAAATGAAATATTCCAAATATAGTAATTTGTGTAAATATCTATTTGAATTAGTCTTTTTAAAAATACATTTATAGATCACTTGATTTAATATTCCTGGCACCTAACAGTTGACATGATTTATTCAATAGAGCAATTACTTTGGCAAAATTCCAACTGGAAGTACAGTACTGGGGTACCTCACTTAAAGAGCATAAATCGAATAAATCAAATCAAATCAATCTTTAAGCAAGTTTGCTCTTTAAGTGAAACACCATTGCAAGTAACCAATTGTTACTTCTGGCAAGGGGGGGGATTACGAACTCCGATTTAGTTGTTAAGCGAGTTTTTGGTTGGTTTTAATTGTTAAGCGAGGCAGCCATTCAGAGAAAATTCTGCTCTTTAAGAGAGTTAGTCTCTAAGCGAGCCACTCTTTATGTGAGGTTTTACTGTACAGTACTGTATCTGGAATTTGTTAGATGTGCCATGGCATCCTTGCACTTGTTTGCTTTACTCATGGGTAAAGTGGTGTTACACCAAAATGAGTCTGTCAAGGAAAACTCAATTTCCCATCTCTCCCCTTGCATTGCCTTCCTACATGAATTACTCTGAGCAGTTTTCCCTACTTTAACTCTGATCCTGGAAGTGAGACAGATTTTGGAGCAGAAAGGAATTGTTTGCAGAAATGAAGTATTTTTCTGCATAGTATTTTATTCCTAGTATTGTGAGGAAGCTGTCTTCTCCCATGGCTGTGTTTTCATGTAGGTGTTGTTGAATGTTTAAGTGACTACCTGTTGAGGAGAAAGCATCAGAGTGGTGTATCATACAGCCTGAGATTTACTGGTCAGAATGCTGTAATTTGGCATAATAAACCTCACTAAAGGTGCCCCATTGAATCAATTGAGATTTGGTGAATCAACTACTTCATACGTTCCACTGATTCAAATTGAACTATTCTAACTGCAACTTAGCATAGTAAGTCACCAGAGGTGTGCAGAGCACCATGGGAAGGCACTGGACAGTAGTGGTGGGGGTACCTATGGGAGGTTGGGGGGAATATCATACATTGCTATTGGTGCCCCAGAGTGCTAGAGGGGAGGGCGGGGTGGGACAAAGCCTGATTTCCCGATATACCAGCACGTGCCTGTAAGTCACTCTGTAAGTTAATAAAGGTAAAGGCCCCCCATGCTCGAAAGCCAGTCATATCCACCTCTAGGGTTCAGTGCTCATATCTGTTTCATAGCTGAAGAGCCAGCACTATCTGCTTTCTGCAGACGTTTCTGTGGTCATGTGGCAGGCATAACTAGACATCGGAGTGCACAGAACATTGTTTACCTTCCCACCAAAGTGATCCCTATTTATCTACTTGCAATATCTTGCTTTCAAACTGTTAGGTTGGCAGGAGCTGGGACAAAGACGGGAGTTCATTCCGTCCTGCAGTATTCGGGGATTGAACTGCTGACCTGCCGTTATCCAGTCAGCGTCTTAGCCACTTGAGCCGCTGCATTCCTGTGTAAGTTAGAGTAGGCACATTTAGATCAGGGGAACATATGGGGAAGGTGACTCATTGATTCCTTGGGACTCTTTATTAGGCTAAGCAATAGGAATGTGACAACTGAATCAGACCCCATTGGTCCATCTAGCCCAATATTGTCATTGCTGACTGGTGATGTTTTTCCAGGATTTACTTGGCATTTGTTCCTAGCCCTGCCTGGATATGTTGAAATTAAAACTAGAACCTTTTGTGTGCAAAGTATATGTTGTGATACTGGCTTGTGATCTTTTTCAGTATATTATCTGGTGTTCTTCATAGTCTGCTATCCAAATACTAACCAGACCCAAAACTACTTAGCTTCTATACTGTTCACTGTTAGCTGGATGACTGATTTCCCAAGGTAAAAAAAAAGGTGTTGAAAATCATTGGTATAATTAACTAGCTGGCCTTCTTTGTAAGAAAAACATCATTTTGCAGATGCAAAATAGAGTGGGTTTTTTTTTTCAGCTTTGAAGAATTAAATGCTATTCAGAAAGGAAATGAGATTCTTCTAGATGTTTATAGGGAAAGACAGTGAATCTTTTTGGGCAGACTTGAATGCATGAACTCAGTGTTGTTTACCAAGAAGAAAAATGAATCTCTTTGGACTAACTTTGAAAGATGTATGAACTCAGTGTTGTTTATTTCTTAAGATACAGATAAGCAAGGAATATCACAGACCAATGCCACTGACCTTCTGAAATCTAAACTACTGCATAAGCAGCAATTAGCATAACATTTCTAAATTAACTGAAAGATAGGCTTATAAGATAGGCTTATATATGAATGTTTGGGTGCTTGGACTTGATGGTGCTCATCCTCTAGTTCGCTCATCTTAACACCAAGCAACAGAGATAAAGTCCTATTTATAAAGGATGCCCTGCATAGAGACCACTGTCTACATCTAGACCAGTGTTTCCCAACCTTTGGTTTTTTTAACTTCAATTCCCAGAAGCCTGAGTCAATTCCCCAAAGCACTGATCAGCCAATGTACAGTCAAACTTCGCATAAAGAGTGGCTCACTTAAAGAGTAACTCGCTTAAAAAGCAGACTTTTCTCTGAACGTTCGCTTTAACAAATAAAACCAACCAAAAACTCACTTAACAAATAAATCGAGGCTCGCAATCCCCCCCCCCCCCCCGAAATCACAATTGGTCACTTACAATGGTGTTTCGCTTAAAGAGCAAACTTGCTTAAAGAGCAATCCTGTGGAACACATTATGCTTTTTAAGCTAGGTACAACTGTACTGATTTAGGCTTCTGGGAATTGAAGCTCCCTTGTGGGGTGCATGCCCAACATTGGGAATCACTTATCTAGACCCCTTTATTCTGGATTACATGTGGTTCGATTCACTAAGTATTTTAAATCAGTGGGACTTGTTAGCATTTATTGCTTGAGTTTGTTACATTTATATGTCAAGTTTATTTTACATTGAAGCATAACAACTACAGATATCTCGTTAATTTCAGCCTGTACATATTGTTTTTGTGGTGCCTGCATTAGCCCCACAGACTGATGGACCAAAACATCTGCAACAAAGCCATTCCTATTCCCTTAAAAGAACCTCTACAAATAAACTTTTTTCACCCCTGATTATGATCAAGCAAGTCATATGCAAAGTATCTCTCTGTAATCCACAAGAAATATGAAGTTCATTTAGATTCAGACCTCCCTGAAACCATTCCAAGGGGCTAAATATGGATAGGCAGCTTCTAGCAGGCGGGGACTGCTTTATTCCATTCCCCAAACTCAGTTGGAAGTGGATCATAAGGAAGCAATGTAAGCCAAAGTGTAGATCTGCAAAAATTCTGATGCCCCTCCCACACAATTCTAGACAAACTGGTATGCTAAGTTCTGTCATCTGTATGTGTATCTGGGGAACCTTAATTTAGTTAGTTAGTCTGACTGACTGACTGACTGACTAACACCACTCTGCCACAACTAGCTGTCTGACAAATTAAGTGAGATCTTCCCATTCCCACCCTTCCCCTAAATCTCTAAACATATAGAGTACATTTCTGATGTATTTTGTTACTGTTTATGATTTCTGAAAATATGAAGAGGACCAAATATGTTTAGAATGTCAAGCTAGTTATTTAGCCAGTTACTGTCTCAGATAATATATCGTTCAGCTGGAAAACATGCGTAATTCTTTCTCCTTCTAACACAGGCTCATGGTTCCTGCACTCTTGTACTCGTTTAAGTAAATTTATTGTTGCTTTACAATTGACCTGTGGAATTTACTAAATTGTTTCAAGAGTTGGCCTTACCTGCTTTTGCCTAACTCTTTGCTAATGGGTTGATTCTGACTGGGCTTGAGAAGGGATTTCTAACTCTGAAAGAGTGTTGTAGCTTTAAATTATCTTCAGTCTCAGATCTGGGAAATCCTAGAGAGAATGACACCTGCTGGTCGTAAGGTGGTCTTCTGTATTTGCCTTGCCAGCATACAGACATTGCTTTAGAATTCAATTTCCATTCTCTGCCTAAGCCATAACTAAGCTAAAGCTGCATAGGGAGGCACTTAAAAAAAAACATTTGGGCATTTAGTCAGTTATCCAAGTTACATTGGCTGAAATCCTGTTGAAGCTGGCGTAATATAAAATTATGCCTCCTAATTGAGCAAGGTTTTACACTCAGACGGTTAGATTGTGTACTTAATTATGTGATTATGCAGAACCCCTTCATGAATATTACTCAGTGATGGGGTGGAACAGGTTCGCACCAGTTCGCCAGAACTGGTAGTAACTTTTCCCAGTGTCCTGGAGAACCGGTAGCAGCTTTTGGGGGGAACCTCCTTCGGGGCTTACCTTTTCACTGGTTCCCCCACTGTGCATGTGTGCCAAGCACTTGGTGTGTATGCACGCCTACAGTGTTTGGCGCGTATGCACGGCCTTCTTGCTGTCCTCCCAAGTGGGGAGGAGGAAGAGAAGCTGCTAGCCTAAAGCTCCCTATAGCCTGTTCCCCAGGGTAAGTGAATCACCTTTGGATGTGGTGTGTCTGTGTGTATTTTAATGTGTATTTAATACCTTTACCCATATTGAGGTACTACCACAGTTCCTGAAAAGGCCTGGTGGCCTGGCTTGGGGTTTTTAAGCAAAGCCTTGGAGTTACCTCATCAATAAGCTACACCTGTGTTGTTCCAATTGCTGTTCCAATTGGAGAGCCCTTAAAGAGGTACAGCTGTTTTACATTTAAATTAAGGCATATTATCCTAGAGAACTGGTACAATGACCATCTTGCAACATGGTGTTGCCCAGGCACTTATACTTACAGGTAAGTGATGGGTTTGTGTTTGGCGTGGGTGGGTGGGTGTATTTTAATGTAATTTGTATTTTATTTATTTATTTTATTTATTTACGGGTTTGTGTTGTGGGTGGGTTGAGGGGGTGTGTGTGTGCTTATTTTTATTTTATTTTTTCCTTTGGCCCCGCCCATGACATCATGACATTAGCTCCGCCCACACTGTGATGATGTCATGGTGGAGTAGTAAAATTTTTGACATCCCACCACTGATATTACTTCTACCTCAAATGGTCTTCCATACCATCTGAATAACTTTGAGTTACACATCCAGAGATGCATAATTGGATTTTAACCTTGTGTTGGACAGAAAATGTATTTATTCCAATGATATTATTTGCATACTTGTTTCTTTGTAGTAGCAATAATCAAAAGATAGCTTTAGTACTAATATTGTAAGCGCAACATTCATATTCTAATCTTTAATAGCTAATCTTTAATTGAAGACAAAAGCAAGTATGCTTTTACTTGATTCACAGAGATTTTGTGCTGTTTATCTTGAAGTCTCCTTTTAGTTTGGTCAATGCACATACAATACACATAAGACATTGTATAGACAGAGTTTACATAGTAAAACGAACACTGAAGGAAACAGATCCATCACCCCATTGATAAGTACCATGTACCTTGTGGAATAGTTGGTAGGTGTAAATCCCCCCCCCCCCCGATCCTAGAATACCCTACACAGCAGCATTTCCCAAACTTTTGTTTTTGGACTTCACTTCCCAGAAGCCTAAGTAATTTCCTAAAGCACTGATCAGCCAATGTACAGACTTTGTTGTTGTTGTTGTTGTTCAGTCACACAGTCGATTCCAGGTTGATTTCTTCTAAGATTGACCTATTTGTTCTCCTTGCTGTCCAGGGTACTCTCAAAATTTTCCTCTAACACCACATTTTAAAAGCATCTATTCTTCTTCGCTCAGCTTTCCTTATAGTCCAGCTCTCGCAACCATATATTACCACTGGGAATACCATTGCTTTGTACAGACTTAGGCTTCTAGGAATTGAAGTCCACCAGTGTTCCATGGAACATAGTTTGGTAAACACTGTCCTACAGCATGGCTAGAGAATAGTCCAAAAAGTAACTTTCACAAGCTCTGTATATCTTGTTCAAACACTGGAATGTTCTGAGAGTTATGTTTCCAAAGAAGTTGCTTGTCCTATCTCTAGAGGCAGGAGGGGAGATATGGTTGCTAAAGTGTATGCATGCACATGTAGGGACAGCTGCACACAGTCCCGTACTTGCCAACATGTGTGGTCCTCAGAACTAAAAAAAGTTGCTCACTGGTCCAAAGGGCAGCTTATATAAAGACTCAGGTAATGCAGCACTCATGTTACTATGATAATAATAATGGTGTGCAGTCAAATCAATTTCGATTTGCAGCAACCTTTTTCAGGGTTTTCTAATTAGAGGGTATGCAGAAGTAGTTTATCATTCTCTTCTTCTGAGGGCATTGGGGGACTGCAGCCACACAAACTGACTCTGTTGAGATGCATAGTGGGGAATTGAACTCCCAGTCTCTGGTACACAATCTCATTGAACTAACTATACAGCTAGATTAATGTTACTGTAATTAGCAGGAATCTTCTGCACATTGTTTCATATTTTATATAAATGAGTAACCTCTGAGAGGTCCTATCATAGACAGCTTTTCTCAAGCGTTGCAGACAAGAGGCTGTGGATTCTTTTATTGAGTCAGCACACCATGTGTTTAGTCATCTTTTCATTCTACCTTCCACTTTACCCAGCATTATTGTGTCTTCAAGTGATACTTGTTTTCTCATAATGTGCTGGGATACACAGAAAGAGCCTCTTTGAAGATTGTGGTATTTTTGAACCACAATCAGGCTGACTCCAAGCAACAACCACTTTATGCTGGCTAATCTTTCTCACACTAGGTCAGGGAAAAGGAACTGCAGAATGAATTCACCAAAAGAGTGCTTCATTTGGCAGTTCCACAACTGGCCAAGACACAGGAGGAGGAGGAGGAGGAGAAGAAGAAGAAGAAAAAATAATAATGCACTCAATAATAGGACTGTGGTGGCTTAGTGGTTAAGATGCTGAACTTGATGACTGGAAGGTTGGCAGGTCAGCAGTTCAAGACCTGAGTGCTACATGACGGCTTGAGTGCCTTTCTCTGTCTCAGCTCCTGCCAACCTAGAAGTTTGAAAGCAAGAAACTGCAAGTAGATAAAAAGGTACCAATTTGGTGGGAAGGTGACAGTGTCCTGTGCACTCCAGTGTCTAGTCATGCCTGCTACATGACCATGGAAAGGTCTGCAGATCCAGACAGTGCTGGCTCTTTGCCTATAAATGGAGATGAGCACCGAACCCTAGGGTCAGATACGACTGGCTTTTGAGCAAGGGCAACCTTTACCTTTTTACCTTAATTATGATAGCTTCCGTTCATTCATTTTCACTTCTTTGGAGATTAAGGCTAGATTGACCCAGTCCATGGTATCCGTAAAGCAACTCCAGTATCATATTTTGAATGGAACCAATGATTTTCCCATTAGCTTTTTTCACTGTCCAACTTTTATATCTGCAGGAGATTGTAGCTGCTCAATGGTTAAGAAGCTCGCCTTGTTAGCTGGAAGGTTAGTAAGTTGGCAATTCATAACCTGAGTACTGCATGATGGAATGAGCACCTGTCTTTGTCCCAGCTCCTGCAAACCTAGCCGTTCGAAAGCAGGAAATTGCATGTAGATAAATAGGGGGCACTTTGGTAGAAAAAAGATCTTGGGGACATGAAAGGAGCCTCATTCAGGCATCCCCTGAGCAGAGTTCCTCCAGCAAAAATCCTTTCAACCCAGAAAGCACCTTTGTGTGCTTCTGACATGATTTTATTTATTATCTTCCGGATGATACACCCACATTAAGATGGGGGGGGGGAGGCTTGTTGCATTTTTGTTTCTTCCTTTGACAAGCATTGGAATGAAAGAGGCTTCTGGCAGAAGACAGGAGTAAGGGGATTCACTCTGTCTATATAATGCCTTATGTGTATTGTACGTGCATTTACCAAACTAACAGGAGACTTCAAGATAAACAGCACAAAACCTCAGTGAATCAAGTAAAAGCATGCTTGCTTTTGTCTTTTATTAAAGATTAGAGCAGGAGTTCTCAACTTTTTAAAGGCTGAGGGCCGGGTCACGCTCTCTCAGACAGTTTCGGGTGCCGGACGCCCATTTTGCCTTTCCTCCACCACATGGCACTTTCCTGGTGTGGTGGAGGTGGTGGTGGGCCACATAAAATGGTGCCATGGGCCGCATCCCATGAGCCGCAGGTTGAGAATCCCTAGATTAGAGTATGAATGTATCAAATGTTGCACTTACAATAATAGTATTAAAACTATATTTTGATTATCGCTGCTCCAAAGAAACAAATATGTGAATAATGTTATTGAAATAAATGCATTTTCTGTCCAGCACAAAGTTAAAATCCAATCTCTGGACGTGTAACTCAAAGTTACTCAGAATTGACTTCTGTTGGTATAGTGTCGATTCAAACCCAGTAGTACATTGACAAAGTAAGACAAACTCGGTCGTTTAGATATGTGGCTGCAGAGGCAGCGTTTGAGATCTTGCTTCCCAAGAGAAGAGCTAGCCTATGTAGTCATGGCCATGCTGCACAGTCCAAAGACAACCCCAAAGGAAGGGAGTGGCAAACCACCTCTGAGTACTCTCTACCTAGAAAATCCTGGAAAGAATTGCCGTAGGTCAGAATTGACTTGATGGCGCGCAATTATTATTATTAAGAGGCCTCTTATTTGAAATAAAAGAGTTCTACTCCATTCATTAGGATCCTGCACATTACAATCTATGCCTGTAATTGGTCTTGTACTTGGAAACGTTTAAAGGATATTTTTAAAATGAGTACATTTGGGTTTGTTTAGTTTTTTTAAAAGTAGCAGTCAAGCTGTCAGGACTTCTCAAAATAATGTAACCAGTACTAAACAAAGCAGCCTCTACTCCCTGCCAAGTTCCATTTAAGTAAATCTTTAATAAAGTTAGATGCCAACCTTGCCCTGGAGGGAGGCCAAAACTTTGGAAAGCTGAAGTTGCTATGGTCAAAACTCTAAAGGCACTGAACTTGGGTTTTTTTGTTTTGTTTTTTTGGTAGGGCAGCGCTTAGCTGTTCAAATCTGTTTTGTGGGTTTTATTTCCAAATGCAGTTCTGGAAAGGAAAAATATTAAGAAACACAAATTAAGGAGGCAGTGGAGTTGGGGAAAATATCATTAAAAAGAGTCTGCTGGAAATGAGAAGCCTGGATTTCCATAGGATAATTTGGAGGGGGAGGGGGCACTGTTGAAAAAAAAATAGTAATTCTAAATTGTAATTACAAAGTAGCAACATTTTATTCAACATCAAAGAGAAATGGCTTTCACAAAGAGAAATAGCTGTGTGTCATGTTGCGAAACTGTAATTGAATTAACACTATATTTTTCAGTGGTTCCTAGAACAAACATAGGCTGATCAACATCATTTATCACTGGTTTGCATGCACTCCATTTTCTTGACTCATTTGTGTTATATAGTACTCTCCTCCCCCCCCCCTTTCTTACTTGAGGGAACAACAGCTTTCATAACATAGAACAAAATTAGTAGCAGGTGTAAAACATATTTTCATTGACGTAGAAATCAAAATGTTATTTCAAATATGGCCTTTTTTAAATTCCCCAAACCTACCTTAATTCTTTGCAGAAATTGGATACAGCTTGCCATAATTACTCAGCAGAAACATCTACTTTTGAAAAGAAATGTCTTCTCTCCATAGTAGATTAGCATGCTTTGAACCACCTTTTATCTCTCCTGGTTGTTTTCTGTGGATATGATGAAACAGGAGATCACTGAGCCTTCTCTAAACAGGACTTGGCAGCTTTTCTGTACAGTGGTACCTCACTTAAAGAGCATAATGCGTTCCACTGGATTGCTCTTTAAGCGAGTTTGCTCTTTAAGCAAAACACCATTGTAAGTGACCAATTGTGGCTTCTGGTGGGAGGGATTGTGAAACCCAATTTATTTGTTAAGCAAGTTTTTGGTTGGTTTTATTTGTTAAGTGAGGTGACCATTCAGAGAAAACTCTGCTCTTTAAGCGAGTTACTCTCTAAGTGAGTCACTCTTTATGTGAGGTTTTACTGTATTTTCTTTGATTATGAAATAGAAATCAAATGTGAGATTCTCTCTGTGTATACACGCTATGTTGCTTATACTGTATGAGTACTGTTTTGTCTTCAACCTAATGTAACTCTCTTATGCAGTTCTCTAATTAATTAGCCTTTTCTGTTTTGGTGTATTCTATTAAAACTCCTATTAACAATAGTGCAGTGTGTGTAAGATACATTTGTGTTTAAATGTTCCTGTAGTTAAAATATCCTTGATTTTTCTGCCCTTAATGCTGATACCCAGACCCTATGAAGTCCTGCTCTGCTGCAATCTCCAATCTTTTGGGTACTGTTAACTCTCATGATTTAATAGACAGCCTTTCTCAGCCTGTATCTCTTTCTAGATCAGGGGGGCTCAAACCTTTTGGGCTGTGGACTGGTCATGTTGTTCGGTGGGCCAGTCACGTGGTTCCTCCCACCAGAAGCGGAAGTAAAATGTGCCTTCCAATCTGTTTTGCAACAGGATGAGATAAATGTTAGGCTGCCATTATCTCTGCTTAAGCCAGGGCTGCCCAAACCACAGCTGTGAGCCAGATCCAGCCCCCAACACCAATTCATCTGGCCCATGCCACCCTTGTTGCTCCTGGAAGCAGAAGTAAAACACACCAATACAGGTGCACTTTACTTCCAGTTCTGGGAGCGACAAGGATGGCGTGAGCTGGATGAATTGATGTTGGGGGCCGGATCCAGCCCATCGGTTGTAGTTTGGGCAGCCCTAGTCTAGATGCTTTGAACTACAACTTCTGTCAGCCCAGGGCAGCCAATCAAGTGGTTGGTTATATTGGAACTTGGTGATCAGATTGTTGGGAAAAACTGGGTTAGTGTATTTGACTAAGATCTGGGGTATCCAAGTTGCAACCTCTACCCAGTCTTTCAGACTGACCCGCCTCATGGGGTTGTAGAATAAGGAGGAAATTATGTACATTACCATACATTTCTAATAGAAGAGTCAGCCTAAAACTGAGATGAGTCTTCTCTTGTGCTTCATTCCAAATCACTTCTGCTCTGATTATTCATGCCTTTTAAGTGAGTTTAATATGACCCTGCGTCAGTAACTAAATACGTATATTGGATTTGGTATGACTGTAGAAAGAACATTTCAAAAAAATTATCAGTAAGCTGGAAGTACTAATGCCAGAATTCATTCTTCCATCAATTCATTTGAAATTAATAAAGTTTCCACACTAAATTCCTGTCCAGTTTTAATCTTGAGTCTACATTTTTGCTCTTGCTAGTCTGGTTTCTTTTCATTTGTGACACTGGTTCCTTTTTATGGTCTTCTTCAGGAATATTTGCAAGCTGTGTTCTATTCAGTTTTATTCAATCTTGGCAATAGTATTTATGTACCTTCACAAACTAGGAACAATAATTAATGGCATAGGATTCTGCCATTACAGTCATACCTCGCATAACGAATTTAATTTGTTCTGAGAGGTTGTTCGCTATGCAAAAAATTCGCTATGTGAGTCTGACTTGCATAACGAATTTTTCTCTATGTGAGTCGGACTTTTCCCTATGGAAAAACTCACATAACGAGCGTTTCTATGGGAAAAACTCGCATAGCGAAAAAATACGTTATGCGAGTTTTCTCCATAGAAACGCTCGTTATGCGAGTTTTTCCATAGGGAAAAGTCCTACTCGCATAGTGAAAAATTCGTTATGCAAGTCATACTGCTTAGCAAAAAATGTGCTCGTTATGAGAGTTTTTCGCTAAGCGAAACCCTCGTTATGTGAGGTTTGACTGTATCTCCAAACCTGTTTTTGTAGGCAAGCAGATGTCATCAGTTCACTTGCACTTACTACTTTCACTAGAAATAAAGTACTGTATTGTTCTAACTAGGCCAGTATCACACCGAGCTTTCACTGAATGGAAGGTGCAGCCAGCATAATAATGGAGGTCCAAGCTGGATGTGGCGTTTTCCCACATCTTTGTACTGGGAAGACTTAATGCTTAGTTAAAGTGCAATAGGATAATAGGCAATATACTTAGTCCGGCTCTTGCATGTCTATTTTTAACAAACAAAGCGAAAAATCCATTTTATAACTGTTGATATGTAGATTTTTGTATGATTTACAAGGGTATGAGAAAGGGTGTTATGAGTACTACAAGGTATAACATGGAACTGTCAGTCTGCTAACTGCAAGCATGTTTCCCCTTCTATGCAGTAGCTACAGAGAAAGTCAATTCCCCACTGTGAGGCAGACATAGCGATTAATGAACCTGAGGTGTACTAATCAAATATATGTTTTCTTGACACAATGATTGCGTTATATATCACATGTAAGTGTCCAGGCTTTTATTTATGCTTAATGGTCTAGGAAGGGGTCTTGCTTAAATGTGGGTGTTTTTCATGTATGCCTTAGATTTATTCCACAGGGGGTGAGCAGTTAGCCAGCTCCCCAGTGAGATTAGTAAAATGTTTAGTTGTGCTGTAGATCAAGAAACTCCAGCATTGCAGGAAGCAAGACTCTTGCTTTTAAAGCCATCTTAATGTCATACTACGCCTGTTCAGGCTATAATATTTTCTTTATCTTGCATTGATTACACATATTCTCAATTGTAAACTAGTTTTACAATAGCATCCTAATGTCTCAGTTTCTCATTTCCTTCCAATACTCTTTCAGCTTAAGTCTGGAAAGTATTATCTCTGTGTTTAAAAAAATCCACTAAAGTTGATGGAGCTTCTTATTATGTGATAATCAATATATCTGTAACATCTTGAACATGATAAACTAAAACTTGCTGCAGTACAGTAATGAAAATGTGGATGAGTATGAAGAGTGTTCTTTTGCTTATACAATAGGACAGTGGTTCCCAATTCGTGGTATGTGTACCCCCAGGGGTACGCGAGATTGCATCAAGGGGGTACACGCAGCAATCTCTTAACTAAAATATTAAATCCTTTAAAAACAATAATGCAATAACAATTGCCAAAAATTATTAAATTTAATTAAACGATCAGTAGGTAAGTCAATCATATGCATCAAGCGCTTTCTCCCGCGGCGGCGGTTTTTCCCATGCCTCCCGGGTCTCGCATCACCTGATCGTGGCCGCCCCTGTTCCCACCTATTTGCTCGTCATTGTCAATGTGCATATTTGTCACATTAATGAAACATGTGTTCTCTGTCATTAGAATGTCTTTTGATTATAATCAATATAAAATACACCTGATTTCATTTTTTATTTAACGTTCCTGCAATAAGGGGTATGCAATATTGAACGTTCCTGCAATAAGGGGTACGCAAGTTTGAGGTCTTTCTTGAAGTGGTACGTAGAAAAAACTAATTGGGAACCACTGCAATAGGAAATTGAGATGAAATTATGTGTTTCTCCTTTAGAAAACAATAAAAGAGAAATGAGAAGAGAGTAACTTGTCATGAATTATCATGAGCTAATTAAAATAGTAAGATATCCAATGTGGATAGAGTGACAGACTACCGTATTTTTTGGACCATAAGACGCACTTGACCATAACACACACACTGTTTTTAGAGCTTTTAAAAGCTTTTTTTAAAAAAACTTTTTAGAGTTTTTAAAAGCTGTGATCAATTGTTGCTTGGGTTGTGGGGAGGAATGGGCACACACACAGGTTCCCACCCAACCCAAGAACCAATCGCTCACAGCGGTGATTGGTGCTTGGGTTGTAGGGAGGAATGGGCGTGCATGCTAGTTCCCCCAACCCAAGTGCTGATCGCGCACTGTGATCGATCAGAGCTTGGGTTGGGGGGAACCTGTGCACGCACCCATTCTTCCTCACAACCCAAGCGCCGATCAATCATAGCAAATGATTGGGGCCTGGGTTGGGGGGAACCGGCATGCACACCCATTTCTTCCCCAACCCAAGCGTCAATCGATCACAGCATGTGATCGGCACTTGGGTTGGGGGGAACTGGTGTGCGCAGCCATTTCTCCCCACAACCCAAGCGCCAGTTGCACGCTGTGATTGAACGGTGTTTGGGTTGGGGGGAAGAATGGGCATGCGCACAGATTCCCCCCAACCCAAGCGCCTTCAGACCATAAGACGGATCCTTGTTTCCCACCCATCCACCACCTACTTTTGGGGAGGAAGTGCGTCTTATGGGCTGACAAATATGGTATTTATTATTATTTCTATTTGTATCCCACCCATCTGACTATATCAGTCACTCTGGACAGCTTAAATACAAAAATAGAAGATTAAACACCCATCAAAGATAAGATATATATAAGCAAGACAAAAATGCAACAACAGCGAGAAACAACCACAAAGTATAAAATCTAAATAAAATTTTAGTGTTTAAGTGTGAAAAGAAGAAAAATAATTTAATGTTACTTAGGCGCAACAGGTCTTTAAACACTTGTTTGAAAGGTTTGGTTTTAGTCTGCCTGCAAGACAGAGAAAGACAGGGCTCAACAACTATGAGGTGGTAAAGAATTCTATAATGCTGAGTTTCTCAACCTTGGCCCCCCAGATGTTCTTGGACTTCAATTCCCAGGAGCCTCAATCAGCAGGTGTACTAACTTGGGTTTCTGGAAACTGAAGGCCAACAACACCTGAGGACCAAGGTTGAGAAATCCTACATAGTGTTATGGCTGCTGTAGAAAAGAACCAGTTTCTGGTGGATATTTTTCTTACTTCCATCAGAGTGGGTAACCTGATTCCCCCCTGACTCATGCATTCCAGGCATGATTAACCAAGGAGAGGTGCTCCATCAGGTTTTGAGATCCTAAGATTGTAGGTTCATAGCAAATCCTTGAATTGGGCATTGGAAGCTTAAAGGTGACCAATGCAGAAGGTTAATAACATACAGCCCCACCAGTAGTCTTGCAGCTGCATTTTACACCTGTTGTAGCTTCCATACTGTCTTCATGCAGAGTAAACTACAGTTAAGCCTCAAGATTACCAACACATGAATCGGTGTCATGAGGGATTTCCTATCTAGAAATAGGCAAAGCTGGGCAATTTGCCTAAGATGGGAAAAGGCACATCTTTGTCTCACAGAAGTTCCCAACCTAAGGTTTGTGGGCCAGATCTGGCCGATGGCACCATTTCATGTGCCCACCCACCCCTCCAAGGGCACTCAAGGAATAAAATGGCTGCCCCTTTGAACCTGTTGGGACAAAATGATTGCCCCATCATGCAGGCAGGACAAAATGGCCATCCGGCCCACGAAGCTGACTGAGAGAGTGTGACCTGGCACTTGGCTTGAAAAAGTTGGGAACCTCTGCTCTATAAAGAGAGCCAGGTCCAAGATCACACCCAAGATTCCCAACCTGGTCCTTCAGGGGAAGAACCACCCTATCCATAGAAAGATGGCAATTACCAACTAAGTAGGAGACCCTCCAAACAACAGCATTGTCTCTGTCCTGTCAGGGTTCAACCTTGTCCAGTCCAGACTATGGCTCCATTTGAATCCCTACTCAGTAGGGTGGCTAGCTGGTAAAGCCATTCCTTAAATAACTTACTTACTTTAAAATCCCTATTAGGGTCTGTGTAAGTTAATTGTGACTTGAAGGCACATAAAAACAACAGTTAAAATAGTGGGCTAAACAGTGTTTTGGTACTAGATGTGCATGTTTTGAAGGACTATGGACTTGTTATCTATTCTTCTCTCACGCCACCATATATAAGCATTTGAGGTCAATGATTTTTTTTTCCTTACAAACCAACAAACTGATTGATGGTTGACCTGCAAACCAGGATTAGTGATTACAATGATCTGCCATGTGGAATAATATGTAGTAGCCTAGGCAAAGAGAAAGCTAAGAAAAAAAATTAGTTAGTCTGGCCAGGTTATCCTGCTATAGTAATGGAGCTGACCATGTTGCCAGCAACTCAATGCCAAGTGTCAGGTGGCGGCAAACTAACCTGACATTCCTGAGGACTAATAGACTTGGGTGATGATATTTCCCAAGTGGATTAAATCACACTTGAATGCATCTTGATGGAGGGTAGCAGCTTCATCAATACTAGCCTGGGGCTGATGAGGACTTTGCGTGCCAAAATGGCTCAAGACCAGAAAGTGGAACTGGATCAGCGGTATGGATGTCATGCTGCGATGCGGAAAGCAGATGAAAGACCACTGCATTATATTCTCAGGACAGTCTTCATGGCCGATTGCCATGATGATTGCCAAATTCAGATATGGAAGGAGGTGGAGTAGTAGTAGTAGTAGTAGTAATAGTAGTAATACAGTTGTACCTCGCTTAAAGAGCATAATGCGTTTCACAGGATTGTTCTATAAGCGAGTTTGATCTTTAAGCGAAACACCATTGTAAGTGACCAGTTGTGGGGGGGATGGGAACCCCGATATATTTGTTAAGCGAGTTTTTGGTTGGTTTTATTTGTTAAGCGAAGCGACCATTCAGAGAAAATTCTGCTCTTTAAGCGAGTTACTCTTTAAGCGAGGCACTCTTTATGCGAGGTTGGACTGTAGTAATAATAATAATAATAACAACAACAACAACCTGAGGGTCCTTCGAGTTTCATTCACATAGTGTCAAATCATAACTTGTCATTACATGTCAAATAGCCTGTTATCTTTAAAAGTGCCAGCCCATTCTTAGTTCTGAAGAAGCAAAGATGTCCCATAATTGTTTGCTGTTGTGCATAGTTTGAGGGTGGCATTCAAACTTTACAGGAAAATAGTGTTATAAAAATTTGCAGCAGGATTAAGGAGCACACTTGCTGAATTAGAGCAGCTGCTTTCTTGTCATTACCAGTCTTCTCTCACTCTTCTGCTTTAAAATCAGACTAATCTTGAGCAATGGGCTTTTCTGCTTTCAGACCAACCTTGTATCAGTTTAAATTTGATTCCATATGAAATTCATAAAGGAGGAACAGTAACTAGAAACCATTCTTTTTAATTTCTTTAAATAAATTCAAGGCACAGTATTTTAAAGAGTGCCCCCATTCCCCCTGACAAATGGCAGCAACCTGTCAGTTGCTGAGATTTGTGCATGGAAGGACACAGGGCATTTTATTACCAGTTTATATCTGTCTGGCTTTCTGAAACTCCTGCTGGTACTTTGAATCATCTAGGGTATGTTTCAGGGCTTGGATGCATGAACTCCACTGTCACCCATGACTTTTAAAATAATTTTTTTAAGCTAGTAAATGTTAAAGGAAGAAAGCATTTAACCAGGCAGAGATGTGTTTTCAAACTGTGAGCAGCTAAACTGTGGCGTGGGAAAATTTCTTCAGATAACTAGTTTTTTTTCTAATCCCATTGGTATCTGGCTAAAAGAAGGTTAATGGGTTTTCCAAAGAGTACAGTAAAACCTCAGGTTATGACGGAGGTCCATTCCAACAGCTTCTGTCATAACGCGAAAAAATCGTAAACTGAAGCATGTTTTCCCATAGGAATGCATTGAAAATTTTAAAAAGTCTTGACCAGATCAAAAATAATAGATAACACACACACATCCAAAATATACTAGACACGATCATCTCCAAACCCCACAAAAGCAATGAAGCGATCTCCCCACCTTTTCCACGCTGTTTTGGGACCTTATCTGCTCAGTTCCAACCTGGGGGAGGCGTGCATTCCTGGCTACAGCGTTGGGAACTGAGGGGATAAGGTTCCTAGACTCTCCTGGTGCTAGAAGGAGCAGTGGATAGTCCTGAAATAGTGGCAGAAATGCTGCCAATGCTGATGGCACCTCTGCAGCAGTAAGCACTGCATTGCAGCTTTGGGTGGAAGGGGCAGGTGCCATTTTAAACTCTAAAATGGCGGTGGTGGCCATTTTAGAGTTTAAAAGCACAATATTCGGGTGTAAACTGAAGAAAGGTCGTAAACTGAGGGATTCTTTTAATTAAATTTGCCATCGTAAACTGGGGCAAATGTAACCCAGGGCACTTGTAACCTGGGGTTTTACTGTAAATAGATTTCAATTATTTACAACGAACAGCAGCAGATAGCCAATAACTGCTTTCTAAAAATGAAATCTCTTACCTCCAAGTCTTATTGTCTGTGCTTTTAGTATACAGATAAGTACAGATTAGTTTTATCTGAAGTTTTCCAGGAGGAACCAAATATAAAGCAGGAAAGTATCCTTTTCCAAAACCAATTTATAACTTATTCTAATACTATTTTAAAAGTTATTGAACAAGTGCATGCACAGAGACCCCCACCTCCTTTGTAAGCTTCCATTCTGTGTCCATGAACATGCAAAGGAGGGATTATTTGACACGTACAGGGTAAGGGTTAGAATTACTCTGTGTACCTACGGTCTATTTGTGTGGTAAGAGTTTTTTTAACCATTTAACAGTAAATGTTATGCCATAGTATAGTTATCTCAAAAAAAAGCAGAGGAGCCTACACCAGATATTTCTATCTGTGAATTGTGAATATTATAGCTACACTAGGTGTCTCAAAGAAAGAAACAAAAATAATTACAAATTAAGTTAAATCACATTGTTGCAGCAATCTGCAAGTGATTGTAAAATGACTACAAATTGTTTTTGAACACACAGATACCGTCCCATTCTCACAGTAAGAGCAACAGCAGTTTGCAGTAACTACAGTGACATTCATATTTCCCCAGCAACAAACAATTGCCATTTGGACATGGGGAGTACAGTACTGTACAGTTGTACCTCGCTTAAAGAGCATAATGTGTTCCACAGGATTGCTCTTTAAGCGAGTTTGCTCTTTAAGCGAAACACCATTGTAAGTGACCAGTTGTGACTTCTGGTGGGGGGGGGTGTGTGCGAACCCCGATGTATTTGTTAAGCGAGTTTTTGGTTGGTTTTATTTGTTAAGTGAGGTTACCATTCAGAGAAAACACTGCTCTTTAAGCGAGTTACTCTCTAAGTGAGGTTTGACTGTATCTGATATTCCTGCACTAGAAACACTATCTTAAAGGAGAGCTGGTGAATCCCATTTCATGGCTTTTGAGTGGGAACCAAAGAATTTCAGGAGTGGAACAGGATTCATAAACTCAAATACATGTCTATCCAATGTGCTCTGTATTTATTTATTCAAATTTGTATGCTGCCCTGCTTGCAGAGCAGCTCAGGGCAGCTAACATGGTATTGCAGAGCAAAATAACAAACACAATAATTAAATTGCAAAACAAAAGCCTGCATTTTCTAAGCAGTTGTTACCCCTTGAATTCGTCATGACAATCCGAAATGTTAGTATCTACTCATGGGAACTTTAAAATTAGCACTTACTGGGGAATAATCACAGTACAATGGAACTACAGTAAAACCTCATATAACACTAAAACCTGGTTCCACAAGTCTTGGTGTTACATGATTTTTAGTGTTATCTGATGCATGTTAAAATCCTATGGGATCCATAGAGATACATTGTAACCACACAGGCTTTAGCGGTTGTTATCTGAAGCATCCCATAGGATCTTAATGTTATCTGATGCAATTCTTCCCCCCAGATTCCTTAATGTTATGCGATTTTAGTGTTATTCGATACTAATGTTATATGAGGTATTACTGTACTCTCTGTTTTCTGTCCGGCAATTCTGTTGGATAAATAACATCAGTTAATTAAAAACAAGAAGTCATTTTTCTTCACTTATTGTCTTAGGAGTACAGTAGTCAAATTATTGCAACTAATTTCAATTTGTTTTAAGAATACAGTGGTACATCATTCAACAATTTTATTCCGTTCCACGTGGCTTGTTGTTGTACGAAACAATTGCTATATGATGCATGCATTGTATAGCGATTTTCCCTATTGAATGCATCGTACAAAGAACTTTTTTCACTAAGTGGTTTTTGCCATTGAAAAATTCTTGTACGATTTTTTTACATAGGGAAGATTGTTATGCGGGACACCATTCTCCCCCAAAAACTTAATTGTTATACGATTTTGTTGCTGTACAGGGCTATTGTTGTATGAGATTCCACTGTATATGGAACAATTGAACATTTAAAGGTTGATTATTATAATAGAGGAAACAGTATAAAAAAGAACACTATGGATAGAGAATCTGTTGTAAACAAAAACTAAATGTGAGAAGGAAATTGCATCCATGTAACCTAAATGGTTGTGGCAAATTTTGTATAATTAATAAATCCCGAAGGGACAAAGACTTCCAGGACTTAGAAAAAACATTGAGCTTCCTGCATATGGTTGGAAAAGGCAGAGAAATTAAAACATTAACATAGAGAGGACCTTTGAAGTGGACTGCTAAATGCTAGGCACACAGCAGCATTGTACTGCCCGTACCTAAGCAGTTGATTCCTTCCCCGCCCCCGTAAGTAGAGTTTCTGTTTGGAAAATCAAATGCCTTTTTAGTCTCTTAATTATTCAAGTAAATCCACTGTGTACTAGAAGAGCCTGCTCTGGTTTTCTACAATGGGAAGGTGAATTGGAGTGATTTGGCTCTGCTGTGGTTTTGATTCACAACCTCAATCTCCTTTGAAAACATAATGGTTATTCTCATTGGGCTTGTGATTTGAATTGGAAGTTCAGTGTCCCCATGCAATTGGCATTCTAACCTCACATACTTCCTTCCTTTGCCCCTCCCTAAATTGATATGAGACAGGCAGCAAGGGGCGCTGCAGTAGAAACATGAAATACCTCCTCCCTCAATTATTCCCCCCAAATTAGAAAAAGATGGGACACTTGGAAGCAGACCACAATTTTAACCATCACACCACAACTGCCTATTTTACCACACCACCACCCAGAGAAAAACACACACCATCCTATACACTGAAACAACTGTATATATGACAAACAGACAATTCAAATTGTTTCAGCTTGAAAAATCTAGAAGCCCCCGTGGTAGAGAAAAAAGCCGCTTTGGAGGAAGAAGATTAGGACATATTTAAATCAGCCTTTGCATCATGTGGACAGCAAAAATGTTTCATATTCACCCATTTTTTATGCAGAGCAAATACCATGTATTATTATTATTATTGACAATGTAGTCAAGCACTAAGTTAGATGTTCTGGTGTTCCTGGCAAAAGCAAACAAACAATTTAGCTGACCTACTCAATGAGCATGTAATGGAGGAGGAAATGTGGAATAAATGTATTTAACGAGCATGCCTGCCAAAGCAGATCTGTACTGGGGATCCCATCTGCAGTTAGACCAACTTTCAGTATTACCAGCAATGCCTCTGCTGCTGTCTTAATCAGGTTTTCATTAGTTTGGTTTCCTTTACTAGCAAAGCAGTATTAGAGTTGGAGATAAGAAGAGGCTTTGATTATTAGCCAAGACAGCCCACTTTAAGTGATCTAGCTTGACTGCTAAAGCCACACATGGTATCACTTAATACAGCCAGTGATTGTCATGTGCTAGCATTTTGGTTGCTAGTGCTCTGGAGAGCATTTTGCCCTGTGAAATAGATTAACTGACAATCCTGGGTTGGAGATACAGGTACAGTGGAACCTTGGTTAACGAATAGCTTGGTTAACGTAAAAATCACGTAAGGAAAGGAAATCCATATAAAACAGTGGCTTGGTTTATGGAATTTTTTTCCAGAATGGATTAGTTGATTTTCAGTGCATTCCCATGGGAAATTTGGTTTAAGTAATTTTTGTTGTACGAAACATCCTGAAGAATGCATTAAATTCTGTTAACCGAGGTTCCACTATATTTTGTTGAATCTTATTTTCTGTCTTACCATGTGGTTGGCTGGCTTGAGCATAACTCATTTCCTTCCTGAGTTTAGAGTCCTAACCAGAGCCTTTTATCACGGTAAGGCGGAAACAAGACTGAGAAACATGTACTCTGAAGTGCTTGAGTACTCTTTGAATCCTTTCAGATTTATTCTGTTGATTAGTTTGGACATTACGATAATGGTATTGCCTTGTTCTGTTTCAGGTACATTATAGTGACAGACAAAATGGCAAAGAATGCATGACCTGTTTGACATTGACTCCTGTTCAAATGGCTTTTCATGGTATTGGGAGCTCCATTGAAGATTGCCATGACCAGGTATAAACACACTTAACTGGGTATTTGGTTGTCTATCCATTTCTAGAGAATATGCATGAGACAGCATTTTGATATGTCAGACTGGTATTTTAGGCGTCTTCACTCCTACAATGCATGCCAAGACAGCATTTAAAATATTTAAAAAGTGGATTTTTGAGATAACAGGCAATTCTGACTGTTCAGTTTCTTATTCTTCAAGCTGAATATTGAAAAGCCAACATTTATAAAATGTCATGAATCTAAATGTTTCTTTTTATTTAGTTTCCTATTCATTCCTGATATTTAGTTTGCATCTTTCACTATTATGCAAGCAGAGATATCATTTAAAAACCTCATTATATGTAAAACTAATGCTAATAAAAAATTTTGATTAAATTCCGACATCTTGTAACATTTTCCTGGTTCTCTCATGTGTAGAAAGATAGCCACATCATATTGAGCAGAAAATTGGTACAATTTTAAAAAAAAGGTTAATTACTGCTAACTCAACAGAAAATGAATAGAAAATACATGGAAGAACACTTGCTTTTCCTTCATAACAATTAGAACCAGGACTTTCTCTGGTTCTTACCATAGAAACATTATTCATTTTTATTGAATGTAATATCTTTTTTCTACCATGTTAAGTGATAATTACATCCCAAGTGAATTTAGAATATAACTGAACGGGTTTAGCTGAACTGTTAGGAAGACATTGATGTCTTTGTTCCCTCACCACATCTAGGTAAACACAATGCTTTCCTAACATGCATATCACTATCTCATCATTGCTAAAAGCCAGTTATATGAGGTAGGAGCAACTGTTAGATTGCTTCTTTTGAATCCTATGTCCCACCAATCATTTTATAAGAGAGCCTTAGTTCAACATTATAGAAAGAAAAAATATTTATCTGAGGAAGATATTTATATGTTTATGTGCTTTGTGTAGCATAGATCTTTTAAAACATCTGGTAATCAACTTGTTTATTCATTTCTATTTCTTGATAGACATGAAAATGCTTTTATGTTGGGTCAAAAACTTTGACTGTCTTCATTTCTTCTAGAAATCCAGAGAAGAATGGAAAAGAAATGTGCACCTTCTCATCTTAGAGGGCTTTAGGGAAGATAGGTGATAGCAAGGAAAGGGAATAAAGTGTTTTAGCAAACGTTCCCTAGATAAGTAAGTTGTGATTGTTCTTTTTATCTGGTATCAGATTCTGATCTGCTTCAGATACATCAGGGACAGCTCATAAATTGGGGTTGGGAGTCAACCCCAAAATAGTACCATGAGCTGCCCATATGATATATAAATCACTTTTATGCTTCTGCTGGGAACAACTTGATCATTGAAAAGATTTAGAGGAATGTCCTTCCTTTACCACCTCTTAGTCTGTGTATTTAATTTCCTTAGTGTCAAGCATCCCTTTTCAGTAAGAGAACCTTTCCTAATTGCCAATATCATGTTATTTTAAAAGCTGAATCAGTACCACATCCAGACTAGGCCATCCCCTCTTTTTTTCTAACAGATATTATTCTATTTTACATAGATATTTATCCTTCTGTTTAGCCATCAATTCTACATTTTGGTCAAAGCTGAAGTGCAGTCACTGATACAAAATTCTAATTCTGTTTTGACTCTGCTTGGAGTATACTGTTTACAACAGGGATTCTCAACCTGCAGCCTGTGGGCTGGATGCGGCCCATGATACCATTTCATGTGCTCCCCCCCCCCCACAGCCTCCATCACACCAGGAAAGTGCCATGTGGTGTAGGAAGGGCAAAATGGCCATCTGGCCCCTGAAGCTGTCTAAGGGAGCATGACCCAGCCCCAGGCTTAAAAAGGTTGAGAACTCCTGGTTTACAACATGCTCATATATATACTGAGTATCAGCTCTGCAGTAAACCCATGCATGTTGATTCACAAGAATAGTTGGAGTGCCAAGGTTCACCATAATGGATATAGAGCATAAAGAAGAGTTTTGGGATGTAGCCTTCTAACAGCTGGCTCTTGAGGGCAAAGTGTGTCATTTTAATAGAAAAGTTTATACATGGGGCGGGGATCAATGATCCATTGTGTAGCCACTAATTTATATTAACTGATATCTAAGAATACAGAACAATTAAATGTGATAGACATCCTATTTTCACTGTAGAGTTGTCTCATATGTTAGGAGAAGGTATGCTATGGAATATCTTCAATTTGTAACATCATTACATTACTTTCTTTATTTGTTTCAGAGTGTTGCACTATTTAAAAATTTGGCATACAGTGGAACCCAGTACAATGAAAAAAATCATTCCACAGGGTTGTTCATTGTACAATTTTTGTTGTTGTATGGGACTACTGGCCACGCATACATGTGATGTGGGGGGGGGGGAGCGGCTGGGGAAAACCTTATCCAAGCTGTCCTGAAAGCTTCTTTGCTGTCGGCCAATCACCAGTTGGCTCATGGAGAAACTGGGAAGAACCCCTGACTCCTCAACAAGCTAGATGGCTGGATCGTCAAGTGGCTTGGGACCCAGGCTGACACACCCCAGCAGGGCTTTCAGAGGGGGGAGGTGACCCGCTCACCCACCTCCTCCAAAAACAACCCAGGGATCGGACAACCCAACCTTCTTATTTTCAGAAGAGGTAGCTGACCTGCCCAGCTACCTCCTCCGAAAGCAAGATGGAGATTGGACACTCTGACTGGGTTGCTTTTGAAGGAGGAAGCCGACCTGCTCAGCTACATCCTCCATTGCATCATATAACAAAAGTTTTCATCCAACGATAAACCCATTTGTTCCAAAATCTTCTTAGTTGTACGATTTTTTCATTGTATGAAGCATTCGTTAAACAGGGTTCCACTGTACTGTATATGAAATATGGCTAAAACTGGGCTACTCAATAACATTGTCTCTGCCATTAACTAGATCTTCTTTTATTCAAGTGGTGGAGCATAAATTGCATGCATCTAAATGCTGTATTGATTGTCTTCCTCCACATTCACACAAAATTTGTCCTGTATCCAAATAGCCCCATATAACTTGATTATTCTTTGGTCTTCTTACTTTGAAGTTTATTAAGTGACTTCCAGATGGTTCAACCAGAATCTTGTCCTGTTGGGAAACACTTTTCAGCAGTCATCCATTCTGCAAGGTTGTTATTTTTGCTCTCCACTGCTTTAGTATACCATCTTCTGGTTTAATATTTAGAGTTTGAGAGGTGTGCAGAAAACTTTTCTTCGATTTTAGCTGTCATCTAAATGGATTGATGTCCATGAAGTGGATGGAGTTGTTGCTGTATTGACCTTATTTTGTTCATTATTTGCTAGCACTTCTCAATGTACTTCCAGAGAGGCAGTGCCAGCCATAGTATATACTTTTTCAGTGGAGGTAGATTTCAATTAGCCAGTAATAATCGGGCATGATTCATTAAGAGCTATATCTATTTTTTAAAGCTCATTATGGAAGGATGTTCTCCCCCTGAAGCTGATAGACGCGTTAAGATTTCTTGACAAATATATAAGATCAAAGCCTAATGAAGATATTTTTTGAAAAACTGGCGTTACCAGAGCAATTTTGATATTTAATCGCATCACTCCTCCACATTCTTCTTGCTGTAAAAGATAGTTAGCAACTATTCCTGGTTCAAATGTTGTTGTTGTTTTCCATCATATCTATTACTTTGGCATGTGCTGATTTATACCAGGCAGCACTAGTATAGTCTAGCTCAGGAGTTTGCAACATTTTTGCACACTGGGCCAGCAGGGCCATAGCCAGGATTCTAGATGTCGGTGGGTGAATATTTTTCAGGGTGGGCAACAAAACATCTTTTCAATACATTCCTATGGAAAATCCTCTAGTGGCTGGGGGGGGAGGGACTGCTAATTCAGGGTGAACAAAGCCCACCCCCCTGGGGGGCTGGCTATGGTCCTGCAAGCCAGGCACGCTCCTTCACAGGTAAGTGGGCCGGAGGCGTGGTTCCTTCCACTGCTTCTGCCACTTCCGGTTGTGGCAGGAGCAAGAGAGGTACATTTTTGCTGGGATTTGAGGTATTTTCTCTGTGTTTTCTCTGTGTTTTTGCTGCTTCTGGTGAGTTTTCAGTGCTTCCAGCTGCGGCAGCTCCAGGATTCTCACTGTAGACCTGATTAATTGGCGCCATGGACCAGACTAGGCCTGTGGGTCATAGGTTGCGAATCTCTGGTCTAGCTGGCTATTCCTTCCTGTTGAGAAGTTTTGCATTGTAAACTTGCTGAGGAGCAAAAATATATTACTAGCCTGACTCTTTAAATATCTCAACAGATAAATTATGTATATGATGGTCCTTTTTTACATCCTGTAATTTTTATTGTTGGACTGTATTGGCTTAGTGGTTAAGATGCTGTACTTGATGACTTGAAGGTCGGCAGGTTTCCAGTTTGAGACCCAAGTGCTGCATGATGGAGTGAGCTGCTGTCTACGTCCCAGCTCCTGCCAACCTAACAGTTCAAAATCAAGAAATTGGTAGATAAAAAGGTATCACTTCAGTGGGAAGGTACCATATATGCTCAAGTATAAGCCAAGTTTTTTAGCCCCAAAAATGAGCCCCGAAAAGGGGACACGGCTTATACTCAGGTCAACAACCATGCAGGTCCCAAGACCGTGCCGGATTGAGATGTGCCAACAATTTAATTAAATTTACCATATTTTCATGTATTTTGATTATTAAAACTCACTAGCAGCTGCTGCATTTCCTACCCTTGTCTTATACTTGGGTCAATCTATTTTCCTGGGTTTTCAGGTCAAAATTAGGTACCTCGGTTTATATTTGGGTCAGCTTATATTCGAGTATATAAAGTAAACAGTTTCTGTGAACTCTGGTGTCTAGTCATGCCTGCCACATGACAACAGAAATGTCTGCAGACTCAGACACCAATGGCTCTTTGGCTATAAACAGAGATGAGCATCTAACCCTAGAATCAGATACGACTTGCTTTCAAGCAAGGACAACCTTTACCTAATTTTTATTGACTTGTTTTAGTATGTATTAGTATTTGCTCATGGGAACGTCTTTGAAATTAGTATTTGTTTTTATTGCTTTATAAAATAGTGTGTACGTAAGGTCATATAATTACTGTCATTTTCTATATTGTCATTGTAAGTGCAAACCATACTATTAATGTCAACATTAGGAATGAGCAAAGAAGACCACTGCTGCTCTCTAACCATGGCTTAAATCTAATTTAGTCCCAAGTAGAATAGACCGGTTCTTCTTCTTCTATGTCTAGCCTCTGCGTTTAATCCTAATAGCAATTCTTTAAGAATGCCTAGGTTTGTTCCTTAACTGCTCAATGATTCTGATTTTCTAGCTGAAATAGTTTCCCCCCCCCCAATTAGAATCACTGAGTATATCTACCTATCTAGTATTTGTGAAGCTGTCTCTATCAAGTAACACAAGATTCCATCAAAACAAGGTGGGGTGGAGAATCCATCCTTGATTCCAAAGAGAAGAAACGCCTTTATGTCATTATTTCCTTATCATGTTGACATAGAGAAAGAATTGAGATTGCAAAAGGAGATGGTGACTTAACCACTCCTTTCACTTGGCCAGTAGAAGATGTTGCTAGGAGATTATTCGTGCCAGTATAATTTAGAGCATCATAATTTAACCTAATGTTTAAAATTAAACTGGAGATGAATTAACATCACCACAGGAGGAGTAGGCAGGTGGTTTATAGCGGTCTGCCTCCAACCCTCCCAGGGAATGCATTTGAATTTGTTGCTCTGCAGAGCTACTGTAGAGGCCACCTCATTGCTTCCTTATAAACTTGTGTTTCAGAATGCACATACCATTCATTGTAGCCCTGGTCTGTAGCTTGTTTATCTTTTGGTTTGGTTGCCAAGCCAATTATGGGAGCTACCAGAATAACAACTAAACTAATAGATTGCTTGACATCTTTGCTGTATGCTAGGCTCAGGACATACTTTTGTCTTGAGCCAAATAAATGAGGACCAAGATGCAGAGCACTGCTTACTGTTTATTTATGTGGTGAATATTTGTGTGGGTGTGTCCTCTTACCACTATTAACAGGCTCCTATGGGATATCACAGGGCACTTTTTTCCCATCCCTGGGAGTGATGGGAGAATTAAAAACACAACACAACTTTGAGAAAAGCAGATTTAAGTTTCTAAAGTAAGCCTAAAAGCAGAAGAATTTGAAGAATGTTATTAAAAACATAAAGGCAAACAATGAACATTTAGTTAAATGTAGCAGGAGCAGCACACCAGCCAGATAATCTTTATGGAGTCAGAGGCAGAGACAAAATGTCTATCAGATATACGTGACTGAAAGCTTTTGAATAGTATCTAAAGCAGGGGTTCTCAACGTTACCAGGCCACAGGCCAGACCACTCCTCCTCAGGCTGCACTGTGGGCCAGACACAATGGTGACGTTTGCACATGTGCGGGCACGTTGTGCAGGCACTTCCGCTTCCAGGGCCATCACCACAGGCTCGATGGAATGACGCCAGGGCTGGCCCACGGGCCATAGGTTGCAAAACTTTGATCTAAAGATCCATGTCAGTTTTAAGTCACAAAAAATGTTTTAGGTACATAATAAAATAATAGGCCATTAGAGCCAAATTACATGCACCTGAGAATTTTTTAGAAGTTATATTCTTTTTCTTTCTTTATTCGTCTCAGGTGCATCACCAGCATGTAATAACATACAAAGCTAAAATTAATAAATCTAAAAACAAAATAGAATTAAAAAGGGCTAGAAGTCATATGTGAAACTGATCTTTTAACAAAAAAGAATTCAGTGTCTCTATAACTGTAGCAAACAGAAACCGAAATACACTCATCACCGTCCGTTCCAAGTTAATTCACCCTCAACAGCACCTAAAGCAGTAGTAACTGAATTGGAAAGAGATGTTGTCGAGGTTAATTAAAACTTCGAAAGTGGTTGGATATTTAGATGCCATCAAACTAGCAGACATGTTGTAGCAAACCAGAATTATGGTTTGTCTAGATTCAGTCATAATTCTTGATTGTGCATATAAAATCCTTTTTAAAAATTCTTTTAAGTGGAATATGTGAGAAAAACTATCCTTCCTTTTTAAAAAATCCCCATTACAAATTTTCATTATTGTAATATTCTGTCCTTAAAGACATTCTCTTATCGATTAGTTAGTCAGTCATTGTGTAAACAGGTTCTCTACTGTGTCTCCCTTATTTTGGAACAAGTTGCCAGAGAAATTAAACCTGTTTCCACATTAGTGGCATTCTAAAAACAACTGAAGATATTCCTGTTTCAGCAAGCATTTCCCTTGCTAGTGAATTGATTATACAGATGCAGAAATTCTTCTTTATTAGACTTAGTGAGATGTTTTGGTAAGGTTTCTTAGTTGACCTACTGATGTCATCTAGGTAGGTATTTTATTTTTGGTATAATTCTATTTGTTAATTTGTATTTTTGATTGTTGTAATTTGTTTACATATTTTTTATTTAAGCCGCCCAGAGTGGTGCTTGCACCAATTGGGTGGGATATAAATTTAATTAATTTATTTATGATGATGATGATCAGACTAAACAGAAGCCAACTAATAGCTTGAGATGGGCTCCACAGAAGCTCATAGTTATACTTTTGTTTTGCCTTAAAATGCTATAAATTTGGAAATTGTTAGTTCTCCTATTATGTTCCCTAGAAATATGTTGAATTAAAGGCCATTAAGCATTTAATTCAACTCTTTTTGTTGAATAATTAAACAGCCAACAATAAAGGATTTTATGTAATTGATATGGATAAACAGTCAAGATTTGATCAGCTCTTACTTTTGCTTTTGTGGTAATGAAGTATTTGTATTTTTAAAATCAGAAATCGCACACTATTTTGGCTTTGGGTCAAGTAATCAGATCATATAGTAAGAATTTTTAGAAGACTTTCAGAGCACTACATTTGTGAAGATCAGTTTTCCTCCTACCACATGTCAGGACCCCTCAAATTATGGAATGTCTGGTATTTAGACCTCTGCTGTCCTTTGCAAGGCCAGGATGGACAACTTGGTTATACTTTATCAGGCTGGAGCTGCTGTTTCTTGAACTTATGACATAAATGTTAAGGCTGGGAACAGTTAATTATAGGTGATTCTGAGAAGAAAATGCAGGTTACCCCTTATTCCAGAGCTGCTGCCCATTAGATGCTCTTATCTCTATGTTAAACAAACATACTTGGAAGCTATGTTCCTGGCCTTTTGTGTCGCATGTAGACAATACTTGTAAATTAGGTGTCTTGGATAAAGACAAAGGATATGGAAAGTTTCTCTACAGGTACCAACACAGTTTGGCTGTATCTTTCATAATTCACAGTGTAAGGATCCAGTGTGATATATTCCATTTTTGCCAACAGAACACGAGTGGTGGGCATCAGCAGATTTGTACCAGTTTGCCAGAACCGGTAGCAAAAATTCTGACTGTACTATAATGTAAGAAACATTAATATTTAAAAACTAGTGGAAGAATGCTTTGATCTTGAAAATAATACTTCTTCTAAATGTTGATTCAGACTGCTAAATTTGTTGTAAACTCTGTTAGGAGATCTCTTAGTTATCAAGTTAAACAGTAAAAGTGCTCTTGTGAACCTTTAACTCACCTTACTGTTTTATGCTCAGGAGCAATAAGACAGATAGAAGGTTAAGCTTAAACAAAAGTTACTACTTTTATTTAGAAAAATATTTGATAGAAAATCTTAAATGAGGTAGAAGATCATGTCTCAAGGCACATGGCACAAAGAGTAGGGGGTTAACCCACTCTCAAGAAGGAGATGTTAACAATTCAATGGTTAGAAATCAATAAGAGGAGGAGATGGTAAGTGACAGAATCTTCAGCTTTTTAGAAGGAGTGAGTAGACCAGGGACTCTCAACCTGCAGCCTGTGGGCCGGATACAGCCTACAACACCATTTCATGTGGGCCCCTACCGCCTTCAACACACCAGGACATACCATGTAGAAGAAGGGGAAAATGACCGTCTGTACCCTGAAACTGTCTGAGGGAGCATGACCCTGCCCTCGGCTTAAAAAGGTTGAGAACTCCTGGATTAGACAATGACAAAACATTGGATATAGTGCAGCCTACTCTTACTTCCAGAATTAACCTTTTGGCCATCCGTGGGGAGAGATGCAAAAGAGGTGATGTTCTGAAAGATTCTTCCAACGGCTCTGATGTTAGTATGGCCAACCTTGAGCAATAGAACTTCAAAGACAGCTTCCAAAGGAAAACAGTTGAACAAGACCATATCAAGAGATTAAATTCTTTATTGTATTCTAAGATCAGCCACAGACAACTGTTGAAACATTAAGAATACTGAGAAGGCAGCACAGAAAACAATGCATGCAGTAACATTTTTATGTAAGAGCTCTCATGATGCAATGGTCAAGATATAGTACTGCAGCCAAAACTCTGCTCATGATCTGAGTTTGATTCTAATGGGGAAAAAGGTTGACTCACCCTTCTGTCTTCTGAGGCTGGTAAAATGATTACCCATGGGGGGGGGGGCAAAATGCTAATTACCTTGTGGACTGCTCAATTGCTCTAAGCATTATAAGATGGTATATGTGTAATTGCTATTGCTACGATGTTACTTTAACATGAGTACCTAAGTCACTGGAATGATTAAGGAAGAGATTTAATCAGCTACTTCCTTGTGGAGCATGCCAGCATACACAATCCCCATTCCTTAATTTCTTTAGTAGAATTTAGAAGAAGCAGTTGGATATTTTTAAAATGTAATACAGTATCTGTCTTGGATGTTTGTTAGAATTGGGCTGATCTCTCACACATTGAGCTCCTTATAGTGTGGCTATTATAATAACAGGTGGTCAGCTGTACTTTGGACACCAAATGAGAAGAGAAACTCACTCGAGAAGGCCTTGATGCTGGGAAAGATCAAAGGTAAAAGGAGAAGAGGGCGGCAGAGGATGAGATGCTAGATGGCATTGTTGACACAATGGGCATAGAGCTGAGCGGACTGCAGAGGATAGTGGAGGATAGAGGTACCTGGCATGCAGTGGTCCATGTGGTCACAAAAGCTTGGTCTTGACTATGCCACTGAACAACAACAACAAAAACTGTTTCATCCATGCCCAGACATACTGAGAGCGTGTAGATTTCTCCCTTCTAGAATGGCTATCGTTAGGACATTAAAACATGCCAAAGTAAAAGCTGTTCATTGTTTAGAGATATTTAGAATATGAAGATATCAGGCAGGGATAATCTTTTTATTATTTTTCCAAGATGCTAACTTGAGAGCATGTTCTGTCCTTTTGAAGGATTATATCTCAGATCTACTGCTTAAGTGTTCCTCTAGTTATCAGACACCATAGATGCAATAATGTTGAGCAGAGAAAGTAAACACAAGATGCTGAAATTTCTCCTTGACAGCTTTCACCCAATCCAAACAGTAATTGCCTAATAAAAGCAGAGAAAATGATCAAGGAGCTAAGATATAGCTTGAGCCAGATGTTTAAACTGGGTTCAGAAAATGCAGATGAGACAATATGGAACATACTGCAAACATACATTGGTTATTGAAGCACTCTTCTTCTTCTTCAGGTACCATATCCATTCCGGATATTGGCTATCATCATGGCTATAATCTTCTTAACTCCTCAGAACAGTTCTTCCAAGGACATACCACACCAGTCTCTCAAGTTCTTCAGTCATGAAGTCTGTCTATGTCCAGGACCTCTCTTCTCAGGGATCTTTCCAGTGGTGGGCAGCAAAAAAAAATTGCTACCACACTGTGGGCCTATGCCATGGGCGGAGCCTATACCTTGGGCGATTTAGTCATGCCTGCCATATGGCCTGCTATATACATCTGCAAACACAGGCAGCACTGGCTCTTTGGCTGTAAATGGAGATGAGCACTGCACCTTAGAGTCAGATATTACTGGCTTTTGAGCAAGGGAGACCTTGAACCACTTGCAGGGACAAAACCTGATGGGTTAGGGCAGGGAGGTGGGCATGGTCTCCCAATTTCACTATCCCTCCTGCCCAAAGGCCACCCAATTTTTCTACACCCCCCCTCCCAGGGATGTGTGTGAACCTGTTGCTGGCCACCACTGGATCTTTCGTTGCAGAGCAAATTGAAGTATTCTATATTTTATGTTGTTTATTGAAACATGCTAAATAATTTTTGAAGGAAACCAGTTTGTGCTCTATAAATGACAGCAAAGCTCTTGACTGAATAGTTTGTGAAAAACTGTGGATTGTGAAAAGCTATAGATTGTTCTCAAAAAAAGAGATGTTCAATTGATTGTCCTAATGCTTAATGTAGAATTTGGACAAAAAACTACTTTTAGGATGGAATATGGAGGAAGCTACTGTTAAGACAGGTAATCGAGAAACAAGTAGCATAAACAAAAGTGGCAGGCAAAGTTATATTCTATAACCTTGTTCTATCTTTATGCCATAATATATCATACAATTAGCAAAGGAAGAGAGAAAATTGATAGAAGAAACATCTAATTACACAGGTGATACTGCAGAAAGCTGCAGTGACTTGAAGGGTAAAAGAAGAATGTGCAAAACCAGATACCAGTGAACCATAAGCTAAAAATCATGATTACAGAAAAAATGATACAACTGTAATGCTTTTAAGGAAATTAAAAGAGTTAAAGATTTTCAGTCATCAATCTGAATAGATACTGCATTTTGTCAGAAGACTGAAACTTGGGAGAGAAGCTGTGAAGGAACTCAAAAAGATTTTTAAGACATCAAGAAAAGAGGAGAATGAAATATTAGCTGAATTGGTTTAATAAAGGAGATCATAGCATTGAGTCTGCAACACATTAACCAAGATTGTTAATGATAGGATCTTTTGGAGGTCATTAATTCATACAGTCACCATAAGTCAGAAACAACTGACTTATGGTCAACACATAATAATAATTGCAACAAGTGATCACTTGGGAAAAGATCAAATAACAATTGAGTAAAATGAGTTTACTAAGATATACTGTATAATAAATTTTGTGTGACTGTGGAAAAAACAGTCAATGCAGCATTTAGGTGTATGCAATTTATGTCCTCCCCCACAGGTGTAGAAAAGAAGATCTAGCAACCCTATTAAAATAGTCCCCAGCTCAGTGGTTTAGAAGCTTGCCTTGTTAGCTGGAAGGTCAGCAAGTCAGCAGTTCAAGACCCAAGTACTGCATGACAGAATGAGCGCCCATCTCTGCCCCGGCTCCTGCCAGCCTAATAGTTTGAAAGCAAGAAATTGCAAGTAGATAAATAGGGAACACTTTGGTGGGAAAGATCTTGGTGGCATGAAAGGATCCTAATCCAGGTATTCCTGCTATGGTAATGGAGTAGACCGTACAGCCAGCAACTCGACGTTGAGTATTGGGGGATGGTAAATAACCTAACTCCCCAAAGGGGCCAATGGCTACAGGTGGATGAGCCCCTTTGGGTGGTCCCCTCAGTGGAGGAAACGCCACTGGAAACCATCATACTGGGCCCAATGGCAAAATGAATGGAGGAGGAACCACTTTACTACTCTGATTCTCAATGGTCATGGAGGCAGAAGAAGCCATGCTAGATGGACTGTCTGTGAAGGCTCACCTTGTCCATATCCTCAAGGCTGTGGCAGTCCATTGCAGTCCCGGTGTAAAATCCTGCATGTCTCATTGCATATGTGCTGCAGGAGATGGCGCTGAGGTCACAGTGTGTAGGCCATTTCTTGGCAAGCTGGGACCCACCTTAAACAAATTCACACCGATGGCATTTTTCCTGCTTACCTTAGAGGGCAAAGGCAGCCCAGAACTAGCGGGCCTCCAAGAATAGGCCTCCTGGCACCCTTGGGCAGGGAAAAACTGTGTACTCAGATTGAGTTGCAGCCAAAGGCAACTAAAGAGACTATCATGTTTCTCAAGAAGTGAGCTGCAGTCCACAAACCATATGTCTAGTAAACCTGTTTGTTATTAAGGTACCACAAGACTCTTGCAGTTTTGATATATCTTGCTTGCTTGCCTTCCTGCCTTATTGTTTCAAAAATTATGGTTGTATCATCCAACTTTTGGGAGGGGGTACAAATATTGATTAAAACAGTGAAAAGATACTGCACTGATGGTTACTTATTCAACCGCTTGCTATTTAGGTGTTTCCTAAGCAGGAGTGCAATATTGTGTGATGAGAATGCGGTTGGAAGAAGCTGTAAAGCCATTTGGATCCTGACCTATTATTAATATTAATTAACTGAGATAAAAGGCCATAGCAATTATGCTCTAATTAGGATGACTAAAAATCTGCCATATTGTTTTGACAAATTATTCGAGTGTTACAGTCCTGAAAACAATTATATCAAATGAAATATAAATGTACTTAGAATCCTAGAGTAGGATAAATCAGAATAAAGCTTTGATCTCTTCTTTGTTTCTTCATGTTTTGTGAACATAAAACTGTGTTTTAGAAAAGAGAAAAAATCCTTGGTGCTTAAAATGTTCTGCCAGAACATGTTCTATTGTTAAAGCACAAATAAAAAGTCCTCACAGGAACACCTCTTTCAGGCACAGAGGGCAACAAGATTATATATCTCTAGGTTCTCCAGCGGTGCATTAACTAAGTAAAAAAGACAACTTTAGTTATTTGGGAAGCTTTGTTGGACAAGGAATCTTTGAAGACTTAACACAAAAGATTCTCCTATGTTTAGACTTTATAATGTAAACAACTAATTTAATGCCTCACTAATGATCTACAATAGATGCCATCTTACAACATGACCATGAGTAAGAAACTGATGTAATCTGAGAGTTATTTCAAAGTAATTAATTTGGGAATAGGAAAAGAACATCTATTGTATAAACTTCCCTCCATTTCTGCACCCCCTTTAAAAATAAGGACACAATTAGAAAGTGTAATGTCACATTTACCAAATAAAGTTAACAAGCCATCATAGCAGTTGGTTTCTAAAATATAAACAGCAGAAGTGGGGCAGTTGTTGAGGTTTTGTTTTTCAAAAGTCCTACCACTTATTGAAATTCTTTTTATGAAATGAAAATCACATTGTTTCATTAACATAGCTTTCATACTATTCCAATATACATTCTTTTTCTTTTTAATTTTTAATTGTGCAGCGTTTTTTCTAACAATAGCTACATAATTTTCAAAAGATGCAGATCTGTGTCTTTATGCATTTATTATTGTATTAAAACTTTTAATCACATCTTTAAAATTTCTTCTTTTTTTGGCACCTGCTGATGTCTTTAATTTTTATCATGATGATGTTCTTTGCACATTTACTCAACAGTCTTTCTGTGCATGCTGAGAAATCTGGATTTCTGAACCCTGGTTTTTATTCATACTTTTAAAAATCCAAGCTGTTTAGAAAACATTTTGAAGTAACTGCTTGAGTCATATAAGTTGCGATTTTTGAGATCCCCCTCTTTCTGAAATTCACTTAATGGGAGGCTTGGTTGGCTGCATGCTACTCTGCCTATTCATCTTTCCCACCCTCCGACATATTTTGAGGCTGCTTGCATTTCCGTGAACTGTTGGTTCTTCTTCGTGCTCCCTGTGAATGCACACCAATGGGTTAAAATCATGTGCATGTGCAGATAACTCAGAATGTTCCAGAACTGTGAAAGAGCCATAGGCTCTTCGTATCCTTCCCACCCAGCAGTCCCTCAGTTCTTTCTCTACCGCTGCAGCATTCAAACATACTCAATGTTTTGGAGCTTCTGCCTTGTGTGATTATCTTCTTGTATATAGTTCTTTCATCATTCTCCTTTCACTTGTTTTTCTCTACCCTAAAAAAGCCTTCATATTACGGTTCTGGTTTGTTGGTTATTGGTGTTATCATTGTATGGCTTCTGTGGCTTCATTCATATCCTGCACTCATGCAGGAATTTAACTCATTCACAGGTGACCACTCAACAGTTACAAGTAAACAACCTGTCTCTATATTTCCTTTACTTGAGCTTATCCTGTGCTGTCAACTGACAGATCTTTTAAGTACATTTAGAGACTGCATGGCTTAGTGGTTAAGATGCTGAACTTGATGACTGGAAGGTCGGCAGGTCAGCAGTTTGAGACCCAAGTGCTGCATGATGGAGTGAGCTTCCCTCCCTGTCCCAGTTCCTGTTAACCTAGCAGGTTGAAAGCAAGAAATTGCAAGTAGATAAATAGGTACCACTTCAGTGGGAAGGTAAACAGCATTTCATGCACTCTGGTGTTTAATCATGCCTGCCACATGTCCATGGAAACATCTGCAGACGCAAACTGCACTGGCTCTTTGGCTATAAACAGAGATGAGCCCTGAACCCTAGAGTCGTATATGACTGGCTTTCGAGTGAGGGTGAGCTTTACCTTACATAACCATTCCTTTCCCCATTTCAGATCTTTTATTTTCCTTTCAAGATGTTTCCTTTTTAACTTGGGGTGAATCTCCTCCTCCTCGTCGTCTTTCTGATTCAAACTGTTGTAATGCACCTCCGTTGTCTTTCTTTTTCTTTTGTCACCTTCCTGCATCTGCAAACCGTGTACACCGTTATATTGTAATGGTGAATGATTATACAGTTGTATAGCATTATTTTTCTTAAAAATCTCTAAAATCATATGCAGTAGGTCATTAAAACAGAGTTGAAGCATAATTGATTTTGCCAACGAGCTCAGCTAGATGGATCCTGAATGTCCAATTTATTACCACTTTCCTGAATATTGTCAATTCTATAGGAGCTATAAAAGCTTTTTCAGCTTAAGGAGGTTTAGTAGGGGCAGAAAATTGATTACATTCACATGCTCAGAAAAGTGGCAGATATGATCTGTATACTAAAAAAACCCCACTGAAAAAACTGTGGAAGAAGGCAGTAAACCTGAATCAAAATGTTTTCGAATATGATAACTGTCAGATAGAAAGATGGATGAGATAAATATGTGCTTTATAACAAACATCAGACTTAAAAAGTAGGCTTTCAAAAATTCAGTGGAACATCTTTATCATATTGTGATTTTTAAACTATTTTTACTTTGAATGTAGTGTTAAATATCACCCCTTGTCATTAGAACGCCTTTAGATTCATTTTTGAGAGGGCCACTATTGTACTTCTTGTTTTTTTGGGGGCACCACACTTTCACACATAGTGACTCTACATCTAGTGACAAACCTCCACATATAGTGGCAACCCATCACTTTGGCTCCCAGACAAGTTGTACCCTTTCTCATGCACTCTCCTCTGAAGCAAAGGGGTGTGTGAATCCTCCAATGGAAAAAAGGTAGACGTGGTGCCCATTCCTCAAAGAAAAAGAAAATGTATGCTCTCATACAGATGGAAAAAAAAGGGGGAGGGGGTTGGAAAGGCCTAGGAGGTGCTGCCATTTATTTTTATTCACAAGTAAGGTTCATCTCTTAATTTTTGTACACTCAATTTTTTGCTGCCCTCAGGGAAATCTGTGATTGTTCCACCCTAATTACATCCTTGACTACATTTCCAAGGAGTATTACAAATACATAATATAATTTCTAAGAATTATGTAGCTTCTGGGATTGGAGGCTGGACTAGGAACATATTCTTCTTTTTGTTATTAAGGAAACTGCCCATAAACAGAGATATTTCTCTCCTTGCTCTTCATTATGATCTCTATGAATGACCTGTAGAGGTTCTGCACATGTATAGAATGCGACCTTGGAACCTTCTAGAGTAGTGTTTCCAAACCATTGGTTGTTGGACTTCAATTCCCAGAAGCCTAAGTCAAGTCTCCAAAGCACTGATCAGCCAATGCACTGACTTCTGGGAACTGAAGTCCCCCTGTGGGGCCAGGGCCCCACATTCAGAACCACTGTTCTAGAGTCTAACGATAAGTCTCCCCCCCCCTCCAATGCTACTGTGCTTGACCAGAGAAACCATACTGGTTCTTCCTCATTTCTCCTCAGTTTGCCACATAAGGAACATTTAGAAAGAATGCTGGAGCCTTATATGCCTAAAATTCCTTTTTCCTTCAAACTGTTGTTCAACCTCTTTTACTTCTTTGTTTTTTCTTTTTCCAGATAATTAAAAATAAATCAGTGTTGTCCTCAGACTTTTTCTCCTTTTCCCACCTAAGTTTTGTAGTGTCTGGGGCTCTTTGTTTGTGGGGCCAAAGTGCCTCATTCTGGTGGCCATAATAAATGCCCATTTTGTCTTGGGAAATGGCATATTACCTAAAAGTATAACATTTGTAAAGGTTATGCCCACATTGCTATAAAAATTGCCTCTCTAGACTGCAATCCTATATTTTGGAAAAGTCCACAAAATCCAACCATACACTCCTTCAACTTCCAGAAGTCTAAAATTTCTGGTGCTAAGGCAATGGAGCCCATAATAAACATAAATCTTCCAAACTTGGATTTACCTGTAACAAGTGCTGAAACTGCTTCTGTGTTGGCACTACTTTCAATGTCAGTATCAAAGGTCTGTTCAATATCAACACAAACAAACAGAACAAATCTACAAAATATAAAAAGAGAAATAAACACCATGATATACTATCCCAGTCCAAGCCTCAGGAATCTGAACTTCAAAACAGAACCAAATTGGCATCAGATCAGGCCTCTTTGTCTGAACAATCCCCATCCTCTTCCAGTCATGAGAATGGAGACATTATATGTCTGGGAATAACTTCTGGGGGAGAGCTAGTAGGATCACCTTCCTTTGTCACACTACATAAACCACCATGTGCTTCAGGTGCATTTGTGTTACAAGTGTTGAAGAAGTCACTCAACAGCACACTTTGTCTTGGAATCTGAACCAAAGATACAGTAAAACCTCAGATAATGCTAAAACTTGGTTCCACAAGTCTTGGTGTTATCCAATGTTTAGTGTTATCCGATGCATGTTAAAATCCTATGGGATGGATCAGATAACGTTAAAGCTCCATAGAGATACATTGTAACTGCACAGGCTTTAGCAGTTGTTATCCGATCCATCCCATAGGACCTTAACGTTATTCGATCCAATTCTCCACCCCAGATTACTTAACGTTATGTGATTTTAGCGTTATCCGAGGAAAATATTATCCGAGGTATTACTTTAGTTGCAATTGAAATTGACGCCTCTGTCAGCATCCCCGTCGTATCAATCCTAGCATCACTCTCAGTCCCCAACTCTGAGAAGGTCCAGCCATGAGTAACAATCACCCACTCCACAGAGATAACCCATGGAATATTCAGTGGACACATGAGATTTGTAAGAACATGACTTTGTTCTTTTTTTTCTACCTCCGACACCCACCATTTTTGTGGGATTATGACTAGACCTCTCTTTGAGCAATTCTTGTTGAATACAGAGCCCACCCTCGAAGTTTCACGATTCACACTGCAGGGATTCCAGCTAGCAACCATTGACATCAAAACTGCCCTACACCAGCAAAGTCCCTGCAACAACAACAACAAAACTCATTTGGAACTGTATTGCTCAAGATCAGTGTGCACGCAACAAGTGGGATCTAACTCAAAGTCAAAGGATGCTCACTATTCACCTCCAGTATTTCTATCTCAGTTACTACCATCTCCAGCCTTTATTGTGGAACACTCTGCACCTGGATAGATCTAATTATCCATATGATCCAAAGCTTGTACAATACAGTCAAGAAACCTCTCCAACCAATGTCAGAGTCACTGATTGATAGAGTTGACAAAAATGCTACAGTTCTGATAAATTTTCTACGTTCCCAATCTTTACAAGCCTATAAAGCACTTTTAGGAGAAACTACAGTCATACCTCGCATAACGAGCATTTCGCTTAACGAAAAACTCACATAACGAGCAAGTTTTTCGCTAAGCGGTCCGACTTGCATAATGAATTTTTCGCTATGTGAGTCGGACTTTTCCCTGTGGAAAAACTCACATAATGAGCAATTCTATGGGGGAAATTCGCATAGCAAAAAAATTTCGCTATGCGAGTTTCCCCCCTTGAAACGCTTGTTATGCGAGTTTTTCCATAGGAAAAAGTCCGACTCGCATAGTGAGCAGCCTCGCAGAATGAATTAAATTTGTTATGTGAGGTATGACTGTATTCTCTATTCCAGAAACCTCATGGAGGATTGGGAATCTGAAAAAGGTCCAAGAGGAGTGGGTGACTTTTTCTTTAAAGACCATCAGCCTAATTCGATACAGTCATACCTCCCATAACAAATTTAATTCGTTCTGCGAGGCTGCTCGCTATGCGAGTTTTTCGCTATGTGAGTCGGACTTTCCCTATGGAAAAACTCACATAATGAGCATTTCAAGGGGGGAAACTTGCATAGTGAAAATTTTTCACTATGCAAGTTTTCCCCATAGAAATGCTCGTTATGCGAGTTTTTCCATAGGGAAAAGTCCGACTCACATAGCGAAAAATTCATTATATGAGTAAGACCGCTTAGCAAAAAAACTTGCTCGTTATGTGAGTTTTTCGCTAAGCGAAATGCTCATTATATGAGGTTTGACTGTAATTATGAAAAACAATCAGTCTAAAATGTGATCAACTCTGTATCTAGTTGCTCAAGCAAAGAGTCCATAAAGTAGACTGACTTACTAGAATGTAGGATCTATTCCACAGGTGCTTTGGGCATAAAAATGGCTAATTACTAGGCTTAGTATGGGAGAATACCAGCGGTACATCTGGGAAAGGTTACAACCCATATTGGACAGGCGGCCAGGGGACAGGAATGTTTTGACAACCACCTTACATCAGGAAGCTTATAATTTGGCCGCCTACCAGATTCATTCTTCTTGGCTTGTGGCTGACTATTTAGATAGAGTTACAACTATAGGACTTAACTTTGAGGATGCATGCATGGCTGTGCTCCTGTAATATTCTGGATGACTCCAAAGTTTGTATCAAGGACTTCCTTTTGATAGAAGAGATTATTTAAAACAGACTATTCAACGCCAAGAACGGTGAAAAAGTCAGCCACCAAAAGCATTGGTATTGTCTCTCAAACAATCTAACCATTTTCTAAACAATTTAGACAGGCTTGGTGTAGGTCCTCCTCCTACACCAAATACAGTCATCACAGTCTTCTTGGCAACCTACACAATATTATAAAAACAACCTTAACATCTAAGATACAAACCTACTACTATCAAGAAATGGGATAAAAAATCAAAATCCCAGAGATTATAAATTGCATCATGGAAGAAATTTTGATGTACAGCTGGAATGATCAGACTGAACTAATTCTTTTTGTAGCTTCGCTTGACATGAAGCTCAGAGACAATTGGAAATTATTAAGCTCTACAGTGTATTTATTGGTTTTTACTTCCTATAGAAGATTATTTGTGGATTTTTATAATATAAAAGAATCTATAATCTGAAAACATGAAAGTAAAGTATGAGAATCTTAATTTGTTTGGGAATGCTAGTATGGTGGTACAAGAATATACTATGTGTGCCATTTGGCTTACCCTGTATCCTCTAGTCTACACTACACTCACCTCTGAGGTTTGCTGGAAAATATTGTCAGTATTAAAGTAACATTCAGTTACTTTAGATTCAGAACATGGTGCGGTTGTTTTTTGTAAAATCTGAGACAGGCACCATTTTGTTATTCAGTTCACTTCTTCAAATCTTTATATTGTACCATCAAAGCAGTTATTTCTTGAATTAAGATATACTCTTTACAGCTAAGGAGTTACAGAGATGCCTCATAAAGAGGCAGCAATAGCTTTGCAATTCAATGCCTGTTGTTATCTGGAGATACAATTAGCCAATTTAAGAGCTTACATAGATGTTCACTCTGCAATTATCATATTCTCTAATCTTATTAGCCATTGAATATATTTACATCTTCATTTTGTTGTGTGAGTAATGGTTTGTAAAAAGGACTAAATAGAGCAAGAGGATGTTGAAGGAGGAAGGCTTCTTGGGCATAATTGAGAAACCTGTTGAGAAAATAGGCAACTATTGACAGTTCTGATTCATGACTGAGTGACTGTTCTGCTAGTCTTCTCATGATCCCCACAGAGAGAAAGCTTTGACCACCTGCTAAACAAGGTCTGTTTGAAGTTTCTTTTTAACATTTCCAAGACGTTAATTCAGCAGGACAGCTCCACTGGAGTTCTCGGTGTCACCAAATCAGCAGCTGTTGAGGTCCATTCTCTTCAGCATGAAATGTTTATACAAGGATGCTCCCCACCACCACCAATTTATTTTATTTGTGACAACAAAAAACAAATAAATAGAAGAGTGAGATGTTTGCATTATTCACATTTTGCATATGTAGAAATTATATCTGATAACTAGCGTATTGGTACAATCTGGAATTAGAATTGGATGGTCCCTGCTTTGCTGTTGCTGGTTTGATCTGTTCATGCTATTCTTTTCATGGAATATACTTTGAGGTCCACAGTACAAGAGAGCAAGTAGACATAAAATGAAGCAAGTGCAGTAAAATTCTGTACATGTCTACTCAGATGTAAATTGCATTAAGGTTAATGGAGTTTATTCCTGGAACTACATAGAACTCCAGCCTTAAACAATTAGAAATGTTGTGTTAGGACAAAAGTACTTGTCCCCTTTTTATTATCTACTTTATCAGTAAAATACTGTTTCAAGGGGGAAATGGGACAACACATCTGTGCCCTTAAAACTTTTTATATTTAAGTGCTTTTATTTGTTAGATGTAACTGTCGGTTGTAAATAGCAACCCTACCCTTCTGTATTGTTTATAACCCTAGGAAAATATAATTATTACATATAACTACTCCTGGTCCAAACTATTTTCTTTCCTCTTTATCAGTCTTGTTAAGTCTTAAGTGTATTTTTACAAGTTTGTTAATGCACTCCAATCTTTCTGGTGTGTTTCCCTCACCAGTATTATCAGATTTCATTATATGGGAAGAATTATCAACTCAACCCATTATACAGCAAAGCAGTATTAAGTCTGTCTGGAATTTGCTGCTCTTTCAGTTTACAGGGGAAATATTGTGTAAATCAGGCTCTCCAGTTTCAGTGGGAAGCACAGGGTTGAACAGCATCCATTTGTCAAGTTGATTGTTCCTCAGTGAGGTTGCCTTTGCTTGTCTTTGAACAGGAGTGAAATCCTACATGAAGCTCCCTTTCTGTCATTTACACTAACAGCCACCCTCTTAAACCAAGGCCTCAGAGAAAAAAAACAAAAGTGTTGGCACAATATAATCAGTCACTCAAGTTGTCTGTCATCTGTTTTCTTAAAGGAAATAACTTTTAAGTTAGTGAAGCAGAAACTGTTGGAAAATAGGGACTGGAGCTGCAATAACAGGAGGAATTTAAAAGTAAAGAAAAGACATCCTGTCTACTTCTAATTTTTCAGGATTTGTTCTTTCGAGAATATTACTTCACCTCTTCTTTTGCTTTTATAACTCTTCTATGCCAGATACTTATTCTTTGTTGTCAGATCTTATTGCAAAGAGCTATGCATCATGTGGTGAAATCTCTCTCTCAGAGGGCTAAACCTGACTATAATTAACGTCTGAAAGTGCTGAATATTGTTTGATTGTAGCTGTCCCAGACTATTGGGATTATACACAAATTAAATATGTAGCATGCAACTTTTTATTTGCATGTGTGTTTGTGAAATCTGGCTTTGCTCAACCCGTTGTAAATAAGAAGCAGAGGTTGAAAACCAGCAAGTTTTTTTTTTAAAAAAAATCAACATGTGGGTGGGGACTGCACAGAGACTAGAAGGTGGAATTGTACTACATATTACATTTTCAAATACATTTTTGTAGAAAACGCTAGCAAGTTATTGTATAGTGGCAAAGCTTGAGATGAGGAAGAGAACATTTTGCCATTTTTCCTATTAGGCAACATTCAGCTTTTGAACATGGATAATATATGAAACGGAATGACTACCAATCTGGCCATGTTACCCTGCTGTGGTAATAGAGTAGACCATACTGCCTGACAACCCTGATGACTAACCTGACAACCCTGACGAATAACCACCTTCGGTGGTGAAGTCCACAGGGAAGTGTGGTGGTCCCCGAGTGGATTAAATCCCACTTGAATCCATCTTGCTGGAGGGCAGCAGCTTCATCAATACTGATGAGGATTTGGTGTGCCAAAAGGGCTTAGGATCAGAAAGTGACTTGCGGAACTGGATCAGTGGTACGGGTGTCACACTGCAATACAGAAGACCACTGCATTAGATTGTTCCCAGGACAATCTTCATGGCTGATAGCCATGATGTTCGCCAATATTCAGAATCAGATATGGCAACAACAACAAGAAGAATGACTAGTTTCAAAGCATCATTTTAAAGGCCTGTTATTACTTAACAATTTCAGTCAAACACCCCCCCTGGGGATGATAGAACTGCTAGGTTATTTTTTTTTCTCCCAAGGTGAAACTTGTTTCACCATGTTTAGTTGAAAGTTTGACAATTAATATAATGTTAAGTTGGAAGGGTCCTATGAGATCATGAAGTCCAATCCCCTTATCAATACAGGAATCTGACAGGTGGCTATCCAATTTTCTCTTGGATGCTTCTTCTGCAAGTTTAATTTGTGCAGTCTAAATTTGCCAATCTGAGGGTCTGTTTAGGCACACTTTGGAGAATGGTATGTTCATTCTCTACTCTATGTTCATATCCTCCCATGTTGAACATTCTGGCCTGTTATTTTTCCTATCTGATGCCTATATTTGGTTTTGAAGATGTATTCCCAACTGTTGGTTATGGGTTGTTTGTTGTTTTTCTTAGATCAGAATGGCTGTCTTATTTTCTTTAAAAATGAAGAACTCCCAAAGTGTCTTTCAACACACATGAGATCAGAAAGGATATTTTAAAACCAAGTCCAGCCACAGAAAACCATATGTTCTAGCAGTCCACACGATTTACCCAAGAATGGTTTTATTTAACTATTGCTTCAATAGTTTTGTTTAACTATTGCTTCATTCTGTACTGATGGTATAACACTCTTTCGGAGTTATTTAACTTAGCAAGGAAGGACAAGAATAAATAGGGCACATGATTAGCACTGAAATCCAAGTTTGTCCATGTCCTTAGGCAAAATCTTTTGTAACCTGCCTATAAAAACTGGGTATGCATATAGTTGGAGTGTACCAGCAGACACTGCTTTCAATGCAAGTGTTTGTCAGAAGAGATCCAGGAAGCAGCTTTCATAGAAAATGGGCCATCCTTGTAGATCCTGCATCTCTGCAGAGGCTAAGAGACTCTGAACTGTTATCAATCAGATGTAAGAGCCCTGGTGGTGCAGTGGTTAAACTGCTACACTGCAGCCAAAACTTCTGATGTTGTGAGTTTGATCCTGATGGGGATCAAGGTTGATTCAGCCTTCCATTCTTCTGAAATCGGTAAAATGAGTACCTAGCATGTTGGAGACAAAATGCTAATTACTTTGTGAAGTGCTCAGAGTGCACTAAGCTCTATGGGGCGGTAGATAAGTATAATTGCTATTGGTCTGTATCATTGTAATGGCAAGCTATGTGTACAGAGTTGAAGAGTTGTGGGCAGTTGCCTCTCCAGCATCGCAGTCATACTGACTGAGAACATTGTACTGAGTTACGTATATATAGGTGTCATCGTGACTCTTCACTAAATTCTGTAGTAAATGTACCTTAAGGGACTGCTGTGGCTTAGTGATTAAGATGCTGAACGTGATGACTGGAAGTTTGGCAGGTCAGCAGTTTGAGAGCCGAGTGCTGCATAATGGAGTCCACGATGTAAAAAGAGATGAGCACTGAACCCAGAGTCAGTAATGACTGGCTTTTGACCAAGGATGAACTTTACTTTTACCTAAATTTACCTTGGTTCTGATACATTGGAAAAGAGTAGTCTTAGTTAACTAGTGATAAGTAATGTGAAGCCATTGCTTAATCTCTTGAACACTATGATTTTATTGATGTAACTAAAATCTCATTTCTCCTCCCCGCCCAACCTCTTTATGTTGCTGACTCTTCTTCCCGTGCAGTACCACTAAACAAAGTATCATCCATCCTCTAATTATATCCAGGGGAACCCTGACATACAAATGGTTCGATTTACAAAAAAATTGACATACAAATAGAAATTATGACTAAAAAAAACTCCGATGTACATATTTTTAATAGGAAAAATTCAACATACCAAATACATATATGATGACATCTAGTGGCCTCTTCTGGTAATGCAGTGTGTTTTCAACATACAAATTTTTTGACATACAGTTGTATCTCGCTTATAGAGTATAATGCATTCCACAGGATTGCTCTTTAAGCAAGTTTGCTCTTTAAGCAAAACACCTTGTAAGTGACCAGTTGTGACTTCTGGTGAACCCTGATTTATTTGTTAAGCGAGTTTTTGATTGGTTTTAGTTGTTAAGCAAAGTGACCATTCAGAAAAAATTCTGCTCTTTAAGCGAGTTACTCTCTAAGCGGGGCATTCTTTATGTAAGTTTTTAATGTACAGTACAAAGCACCTCATGGAATGGGAAAAAATTGTAGAGGTTTTACTATATTTTATTTTATCTTGTTTTGCCTAAATATAGAACTTCGTGTACATCTCTGTTAGATTTTGTTTTGAGCTAGATCAGGGTCAGACTGAACATTATTCATATGTTTTAAAGTATTAGCTGTTGATAATGTTCATAGGGTTTTCTTGGGAAGGATACTGGAGTGGTTAGCTAGCCCACTTTCATGTCACCTGCTTATTTAATAAGTCCTTGATTGTTGTAGATACCAATGCCAACCCACTCAAAGCCTGTCACATATTTGATAAAGTACCCTTGATGAACATTCTTTGAGTACATCTTTCCAATTAGCTGTGAATCCACATGACAAAAAAAAATCTGTTCTGACATCTTACCTGGTATTATTTGCCCATCCCCTCTGCAGTTTCCCATATGCTGTAATTTTATTTTCCTTCCCATGGCAAAAATTTACATGAGTTGGGTAAACTTTTTCTCTCTCAAATCCTATAGCACTTCAAAAATTGCCTAGTTTTTCTTGAATGTAATAGAAGGTCTAAGAGTACACCAACAATTTCCCTTAATAATCTAATGTGGCCATGAAAACGTACTCATATAACTTTCTTCAGTAATTCCCAATGGCCTCAATCACACATACATACCACCCACACTTATATGAGAATGCATACATTTGTTCTTTTGGGAAATAACAGATACATAATAGGAGGTGACAGTTTTCACCATCTCTTTGAAATTTGTAAATATTTCTTCATTCTTGCTAATCAGTGGGTTCATTGATCTTCTTACAACACATACTTGGGGGAGGGCATTTTTGATTTTTGTTGGATTTAACAGTTTATTGCCATTATTCAGCTTATTCTGAGCATTAGAGCATTATTTTGTCTGGCACTGGGCAGGATCATAATGTCACATATGCAACATGAACGGAAAAGGAAATCCAGGCCCTGGGATTAGTGACAGCTAAACATAGACTCCAAGTCATCTCTGAGAAGATTGAGTATATAGTTAAAGCAAGATGTTGTCAAGACATTTATGAACTGATGTTAGGTAATAACAAGTACAAATGAGCAAAAGAATGTAATTATCCTTTCCAGCGAATCTTTTTTCTCAAAGTAAGACATTCTCAACTTCAGAGACAGTTTAGGCTTGGTTTGATATGTTCTGAGTACAGAGTGAAGAGATAAGATGATAGGAAACCATTCTGCCTCTCAGTATTCTGTCATAATAGCAGCTTCTTGTCTACAATATAGGGTAAGCATCAGAACAATTATACCCCCATTTCTTTCAGAGCTGCTCATAGTTTCTTATGATCCACACAGTCAAAGACTTTACTATAGTCTATAAAACATAAAGTGAATTTCCTCTTTGATGCATTCCACTGTACATTGGATATTTGCAATGCAGCCTCTGGTGCCTCTTCCTTTTCAGAATCCTGCCTGAACATCAGGCATTTCTTTCTCCATTTAAAGTAAAAGCCTTTGCTGTATACCTGGCTTTCCTTAAGATCAAGAACTGTAGTGCTATATGATCCTATTAACTAAAGCATTTTGAGACAACATCAGGATTAATCAGTGCCCTCTTTTTTTAACCCTATATATCACTCCTTAAATTCATGGACTAGAAAGGCAGTATGCTTTATGAGTTACCAGAATCAGTCAGTGCATGTCCACCTCTGTACCTCTCAGGGAAGTTCCCATTGACCACCTTTCTCTTCCTGCTAGTGATGACTGAATACTTGAAGGGTTCAGACTGCAGCATTTGACCTATTATAACTGTTTTAACTAATAGAAATAGTTTAGATGGGTTTGCTCAGGGAGTCTATGTGCAAGAATATACTGGGTGAAATTTTAAAAGTACATCAGTTAGGGTAGTATAGTTTTAAAATTCTTGGTAAAAACCATTTTATGCTAAAATCATTTGTTAGATACTTTGGTATGAAACAAGTACTAATCTCTCTCTTTTTAACCATCTCTGCTTTTTTTACTTCTTAAAATGTAACATGAACACGTGGAATTTAGGAATGTCAAAGGGGCCTTTTAAGATCAATCTTGATTAGTTTATTTTTCTTAGTAAAGATTTTGATGACTGGGTAAAGCTTTTGCTTGAAAGAGCATTCCTTATTCCTCTGCAGAGGGATAAATTATTGTTAAAGCCAGCAGCTCACTAAAATAGTGAGAAACTATTTAGGTAACTGAATCTTTGATGGAGCGAAGGCTTAGATTGAAAGTTGAGTGTTCAATTGCCCTTTTGCTCATAATTCTTCTTCTTTTAAACCTCAGTAGTGAATTTTAAAGTTATGGCTTAATTGCATAGCCTCATTTTGACCATTAGAAATCTGCCCTAAAGCAATTTATTATGGCTTTATATCCCTGAAGCAGCAAGATGGTAATATTGTATTCTAAAGTAGAGAAACATCTTTGCATGATTAATGTTATGCTCTGAATATATATTTCACATGCACACATATTGTTAGATTTAATACCTGTGTTTCAGTTTTGATTATAATGATAGGTCAGGTACTTACAGGTTATAGAATATTTTGAACTGTGCATATTTCAGAAATGAATATATCAAAAGTTCTTTGTTCTTTGTAGATTTCTAGTGGAAAATTTAGGCTTAGCAACAAAGCCAGAAATGAAAAAACCACCTACTTAATGTCACCTAGCTCACGCAAAGCTATGCTTATGCTGGGGACTGTAAACGTGCTCTAGGAGTTATAGAACGGAGTGTAAAGGCTTGTAAGATTCCTACATCATAGAAAGCTCTTACACAGAAATGAATCACGGTGATTCCATTTTATCACAAGTGGTGAATCATCAGTACCTGCTACTATTTCATTTCAAGGAACAGAACCAGTTCCCAACATGAGGAAGCATTCTTCTTGTGCCAAATGGAACTTGACCCTGGTTTTATATTATTATTTTTCCTGTGTTAAACCTGTATAGAGCATTAGCAACCAGAATATGACTTTTTTGAATATGTGATTTGAAAAATTCTAGTCTTCTATGTATGAATTGCTAAATTAAGTGTGCGATTTCACTGTTGCAGCAGTATTAACACACAAGAACATCAGAAAAAGATTAATGGGACAGCTTTATGGCAAATGTATCATGTTTCATTGGGCAAAATAAAACTGAATTTTGAATTCTGTTAAATATTTATGTGTGTTTAACAGCAACTGCATAGAAATGTAATAGAAAATGTGCCATCTACATGTCAATCATGTGCCTGACCATGCCCCAACCTGCACCTTCTCACTTTGTGTCAGGTAATCCTCTTTTACACATGCACATATTCAGCAGAATTTTGACCATTGTATTCTGTGAAATTAACTCATACTTCTGTTTTTTAAAATGTTATGTAATAACAGAACATGTAACTGTTTCCATTTTCATGTCATGTATAACAGTGTTCCCTTAGTTTTTGTACAAATATAAAGCAGGATATTTGTTTTTATTTGTATCAGAGTGTTGCACATTTTAAAATTATACATATGTATGAAATACTGTATAGGTAAAATTCAAAACAAAATATAAAATAATCAAACTGATTTTGACTAGATGCAGGCTACTTCAATAATATCATCTCAGGAATTTACTAGATCTTCTTTTGTACACATGGAGAGGCATTATTGTTGTTGTATGCACCTAAATGCTGCTTTGTTTAGATTTCTCCACAACCACAGAAAATCTGTCCTGAATCCAAATAGCCCCATTGATGCTACTGTAAGGTCAATAAATGCTGATCCAGTTATGTTATTATTTATTTATTATTAATCAAATTTATATTCTGCCCTACTCGCACAGGCGACTCAGGGTGGAGCACAACCAGCATATGGTCCACCAATAAAAACTCTTTTTTAAAAATTACAATCAATTTAAAAAGACCCTCTAATTCCCTTGACTGAAGAGAACCAAATAAAGGGAATAGCATTTCAGAATCTTGTTTTATATCCCAGGTTCGATTTAAGATGTGAGAAATATAGTCAAACCTCGCATAAAGAGCGTCTCGCTTAAAGAGTAACTCACTGAAAGAGCAGAATTTTCTCTGAATGTTCACTTCGCTTAACAAATAAAACCAACCAAAAACTCGCTTAACAAATAAATCGGGGTTCGCAATCCCACCCAGAATTGGTCATTTATAATGGTGTTTAAAGAGCAAACTCGCTTAAAGAGCAATCCTGTGGAACGCATTATGCTCTTTAAGTGAAGTGCAACTGTATAGCTTTTTCCAGGTCTAAAGCCTGCCTGTTCTGGAATTAGAAGAGTTTCAATTGTATGGGCTAAATAATTTACTTTTTTATTAAACATTTTTATTTCTTACAAATAAACATAAAGCCTGGCGAGGTTATCCTGCTATGACAATAGATTAGAGTGCCAGTGACTCTACACTGAGTGTCAGGCAGTGGTTAACTAACCTGACAACCCTGAGAACTAATGGCTTTGGATGCCAAAGTCCACAGGGAAGGGTGATGGTCCTCAAGTGGATTAAATCCCACTTGAATCCATCTTGATGGAAGGCAGCAGCCTGGACCTTTTGTAATAATATCCCTGGTATCAAAGTAGAATACTGTAGTGATTCAGTAAAGTTTACACTAATCAAATGAAAGAATTTTTTTTACTCATATGCCAAGATAGTATGGCTAAAATTTAAATTTAAAACATTAAATCAACGTTTTACAAATTTATTACCATTGCATTTCTTTTTTAAAAAAATAATAAAGAGTTTTACTTTTAGAGAGATAAAACACCCAGTTAATTGATTCAAAATTTTCTTTTATAATTTCAGATTTTAAGATGACCACTGTGTAAATTATAATCAATAATAATAATAGCTGTGTACTGTCAAGTCAGTTTTGACTTATGGCAACCTTTTCCAGGGCTTTCTAGATAGAAAGTACACAGATATTGCTTACAATTTCATTCTTCATGGGGCTCCCTGAGATTGTGCAGCTTGCCCATAACTACACAGGATGGTGTGGTTTTTTCCTGTGGGGGGTGGAAACCCAAACATCTAAACATTACAGTGCCTGGTGCCAGTAAACTAAAATTGACTAGAATGGGATATTTTGAATCAGACAACTACAAAGTGTTCTGCTCTGGAAACGACACATTCAGAAGAAATGGACCAGTTCTAATACTAAGGCAAGATGCAGCACAGCCAGTTGGGGTGTGTGTTAATGCAAGGTTTGACTGAATAATATCAGTTGGACTCTGGAGAAAACCTTCAGCACAAGCAATAGCAGTTACATTAGGATACTGCTCCATAGTGCTTAAAGCACTCTTTGGGGAATTCACAATATAATTACCATTTTGCCCCCAACATCCTGGGAGCTCATTTTACTGACCTTGAAAGGAAGCGGAAAAAGAAAACTAAAATAATCAATGCCAAAATATAATTTAATTAGCATTCCTAGTGAATTTAAAGTCCACATAAGAAATAGATTTGCATTACTAAACTCAATTAACTATGAACTAGATAATAGGAAAAGATAATTGCTGTAGTCAAAAGAAACAGAAAAATTTAGATGGATGAAACTCTTAAAAATGTGAGAGTCAGTCACGAACCAACAGTAAAAGGTGACAGAAATAGGAAACATATTGCAATTATCTGATAGATATTGAAGAACATGAATATCAGAATACAGTCAAACCTCGCATAACGAGTCTTTCACTTAGCGAAAAACTCGCATAACGAGCAGATTTTTTGCTAAGCAGTCTGACTCGCATAACAAAAATTTTCATTATGCGAGTCGGACTTTCCCTATGGAAAAACTCGCATAACGATCATTTCTATGGGAAAAACTCGCATAGCGAATTTTTTCGCTATGCAAGTTTTCCCCCTTGAAATGCTCGTTATGCGAGTTTTTCCATAGGAATTTTGTTTGTTTCGCATAGCGAGCAACCTTGAATAACGAATTAAATTTGTTATGCGAGGTATTACTGTATCAGTCTACATTTTAGACTACAACAAAGCCTTTGACTGCATAGATCAGTGATGGTGAACCTTTTAGAGACCAAGTGCCCAGTGAGGTGGGGTGAACTCTGTGCTCTGGGGGGAGTAAGCACTCCCATTGGGCTGCTGGGCAGAGGTGTGGGGTGAACTCTGTACTGGGGGAGGGAGGAAGCACTCCCATTGGGCTGCTGGGCAGAGGGGCAAGGTGAACTCTGTGCTGAGGGAAGGTGGAAGTGCTCCCATTGGGCTGCTGGGCAGAGGGTTGGGGCAAACTCTGTGCTGGGGCGATGACATGTGTGCCTACAGAGAAGGCTTTGAGTGTCCCCTTTGGCATGCATGCCGTAGGTTCACCACCACTATGGGTGGTTCTGAAAGAAATAAGGGCATCTTGGCATGTGATTGTCCTGATGCGTAACCTTATTGTGGCGCTGCCATTAGGATAGAATATGGAGGAATAGAATGGTTTCCTATAGGTAAAGATGTGAAACAAGAATGGATATTAACCCCTTATCTGTATAATATGGAGTAAAAATAAGCAAAAGAAACATCAATTAGTTAAAATATGCAGATGGCACCATCTTGCTGGCAGAAAGCAGCAATGACTTGAAGCAACTTTTCATCAGAGTGAAAGAAGTGCCAAAGTAAGTTCAGAATTGCTCATCAAGAAAACAAAAATCATGACTACTAAAGAACTGTACAACTTTAATGTTGACATTAAAGAAAATGAAATAGTGAAAGAATGTGTATACCTTGCCTCAATCCAAATACACACTGTAGCCAATAAATCAGAAGACTGAGATTTTGAAGGGCAGCAATGAAGGAAGGAGAAAAAGTCATGAAATACCACTTGAGATAAAATGGACAGATACTTGGTCCTCAAGAGTGTTTCTTTCTAAAAGAAGACTATGGAAAATAGCAAAAAGGGAGGCAAGAGACTAGGATTGGGAACTGGAGATATATGGAGAAAATGTGTACATGTTCTTGAAAATGAGGAATAAATTAAAGACCACAGTGAAACAGAAGGATTTGAAAGGAGAGAGAAAAGTTGCACAATGCATATTTCAAATGTAAGTTGTTACTTTTAATCCTTGATGTGTGTCAGCTCTCTGTCACTGGCTTTCCTAAATACAAATTTGTGCTATAAAGTATTATTATTATTATTATTATTATTATTATTATTATTATTATTATTATTATTATTATTATTATTATTATTATTATTATTATTATTATTATTATTATTATTATTATTATTATTATTATTAATTCGATTTATATACCGCCCTACTCGGTAGGCCTTGCAATTAAAAGTTAAGTCCTATAAAAGTTCTATTCAACTTGAAATTTGGTAGCACTTGAAGCATTGTAGGAAACTGGCTGCATACAAGGTTCATTCCAATTCTGCAATTCTATTTGGATGCTGTTGATTACTAGTTAGGTCAGTGATGGCTAACTTTGGCCTCCAGCTGTTCTTGGACTTCAATTCCCAGAAGCCAATTTCTCTATACATTCACAGAGACTTGGGCTTCTGGGAATTGTAGTCCAAGAACACCTGGAGTGCCAAGGTTCATCATCACAGAGTTAGGTGCTTGTGGTAAACTCAGCTGCCTGATGTCACCATTTGCATACATGCTGTGTCTCTGTTCCAGCGAATCGCCAAATCTCGAATTTAGAACTATTGCTCATGGTCACGCAACTCCAAGCTAGAGGAAAAGCTGTGACTAATCATTGCTGCTTCTTCGTGGTCTTTGTGAACCACACATAGATTTTGGCACCTGTGTGGAAACATCCTCAGGTGGACATGAGTGCATGCAAAAGCTCACAGCACAATATGTTAAACCGAACAACTGCTATGAATATTTCTGCTCCTCCTTTCTTGTTAAATAGTTAAAAGACTATATCAGGGGTGCTCAAACTATGGTCGATGGGCCAGATCTGGCCCACGGCACCTTCACTGCTCCTGGAAGTGGAAGTAAAACGCACCCACACATGCACAAAATGCTGCTGTAAATGACCCACAGCTATTGTAAACGCGTTTATGACAGCCACGGGTACATTTACAGCAGCATTATGCGCATGTGTGGGTATATTTCATTTCCATTGAGAGGAACCACATGACTGGCCTGCACAACCACGTGACCGGCCTGATGACTCAAAAAGTTTGGACACCCCTGGACTATATGGTTCTGGCTGTAAGTCTATCTTTTTTAAGCCTATACTCTTTAGGTAGTACAGTATTTTGCTTGGTTTAGAGGTAGTTGTTGCTTTTCTTCTTTTTCCAGTGTAGGAGAAAAGAGCTGATGGAGACAAGGAAAAAGTCTTCATTACTCCTGCCTTTTAATTCCTTCCTGTAAATTTCTAGCTACCTCATTGCTTCTCTTGCCAATTTAGTGAGCAGATAAAATTTCCAATGTGTGTTCAAGTGATTTTCTTTCCCCTTGTAAATGATGTGAAGCTACTATCGAATGTTATCTTTGGTGCTGACGCAAGGAAATTAGGAGAGGTATTATCGTTCTGTTCAGTGTTCTTCTCAGAGAAAACTGCTGGTTAGGTCAATTTACTTGGCTCGATACTCTGCTTTAATCTTAACCTGGGGCGTACTTCAAATACACAGCAGCTGGCTCCAACATCTTCATGCATGATTGCATGTTAATTTCTCTTTGCTGAGAGGTGGGAATCCAACAAAAATGTCTCTGCTGAAAGAAGATGTTGTGGGGCTCCTAACGGGTGAATAAGCACTCTCATGTGATAGACTAAAACTGGAATCTCTACCTGAACTTTCAGGGGGCTGATTCCTCCCAGGGCTTAAGGCTTCAGCTGAATTACATCATGGATAAATTTGTCCCAACAATTTTAAGTCGAGGAATGTGGCAAGAACAAAGCATTGCATTCTCCTCTGCTGCTTTCCCAGCTTTCAGTACTCTGATCAGAAGGAAATGTGCATAACTTTCCAGTAAAAACAAGAATTAAGAGGCTTGGATATGTGGCGGCTAGGAGCTAATTTACCTATCTGCGGTTTTTAAAAAATGGTTCTGTATGCAGTCCTACAAGAGAAGTTAATCCTGAAGACTGCAGACCTGTAACCATTCAGCTAACGAATTGTTTAATATTACAGGCATCATCCAGATTGTAGTTAAAAGTGAGGATATTTACATGCCTTGAGCATATTTACTCAGTTTGAGACATTTTCAGAGAAAGCCACTGCTGTCTCCCAGTTGATTAAAAGTGGACTCAGGCGAGGTCATGTTGGGATAACTGATGCATTGATGCACTGATTCACTAGATATGAAATTAGTATCTCAACTACTGAGGCCCTCAAAGGAATGGATTTCAAACTGTACAGGTTAGTATTTCACTTAGAACAGTGAAATCTTTGTTTCTCTACAGTCTGTTCTCCTTGTTGATAAATGATCAATAGAATTGTGTCACCTTGCAAAGGGTGAAACATGGCATCCAGATCACTAGCCAGAATGCCACCTGTTGAAACAATTTATTCCTTATGCTTCGGCTGCTCCACTGTTTTCTCGGTCTACTAAAATCTCTTTCTTTAGCCACTGAATATACCCAGGAATGAAACTATTTATTTACCTACATGCTTATTATTATTCTGGCGCTGTGCTGACCTACCTCAGCAGGCACAGTTGCCGCACAGTGGCACTACACAATCTATTCAAGGAGGGTCCAAATAGCAAAGTCCAAAGAGAAAGCCGAGGTCTGGTTACCAGTAGTTCAAGCAGCGTCTAGTCCAAAGGATGTCCAGGGGCGTTGTCAGGGTTGGCAGAGAAGTCAAGATCACTGCCTAGGCAGGTAATCTCAAGAGGTATCCAAAGTCAAGCAGGGTGTCGGTCTTTGCACTGAAGAATTGTACCAGCGCTGAAATGCTGCAACAAGCTTGCTTAAAAGCCTCCCAGCTAATCACTATCAGCTGGGAGCCTTCTTTGGTAACTAGCTCTAGCCTACTTGGGTTGCAGGTGTAGCTCCTTTCTGAAACTTTCCCTGACTGAGGGCTGATCACTGTCAGACTTTTGATCTGACAGGTCATCTGCCTGGGGAAACAGATTTGAGCCAGAAGCAGGCTGAGATTCCTAGTTTAGGACATTCTCAGGTTCGGTGGAGGCAGAACTGGGCTGGGTTTAGGAAGTGCCTTCTGATCCAGGTCATCTTTGGAGTCCGATGAGGTCTGGGTCACAACAGGCACCTTTTTCCTCCAGTGAACTCAAACCAAGGTACAGTAAAACCTCATATAACACTAAAACCTGGTTCCACAAGTCTTCGTGTTATATTATTTTTCGTGTTATCTGATCCTCTATGGGATCCATAGAGATACATTGTAACCACACAGGCTTTCGCGGTTGTTATCTGAAGCATCCCATAGGATCTTAATGTTATCTGATGCAATTCTTCCCCCCAGATTCCTTGATGTTATGCGATTTTCGTGTTATTCGATACTAATGTTATATGAGGTATTACTGTACATGATTCTCCCTCCTATTCTATTCTCGCAGCTACTCATCAGCCTAAAGTAGTTTAACTAACCCAGAGTCACCTAGTGAGCTTCATGATCAATTAGGATTTTGAGCCCAGATCTTCCAAGTCCGATCTAACCACTACAGCAGCCTGGCTGTAAGTGTTGATTCCTCTCAGGCCTGGAGGTAGTCAACTACAAATGAGGTAGAACTGGGAAATAAAGAGGCAAACAGGCTAGACAAAACAGTCTAAAAGAAGGGAAATCTGTACCTAGATAACATGTTGATAGAGCTAAGAAGCCCAATCTAGGATGGTTTTTCCCAGAAATAGGCATACTTCCAGTGTGTTTATTTTCTACCAGCAGATATAGTATAAGAACCTTGAAACTAAATAACTGAACTGTGAAACTCTCAAGCAGAAGGAAGTTAGGAATATAAACAAATTTATCAAAATGTCAGGGAAGCAAAGGACATTTGAAGAAAAGATACAGTAAAACCTCATATAACACTAAAACCTGGTTCCACAAGTCTTGGTGTTATATGATTTTTAGTGTTATCTGATCCTCTATGGGATCCATAGAGATACATTGTAACCACACAGGCTTTAGTGGTTGTTATCTGAAGCATCCCATAGGATCTTAATGTTATCTGATGCAATTCTTCCCCCCAGATTCCTTAATGTTATGCGATTTTAGTGTTATTCGATACTAATGTTATATGAAGTATTACTGTATACAGATTACTACTATTCTTTTTCAGCACCTTACCTTAAAGGTATAAAAAGTTAAATAAAAACTTTGTCATGGATTATGTTTTCTTCTCTCTTTTTAAAGTCTGTCTGTACACATCCATGTACTGTGCCTACTAAAGCCTGTGGTATGTGTATTTCCCACATGAACTAAAATGTGTAAACCATGGGTTGAAAGTACGGTATGATAGGACTTGATCTTGCAAGATACTGGTTGCATTTGGTAGCATATGGAATCCATTGGCTCTTAGAACCTAGCCTGTAAGAGAATCAGTTGCTTAATGAGCAGATTGTATTTTGTTGGCTTCTTTGTAAATCAAATGTTGCTGCTTTTAAATCATTTGTGCCCTTCTTTTTGTTTAAATTTATTAGGGTAGACAAACTTGCTTTTGAGTTACTCATTATGGTTGCTCCTTGCCACAATGTACAAAGAGGAATGCTGTCAGGTCAGATGGGTTTGTGAATCAGAACTGTAGGGCATGTCATTGTCACATCGGTTTCTTCTGTTATGCCTCAGAAGAGTTTGCCAGAGCTTCCCCATTAGCTGTCCTTATTTTTGGATGGAAACTTGACTGTCATTTCTACTTAATTGCACTCAATTCTAACCTCTAACAATGTGCATGCTTTGTTTGGGGAATGTGCATTGTGTCGAGAACCATTTTAACAAGATGTAAAGTGTTGGAGTGTTTGTTGTAACAAAAATCTGGAATTCCACCCTTTTTCCAACAGACTCTTTGGTAACAGTCACACAGCTGTACTAATGGAAGTGTACTTTCCTTGCTTCTCCCCTCCTCCACAGTCACATACACAAACATTCTCATCAATTAATAATATTTTAACCATTATTCTCTCATGAGTCACTTTTTTCACTACTGGATTTAAATAAGACACATTGTTTTAAATGTTTAATAAGCTCTTTACATGTCTATAACCTTCCTTTGTTTCTGAAAGATAACAACAAAAAAACCTCTCATTGAGTCCTAGACTTTATTTTAGGGTTTAAGTTCCTCTTTCTGTTAAATCCAGACAAGCATATTCCCCATAGATTAAAGGTGATAGCACTGAAGGAGAGACTGCTCTTATTTTAACTTTGCTTTAAAAGCTAAAGGACAAAGAAACCCAGCCTTGAATTTCCAATTAGGAAAGGAGCTGTTTCTGGTTGTTCTGAGGTGTCTGTTTGACAAGCAGTCATGTGGAAGTAGTACAGCGTGTGTAAGCTCGTAGTGTACATAGAACTAGTCATGATCCAGACTGTGGGATAAGTAATTAAAATAATTAGAAATAAAGAAACTTTCCCAGTCTGCACATTCCTTTAATCAAGGCAGCTAAGGCCAAGTATCAGTGGGTTGTTTTTGAGGAAAATCGGGCCAAACATATGTAATAAAAATCTTTTCAGAATTCAAATTCACCAAATTCTTATTTAATTTTGAAACATACTGTTTTTTAGCTTTTGCTTATCTGTGTTGGTTCATATGTCTAACAGAGGTCAACACGAGGCATTATGGGCTGGTAGGGTTTCTGCTCAGTGGTCATTCTGTTCTAGATTGTGTATCTTAGAATACTTTTTTTTGTCAGGAAATACAGATGGCTGTTTTCTGCACCCATTTTGTGCAGCACTGTGTACTCTGTCTGGCTTCTCAAGGTCTGTAAGAGAGGTATTTCCCTACCCTGCGACCCAGCAAATTGTTAACCCTAGGTCAAAGTCATGCTACATAGCCCATGCTGCTTTGGAATGACATGAGTTGTAAGCCAACTTACCTGAGGTACCCAATTTGAAGGGTGCTGCAGCACAACATCTAATTTGCACATAGGGCTACTGTTTCACTGTTCCCTGCTTTAGCTCAGTTTCATGTCCTGTCACATATTCTCCATTCATTGGATCTCTATAGTGATAAAAACAAAACAAAGAAACAAGTAATTCACGATCAAGTCTTCAAAAAGAGAGAGGGAACAAGGGACAAGACTATCAGCTTAATTCATTTCTACACAATAATACTGACAGTGTGGCTGTATTTTAGAATATGTGTGCAGTTCTAACTGGCCTTGATAAAAAAGATATAGTATCTTCCATTATTTCAGGGATCATATTATAACAGTTTGAGAAAACTATATTCAGAGTAATAAAGTATATAATACAGTCAAACCTCGCATAAGAAGCATTTTGCTTAGCGAAAAACTCACATAACAAGCAAGTTTTTTGCTAAGCAGTCCGACTCACATAATTAATTTTTCGCTATGCGAGTTGGACTTTTTCCTATGCGAGTTGGACTTTTCCCTATGGAAAAACTCACATAACAAGCGTTTTTATGGGGAAAACTCGCATAGCGAAAATTTTTCACTATGCGAGTTTTCCTCCTTGAAACGCTCGTTATGCGAGTTTTTCCATAGGGAAACTCTGACTTGCATAGCGAAAAATTCGTTATGTGAGTTTGACTTGTATAGCGAAAAACTCGCATAGCGAGCAGCCTCGAAGAACAAATTAAATTCGTTATGCAGGGTATGACTGTATTAAGGCATACAAAAAGAACTGGGACTATTTAGAAACACAAAACAGTTTGAGAATGAATAAATTGTTTAATAAATAAATGGCTAAAAAATAAAAAATTCTGAGGCTGCTTAGTTGTCAAACTGAATAGTGTCACCACAGTGGTGCTCTGGTATGAGAAATGTAATCTAGCCATATCTCAGAGGACACTGCATTTTCCTGTAATTAGAAGCCCAGAATTCTTTGACTTTATTAGTTTCATTTAGTTTCCCATCGCCATCTAAATGTCTGAAAAGTTCTTAATACTATCCACACACAAAAAAATATGACAGCTATATGTAAGTAATACAGTTTTGAGTGAAGCAATGTTGTTCTTCCCAGATTGCTCTACCAAGAGTTAGAGGTATGTTGATATCTTTCATTATGATGAATGGCATGGCTGTCTATCCATCTCTATATTAAAGTTAATTTGAGGGGATCATATGTCAAGAAAAGCAAGCCATTCACTAAAATATGGAAACCAAAATAAGAGACTCTAACTAAAGACGTAAAAAGGCTTCCATTTTAGAGCAAATTAATCTGTTTACATATTTGATTTTTTACTCCGTATTTGAGGTCAGTCTATGACATTTACATCTACTTGAATTTTTGCTTTCCTCTCTCAACTAATTATTTTATGCTGAATATCATGACATTTCTAAATGTCAAAACTGATTTGCTCTCTTAACCATGTTTTTTGTATTGAACATGATCAAGCAGATCCTGGTTCATGATAAGTGAAATGTAGGGATCAGATTTGTATCAATACATAGGAGGGCTGCTAATATTACATTTGTGGGGAGGGGAATTGTAATTCTTTTGAGAGAATACATACATTTCTAGGTTAAAATGAGCAAAATGGTTGGTTTGCATTTACAGTTAGAAAGTGCAGCATTCTAAGTATTGTAAAAGCAAATGGAAGCTTCTTATTTCTGATAAATAAGGATTGACTGCAGACACCAGTGCTACTGATCTGTTCACTGCATCTGTAGACATGCCTATATTGTTGGGTATAGAGAGAAGAAAAGTATTATCTTTATAACAGTCATTTTACAAGGCTTTATCATTTAACACATGTTCAGATTGATAAAGAAAGTCCAGTGACTCAGTAAATTTTCATGGTACCACAAAGTGGACTTGATCCACAAAAGCTAACATTAAAAAAGAGGAGTTAGTCTTTAAGGTGCCACAATATTGTTGGTTTTTTACATATACATTTTTATTAAACTTTTATAACTTTACTACATTCACAACACAAACATAATTTACAACAAACAAAATCAGTTTTTTTGTCTTTTTTTACTCTCTGATATGCTTGCACACCACTTCAGAAATTTCTATGAAAGACAAAAAGTCTTCCTAAAAACATAATAGTTTTGCCCTAGATGTTTTGTTCCTATTGACAAAAAAAGGAGCAAAACAAATAGAAATTGATAACCAGGTAATTTTAAAAATACTGTAACATGAAGAGGAACTAGTTTTTTTAAAAAAATGATTAGAAGCTGGAAATACTGTAGTAAGGTAGGCAGGATGTTAGATGAAAAAGAACTGCTATAAAAAAGATTGGAAGATTGAAGAGAACATTGGAAATCATCACATAAGATTTTGGTCATATAGCCTTCTCTGTGTCTGCTCCGGCCCTATGGAACCTCTTGCCAAGTGAGCTGCATCTCCAGATGGAGCTGCTGCCCTTTATGAAGGGTGTCAAGACCTGGCTGGCACAGCATGTGTGGGGTATGGGCCAGACAGTTGCCCCAGTCTGTTGGCTCATTTGATCCCCCTCTCTCTGTTTGTCTTGTTTTAGCTTTTTTTTAATTTTTAATCTTTTAATCTTGGTTTTATATGATGTTTTTATTGTGTTTTAGGTGTTGAGAGTTGTGTTAGCCGCCCTGGGTCTTTTTGAGGAGGACAGCATAAACGTTTGCTTAAATAAATAGCCGCCAGGTTATCCTGCTATGGTAATAGAGTAGACCAGAGGTTCTCAACCTTTTTAAGCTGGGGACTAGACCACACCCCCTCTGACTGTTTGTGTGCCGGACTGATGTCATAGCCGCTGCTACCACCAAAGGGACCACCCGAAGGCCACCACACCCCAAAAAAACCCACCACCACCACTCCCCTGCTTACCTGCCTGGAGGAACTGCATGGCGTTGGTGAAGGAAACCCCCTGCAGCCACTGGGAGTGCCTCTGCAGCTGCTGAGAATGCCTCTGTGGCTGGTAGAAACACATCAGCGGCCACCAGAAAAAAGCCCTCAGCTGTTGGAAATGTGTCAGCAGCTGCTTCTGGCGGTGCCATAAGCAATAGCTGGAGTGAGGGTGTGGGCTGGATGATTTTGTGCCAAAGGCCAGATCTGGCCTAAGAATATAGGTTCAGAATCCCTGGAGTAGACTGACTTGACCACCCTAAGAACTAATGGCTTTGGGGGCCAAAGTCCACAGAGAAGGGTGATGGTCCCCAAATGGATTAAATCCCACTTGAATCCATCTTGATGAAGGGCAGCAGCTTCATCAATACTGACCTGGGGCTGAGGAGGACTTTGAATGCCAAAAGGGCTCAGGACCAGAAAGTGACTCGTGGAGCTGGAACAGTGGTACAGGGGTCATGCTGCAAAACAGAAGGCAGATGAAAGGCCACAGCATTATATTCACAGGACAGTCTTCATGGCTAATTGCCATGATGATCGCCAATATTCGGAACCGGATATGGAAGAAGAAGCACCTGAACAGCTTTCTACATCTAAAGAATTAAATGGATAACAATATGAAATTCTAGGACTACATGACAAATTAATAATTAACAAGTTATTGGGTCCGGATGCTATATGATTAGACATTCTTAAAGAACACAAATGTGAAATTATTGATCTTCTATCAAAATTATGTAACCTGTCACTAAAATTGGCCTTCTATCTACAGCATTGGAAAGTAACCAATGTGACATTGATTTTTTAAAAGGGGGCCAGATGGGAGCCAGGAAATTACAGGCCTGTTAGCCTAACATCTGTCCAGTCTAGATTGATAGCAACTATCATTAAAGCTGAAATTATTAAACATGGAAGTACAGACCCAGCTGAAAATAAATTAACTTGGATTTTGCAGAAAGAAATTCTTCCCCATGATTTTTGGAATTCCAAGAATATATATAGCAGTTGTCCAGTTGGCATGATATATTTAGGCTTTGTAAATTTATATTCATTGATAGATTCTGAACTTGTGATTAAGCAGGGAACAGATACTGCATTTTTGGGGGATATCAGCCAAAATATCAGCTCTGTAGTAAAAGTGTAAAAGGCAAAATGCCATACTGAGGAATGTTGCAAAAAGATTTGGATGTAAACCACAGACGCTGTAACAACCTTGTGTAAGTACTCTTTGAAACATTGGGTACAATTCTACCACTCCATCAAAAATCATGAATTGAGGAAAAATATAGAAAAATTAAACAGTAGTTTGGAGGACATTCTTGGGTTTTTTTTTTATTTGAAGTAGAATTACTTGGGTTAGGAGGTGGGAAGATATTGCAGAAACAAAATAAGCACTGAGTAATGAAAAACCTTTTTTGTCATGCTAAATGGAATAAAGCCAGTGGTGGGATGTCAAAAATTTTACTACCCCACCGTGATGTCATCACAGTGTGGGTGGAGCTAATGTCATGACATCATGGGCAGGACCAAAGAAAAACAAATAAAAATAATAAAATAAAATTAAAATACACACACACACACCTCAACCCACCCACAACACAAACCTGTAAATAAATTAAATAAATTAAATTAAATTAAAATTACATTAAAATACACCCACACACCCACCCCAAACATAAATCAACCCACCCACCCCAAACACAAACCCGTCACTTACCTGTTAGTATAAGTGCCTGGGCAGCACCATGTTGCAAGATGGATATGGTCATCGTACAGTTCTCTAGGATAATATGCCTTAATGTAAATGTAAAACAGCTGTACCTCCTTAAGGGTTCTCCAATTGGAAGAGCAATTGGAACAGCACAGGTGTAGCTTATTGATGAGGTAACTCCAAGACTTTGTTTAAAAACCCCAAGCCAGGCCACCAGGCCTGTCGGCCGTGAGGCCTTTTTAGGAACTGTGGTAGTACGTCAATATAGGTAAAGGTATTAAATACACATTAAAATACACGCAGATACACCATATCCAAAGGTGAGTCACTTACCCTGGGGAGCAGGCTATAGGGAGCTTCAGGCTAGCAGCTTCTCTTCCTCCTCCCCGCTTGGGAGGACAGCAAGGACGCTGCGCATACGTGCCAAGCACTATAGGCACACATGCATACCAAGTGCTTGGCATGCATGCGCAGTGTGGGAACCAGTGAAAAGGTAAGCCCCAAAGGTGGTTCCCCCCCCCCCAAAAAAAAATAAGCTGCTACTGGTTCTCCGGGACACTGGGAATAGTTACTACCGGTTCTGGCAAACTGGTGAGAACCTGTTACATCCCATCACTGAATAAAGCACTTCTCCAATCATTGGCTGAAATCTGGTATTAAGGCCATTGAATCAAAGGTTTGCTGAGTCAACATTTATGTGAGTAAAGTTAGATTTATTCACTGGGCCTACTCTATCTTCAACTTTACCACTGGACCTGCGACTCACCGCCAAGCTTCAGGTGGCGATTAACTAACCTGACAACCCTGAGGACTAGTGGCCTTGGTGAAATCCACAGGGAAGCTTGATGGTCCCCAAGTGGATTAAATCCCACTTGAATCCATCTTGATGATAGGCCGGGGCTTAATCAATCCTAGCCTGGGGCAGAGGAGGACTTTGCGTGTCAAAAGGTCTCAGGACCAGAAAGTGACTTGCAGAGCTGGATCAGTGGTACAGGAGTCATGCTATGATACGGAAGGCAGATTGAAAGGCCACAACATTATATTCTCAGGGCAATCTTCATGGCTGATCACCATGGGAATCGCCAGTATTCGGAATTGGATACAGAACAAGAACAAAAGATGAGGGTTCCAACTGATTCTAGTTGTGCCTACCCCCCTCTCTTTCTCTCTCTCTCTCTCTCTCTCTCTCTCTCTCTCTCTCTCTCACACACACACACACACACACACACACACACACACACACACACACACACACACACACAAAGTCTGGGGATAGGTTTAATAAGAACAGCATCAGGGTGTAGCTGTGCTCTTATGTTCCCTGGATTAGAGCTGATAGATTTGGCACACTGGATAGAAAGCCTTTCCAGCCCATATATGGCAAGAAGAGTACCACATTTCTCAGGAATATTTTCTCTTCTTTGCCAGTTTCCATGCATGTCTTGTATCTAGAAGATGTTTTATGCTTAGAATATTCCATATTTTGCTAAACTGTGCTTCAAGGTGATAGTTTTTGTTTTTTCCTAATAGCACAAATCTTATTTAAAATTTTAAAAAAGCAAATTAGTTCTTTATGCTAGTGAAAACATCAATCATCCATTTGATCATTAAGCAAAAATGGCAATGTTTAATATTGTTGATTTATCTGCTAATACTGTGTCTCAAAAGCTTTAGATTCAGTGGATTTATCTGATAATACTGCAACTCAATAACTGCATTGTCTCCATTTAACTGTTTTTGCATTGGTTAGGAGCTATGTGAATATTCAGCTCTTACTTAGAAACTTATCATACCTTTATCCTTCAGTGACATTCCTTCAGATCTCTATAGCTGAATAATCAGATTTGGAAATGAAGCACAGTTTTACTTCCTGATGACCAGTCACAGAATAAAACAAACTCATTTGCAAAATACAGTGGTAAGAAAAACTCTTTTTAGGACAAAAACTTCATGTTAAGATAAGCAAAAGTCTTTTGCCACCTAAAGGAATTCTGCTTTGAAATGCAGAGCTGGGCGTCTGTTTAGTTTAACTCTCAGTAATCTAGTTGTCTAAAACTAATCACTAAATATTTTCAGAGATGTATATCTTGACTTCTCCATTTCCCACCGTTGATGTTTTGAATTATGTACTACACATGCAATTCAAAAAGGCATGGCAAAACAGAAATATCATGCAAAGGATGCTGGATAATTCCTGGAGTTTTCAATATACAAATATGTTTCACATGCTAAATCCTGCTTCTGGCAACTCATCATATGGCTAACAAACTAAGCAATGTCACCAAATGAGCCAATTATCTGATTTAGTATTTATTTATTGCATTTTTATACAACTCATCTGGGATATTTCCCACTCTGGGCATTGCACATCCAAGTAACAAAATAACATAATAAAACAAACAACAAAATATACCAACCGAATAAGTACATCAGAAAATACATTAAATACCTAGCATAACGAATTTAATTCATTCTGCGGGGCTGCTCGCTATGCGAGTTTTTCACTATGCAAATCAGACGTGCATAGCGAAAATTCCTATGGAAAAACTCGCATAAAGAGCTTTTTTAGGGGGGGAAACTCGCATAGCAATTTTTTTTTTCGTTATGCAAGTTTTCCCCTTAGAAATGCTCATTATGCGAGTTTTCTATCGGGAAAGTCCGACTCGCATAGCGAATATTTCCTTTATGCGAGTCAGTTCTCTTTTTGAAAAACTCGTTATGTGAGTTTTTCGTAAAGTCAAATGCTAGTTAAGTGAGGATTGACTGTAAAATAAAATAACTGGCATCTGTGGGCACACAGGATCAACTGGCCAGCTAGTTTATTGTTAAGGGTGTAATACAGTGGTACTTCGAGTTACAAATTTAATGTGTTCATGATCTGAAAAATTGATAACTTGAATTTCCCATAGGAGTGCACTGACAACCAAAATTGATAACTTGAAACATGGTTTCCCATAGGAATGCATTGAAAACCATTTAATCTGTTCCAGAAAGATTCATAACTTGAGCCATTATTTTCAGTAGATTTTGATTGGCCGCTGTTGCCGCTCCTCCGGACTCGGAGCTGCTCTCACCCGGCGTCGGACCAGGGAGAGCGGGAACAGCTGTGTGTATCTTCCTCTACCACCACCAATATGGATGCTTGCCCAGCCAGCTTGGCTGAGGGGAAAAGAAATAGTAGGGAATTGGACTTAGTGAGTGGGGTAGAGTTGTGGTTTTTGTGAACTGTTTGAAGTGTTTTTGAAGTGTTTTTGAAATGTATTTATGATGTCTTAATTTTGTAATTGTGATGGGGGATTTCTTGAAATGTATGTGATATGTGATACTTTGATATGTTATTGATATGTGATAATTTGATATGTTTTGATATGTGATATTTTATGATTTATGCTGTTCGCTTCGGCGAATAAAGTGGCATACAAATCCAAATATAATAATAATAATTTGTATTGTGAAAATTTTGTAACTCAAACCATTTGTAACTCGAGTTAGCACTGTATTCTTAAAGGCTTCCTTGAATAGGAAAGTTTTAAGTTGTTCTTTAAAGATATTCAGGGATGGGACCTGGCATAGCTCCACCAGTAATACATTCCAAAGTGTAGGTGTCACTATCGAGAAGGCTCTGTTTCTAGTTATAGATTTTCTAGCCATCCCTGGGGTTGGCACCTGGAGCTGTGTAGCTGGTGATGAATGGGTGATGCAGGGAGTTGTTTTGAGGGAGAGGCACTTCAATAGATAACAAGGTCCCAAACCATATAGGGCCTTATATTATAACACTAAGACCTTGTATCTGACATGGTAGGGAACAGGTAACCAGGGCAGGCCTGCCAAGACTGGGGAAATCTGATCAAATTTCTTTATGCCTGTCACCAGCCTGGTTGCTGCATTCTGGACTCTCTGTAATCTCCGTATTAGACACAAAAGCAGTTCTACATAGAGAGCATTATAGTAGTCAATCCGCAAGATTACCAAGGAGTGGGTCATGGTTAGGAGAGAGTTATAAGGTTATAAGGCATCTTCTTAGTTTCTCCAATAATTACTAGGCTGGGCTTAGATAGGACCATTGGAAGCTAGTTTTTCAGGACACACAAAAAGAGCCTCCTCGGAGGTTATAGTATTTTTTAACCACAATCAGGTGTATCCCAGGCAATTACAACCTTGTTGTGCTGGCTAATCTTTCTCATACTAGGTCAGGCAAAAGAAATTGCTGAATTAATTCACCAAAAGGTGGCTTCATTTGGGCAGTTTAAAGCAGGGGTTCCCAACCTTTTTAAGCCAGGGGCTGGGTGATGCTCTCTCAGTCAAGTTCTAGAGCCGGACATTCATTTTCCCCTGTCTGCACAATGGGGCCATTTTGTCCCAATAGGTTCAAAGGGGTGGCAATTTTGTTTCTCAAATGCCCTTGGAGGATTGGGGGCCCACATAAAATGGTGCTGTGAGTCAGATCCAGCCCACAGGCCTTAGGTGGGAACCTCTGGTTTAAAGTCTGACCTAGACACAGAAGAAGAAGAAGCTAGTTTTTCCATCTTGCTTAGTATTGTCAGCTCTTATTGACAGTAGTTAGAGTTTCAAGCACTAACAAAGTATTTGCTACATGTTTCCCTAGCCCAATGATGGCAAACCTTTTAGAGACCAAGTGCCCAAACTGCAACCCAAAACCCACTTATTTATTTATTTGTTTGTTTGTTTAAATTTCTATATCGTCCTCCTCGCCGAAGGCAACAGGGAGGTGAGAGGAAGTGCTCCCACTGGGCTGCTGGGCAGAGGGGCAAGGTGAACGCAAGGTGAACTTTGTGCTGAGGGAAGGGAAGAAGTGCTCTCATTGGACTTCTAGGCAGAAGAGTGGAGCTAACTCTGCACTGAGGTGACGGCGCACGTGTCCACAGAGAGGGCTCGGAGGGCTCCCTATGGCATGCATGCCATAGGTTCACCACCACTGCCCTAGCCCCATCTGGAGATCTCAGGATTTAAACTTGGGACCTTCAATATACAAAATCTGTGTCCTTCCACTGAGACATAACCCATCTCTATGGATATGGGAGAACATGGCTTCCAATCCTACATGATTCCTTTTCAGGTAGGGTTGAGCAAATAGTACACTTCCACATGTATAGAATAAGCGGTGATCTCTTTATGAACTTTATTTATTTAATTTATTTATTCAAATTTATTTATCGCCCTCCTCACCTGAGTGACCCAGGGCAATTTCACAGCCACAGAACCATTAATAAGAATTAAGATCAATATTTAAAGAGTTTCATATACTGTATCAAATATTAAGACCCTCTGGTTCTGTACTTTTTTCATCTGATTGGAAGACCCTCAGTCAGAACATGTTTGTTGTCATGATCTCTATTAACTGGAAACATCAAAAACTAAACCTGGTACTTCATTCATACAAAGCTGTCCTATTATCTGTAGTGTGTTGCTTCTTTGCCCATCCAGAATTATTTGAGAATAAAAATAGCATGCCATTAAAAATGCTACATTTGATGTCTATATATTTCTTATCAGACTCCATAATCTTCCAGATCTTTTTATTTTTGAAAGTATATATTCAACATTTTGCATCCATCTATCCTTCCTTCCTTCATATTTGCAAGTGAAAAGGAGTTTGGAAAAGTCACATTTGTGAAACTACTATTCTCAGAATACTATAACCCCAAATGGCTATTATCTGTGCTGGTGGAGCAATTCTCAGACTTCTAGTCCCAAAAAGTAACTTTTCCAAATTCTAGAGTGTCTTCTATAGAAGAGGGGAGAAATATACCAACCTACTTGTATCTAGAAAACACTGTGAAGTATTTAATACTCAGCTGTATTAACTAAATAGGTTTGTTGATCCAGCTGAAGTTCAAAACACCTGTTGGACTGTCACAGCAATAATATGCTGACTATAATAGATTTTCAAGTTGAAATTTATTTTACAAGCCGTTTTTCTGTGAGTGAGCAAATAAACCAGATGTTTCTGTTCCAAAAACCTGAGAAACAAAGAGAGTCACACACTTAAGGGTACTTTCACAGGGCCTATGTGTCCCATACAAATTCTGTAAACATGCAGCAAGATGGTGACCAGGTGGTGGACAAATGCAGATGATCATGCCAGATTTCTTGTGGGAATAGGCATATTATGCTCAGCTCGCATAGGCTAGTATCAGCCCAAGGCAGTACATTCAAGCCTCTGTCATTTGAGCTGCTTCAGCCACTAATAGGGTCTTTTAACATAAGCTACGCACTTCCCAGGCAAAATATAAAGCCATTCTGTAGAAGGCCACATGTCATACCACTGGGAATGTATTTGAATAGCTAGGGTTAAGTTCTAGCATAGTTAAAACTGTTTACTGCAGTTCTGTTTAAAAAAAGACAAATCTCAAGGAATGAGCCAATAATATGTACTATTTTTTTAAACAACACAAGTCTTATGACACTGTAAAGATTAGCATGTTTTGTTTCATAAAAGCTCTTGTGGTCTTTTTTTTTATCTCCTTCAGGTGCAGATTTTTTTAAAAAAATCAACAGCATCAAATTATGTTGATTGTGTTTCCTTTAGTTTTGCTTTATGTGAGTGACATCTTCAGAACTATTGATCTATTGACCTAGTGACATCTTCCACTAGCAGAGCACATGCTTTATCTTTAGAATATCCAAATTCCAGGGTTTGCTCTCTAAGCTCTTCAGCTAGGCCAGGGAATCCAGGTAGTTTGTGATATAAAAGACCTATGTGTGAGATCCTCTCCTTCGCAGAGAACAATATTATTATAGAGACTTTGGACTGATATATGGTAGCTTCTTGGGTTGTGAGAGAGTGGGAAAGAATGTGTTTTAGTATTTAAGTCAGCAGTTCGATTCCCGAGTACTGCAGAATGGAATGAGCTCCCGTCTTTGTACCAGCTCTTGCCAACCTAGCAGTTCGAAAGCAAGAAATTGCAAGTAGATAAATAGGGACCACTTCAGTGAGAAGGCAACAGCGTTCCATGAGCTCGGGTGTCTAGTTATGCCTGCCAGCACTGGCTCTTCGGCTTTAAAACAGAGATGGGCACTGACCCCTAGAGTTGGATATGACTGGCTTTTGAGCAAGGGAACCCTTTACCTAACATATGAATACACACACACACACACACACACACACACACACACACATATATAACGTATATATATATAACGTATATGTAATTTATTTTTTCTGATACATCACAGGAATAAATAGATTGATTTAAAAGAATGCCTTTCAAATGTTTCATGCATGGAGAGCAATGGTGCTCTTCATGCAAGCAGGACTAGATAAACCCACATGTTCCATCAGCCCTCCAGCAACATTTCTGGACCCAATATAATTGTTATTCTAACCAGCAGAAATCCTAAACACAATATGATTCAAATTTTGAAAGAAACAGATTTTAAGTGCTGTAATTAATGGCTTTAATAATGAGTGTTAAACAGGAATGATAAAATAGCAGTTAATAGATCTAGTATGCTAAAAGCCAGCTGTTTGGAATAGTTCTGGACATATCGATTTATTTTTTCAACTGTAACTGTAAGTGGAGAAAAAGCAGACCTGCCATTGTAGAGTTAAGCAGTGTCAAATGAATGTTGTTGACTGCCAGTTGGAAAAGTTCCTAAACTACTAGGCTCAATATATTGAAGGAAATATGTTACCTGGCTGATAGTGTCTCTGTGAGTTGAGCAGTTCATTATACAGAACTGAAAATGGTTACCAACCACATTTAGGATGTGTTCACACCAGACAGTTCTCTTTCAGTATGAAGGAAGAACTATAGTTCCATAAACAAATAAGATTAAAGACATACTAGATAACTAAGGTATAGAGATTCTTCTGATAAATGCAGGTGTTAAAATATAAGAGAACATATACAGTTTTCCATTTTATTCCTTGTCTCTCAAAAAAAGTTGTGATCATTTTTCTGTACCAGATGCATACAATTCTTAAAGAGCGTTGAATGTGCAATTGCACCTTGAGGCTGAAACCTGAAATGCATTTTTCCATCCTGTGATCCAGTATTTCTACACCCACTGGAGCAGGGAAAGATAGCAATAGCCAGCAGGTTGGTTCGTACACTCAGGGTTCCACAAATATTGCCAGAGCCTTTCAACGGAGAGAAAGGTAAATCAGACCCTGATATATCTGACCTTTTTTTTTAAAAGGATCAATCAGACCCTTTCTAATGACTTAGCATTTTGCTGTCTTAATGCATTGTAGTGAAAGAGCAAGACACTAGCCAGCCGGTCTCCCCATTCTGTTTTTCTTCCTGTTAACCGCCAAGCAGCAGAAATTAGGATTACTGGGGTATGTGGGCTAGAAGACAACGTGTTAGGGTTTAGCAGCAGGAGCAGCAGACTTGGGTTAAAAATTCAATGACTGGGAACAAATGTGCCTTTTCCTTCATTTCTCTGCCAAAGTACGGAACACATTATATTCATTTTCATCCTTATCAGCCCATACCCTTGCGCTTAAGGTTTGTTTGAATCGTAGACATTTCATATGCAACATTTTAATTTGATACCAAAGAAAAATGGGTCTTATTTAAAACTTGCAGAAGGTACATTACTGTTGTCTCATCTAGAAAAAAAATGAAATTGAAGATAAATACTTTTATCATACATTTCCAGGAAGAAACTTGTTTAGATATCAGTCAGTTGGTTTAGAAGATCTACATATTAGGTAAAGGTAAAGGTTTCCCTTGCTCGAAAGCCAATCGTTCTGACTCTAGGGTTCAATGCTCATCTCTATTTCAAAGTCAAAGGGCCAGCGCTGTCTGCTTCTGCAGACGTTTCCGTGGTCATGTTGCAAGGATGATTAGACACCAGAGTGCACACAACACTGTTTACCTTCCCACCGAAGTAGTCCCTATTTATCTACTTGCAATATCTTGCTTTTGAATTGCTAGGTTGGCAGGAGCTGGGACAAAGACGGGAGCTCATTCCGTCCTGCAGTACTGTACTGGGGAATCAAACTACTGACCTCCCGCCTTCCAGTCAGCATCTTAGACACTTGAGCCATTGCAGTCCCTAAAACCATATTACTTTTCATTTAATAAATAACTCACTAACTGAATAGATAGATTCACACCCTGACCCATATATCAATAATACATGCCAGGTTATAGTCCTCTCATTCATAATCAAATTGTTGGATGAGTTCAATTTTGTTATAAACTAAAGTGATATTGTACCAGCCTAGAGGGCCTAGTAGTTGATGAGTGAAATTTTTGTGAAATTTGAGGGTAAATCAGAAGGAAGAGTATCCTGTAGGTACTAGTTTTCCTCCAATTACCTATCCTCTAGCCCATCATATCTTCCTTTGCTTATGGTCTATTAATATGTGATGTCCTCAGTAGTCTTCCCCTTACATTCAGCACTCAAACACATTCTGATCCAATGGTCCTTTTACTCAGTATAACATACCACATTTCAGTTATCATTCAGTACAGCTTAATCACTTAATACCAAGTCAGCACTCCACATCCATCATTCATATATTTCCACTGAACTCTAGATACATCAACACATACCTCAGTTTCATTAATCTGAATTAGCAAAGCTGTAAAACAGCCTAGTAGTTTGAAAGCAAGAAATTTCAAGTACTGTACAGTACTGTAGATAAATAGGTACCACTTCAGTGGAAAGGTAAATAGCATTCCGTGCACTTTAGTGTCTAGGCATGCCTGCCATATGTCCACGGAGACATCTGCAAACTCATACAGCACTGGCTCTTTGGCTATAAATACGACTGGCTTTCAAGCAAAGGTGACCTTTACTTTTACCTAATGCAGCTACTCCGGAGGCTGAGTCTGGGCTACAGTGGGTTATGCTAATCAGATGTCCACACTCAGTTCAGCATCAGTTTGGCAAACCCAAATACAGGCACTGTTAAAAGGATTATACATGTATTGGCACATTATAAATTAAAACAAAAACAACTCTTCTGCAAACTTGTTCATTCATCAATGGTTTTCTGAGATGGAGAACAGAGACAAATGCTTGTCTTGGAGATTCTATAAGCTCGTATATCATAAAGTTAAATATAGGATGATTATAATAGTATCACCTCAAACCTATACGGTTCTGAGTACTATGTCTTCATATGAGTACTAGATGCAGTAGATGTAGCAAGATTCAGTTAAGTATTTTAAGAAGCTGCTGCTCATTTCTATGTAATGACACTCATACCCAAATTCAGGTGCAGATGATAAGGCATACCATGAGAATTAAAAATTACTATTTTGGACTCCATGTTGGCTCCAGGATTTAGGAACTCTAGTCCAAAAAGTTCTTTTCCATACTCTACATATCTGGAAATTATAGGTATGAACTTTCCTCTGTTTCATTCTTCCCTTCAGCCCCTATGCAGCAAATTATCTGTACTTTCACTCAGCCGACTTCTCTCTGAATGTTTTGTCTCCCCTCTATGTAGTCCTAGTTACAACAAGGCAATTCTTTATTAAAAGCTCTGTTGGGATTTTTTTTAATTCAGAGGAGTAATAATAAATACAGTGTAAATCAGTGCCTTTATGATGGAGGAATGAGAACCCTTCCTTATAAACTGTATAAAACTCAGCTTGTGGGCTTTTTTTTTGCCCCTCCCTTTCAATGGACATAGCTTGTGATAATCCATTTCTTAGCATCTGGTGAGGAAAAAGAATACTTAACTGTGGTAAAAATTAGCCTTGGGAATAACAGTGCTTTGCCAGCTGCATAAACAGCCCTCGCCCAGCAGCATTGTTCAGTCATTGGGAGTGCCTAAAATCACATCTGATTAGTTGAAAATCTGTAATTAATAGGGTAGCTTGTAAGCATTTTATTTTAAGAAGAACAAGGCAGCATCCTAAAGCAGGGGTACCCAAACTTTTTTGGCCATGGGCTGGTCACATGGTTCAGTGGGCCAGCCACATGGTTTTGCAACAGGATGAGATAGATTTTAGGCTGCCATTTTCTCTGCTTAAACCAAGGGTGCTCAAACTACGCCCACAGGCTGGATGCGGCCCCCAATGCCAATTCATCCGGCCCACACCACCCTCTTTGCTCCCAGAAGCAGAAGTAAAATATGCCAGGCACATCTTACTTCCACTTCTGGGAGCAATGAGGGCCTCACGGACCATGGCCCATGGACTGTAGTTTGGGCACCCCTGTCCTAAAGAAATTTGGATGGGATTCTGTTAGTTGACAAGCCCTTCTGGAGAAAAGGGACATGGTACTTTCAGCCTCTCCTAGAATTGGTGTGTGATGATCATTGTCAGAAGAGAACCTTTATTCATTATACAGGAGAGAAGAAAGCAGAACCCTCTTATTAAATGCTAAGCAAAGCCGATATGAATTAACTGGGCTGGACAGTGGGAACTAAGAGAAACCACAACCTCACAGGGTGCATTCTGTACCCTGCAGGATTGAGCTTCTCCTATGGTAGCATTTGTCAGTGCCCTGCTCTGTTGCAAGAAGGGTTTTTTCCCCCTTTCTATTTTTTTTGGTTCACATTTTCAATAGGAGTGTACACATCTGTCTTTATACCCAGCAGCTTTCCTGGCCCACAACAAGTCCTCTGTGAGTTTCCCCAACCAAGCTCAGTGGGATCTCTGTCAGCTGCAAGATTTATGTCATCTTTTTCAGTCCTGAGAACTGTTCCTTAAGCTTTTCACATCTGGATTTAATTGGAAAGACATTAAAAGACATTAAGTGTGCTGGAAAAGCATATTTTAGGGAGGAGCTTTATAGACACTTCCATTAAAGAAGCGAACAGTTAGCGGGTGAAGTGGGATGCAGACAAGTCATCAGCCATTATCAAGGACAAAATTGCACTGCTAACTGCTTCACAGCGGTTCCTCTTGGAAACACCCGGTCTGTGTTTGACCTAACTCACTCCAGTGTAAATCAGGAGCAAGGCACACTTGATGGAACTTTATGCTATTGGTGAAACAGAGCAGAGTGGAACATTTTTCATTTGCAGCACACTACCTGTAAAATATTTAAAACATCTTTTAATTGCTTGCCATACATTTTAAACATATTCAGTTTGTGTCATGTGGAGTCACCTTGAGCTAGAGTGTTCCAAAGAAGGTGGAGGGAAATAAAGAGTTTGTTGCTCATAAATTTAGACACAGTGGAAGGGTCTACTTTACATATACAGTAATACCTCATATAACATTAGTATCGAATAACACGAAAATCGCATAACATTAAGGAATCTGGGGGGAAGAATTGCATCAGATAACATTAAGATCCTATGGGATGCTTCAGATAACAACCGCTAAAGCCTGTGTGGTTACAATGTATCTCTATGGATCCCATAGGATTTTAACATGCATCAAATAACACTAAAAATCGTATAACACCAAGACTTGTGGAACCAGGTTTTAGTGTTATCTGAGGTTTTACTGTACCATAGTACTCACTGCTAACCCATATAGTGAAACACAGAATACAATTCTTTTAGGAGAAGAAATTGAATATTTCTTATATCGTGGTCTTTAGGAAAGTATGGCCATGTCATCAATACTACTAAGGACTCAACTACATCACTATGGCCACTACATGACATTAGACTGCAGCAAACTGAAGAAGAATAGTTGGGTCACTCCATCAGCTCTGTTGGGAAGACTTTATTACCTGAACTGTTTCTATACCTTTGTATTTGTAACTTTAAGAACTACTACCATTGTGAGCCTGTAGACAGGGATTGTGTTGGCTTTGTAAATTGATCTGTTGTGAGAACCTTTTCCATACGAGACGCAGGATGGAGAGTCTATATCCTTTTTCATGTATAGGTCTGCACTCTCATTCATAGGTAATTAGAAGTCCTGCAAGGACCAGGCTTCCTCATTAACTTGTCAGGAAGAGCAGTTTCACAGTATAAATCCCACAAAGTTTATCCATGAACATGGAATTAACAACCTGGAGTTTGTGTGAACACCAGAGCTTCCAAGTCTACTAAAATAGCTCATAAATCAAGGTATCAATATGTAAGTAGATAATCCAATGAGTTCTAAAATCCCGCTCAAGCATAAATTCGCTAGGTTGGCATGGACAAGTCATTCTTGCGGTCTGCATTCTGTAACATAAAAGAGAAATTGATTTCCTTACAGAAGATATTGATTCAGATTTGCAGCAATAAAATCTTGAGTGACTGAATGTATCATTATAAACGTTTTAATCTGATCTGGAATTGGGACTTAACAGATAGCTGTTCGCCATGTGTGAGTCATGCACTAGTTTGTTAATAATATAAGTAGACTGGCTATACATAGACTGGCAGGCAGTTAGATGTAAAGGTCATGTAGTCCTGCTTTTCTTGTACTTAATATATTCTTAAAATAAATGTAATATTCAAAGGGTTCTTTTTAGAGCAAAAGCATCTGTAGCTAAACAAATGGACCTTTGAAATAATATCCTGCCTGTCTTTAAAGTGAAAAATTGGATGTGCGTGTGTGATTTCCTTTTTATCTTTCCTAAAAGCAAAACAACTAGTGAAAAAACTCCCTCTGTAAACTGTCCCAACAAAACAAATGGATTTGTTTTATGATCATCCACCTACTTGGGGGTGGGATGTGTTCAGTGTGTAGAGTGCATTCACATGAGCTTTGTATTTCCTCTCAAACAGTCTCTAAGTTAACCTCTCCCCTGCTACAATTGCACTTACCTAATGTATTTATATGTAATAGATTCCAGAGGAAATAAAGTTGTTACTCATCCTAGAAGAGATTGAGTCTGTAAATAAGGTACAGTAATATCCAGGATAACGTGTGCACCACACAACTTTCAAACCGCATAACATTAGGAAATTTGAGGAAAAAATTGCACCACACAACGTTAAATTAACGTTGTGCTATGCATCACATTTTCCCCCCAGATTTCCTCCAGAGATCTCTGCCCCAAAGCCCACAGGGCTGCTCCCTGCCTGTGGGCTTTGGGGCTTGGGTCTAGGGAGGCCCCCTTGCTGTTCCGAGGCACAGCAAGGGGGCCTCCCTAGACCCAAGCATCCAATTCCCGGTTCCCTTTCCAAGGAGGCAGGCGAGTGGGTCACTTGCCTCTTCAGAAAGGAAACTGGGCACCAGAGCATCTGATTCCCGGTTCCCTTTCGAAGAGGCAGGCGAGTGGGTCGCTTTGTGTTGGGAAGGGCTGGGGGGAACCCAGCGCCAGCCAGGGCAGCTTCTAGGCGCTCTCCCCGGCCCTTCCCAAGTCAAAGTGGCCACTGTGGGCTTTGGTTTAATGTTGTGCAATATATGTATCGTATAACGTTAAGGAACGTGGAACCAAGCTTTACCGTAACGTTATGTGGGGTATTACTGTACTCAGATAATAGTACTTATGGTTTTTTCTGGTATCATGGCATTACATTGTCTGTTTCTATAGATTGCCTTTGCTCGAAAGCCAATCGTGTCTGACTCTAGGGGATGGTGCTCATCTTCCAGTCATCAAGTTCAGTGTCTTAACTACTAAGCTACCACAGTCCTTTTGTCTGTTTCAGATGCAGTACAATTGAGCAAATTTTCTAGATGTTAATTTAGATGTCCTGTTCTTGATGAAATGGGCACTTTCAGTAACATCATCAAAATCCATCCGAATAAGTTTTCCAAAAATAGTAACTCCAAGGAAGTACTGTACTGTAACATTATAGGTGATATATAATACAAATAAATATGGAAGCCTCCGCCTAAATCCTTGTAACTGTCTTGCGGCAATATAAATTTGAACTAATAAATAAATAATAATAATAACAAATAACTGTCTTGCAACTGTGTGATGCAAGAGGACTTCTTTCCCTTCCCAAGCTTGTAGGCTGGTTGAAAAAGGCCTCCTAAGAACTGGAAAACTCTGGGTCAGGTTTTAAAGATGCACAAAATGCTGCAAGAGAGAAGAGGAATTGTCCACATTCCAGTTCCTTCAGTGAAACAACCCCATTGAAAATCAGATTTTGCTGTGATACACATTTCCCTTCAGTGTTTAATTCAAATTGGAGATACTGTTGGTAGTCTTTCTGTCTGATCAATGAGTTGAAAGAATCCCAGTTCCTTAAAGGATGAGGTTCAGGATTTGGGGTGCTTATTGAACTATGTCTGTCTCTAGAAGCACAAGTGTCTTCTAGCAGGGAGCAACTTGTACCAGTTTAGGCTGCAGTATCAATGACTCATACACTGCCTAATATGCCTGGATGAAAGTAGTTTGACTCCAGTGACCTGTGCTCTAGTAGCCTCCCATCTGGAGACTGCATTGTACAATGGGCTACAAAAATTTCCACTTGTATAAAATATGGCAACAAAAGTACTGAGTGGAACTGATCTTTACAGTTGAGTTATCCCAGAGCCATTTGATCCCAATTAGCTTCTGTGACCAGTTCAAATTGCTGGTTCTGACATAAAAAAAACCTCTGTAGTATGGAGCTAGAGCAGTGATGAAAAACCTTGGCACTCCAGGTGTTCCTGAACTTCAATTCCCAGAAAACCTGATCCACAAGAGTGATAACTTGGGCTTCTAGAAATTGAAGTCGAAGAACACTTGGAGTGTCAAGGTTCACCATCACTGGACTAGAGTATCTAAAGAACTATCACTTCCTATATGAAGCTACCTTGCAGTGGTGGACAGTTGTTTCTTCCAAGTGCTTTTGCAAACTGAGACTTGGTGGACCTTTTCATCAGTGAAATATCTTCACCAGGGATTCGCCTTGTATCTAGTTTTCAGCACTAGGCAAAATCCTTTTAATTTCCTTAGGCTTCTAAACTGGCTATCACCTAATACTATTCAACTAGTACTACAGTATTTAAGTTTTGATTGGTAATTTAAAACTTAAGTTAAAAACTTAGGTAATAGTTTTCTATTTCTATTTATTTATTTATATACCACTCTGAGTGGTATACAAACAAGTATTAGATAACACACCAAAATACACAACACATTTTTAAAAAAGGTTTTATATATTTATATCCCCTTTTGTAAAGAAGACTTGACTCCATAATAATCTAGCCTCCATAAATCATTTTTATAGAATAGCCTCCAAAACTATGGAATATGCTAGCTAATAAAAAAACCTACTTTACACACACACACACACACACACACACACACACACACAAAGATACAGTAATCTGAAGCAGTGATCCCCAATGTGAGGCACATACCCCACAGGGGGACTTCATTTCCCAGAAGCCTAAATCAGTAAATTGGCTGATCAGTACTTTGGAGAATTAATTTAGGCTTCTGGGAATTGATGTCCAAAAACCAGAGATTGGGAAACACTGATCTAGAGTCCATCCAAACCAAAGGGAAGACCATACTGTAAGTCAATAAGCACAATTGACTGTAGGCACTTGTTTTGTTGTAGATGGGTGGTGAAGATTGTTTTAAAACTGGTCAAAGTCCTATTGTGTTTTATGCTGATATAGTGTGAGCAGTACCCATCATAGTTGTACACTACGTTGGGTGTGGCAAATAGGATTTTGAACTTTGTGTGATATACAGTGGAACTCTGTATAATGAACGTCTCGTATAACAAAAAAATTCGTGCAACGAAGAGGATATGCGCTAACCACTATACCCCGTATAATGATTTTTTTCATTATACGAAGCAATGCATCTCTATGGGGAAAATCATACAACAAAAATCCCCATGGGATGCATCGTACAATGAATTTTTTTTGTTATACAATTTTTTCCATAGAGATTTTCATTGTACAATGCATCCCATAGGGCTTTTCGTTGTACAAGAATCCTTGTACAAGTAAAACCTCATATAACACTAAAACCTGGTTCCACAAGTCTTGGTGTTATATGATTTTTAGTGTTATCTGATCCTCTATGGGATCTATAGAGATACATTGTAACCACACAGGCTTTAGCGGTTGTTATCTGAAGCATCCCATAGGATCTTAATGTTATTTGATGCAATTCTTTCCCCCAGATTCCTTAATGTTATGCGATTTTAGTGTTATTCGATACTAATGTTATATGAGGTATTACTGTATAACAAAAACATTCATGTAACAAAGTACCTCGCAGAATTTACTTTTTTCATTATGCGGGGTTAAGCTGTACCAGGTAAAATTCAACATTATTCCCAACTAGAATAGAACTACAGAAATGAATAGTGCCTATAGGAGTAAAGATGAAGGAATCCAGATTATTTTAATTGATTGCTTCTAGTAAAGGTCTCCCTAGCTTGAAAGTCGTAGAATATGTTTGACTCTACAGGCAGTGCTCATTTCTATATACAGTCAAAGAGCCAGTGCTATCTGCATCTGCAGATATTTCCTTGGTCATGTGGCAGGCATGATTAGCCTCCGGAATGCACAGAATGCTATCACCATTTCCGCCAAAGCAGTACCTATTTATCTACTTGCAATTTCTTGCTTTCAGACTGCTAGGTTGGCAGGAGTTGGGGCAGACTTTTGTTGTTGTTCAGTTGTCCAGTCGATTCCGACCTTATGTGACCCCGTGGACCACTGCACGCCAGGCACCCCTATCCTCCACCATCCTCCTCAGCCCACCCAGGTTTGTGCCAATTGCATCAACAATGCCATCTAGCCATCTTATTCTCTGCCGCCCCCTTCTTCTTTTGCCCTCGACTGTTCCCAGCATCAAGGCTTTCTCAAGTCATCTCATTTGATATCCAAAGTACTTTAATTTCATCTTCAATATTTGAGCTTCCAAGGAGCGGTCGGGGTTAATTTCTTTTAAGATCAACCTATTTGTTCTCTTTGCTGTCCAGGGTACTCTCAAAACTATCCTCCAACACCACATCTCAAAGGCGTCTATTCTTCTGCGCTCAGCCTTCCTTATGCTCCATCTCTCACAACCATATATAACTACCGAAATACCATTGCTTTGACTATGCAGACTTTTGTTTGCAAGATGATGACTTTACTTTTAACTATGTTGCCAAAATTCTCATAACTTGCACAGACTACTTGGATATTAATATCTGGTCTTGCTTTAGGACATTAATAGAAAGACACAGAAAAACAAATTGATCTTTGTAAAAATGGAAAGAAAGGGTAGAAGAGCATACTCCTGATTGAGGTTAATAGAAACCCTTTTTGTTCCTATGATGTTGAATATTTTTTTAACAAAACATTTACTCCTTATAGTTTATAGTTCCCCATGATACCAGCACTGAGATTTGTGTCTGCAGTGATTGTCTGCCAGGTAAATGTTGGCTACAAAGGACAAAGAAGTCTGAAGCTAGTACTAAACTTGATCTCTTTATCTTTAATCAGGGATGGCCAACCTTTTTCCATCGTGGGCCTGACCACGCCCCTGGACAGTGTTGTGGGCTGGACCATGCCCCCCAGAAGCAGAAGTGGACACATTTACGGCTAATATAAATGCATCCACTTCTGCACTTACACCAGCTGCAGGCGCGCTTGCGCATGTGTGGGTGTGTTTTACAGGTGACGTAAACGACCCGCTTATGGGTACAGCAGAGGGAGTGACAAACCAGATAGGATGGCATTGGGGGCCAGGGACAGCCCGTGGGCCATAGGTTGGGAACCCTTGTCTTAAATGTTTTAAATACAGTGGTACCTCGGATAACGTTTGCATCAGATAACGCTAAAATCAGATAACGTTGGGGAATTTGAGGCAAACATTTGCATTGCACAACATTAAGATAACATTATGCAATGCAAATGTCTGCCTCAAATTCCCCAACATTTTCTGATTTTAGCATCATCTGGCATTATACGACAGCTGCGATTGGCGCTTGGGTTGGGGGAAAGAACGGGCACACATGCCAGTTCAACCCCAAACCCAAGCACTGATCCCACGCTCTGTAGCAGCGGGTGGCTAGCAAGCCAAAAGGGGACTCCCCCTTCAGCTTCCCAGATGCGCACCACTGCGTGCTCCATAGCAGAGGGTAGCTTCCATTCGGCGAAGCCCATAGACTTCGCTGCAAGAGTGAAAGTCCGGGGGACTTTCTGAACAGAGGTTTCTGAACAGAGATTTTTGTCCTGAGATTAATCCCTTTTCATGTAATTTTAAAATTTTTGCATCGTTATGCGATTTTAGCGTTATCTGATGCATTCGTTAAGTATTACTGTACTTTAGTATACAATGAAGAAGGAAGAGTTTGGAAAAAATGGCTTAAAGACATTTAATTAAAAATTATATTGTACAGTGTGAATAATTATTCTGAAATTCTGTTGACCTTGCTGTGTGTGAAACCGAATCATTTGGGGATGGCAGTGTTTGGTAGCAGAAGGTAGATAAATATTCATTGCTGAAATCATTGGTTATGAATTCAGATAGCAAATGAACTTGCCAGTTAAGTGGTGTCAGCTTCTGATTAGCATTTAAGTGTGTAATCAATATGACAAATGAAGGACTAACTAGAGCTTTTTAAAATGGCACATATATGTAAAGTGTTGGAATTGCCAGTATCAATAACATATACATTTGCAGGTATGTGAGCTGTATACGTAGTATAGAACAGAAATGCAAACTTGGAAGTAGATAGATGCTTCGAGAGAATTTTGTTGTTGTTCAGTCGCACAGTCAATTCCAACCCTTTGCAACCCTATGGACCATTGCCCGCCAGGCACTTCTGTCTTCCACCATCCTCCTCAGCCCACCCACCTCTGTGCCCATTGTATCCACAATACCATCTAGCCATCTCATTTTTGGCCACCCCCTTCTTCTTTTGCCCTCCACCTTTCCCAGCATCAAGGCTTTCTCAAGTGAATCCTCTCTTCTCATTTGATGTCCAAAATTAGCTTCATCTTTACTTTTTGACCTTCTAAGAAGCAGTCAGGGTTGATTTCTTCTAGGATCGACCTATTTGTTCTCCTCACTGTCCAGGGTACTCTCATTATGAAATGTGACCTGTCTAAAGTTCTAAACCTTGTTTCTTAATTGGAAGAGAAGCTGTAACTCAGTATGTTTTGCATGCCAGAGGTTCCATGTTCAATCTCTGTCATCTCCAGGGACAGCTTATAGTGATCTGAATCACTATAAGAACATTTTCTTTATACCTATTGAAAGAGAATGATTAACCTGGATGTCAGGAAAAGAACTGACAGTCAGTTTGCATTTCAGGAACCTGAATAACTTAATTTAGGGTAAAAGTAAAGGTCACCTTTACTTGAAAGCCAGTCGTATCAAACTCTAGGGTTCAGTGCTCATCTCTGTTTGTAGCTAAATAGCCAGTGCTGCCTGTGTCTGCAGATGTTTCCACAGACATGTGGCAGGCATGACTAAACACTGGTGTGCACAGAACGCTGTTAGCTTTCCCAACGCAGCGGTACCTATTTATCTACTTGCAATTTCTTGCTTTCAAACTGCTAGGTTGGCAGGAGCTGGGACCGAGACGGGAGCTTACTCCGACATGCAGCACTCTCAAACTGCTGACTTGCCAACCTTCCAGTCATCAAGTTCAGCGCCTTAAACACTAAGGCACTGCAGAGTAACTTACAGTGGTACCTCGCTTTACAAAATTAATGCGTTCCCTGGGATGTTTTGTATTTTAAAAAATTGTAAAGTGAATTTCCCATAGGAATGCATTTTTCCACAGGAATGCATTGAAAACCAGTCAATCCATTCAAAAAAATGTAAAGTGAGTCATTATTTTCAGTGGATTTTCATTCATAAAGCGAAGATTATGTTAACTGAAGTGTTAGTAAAGCAAGGTAGTACTGTAATTTAACCCACGTAGAATTCAAGAACGTGGAGTCTGGAGGAGGAGTTGAATAAAGAAATGTCCTTCCAACACAGCGGAAGAGGGTTATAGAATTAGCACTACCCATTGCTTTATTAAGGTCTAGCTTCCTCTCATACCTTTTGCACTGGCCTGGAAAATATCTAGATGATCTATCCAAATTCTCATTTTTCTCCACTCATTCTTGTCCCCATTCTACCCAGGAGATGGGCACCTTATCTTTGCAACTGTCTTTATGTAAAACTGATCCAGACATCAAGGCCTGTCTTATCACAAAGATTTGTAACAAACAGCTCTCTTCTTTCATCTAGATCGTGCCAGCTTTAAATTGATCAAAAATTTGATTAATGACAAATATCATCTTATTGCTAGTGTGAAACTGTCCAGTCCAGACCTTTTAAAAAATATAGTCAAGGAAGAATCTTTCAAAGTATGACTTTAAAAATTAAAGCATTTTTGAGTGCTTTACATTCTTATCATTCACTTCTAAAAATTTCTCCCCTCCCCTCCGATATAATATTATTATTATTATTATTATTATTATTATTATTATTATTATTATTATTATTATTATTATTATTATTATTATTATTATTATTATTATTATTATTATTATGTTGAAAGAAAAAAGCATACATTCTGAAGTAACTCAATACAGTACTACAAACATCCCTTTGGCTTTGGTAAAAATCAAGAGCTTATATTATCAGTAATTAATTTTTACCCTCAAATGACAGAATTAGAGCAAAATCCTTTGTTTTCAAAACAGCAGAAAATTTTAAAGCCCGATGTCAGTCCATTGCCTTCGATCTGCTAGAGCAGAACTAATTAATGAAACACTTATTATCACACAATATTCTATTCTGGTATATAGAGCTGCTCATGGTATGAGTTCTTCCCATATTGTTGATCTGTTATATTGTATTGTATTCGATTTTATGTTGTAAGCCGCCCTGAGTTGGTTTTCACCAAGTAGGGCGGCATATAAATCGAAATAATAATAATAATAATAATAATAATAATAATAATAATAATAATAATAATAATAATAATAATAATAATAATAATAATAATAATAATAATCTCTATTAAATTGATGGACCATAGGTTTGGGACATCAGATCTAGTCAAAATCCAATTTCTCTACTTACTTTAACAAAGACGTTCACTTTCACCCAGAATTCTGATAGCAGTTTATTACTTATAAATTTATTATAATTTATGAATTTAAAATATGCATAGTCTGCCCTATATGATAGGATCTGAAGGCAATTTCAGACCAATATAAGATTTTGAAGCAATTTAAAATTAAAAAGTTTAAAACACATAATTAGAACATTATATTATCAATCTCCCTAACCATGTTCAAGATAAACAGAGGGAGCTCTAGAAAAGGACTAATTCACTCATATAAGGTGTCACAGGTGTAAATCAAATTGCTATTCCCAACTTGAGTAGACCCGTTGAATTATTGAATGGGGAATCAACACTAACTGAAATTCACTGATTCATTGTGTTTATTCTATTTGGGACTAACCATTGGATTATATCTCAGTTTTAAACTGATGGCACCCATAGGTTCATATCCTAAAAACAGATTATTTTTGTGTTATTTCAGACAAACCAATAATTTTAAAGTTAAAGGCAGCCGTCTTGTTTAACGCCCTCTTATTCCCCCATATACAGTCTGCTTATCTTCTGGTCCTGTTCTGTATTCCTCATGCAATGAAATGCAACAGATATAACTTCATCCAGTACATTCTTAAACGTCTTAGAGTTCCCCTACAGCAAAACACACAAACAAATGTTGTGAGGCACTTTTAAGACTAACAAACATATTTCAGTGTGAGCCTTTGTGTCTAATTCTTCAGACACATGGAATACAATATCTGGATCACAAGTTGATATATGTGGCATGGGGATGGGATTGGACCACCTCCACACAATGTATTTTAAACCTGTAGCCCAGAAGAGGGATGAGCAAATCTGGCTCTCCCGGTGTTCTTGGACTTCAGTTATCAGAAGCCCAAGTCAGTACACCTGCTGATAAGGGCTTCTGGGAACTGAAGACCAAGAAGATCTGGAGAGTCAAGTTTGCTGACCCCTGGCCTAAATATTGTACTTTGAAGTAGTGGGTTGTAATCTATAAAAACCCCACCCAGAATTAATGTTACTTTTTGGTTTTGCTGGAGCAGACTAACATTGCTAGCTTTCTGAAGAATAATGAGAGCTATTTATTTTTGCGCAGTTGCTAGTCATTTTTTCTCACGAAAAACTTGACTTTTTAGTCTGGCCTCTGGTTATTAGTGAGTTTTTGTTCCTTTTTACTCCTCCCCCCCCCCTGGTGTTACATTGTGGGCTTGGCTCTTTTAATTATTATTGTTTGTTTGTGGGAGACTTTATGTGTGGCATTTTTTTGTGCTCTTATATTATCGTTTTTCTATTTTCAGTGGTTTGGGAGTTTTTCCCCACTTGTCATTCTTAACCACTTTGATTTGATTACAATAAAAAAGAGACAGGCATTTTTAGCTAAAATAAAAGGCAATAAATAAATTTATGAAACAAACATTCAACTGCTGGCCTTCTGGCTGTGACTTAGAATTCATTAGTTTTGTGAGTGAATCTAGTTTTCTAGTCCATTTTAGTAATTTTACTGTATTCTCTTGTTTTTATTTTATGATCATAACACTGCATCACAAAAAAAATTGTCTGCTACTTGGTCTACTACATGTGCGCTGAATTCAAATGAAGTGCACTGAAACCAAATCTGAAGTCCAATTCTGCCTAGGACATCAGGATCTTAAATTACCAAATCCCACCCTTTTAGTTAGGTTCTTGTGTTGATCACGCAGGGTATGTTTGCCACAAATGTAACAAAAATTGTCCTGTTTGTTGACACAGCTGTGCCTACTCATATTTAGCTCAAAACAGACTCACTATGGCTTAGCTGTATTATCCAAAAAGATGGTTTCACACTAGAGGCAAGCCCTTGGTCCATCTCACCTTATATACTTATTTCTGATGTCAGCTCACTGACTTGCCCAGACATGCCCAGCAACTGTGAGAATGTTGCTGCAACTGTGATAATGTTCCCATGTAAAAATACATTACCCAATTACTGACCATTTGAACAGCTGTAGCCCGCCTTAAAACCTGTACATGATAGGCAAATTCTGAGTTCAGATTTGGAATCAGTACACTCAATATCATGTAAATCACATGTGTTATTCCCAGTAGCAAAATCATTGTTGTACAGTATAATCATACTACTCACTCTCTTTGTGCTTACTGTATGGCCATTAACATGTACCTGATTAAGAAAGCCCTTAAACATTAAGAGCATTTAACAGAACTGCCCTTATTAATTACACAATAGGTTTTCACACAATTTGGGGATAGCATCACTTTTTGTGTGTCATTAGTAGCATTTTGTGTCTGTTGCATTGCAGGAATAACTGCCTTAATAATTAGGCTAAACATTGTCACTATCCTCATAAGCATATGCCATTTATTGTGTGGAGAGGAAGAAAAGACATGAACATGCCCAGGAGAATCATAAAGAACTATCCTGGAAAGCGAAATATAATGTAGATGTTTTAAAAAGAGGAAATAATCTGTACTTTACTGAAAAACATTAAATCATTTTCATAAGACCAGGAGTTGAAATCACATTTTTCTAGAGCAGCCTCTGTGTGCAACAGCTTTGTATAAAGATGATCTAATGTTATTAAATTGTCATTACAAAATATCCAAATCCCTATAGATGGAGATCCAGAGGGGGGAGAAATTAGCAAATTTCAGTACCGTTTCCTAATTGCTAATTGGCTTAAGAAAAGCTTTTTAAAAATGACCAGCATGATTGGAAACATCTACCCTCAGCCAAATCCAGACACATATTTACAATGAGAAAAGCAGCCAAGGCAAATAAAGAACAGAGTAGTGCATCCTGTTGGCATTGTGTTTTTGGCATTGCTGTATCTACACAGAAAACAAGTGATACATGAAATGTGTGAAGACATCTGTTTCATAACCTACGGGGCTTTGCTCACAAAGCTGTTGTAAAATCTTCTGGGGAGAGAAATATTTCTATATATCTGTGCAGATGCTCTTTTGTAAAGAAACAAATCCACTGGAGGAAGTACTCGGCATTCTGAAAAAGTATTTGTTCACAGAAATCTATGTCAAGTATTTATTTGCCTGTATCTCTCTCACTGCTATTAATTTAGTAAGAGTTTATTTGCTTTTAAAAGTTGCTTATATTTATAAGACCTACTTCATTCAAAGTATTGCAACTATTTTATTTTGACTATGTTTTAGTTAGCGTATTGTTTCTAGAGACCTCTCTCAATGAGGACTATTATTTTTATTATAGTTAAAAGACTTCTGAATTGCCTGATTATCAGAGTAGTAGTGGTGGTGGTGGTGGTGGTGGTGGTGGAACTACACAGGAGAGTCTATCCAAGAAGAGACCAATAGTCAAGTCCAAAGAGCAAACCAAGCTCAGGGTACCAGTAAGGATCAGAACAAGCCTCGAGTTCAAAGGATATCCAGGGGTGTTGTCAAGGTAGGCAGAAGTCATGGTCACAGCAGTCAGTCACAAGGTACACAGAAGATCTGGCAGAGTGTCGGTCATTGCACTGAAAAATTGTACCGACACTTGCCTTGTGAAACATACTAGTTTAAGAAAACTCCCAGCTAATGAGTGTCAGCTGGGAGCCTCCTCTGATACCGAGCTCTGGCTTTCTTGCATCTCAGCTGCAGTTCCTTTCAGTACCGGTCTCTGGTTGAGTACTGTCAGAGTTAGACCTCTGATCTGACAAGTCATCTGCCTGGGGAGTTAGAGTTGGGCCAGAAACTGGCTGAGGGTTCCTGGTTTGAGTTATCCTCTGGGTCAGATATAGGCTGGAGCTCAGAGTCAGATGCAGGCAGGGAAGGCAGAACTGCAATTTTTAATTGATGGGGTGGGGTGGATAATTTTGGTAGGGTTTATAAGTTCTAAGATTGTAATGATTGACGTTAATGTTGTGAGCCACCCAGAATTGCTTGCCGAATTGGGTGGCAATATAAATTAGATTAAATAAATAAATAATAAGATCACTGCAGATGGTGACTGCAGCCATAAAATAAAAAGATGCTTGCTTCTTGGGAGACAAGCTATAAGAAACCTGGGCAGCATAATAAAAAGTAGAGACTTCACCCTGCCAACAAAAGTCCACATAGTCAAAACAGTGGTCTTCCCAGTAAGTAATGCATGGCTGTGAGAGCTGTACCACAAGGAAGGGTGAGTGCAGAAGAACTTTAGTGCTGGAAGAGACTCTTGAGAGTCTCCTGGACTCAAGTACTTTGGTCACCAAGTAAGAAGAGAGGACTCACTTTAGAAGGCCTTGATGCTGGGAAAGATCGAAGGCAAAAGGAGAAGAGGGTGGCAGAGGATGAGGTGGATGGATAGGATCGTTGATGGAATAGGCATAGATCTGGCCGGGCTGTGGAGGATGGCAGAGGAGTCTGGCATGCAGTGGTCCATGGGGGTCACAAAGGGTCAGACTCAACTGTGCAACTGAGCAACAACAACAAAACCACCCAAAGTACCGTATATACTCAAGTATAAGCTGAGTTTTTAGCCCCAAATATGAGCCCCCAAAAGGGGACTTGGGTTATACTCGGGTCAATCACCACGAGAGTCCCAAAACTGTGCCAGATTGAGATGTGACAACATTTTAATTAATTTTACCACCTTTTCATGTATTTTGATTATAGAAACTCACTAGCAGCTGCTGTATTTTCCACCCTTGGCTTATACTCAGGTCAACTATTTTTCCTGGGTTTTCAGGTCATAATTAGGTACCTCAACTTATATTTGGGTTGGCTTATACTCAAGTATATGCTGTACTTTCCCTGAAAGCCATAGTTGATCATAGTTAAAAGGGAAGGGGAGTTAATCAGGTCTTCTGAGACTAGGGACATATCAATGACTGCTACAAAGAATAGGCAGCTAGACCACCAAGGGGCAGATTTAGCTGCATCTCATGCTCAAGTGCTCAGAGCCAGTCCTTATTTAGTGATCCAGATAGTCCCAACCTACCATTACCTGACAATTGGAGAAAGAACAAAATGCATGTGGTTTTCATAAGGTGTGTTTCAACTGTTGTTGTTACAAACATCTGCTACAAAGCTTTTCTAGCCAACCATGCTATCAAGCCTGCAAAGATCAAGGCAGCCCAGTTCAGAACACACAAGTGTCAATAAAAAAAAAACACACCAGAACTAATAAAGTGCATGCAAGGCCATAACTCAAGCCAAGGAAAACCCACTACAGTGCAGGCACAAAAGATTATGCACATGTTTAGTCAATAATAATATGTACCATATGATTAAGGAATCGCAGCATACATGTTTTTGTATAATAAATGTTCTCCACCTTGACATCTTCTCTGGTGTACATCACCATTGGAGCTGTGCCATGTTTCTCCCTTCATTGTTTTCAAGGGCAAGAAATACATTAACAATGGATACAAAATGTTTCTCCAATAACAATAAAATCCACTTTCAATATTTTGCACTTTTTTGTGTTGATCAAATTTAGAGTCATTGTTACTGAGATCTGCAGACTGTTCACTATTTTAACAGAGCTGCTTCATCGTCCTGCATGACTATACTCCAGCTGCTCAGATTATACAGCCATTCAGATTTAACGATAATGTGGATTCACAGGGGGAACTGTGGATTCACAGGGGGAACTGTAGTATTTCCTTTAGGAAAGATCTGAAAACCTGGCTGTCAGGGCAGGTGTAGGGCACCAATGGAAGGGTGACCCCAGTCTGCTGGCTAATATAATTAAGATTCTCTCTTTTAATGGATGGGTTGAGTTAGTAAATTCTTTTGAATTTTAATAGAGTTTTTAATGGCTTTTAGTTAGTTTTGATGTTGCTTTTAATTGTTGTTAGCTACCCAGAGTCATTGCCGAGTTGGGCGGCAATAGAAATTTGAAAAATAAATAAATAAATAAATAAATAAAATGTTCTTCCAGTCTAGTATTTCCAGCTGGATTGTTGAAAAGAACAGGACAGCAATGTGTTTCAACCAGAACTCATTGAATAAAAAGTAAAATGAAAACAGGATAGATCAGGGTAGGCAACCTACTGCCCGTTGGCCGGATCCAGCCCACAACACCAAATAATTCAGACTCCGCAGTCACTCCAACTGCTGCCACCACCAGAATCAGCCACTGACTCATTTATGGCAGCTGTAAATGGCGGAGGGGATGACAACCTGTTCGGCCCCCTCAACTTGAAGGAGCATGATTTGGCCCCCGACTGAAAAAAGTTGGCAACCCCTGGGATAGATGATCCACTTCATTAGGTACAAAGCAGGAAGCACAGATCAGTTAAAATGTATACTTTGCAAATACTGTACAGAGAAATATAGATAAAATGCAATTTGCACTTGAATTCAGTAGTATGGATTAGCTCCTAATCTGGACATTCGCAGTGGTTTTGGTGTCAATGGCTTTCTTGTGGCTACTCCAGAAGAACTACTGTGTCAAGGATCAAATGAATCTGCTGAATTGAGTAAAGTGTGATCAAGGAGATGGAGATGGGAGAATTCCTTCTGAAATCGGCCATAGGGACCTTATTGTATGTCATCTGTTGCAAGTTCTTAAAATATTCCAGTCTAAATGTATAATGCAAACTGGGCTCATAGCATGGTATCCTGGAACTAACTGAGATTTTTGAAGTGATAGCCATGTTGGTCTGTGTAAACATATCAGAGAGTAAACAAAGTCTGATGAAGTGGACTTGACCCATGAAAGCTTACATTTTAATACAGGAGTTAGTCTTTAAGGTGCCACAATAGTTTTTGTCTATTTTGTTGTTGTTTTCTTTACTCTCTGGAATGAACTGTTTCATTCTGACCATTCTTTGACCATGTGAGGACTCTGAAACACACAAAGATTTGCTATGCACAGAGAGATGACTAATTTATTTCATGTCAGTAGCATCTGTTTACTCTCATCTCAGCTGTGTACTATTTGGGAGCAATGAGACCATTGTATCTATCACACTCAATTCCTATCTGAGAGTAAATAAAATAAAACAGAATAGGACTTTTGTGGATCAAATCTGATGAAGTGAACTTGGCCCACGAAAGCTCACAGTTAAATGCAGGAATTAGTCTTTAAAGTGCCACAAACTTTTTTTTTTTTTGCTGTTCTATTTACTCTCATATATACTTGCACAGACTAACATAGCTACCACTTCAAACAACTCAATTCCTATTGTTTCATATTCTTTTTTGAATTGACACCCAAACATTCTGTATACGTACTAAACGTGACTATTTTTACATCCTAGTCACCATTCCTATAAAATCAAATTATTATTTTTTAAGGTCACAGAAAATAAGTTCTAATAATGAGGACAGTATTCAAGACCTAAATCCAAAGGCATACTGATGCAGTGGAACATTTTCCTTGTCCCCTTCACCTTGCTCTTGGAGCTGCTCAGAAGTCAGCACCGTAGCGTTTCCCAGCCCTTCAAGATTAATTTTTGGATCACACCATTTGTCTGAAGTTGGATTCAGCCACAAGCTTTGAGAACATGGATATCACCAGGGCATCTCTTGTAAACAGATTGCAAAACGTTTGGAGACGAGGTCTCATTAATAAAATTCAAACTTTTGCATGCACACCAGCCCATAAGTGAAACAAAACCACACTAGAGTAGGCGATGTAGAATTTAGCATTTTGTCACATGATTATGACACAGAAGAACTGCTTACCCAGATGCAGATTTAGGCAGCTCTCCAAAGTATGATCACAAAGAAGGGGTGGCTAAACTATGGCCCATGGGCTGGACCCAGCCTGTGCCACCATTTCATCCTGACCACACTGCCTGCACCGCTACCAGAAGCAGAAGTAAAACACACCCACACATCTGCAAGCACTGCCATAAATGCACCCGTGGCTGTCGTAAACATGTTTATGACTGCCGTGGATGTGTTTTATGGCAGCATTTGCGTATGCACGTGTGTGTTTTACTTCTGCTTCCAGCTGGAGGAACCATGTGACCGGCCCGCTCAACTACGTGACTGGCCTGCAACATGAAAAGTTTGGGAGCCTTTGTCATAAAATTTCCCTAGCTGTTTTTGTGTGGTGAGAAGGAATATGTGTCACCTTTTTATCCTTGAAATTCCTCCTGCAGGAACAAATGCTTTTGTTCAGGATTGCTTGCTTTTATGATGTTCTCTTCAAAGAAACAGAGATAGATGTTCTGGGTAAAGAAAGAAGCAGCAGTTCCCAGGAATGAAATCTTCAAATTGCGTGGGAAACTAGGTTAATATTTCATTAAGGAGCTACAAAATAGCTGTGTGGGAGAAAGAAAACTTAAATGAAGCTACAGTGAAAGTTGTTGAATTTTAAATCCTATTTTAATATGTATTCACTGTTGTCAGCTGAAGTATCAAAAGTAACTAAAAACTGTGAGAATATTTGAGAAAGGTTTTCTCATCTCAGAATATTGTGTCATCCATCCATTGAGATTTTTATTTAGTATATCTGTGGCCCATAGTGGATCTAGAAAATGTGCCCCATGGTTGCTTTAGAAAATCACCGTGTCTGCTGTGTAGCCAAAATCTACCTTCCAAGCAAATTTCCAGTATGGGGACTGCTTATTTGCCACACTAGTTCTGCTGTTTCTAAATAAAATGTACATGATTCTGGATCCCAGTGTTTATATAGTTATTCTGTTGTAGTGAAGCATGAAACACACAGATGAAAATCAAGCTTCTTATTGTTGAAAAGTCAGACTCCAAATTAATTTTCTATTAATTTGTAAAATTTATAGAAAATGTTATTGTGGTGTTGGAAGCAGTGTTTCCCAACCTTTGGTTTTTGGACTTCAGTTCCCAGAAATCTAAGTCAGTTTCCCAAAGCACTGATCAGCCAGGTACTGGTTCCCAGGATTCTGGGAATTATAATCCCGCTGTGGGGCACATGCCCCACATTGGAAAACTCTGGCTTAAAGTAATGGCAACACTAAAGGACTGATTAAGTAATAGATCACAAAATAATCAACCCCACCTCTTCTCTCTTCAGTGATATCATGCCCCATGTTTCAAAAAATGTTCTAACATTACTCCCCCAGTGGCTTAGTGGGTTAGGATGCTGAGCTTGGATACTGAAAGGTCAGGTTTCAGTACCCGAGGGCTGCACTTGGGAACACAGAAGGAGCCTCATTCAGGTGTCCCCTGAGCAGAGTTTCTCCAGCAAAAATCCTTTCAACCCAAAATAATCTCTGACACAAAATTATTATTACTCCACTGTGAATTCTGTACCTAAGCCAAATGTTGCTAATTGTTAGAGTGTTGGAAAACACATGTTAACAGAGCTGTTTAGACTTGATTGGGGAGAGATTTCATTGCAGCCCCGTATCTGGTTGTTAAGTACTGAGAGATTGTGGTAGATTTCTTGAATTAGTAAAAATTTAGGCTAGACAGATTTTGAGCCCCCAAATTTCTGATTTGCATTTGCTATGACAACTGGTTTTAGCATGAACATAACATATGAAGCAAGAAAGCATGAATCTGTGTACTCCAGAGAAGTTTGAATTCCTTTATTGTAAAAGATGAATTCATTGAAATATTCTTCATTTACAGAATGAACAAAATCTAGATGAATTCCACTTAAAAGTATTGTTACTCACTAACCCCTATATTTTTCAAGATACAGTACCTTTACAGCACTAATCTTTGTTGTCATTCATCCTCTTCTTGAATACGTTCTGTTGTATAATATTCCACATAGATTGACATCATACCTGCTGCAATATTTTTTTAAATTATTCTCCTGTGTTACAGGCAGCTTTAAGTGCCTTGAAACAGTTTTCAGAACAAGGATTTGATCCCGTGGAAGGAACAGTGAATGTTGAAAATGGTTCATTTGAAAAGTAAGAATCACTCTTGTGCTACTCTTTTGGGCCATTGTGAAACGTTATGAGTTAGTAGTCATTTTTATCTTGGGTATCCTGGTGAAAAAAAGAGGGGTAAATTTCAGTTAAAAAGGCATGAGGTATCCTAGCTTCTTTAACTTGTTATTATAAAAGTTTTGTGAATCTAGCACAAAGAGTGCTATAAATAGAAAAGCAATGTCCTTGTAATCAATTTAATTGATGGCATGTATAGTAAAAGCTAGGTAGTATAAATGTTTGCTTTGATAATGTTGAACCAACATCTTTCATAAATGGTGAAATTGACTTCTTAGGCTCCCTGTCCAAATCACAGTTAACCCAGACATTGTGCAAGTTCTGATGAAAGCAAACACATGATACCTTTGAAAAACTACTGGATAGAAATACTTGCTGTTAATTTTAATAGGGGAAACAGTGCTTATTGGGAAGACTGCTGCTCCTTCCATAGGGAATCCAAGAAAGTGAAGACATTCTGTGCTTGTGCATTGTATTTCCTTTGCCCATAAAATTTTCTAAAACAGGACAACAACCTGTAAACTGCAGAGTGGGCAGCAAAGTATAGCGTTGAATAAGAAGCAGCCAATAGAGAACTGTGCAAGGAGGCAAATGCTATTTCACATTTTATGCATGTCCATTTCCATGTCCATCTGATTTATAAAACTGAAACTACAGTATCTGCACTGCCTTTATCCCACTTATTTCATGTGCAGTTTGTCTGTTTTTCCTTTTTGTGTGATAACAAATTATCAGGAACAATATCATACCTGTTTTTTACAGATCAATTAGCTGATTGATTAATTGGAAAATATATGGCTGGAAGAAGATGAAAACTACAGTTCACCATCATAGACAGGACACAACAGGTGGCTCTCTGGTTAAGAACCTCGACTTGTTAGCTGGAAGGCTGGGAAGTCAGCAGTTCAAGACCTGGGTACTGCATAACGGATTGAGCACCCATCTCTGTCCCAACTCTTGGGGACATGAAAGGAGCCTCATTTGGACGTTCCCTGAGGGGATTTTCTCCAGCAAAAATCCTTTCAACCCAGAATGATTTATGACACGAAATTATATATTATAACAGGATAGCTATCCATTTCTCTTCTTTTAGCTGGATTTGCTTTGACTATACCAGACAGGAGCAAATTCTTGGTTAAGTTGGTGCACTGGACTTTGAATTGCAAGACATTATGTCAAATTTTCAACTGATATTTGTAAAATAATTTAATCAGAAACATTTACCACATGATCTCACCAGTTTAGTATCTGAACATAAATATTGTTGTTTCACTTTAAAATGCCCCCCTCATGGTGACCTTTGAATCTCATGTACCATCTGCTAATTAAAATGTCTCAAAGATGTGCAACTCTGGACCTTACTGCTCTTGTTAATGTATTAATCTTTCAGACAAGTCAAGCATCTGGGAGAAAAAGCAGACAATCAACAAACTAACTCAGGCATTATTGCTCAGGACTGCAAGGATTCCACGGCTGTCTTCTAATACCTTCCCAGCACCTGTGGCTGCCACTGCATCCTTATAAACCTGTCAACACGTGATAGGGTGTATGTGTACAAGGAAATGAATGACTAATACCGTTATTTGAGTCTTATATGAAGACAACACACGAGAGATAGTATATGGGGTACTATGTATTGAATATGGGGAAAAGGAATAAAACACTGGTGGTTTTCCTCTAAAATCTAAAAATAAATCATTCAGTCTGCTTCAGAGATAATAAAAATCCAGTCAAACCACCAGAGTTTTAAGCAGCAAGTAATTAACTAAGACTTGAGGTGGGGGGGATTTAAGTTTACAGTTGATTAATACTCTGGAGGAAATGAAAAGTCAACATTGGGTTGAGTTATATGGATTTTTTTAGTGTAGAGTAAGTTCAGCTTTCCGCCTTTTTAATTATGCTTGAATATTTTAAAAATAAGCAATGATAGTGCTGTGCAAATTGTAGATGTTGTCTTCATATATGGTCATACAGCTTTTCTTCTTATGCCAATATCATTCATTCTTCATACTTTTACAGAATATGTTATGACTGTACCATGCACTATGCCGAGTTGTTTGTAAACTGATTTTTAATTCATGACAAGCATTTGCTTAGATATTAATGACCAGTCACAATATATTCCCAGGAGAAAGCAGTGATGGTATTTGATTTCCCTTGTCATAAGTTGGCAGACATCTTGCCTCCAAGAAACATGTCCCCCTCCCAGTATTTTGTGCCTTTGTGTGAAACATATATACACCCCATTCTGTGTTTTGTACTGACTACTTGCATCAACTGACTGCATAATCACCAGGAACACTAGAAGGAGGTGGAAATTTGCCTAGGAAGGAAGTCAAAAGGAGATGGAACAGTTGTGATAAATGCCAACATTGGTTGAGATGAGAATTTGCACTTGTGTTCTGTACCAGCATATTTTAATTAGAAGAACTGCTTACCAAGATGCAGTAAAACCACGTCAGTTCATGTAAATAGGTCTTGTGTTGTCTCTTTCTTTATTTGTAAATAATGCATCAAACCTACAATTCAACACCTGCTATTTGTACAAGAAAATGATAGACTATACTTTCCAATAAACTCTACTCTTCCTTTCACCTACCTCCTGTGAAAGGCATGCCCTAGCTGTTTTACAGACAGACATGATCTATCAACATTACAAAGAATGTGCATATATCCAAAAGTATAATTCACCACTAGCAGTCAATGACCACATAAGGAAGATTAACTCAAAGTGTGTGTTAAGGACATCTATGGATATAAGCTATTACAGTGTGTTTTGTAGAGATCGGATTTTGTAGAGGTTGAAAATGCTCATATAGCACACAGAAGGGTCACATGTAAACATAGTGTTAGCTAGTACATTCCTGCAAAACAAAAAACAATCTGATCTCAGCTTCTTCATATTCTTAGATCCTTAATCCCCATCCTTTCTATTTTGTTTCATCTGGAAGGATATGCAATATGACAATTTTACTGATGTGGGGAGCTTCCAGTACTTCAGAAGATTAGGTTTTAATATACTGATAAATAAATAGTCATGTGTCATCGGGTCTATTTTGATTGTGGCGACCCTTTTCATGGTTTTCCAGTAATCAAGTTCAGCATCTAAACCACTAAAACTATACAGCAGTACAAACTAATAACTATACTGAACCCTATATGCGTACAAAATAAGTAAGTTTTAAATCTACTTACTGCCAACAGTTCTTAATATGAAGAACTGTTTCAAGAGATAATTTTCTACCTGTGGTGATATTTCTTTAAATCTGATCACACTGCTTAGCCATAGGCTATACACGTTAATAATCGTAAGCTTGCTCTATTGTCTGTGAATTCCAACACCTATCTAAGCAATTTCCTGACAAAATCTGGATTGCTATTTTTATTCTTACTAGTCCTACAGAGCCACCGGCAGGATTTGTTTCTGTTACCCATGATACTATTTTTTCTGAGCCAGATTTGAGATTCATTACGGCCCGTGGCTCACTGCAGCAGTTAGAATGCATGTATTATAGTTACACTTATTTTAAAGGGCATGGGGACCTATTTGTAACAGGTTACAAGCCTAATTTTATTGTCAAGTAATATTTTAATTAAGCCCTAAGGCCCAATGAAGCACACAGGAGAAAGATTTTGTCAGGAAAACTAAAGGGCTAATGCAATTAAAAAGAAGGAATTTGAACTGGTCAGTTTCAGCCTAAATGCACAATCCAATTGCACATTTAACCTCTCAACAGATGGTCTATGTTTGAGGAGGTATTTCTGGACTCACATGTAAATATTAATAACTGTGAACCCCCCCCCCCTCAATTGTTGATATTTTGCAGCAAGACAATGAAGGTGATTGTAATTAAAATCATTATATCTCTGTGTCTGAGGCATAGCTGGGCTGTTGAACAGTGTAGAACACAGGTTCCCAACCTTTTCAAGCCGAGGGCCGGATCACATTCCCTCAGACAGCTCTGGGGCCCTGTTGGCCATTTTGCCCTGCCCACAGGATGGGTACAGCCTGTACATTAAAAAGGAACTGCACGTGGCACGGTGGTGGTGGGCCACATGAAATGTTGCCATGGGCCGTAGTTTGGGAACCCCTGGTGTAGAATATCTACTGAAGATCGTGGTTGGTGTTGCAAAACTCACACTCCAATGCTATTATTTTTAATTTCTAAAAGAGCAGCCTAGAAGACCCCATGAGTACAAAGCAAACTTACAGGCATTGTGTTTGTTTTAAATTAAAGTGTAATATGCTTCAGCTAAATATCCAGGTGTGAAAACCTAACTGCAAAAACATTGTGCAAAACCAAAATTCTAAAATCAAAATAGAATGTAATCAGGTACATCATGTAAAAATATTACATTAAAAAGCATGGAGTAATACAAACATCTTTGCTTGGCACTGACAGTATCACAACCCTGGTGTCAAATTAATCTCTCTGGAGGAATTATTACATCACAAGGCAGGTGCAATTAAGAGGGTTTTGCTCCTGATAGCCACCTGCCTTAACTCAAATGCTGAATTTCTTAAAGGGAACTTCTGAAGTTGACTTCAGTATATTGGTATGTAAGAAGGCATTCCTTCAGGTAGCTGGATTCTAATCCTGAATGTGGAAATGTTTTCAAACACAAAACAGAGATATTAAAGTTGTCATAGCATTAAAAATGTATATTCCCATCAATATGCCCCCATTAGTAGTACACTGGTATTTCAAGGGAGAGGTAGCTGTGTTAGTCTGTTGCAGCAAAAAGCAGAAAAGAATCTTGAGTTGCCATAAACAGCATGTTTTAGTTTGCACACATTTTCATGGACTGCAGCATGCTTCATTGCATGTACAGAATTTGATTCTGTTGGCAGATGTTTCTAAAGCAATGTGTTGGTGATGCAACACATGCATCTTCAGTCTCCTAGGTGAGAGCAAAAGCAGGGGTCGCCAAAGTTTTCAGGCCATGGGCTATTCACGTTGGGTGAATAGCTTGGTGCACATGCACAGTGGGGAAACTGGTGAAAAGGTAAGCCCCCGAGGTAGTTCCCCCCAAAAGCCGCTACCGGTTCTCCGGGACACCGGGGAAAGTTACTACCGGTTCTGGCAAACTGGTGCGGACCTGTTGCTGCCCATCAGTGGTTAAGAGGCACGGAAGGTCAGGTTTTCCTATATATGGTCAGATTCCCTCTTCCTTCCAATTTAAGCTAGCTGCAGTATGAAAGCAGTAAAACAATCCAAACATCTCCTATATAGATGGTAGGTGACAAAAATTCAAAAGTACCATACTTCCGAACTCTCTGTAGATTGTGATAGTTATAGTTCAAGATCCAAAGAAGATCTAGCCAAAGATTTTTTGTCTGAAGCAGAACAACAACTGGCATGCTGCATGCACCTAAGCAAAGACACATGGCATCTAAAGCTATCAAATTTTTATCACATGAATCTAAAAATCCCATCAAACCCTGTAAATAAGGAATATTTTGCAGTCCACTGATTATGATTATACCCCAAACTTGTTTCCTGAGACAGCTAACTCACTCAACCTTGACCACCAGCTACTACAAAGACTGGTAAAGAATCTTACCAGACCAAACCAAAGGCCTATTTAGAACAGTCTTCTAGCTTACAATTCTTGGACAATGACAAGCAGAATATGAAAATAGCAACCCTTTTTGCTCAACTTATTTATTTATTTATTTATTTATTGTTTTGCTTGTTTTGTTTAAATATTTATAGCTTGTCCTATATCACAGGATCTCAGGACAGTTTACAATTCTTCATTGTCTTGCTCTTGTGTCATGTCAGAATCTGAATACAGTATAGGCAATCCTCATGGCAATCAGTCATGACAACTGTCCTGAGAATATAATGCAGTGGCCTTTCATCTGCCTTCCGCATCACAGCATGACACCCAAACAACTGATCCAATTCCACGAGTCACTTTCTGGTCCTGAGCCCTTTTGGCACACAAAGTCTTCATTGGCCACAGGCCAGTACTGATTCAACTGTGCCCTCCATCAAGATGGATTCAAGTGGTATTTAATCCACCTGTGGACCATCACCCCTGTGAACTTCGGCACCCAAGTCCATTAGTCTTCAGAGTTGTCAGGTTAGTTAACTGCTGTCTGACACTCAGCATTGAGTCACTAGCAATATGGTCTACTCTTATTACCATAGCAGGATAATTCAAAACAATTTAAAATCAAACAGAAAATAAACATTAAAACCATTGTGCTAAATCTATGTAGGCCATGATTTTCTACTTCCAAAGGCTCTAATAAATAAGTACAGTTTGACTTGCTGCCGAAATGTTGCCAAGGTTGATGCCAAACAAACCTTGAAAGGGAGAACATTCGATCGTTCAGTGCTAAAGCAGGAAGAGTCTTCCAAAACATAGTGTTTGTCAGCATGGGGAGGTTGGAGCAGGTTGGGCTGGGCTCACTTCCTGAAGAAACTGACTTTTTTCATTCACACATGTCAAAACTTTAAGAGAGAGATCCATGGTCATGTGAATGTTAATCACATTAAGAACCTAAAGCAATGATGATTTAAAGGGGTAGTTAATATTCAATTTCATTATAGTAATATTTTATTCTGCTAAATAAGGTGATTTGGCTGACCATCTGTTTACGGTGCTTGTTTCTGCTCATTCCTGGAATTAATCTTGCTTGCCCTACACACCAAGATGAACACACCATATGGGTAATTCCCTTTCCCTCTAGCTAAATTTGTGTGCTTTCTTAGTCATCCTTCTGATGAATTACACTGAGGTTGCCCATTATTCAGGGAAACACTACAGAAACAATAACAAAAGAACAATTGAGAACATTTGTTTGCAATCACTGCTTTTTCCAGAATGACAAAGATCTGGAGCATATGAGATCACCTCAATAAGAAGGAAATGGTCTAGCTTTTCTCATAGAAACAGAAATAACCTAGAGGATACCAGTGACAGCAACAGAGCAGTACAATGGGCGGCTCAGTTTAGAATTTTCAAACACAGGGATTATGAATTCAACATGTTGTTTGGCTGAGCAGAGTCAGCCAGAGTGGGTGTAAATCAGATCCTCTTTGGTCATTTCTGGCAGCTGGTGGTAACATGGGGGAGACCCAGAGGACAGAAACATTAGTTCTATGGACTACAAGTCCTAACATTTCCCAGCCAGCATAGGCAATGGTTTTGCCAGCAGAGGGGTATTCTGGAAGTTGAACAAAAAAAAAAGGCATTTTCGCCAAACTCTGCAGCTTACTAGTTAAACACAGCAGCTCAAATTTCTTATTCAATTCTATCAGCATAACACAAGTGATAACTTTGGGAGGCTAATTTCCTTTAGTTAAAAGATCACCATAGACATGATCAGTTGTGTGTTGAGTAACATAGCTCAGTGTGTCCTTATCACGGCTTTATGGTTTCTTAACTTAGGGCAACTACCCTCCAAAAGTTATACCATTTGTGTAGCTACACAAGAGGAATTTGGCTATTTGTGACCAGCTGTAACATAATGGAGCCCTTTTTTAAAAGGTGCTTTTCTGTTAGCTTTGTACCCACTTAATTGAGTTTTAGTACACTTAAAATGGCGATTCTGGATCTGGAGGAGAAAGAAGAATTCAAAACAATTAAACCTCATAGAATTGCAAAAATGAAACTGATATGTGATTAACATGCCTTACTGTAAGATCATGGGCTAGAAGCCCTAAGGAGGAGGGCCAGAGGTGTAAACCAGTGACACAGATGCACACACAGACAGCATTTCCTTTTCCTGGAATGCTGGCAGCCATTCTGCAAAATGTGAGACTTGTGGAAGGAGGGGAGGTGCGTGCTTTCCCTGAAACCTTTAATGGTTAATTTCTACTTTGAAATGCTTGCTGATCTTTTGATGAATTGTACCCTGTATGTTATAATGCTTTCAATATATTTCTTGAATAAACTTGGAGTGGTCATTTGGCCTAATGCTACCTTTTCTACACATATCTGAGGCCTGGGTTGTCCAGCCAGGGTGCTGCAACCCAGAAGAACTTTGTAAGCCACCTAGAGTCAGGTTCGCCTGAACAAAGTGGGGTATAAATTTGAAATGAAATGAAATGGGGCCTACCCGATAGGCAGGTCCCTTCTGTTACACCAGCAACTTTATATCCAGTGAAATAAAGCTTTAAAATTAAAAAAATATCTTAAGGACTGAATGCACAAACTTCTTAGCATAAAAAAATAAGACAGTGACTGCCCACAGTTGACAACAAATAGATATTATGATATATAAAGTAGAAAGATATTGTGATATGGCAACAGAAAGCCATCAGTTCTAGCTGCAGTGATAAGAAATTTCATTTCTGGATAGCTAGATCTTGTGAAGATAACTTATACCTGGATGAATTTAGATGGAGGACCTTTATACTGGATTCATTGAAACAACGGGTGGAAGGCTATACATTCCTTGTACAATAGCACATTCATAAGGAAAGGTCATTGGCCATTGTGGAGGAACCTCTCCTTTCAGTGTAGGTCTTGTGTTGAGAAGATCAGTTTATGTGTTCTGTGCCTAGTATCCTGGCTATTGTGCCTGGTTGTAGAATCTGGCTAGAAAGTCTAAGCATCTTCCAATGAAAAGAGGAGTGTGGGGAGAAAATAAAATCTAATAATAGTTTCTCATCCATCTGCTTGGTTTGGTTTGGTATAGCAAGGAGACTTATAACAGTGTCCAAACATTACTTTTTTAATACCTGAAGTTAAATGGCCTTGTTCCCATGGACTCCTCCACAAATGCTACCCTAGCCTGTGATTTATATAAAAGTAGCTGTTCCCTTAATTTCACTCACAATAGCCTCATTCTTACTGTATGAACCTGCTTTGTCAGTATTTGCTTTGATTTATGGAAGATTTCAACCTACCAAAATAACTATCCTTTTTCTTTTCATTAAAGCTAATCCCCACAAAGACACTTTCATCTGCTGATTAGTCATGCTTCTGCAAGCCTCACTAACCAGAGGCTAAGTTATTGATGTGTTAAAGATGTAATCGCAAAGGCTCAAAGCAGCCAAAGAAGTCCCTCCATCTTAACTGGCAGTGTCACCATTTTAATGGGCTTTTGCCTGATAATTTAACCAATCCCTGTGGCATATAGTTGGCCATAATATGTTTAAGCTTCCCTAACGGGTCCAGTAAACCAAAAAATTTAAAATATCACAAAACTAATACTAATCTTACAACAAAACAAAACAACCATTATGTGTCAAGGACAGATGCTGCCACAGTGACAGCTAACGGTTCTGAACAGCAGGAGGTAGCCATAGCATTAGAATTATCAGATATTAGAATGGCCATAATTAAACAGTGACAATTGTTCCGTTTCTTGAAAAACATTCTTCATACTCAGTGAAAGAAAATTCATATTACAAGTGACTCATCGTGAAGTTGTCATACACGCTACAAGATCAGAGGCTAGACTAGAGATGGGATGTCCCCCTCTAGCTTTTTTGGATAGGCTTTGTTGCATCGTTGCAACACAGCATTGCACATTGCAAGACATGCCTTAGGGATTTATCATTCACTTCTCATAGGGACTACAGCCCTCCAATGCCATTTGGTACCAAGAAGACTCCAGATTTTTCACAACCAGTGTAAACATTTGACCAATTCAGAGAATCAAAAAGTTTTATTATAAGTTACTGATATTGAAACAAAGTCTGATCAAGCTTATATTTAGGTCTCCATTCTTGAACCATAATAATTTCTAAAGGGACAGTTCCAGTGTCTGCCAGGCAATACTTCTTGAGCAAATGGTGATTGTTGTGTCTAAACCTGTTTTCCATCTTTTTTCCTTATGTACACTATATACAGTACTGTATATCACTTCTCAAAAAGCTAGTGACTAGTTAGTATGTCAGAGCAAAATTATGCTTTTCCTCCACTCTCTCTCTTTCTTTGCTTGTTCTAACTACTGTATATACTCAAGTATAAGTCTAGTTTTTCAGCCCCCAAAATTATTATTATTATTAGTTCGATTTATATGCTGCCCTACTTGGTGAAAACCAACTCAGGGCGGCTTACAACATAAAATCGAATACAACACAATATAACAGATCAACAATACAAAATCACAGCATCCCAAAATGCAGTGCAACAACATAAATATAAATACTATATAATCAAAATACTGTCCATAAACAGTATACAATACCGAATGGACAATGGAAGGAGGCGGGGGGGGGCGCCTCACCGCCCGCAGCTGCTGGCGTCTGCGTCCCTCTCTGGGCCAAGGTGGCAGGGGCCCGGAGGAAGGCGGGGGCGTCCTCTTCCCTCCCCGCCGCTGAAGTTCTTATATCGGCTCCGGGCCGATGGAATGGGCCCGGAAGGAGGCGGGGGCGGCGCCTCACTGCCCGCAGCTGCTGGCGTCTGCGTCCCTCTCCGGGCCAAGGTGGCAGGGGCCCGGAGGTAGGCGGGGGCGTCCAAAAAGGGGACTCGACTTATACTCAGGTCAACTACCCTGAGGGTCCCAAAACTGCAGTGGTGTAAATTCGAACATACAGGGGAAAAAATCACTAACACTACCATAGAAATTCAAAAACATACCCACAGAAATATCTGAATTAATTAATTTACCGTATTTTCATGTACTTTAATTATTGAAACTCACTAGCAGCAGCTGCATTTTCCACACCCAACTTATACTTGGGCCACTCTATTTTCCTAGTTTTAGATATCCAAATTAGGTACCTCAACTTATATTCGTGGTGTCTTATAGTCGAGTATATACGGTAATTGCTTTGGAATTTCATTGAAGGTGAGTTTCGGTGATTTGATTCATTTCAGCCTGATAAGTTGCAGCATGTAATTATGCATTTTCAACAAATGAAGACCTAAGGATAGTCCACAAATATGTGTTTTCCTTTGACAGAATATCTGTTTGATGAGAGAATATGCAGGGATGGAGTATTCAGTCAAACTCCTCTAGAGATGTGTTTTTCAGAGCTTTTTTGTTGTTCAGTCGCACAGTCGATTCCGACCCTTTGCGACCCCATGGACCATTGTCCGCCAGGCACCCCTGTCCTCCACCATCCCCCTCAACTCGCTCAGCTCTGTGCCCACATTGATTTATATGTATTATTTTATACATTTTCCCTTGTTTCATGGTTTTACTTCTGTACCTTCTCTTTTAAATCCTTTTTTTAAAGCCATGAAAGCCACCCAGAGTGGTGTTCTACCAGATGGGTAGTGTATAAATTCACTACATAAATAAATAAATAAACATGTATAAGACTTCACATTTTCTCTCTTACCTCTCATTATCCTACTGCTTGCCCTTTATTCAGATATGTGTTCTTTTAATTATAAATCCTCTTTCATCTTTCAGTTCACACCATTAAGGTATCCTAAATTAATTCATCCAGATATCTGAGGCATTTTCTAGTCAAAATAGTGACTCTCCTCTTATTACAGTTTCACAGTAGTGGTAAATCTTAGATCATTTCAGCTGCTAATTTATTTTTGAGCAGATGATAAGTGAAGGCAGTTTATGATCCCAAATGCTATCTATTTCACAATGTTTTCTGAAAAGTTCCCACATTGGAGGTATGTCTATTGGGGTGGCTATACAAATTAAATGAATAAATAAATAAATAAATAAATAAATAAATAAAATGTGTGCAAAAAATTGCCAATAGAAGTAATTTAGTTTATTGGAGTGCCATGTACACTGCACACCGTTATATAGAGATATGCAGTGAGGGGATGCATCAGGTTTGCACCGGTCGCCAGAACCAGTAGTAACTTTTCCCAGTGTCCTGGAGAACTGGTAGCAGCTTTTGGGGGAAACCACCTTCAGGGCTTACCTTTTCACTGGTTCCCCCACTGTGCATGCACGCCAAGCACTTGGTGTGCATCCATGCCTCCTTGCTGTCCTCTCAAGCAGAGAGGAGGAAGAGAAGCTGCTACCCTCAAGTTCCCTGTAGCCTGCTCCCCAAGGTAAATGACTCGCCTTTGGATGTGGTGTGTCTGTGTGTATTTTAATGTGTGTTTAATATCTTTACCTATATTGATGTACTACCACAGTTGCTGGGAGAAACATTAACAATTTGAGATATGCAGATGATACCACCCTAGTGACAGAAAGTGAGGAGGATGTGGTCGATGGTATTTATAGTCTAATACATATGGATACCTTGACACCCAAAGAAGAAGAACTGATGCTGATACGTATGGAAAGACCAAAGGTTCCTCACCTTTAAATTAAAGTTGACACAAACAACTTCTAAAATTATTTTAACCATTTTTAATAGAATCATCCTATCAGCTTTTGAACGTACAGTAAAACCTCGGATAACGCTAAAACTTGGTTCCACAAATCTTAGTGTTATCCGATTTTTAATGCATCTATCGGATAACATTAAAATCTTATGGGATGCATTGGATAACATTAAAGCTCCATAGAGATACATTGTAACCGGCACAGGCTTTAGCTAACATTATCCGATGCAACCCATAGGATTTTAACGTTATGCGATGAAATGTTTTTCCATATTGCTTAATGTGATGCAGTTTTAGCATTATCTGATGCAAACGTTATCTGAAGTATTACTGTACAGTTATTTTATGTCCCTTTCTTTCAAAAAGATTGAGGAAGCTTATACTGTTTACTCACTTTCTTGCTTATAATCAAAACAGGTTAACCTAAAACAGGCAAAATCAAGATATCTTGGAATCATTTTTGCCCTTTCCTGGACCTTGGTTGACCTGCCCTCCCACAAGTCCAGAAGAATATTACTGCCCAAAGAGCAGATCTTAGGATCACTGAACAGAATAGATGGAAAGGACTCCAAGGATCATTTCCTGCCAAAACAGGAAATCCACAGCTAAAGAAAGTATACTTGAAAGATGACCACTAACATCTGTTTTAAAATCTCTAGTGTAGGATAATCCACTACTTTCTGAGATAGTCCATTCCACTGTCAAACTGTTATTACTATTGAAATCTACTATCTTGTTATTTGAAATCATTAAATCAGGCTCTGCCCTTTATTGTGGCAGAAAAGATGTTTCCTCCATCTTCTGTGTGAGAACCCTTCAGGTATCTGAACATGGCTATTATATTATCCCTCAGAAAGAGTCCCCTCAAAGATTGTGGTATTTTTGAACCACAATCAGGCTTGCCCCAGGCAACAGCAACTTTGTTGTGTAGGCTAATCTCTCTCACATTAGGTCAGATTAAAGGAACTATGGAACGAATTCATCAAAATATGGCTTCATTTTGGCAGTTTAAAGTCTGACCTAGACATGAAAGAAGAATCCCTGAGTCTTCATTCCCACACTAAACATTGCCCCACCACCCCAAACGAAGAGCCAAACAACAGAGTGGTATGCCCTGTAAACAACTGAATTTTGTTAATGTAGCAAGTTGCCAATCCCTTTAAATGGTCAGAAATTTTTAAATGGAAACTTCTGTTGCTTTTACTGAGATGGCAAAACAGAGTTCCCATAAAACACAAGGGTGGAAAATTGCTGCTATAGCAGATAATAACCATTGTTTGGACTATGTATTTGTACCTTAGGGAATAGTACATTACTTGGGCACCATTTTACTGGGTAAGAAAAATTGGCATGAATTGCTGGTGGAATAAGTTGGCCAGATGCCAATTTATTTAATTTGCACTTCAGAGACTCTAAGGCGGGGGTGCCCAAACTATGCCCCAGGGGCCAGATCCAGCCCCTGATGCCAATTCATCCAGCCCGCAAAGCCCTCATCACTCCCGGAAGTGGAAGTAAAACACATCCGGATGGGTGTGTTTTACTTCCACTTCCGGAGCGATGAGGACATTGTGGTTTTTATGAAATGGTGGGGCCAGAGTGACCAACCACCTGAACCACGTGACCGACCCGCAGCTTGAAAAGTTTGGGTACCCCTGCTCTAAAGTTTTTTCCTTCCATTGTTTTTCATTTCCTTATGATTTGTATACACTTTCAGGTGTCAGACACTAAAGAGATACCAGTAATTTTGCAAGACAATGTTATTCTTCATTGGCTTTCCTTCCAGAATGAGGTGCCGAGATGGCTAAATTGTTTTGCAGTGACTTTTAGTATATTGCTTTCAAGCTTAATTTTTAAGGTACAGTGTACATGTCCTGGGTGCACTTTTACACTCTGTGAAAGGATCACATTTTGATTAATTATTATTGTTAATTTGTATGGGTTTTTGTTATTGTTTTCTTTCTGTGTGTGTGTGAAAAGAAAGAGAGAGAAGAATGGGTTGTTGTTGTTAGTAAGCTTTTTCCAAGTACAGGTATCCATTTCTCTTGTTATAAAATAAATTTTAAAAATGTGGTTAGGGTTTGGACCTTTAAAATATTTTAGCACTTGACACACACAGAATATTTCACATCTTGACTCATCTTTCAATCTGAGGTAGGTTATGGCAAGAGCAGTTTGACTAGCCAAAGGTGACCTGATGAGTTTTGTGGGCAAATAAAGATGTTGACCCATATTTCTCAAGATGTAGTGCAACCTTCTAAACACTACACAATACCAGATTTCTTTCTCCTAAGCTTGAAACTGAATCTTTTTGGTGTAATTTCAGGAGGAATTTTCTTTTCATACCCCATCACTGTGGCCCTTTTAGTAGATAAATTAGGATATATTACCTAATTTATTGTATTACAGTATATACCTATTCCGTTCTCTGCAATGGTTTTCTACTCTCTTGTAAAGAAACTCCTCATATCTTCAAGTACTTTCCTAGTAACCTCAACTGTTGGACTGATCATTTTTGTTTCTCTCACAGAGATTTCAACACTATGTATTGTGATCCAAGTTCCAATATTCAAGGCAAGAAATAAATGACATCTGACTTCCTTTCACTTGAAGATAGGAGATACTTCCTGTTATCTTCAGTCCTACTTGAAATTCCTCAAAATAAGCCACTTCTTGCAAATGAGACTAGCAGTCATCCATTCCATAGCCATTCAAAACTAAAGTCAGACTGATTGGTATTTTTTTAGGCTAAACTCTTTAGCCATCAAATCTGTAGAAAATGTTAAGATTATAATGCTAGTGTTACTCAAGAATTGTGTTACTTAAACAGACTTGATAGGAAATGGGAGGAAAGTTGGCCAGGGTGGTTGGGCCAGCACAAAATGTCATTGCTCAAAATTACCAGTTAATTACAGTATATGTAAATATTTTGGAGAGGGAAGTAATCTATGGACATTGGAACATTGACCTCCTTTGTAGACAGACATTTTTGTATACATGCTATCCAAGTGCTAATAGTTGCTATTCATCATCATCAGAAAGATTTATTTATTTATTATTAATGTGTTTATATGGATTTCCTGTAGACATCTTGCTGGACACCAGTTCTGGGAATTAGATGAATTCATAGAGGATAGAGATGTTTTGGATACTTGCCATTCTGGCTGTACACTAATTTCAGGAGAAAGGCCTCTGAACATCACCTGCTATGAGGCAGGAGAAGGAGTAGGATATTGCTCTGAAAGGTTCCTTGTAAATTATGCTTTTCCTTGTTCTTTTAATATACAAACTAAATATAAAATCTGAAACAAGAGAGAATAGAGAAAATATTAAATTGCTTCTGCTTAGCGTGCCATGTAGGGACAGAACCAGAATTCCACAAACACATCCTCAGCTGGATAGGGAAACAAACACAGAAACAGTCCCCAAATTTCCAGAGGCCATTTACTTTTATGTAATATTGTATTGAGGAAAATTAAGATAGGTGACAATAACTCTAATGACTGATTATAGAATTGCAGAAATTTGTAATAAGCCATTGTTGAAAGAGAATGCAGAATCTAAGATCCCTGGCTCAAATATTTCTCTTTAAAGTTCTGGCCACTAATTTTTGAAAGCTAAATGTAAGCAGCAGGAACTGCCTATGCAGGCAAATATAATTTGAACAATATTATATTTCTAATATTTCAAAGGCTTGTAAAATGTTGTCTTGCATTCCTAAATGATGCACCTCCCATTTTATTCTTTATGTACTTAAGTTATTACACCTATTCAAGTGAACAACTAAAAAAAGGACATGTGCTGTTTAATTGCCCATTAAGCATAGATGCTTTCTAATTGCTTAGAGAGATTGAGACTGGAAGACACTTGAACAAGTGTTTGTTTGTTGGCCGTTACATTTATATTTCACTTCCCCCAAATAATAATAATAATAATAATAATAATAATAATAATAATAATAATAATAATAATAATAATAATAATAATAATAATAATAATAATAATAATAATAATAATAATAATAATAATAACAATAACAATAACAATAACAACAACAACAACAACAACAACAACAACAACAACAACAACAACAACAACAACAACAACAACAACAACTTGAGACAGGATACACATATCTTTTCCTTTGTTTTTACAAAATCCTATGAGCCAAGTAGGTCATTCTGAGAGAGAGTGACTTGACCTAAAGCTACCCAAACAAATTCATGGTTAGGTAAAGATTCAAATTCATGGCTTAGTGCATATTTGAACACATCTCTGTTGAACAGAACTTGATCTTGGCCATCAGCTTAACTGTATTTTCAGAAATATATGTGAATTCTTATGAGAACAAATTGTTTCTTCTGCAAGAGCCCCATGGTCTGAACAGGAAAGGCACTCCTCACCTTGAAATCCAGGGTTCTATATACAGGGAAGCCTGTAAGTCCCTACCCATCCATATGTTATTATGTTATATTCAATTATGCATGTACAGTATTATTAAATCTCCTCCTTGAGAAATATGGCCAATTTAAGCTATGTTGAGGGTAATGTCTCACAGAACATGGCATCACATAATATTATGCAGTGAAAATGAGGGACAGCACACAGATACACTGGATACATAAGATACAGTTGTACCTCACTTAAAGAGCATAATGCGTTCCACAGGATTGCTCTTTAAGCGAGTTTGCTCTTTAAGCAAAACACCATTATAAGTGACAATTGGGGGGGGATTGTGAACCCCGATTTATTTGTTAAGCGAGTTTTTGGTTGGTTTTATTTGTTAAGCGAAGCGAACATTCAGAGAAAATTCTGCTCTTTAAGTTAGTTACTCTTTAAGCAAGGCATTCTTTCTGCGAGGTATATGGATTGGTAGGGACTTATGGGCCACCCGTATTTCATAGCTTTTTTTAAATTAACACACACAGAACTGAAGGAAATTATTTCATAATAGAATTGCCAGAATACTCATGCCAGAGATTCTCAGAATTGTAGTCCAAAAAAGTAACTTCTCCACAACATGTATGTCAAAAGCATAAATATGCAAATCAAGGGTCATAAATAATGTTGTGTTCTCTTCACATTGATACATCACTATTCTTGCTGTAAAGTAAATAACGTGCAACCATGTTTTTTAAAAATGCTGCTTTAAACTGGTTCTTCTTGAAGATACCAAAAACTGACCTTGAGAGCTTGCTGGCAATCTTCCCTATCCTTTTCTTCACATTCAACCTGGCACCTTTTATTCTTACTGGCCCAGAGAAAGGGAAAAGGGAAGACAAAGTGAGGAAAATCACTTCCTGACTACTGTCTGAATAGCCAACAATATCCTCCATAAAAACACATGAATAAAAAGAACAAATGTCACCAGATTTTTGTTTTCTTTTATATAAATGCATCTGGTTTAGCTATAAATTTAGAGATGGGATTACTGTCCAAGCAACCCTGTTATATATCCTACACAGAGTACACCAAAGGATTTAATATTATATAACATGTTGAAGACCTATGAAATATACTTATTAGTTTACAAATTGAGAATTGCCTACTTAGTTGTTATGGTAAATGGAACTTTTAAAGAAACCCTTAAAGCACTAAAGGAAGCCAGCAGCTGTGAACCAATGACATTGCAAATATATTACATTTAGAATTACTAGAATACTACATCATATGGCCTTAAGATACTAGTAATTCTAGAATACTTGAACCTGTATAGCAAGAGTCCTCAAACTACAGCCTGCGGGCTGGATCAAAAGATTTGAGCCTTGTCCTCTCCCTCACTGCCCTCAATGCTGCCTCAACCCTTGTCCCCTTCTCTTGTCTTGGCATGTCCTTGCTGGCATGGCTGGGTGAGAGGGGCAGACATGTACCTCACTCGCCCAGCCCTTCCGGCAGCAGCTCCTTACAACATCTGCTCTGCTATGGCACGCTGGCATAGACACGCCAAGCCAAACGGAAGGGACAAGGATTGAGGCAGCAGCAGAGTCCAGTCCCTCAACAGTCTGAGGGACTATGAATTGACCTTGACCCTAAAAAGTTTGATAACCCCTACTGTATAGCATTACATAGGGTGAGGAGCCTCAGGCAGTAGATACAGTACTGGGTATCAGGATAGTTATCCACTTGTTTTTTAATGGCTGGAAGCCTGCTGTGCAGGTGTGCAAATAGCATTACTTTTAAAGATGAATTTCCTTAAGTTAAGAGATCTCAGTAGATATTATCTGTTGTGTACCCACTTGTGTAGCTCAGTATAAAAATGATAATGTCTACAGAGATTTCTTAATTTATGGCAATTTGCTGCCAAAAGTTATGCCCTTTGTGTAACCCTGCAGTAGGATTTCAGCCTCTATTTTTTAAAAAAATGCTACTTTTTTCCTTTTTGCCTCATCTGCTAAAATAATTTGGTTGCCTTTGGTCACTATAGATATTTGACTTGGCAGGGGAACATCTTGGCTGCTATGCCCCAACTAGCAAAATTCCATAGGCTATATCTGTGAGGCTGTGTGCTGGAGTGAAATGTGGACTCAGTGTTCTGTTGCATGATCCTTGGATTTTTTTGATTTTTTTTTACACAAGGAAGTATCCACTATCCTCTTAAGTGAGTGTAAAGTCTCATTTATTTCAACTGAGTGATTTCTGGCTTATAGCAGCAGACAATTATCTCAAACAGGATACTAGCTTTGTGGTGAGATCCTTGGGAGATCTGATTTCTTGTTCCAACAGAAGCATGAAACTCCCTCTACCTTAAAGGGCTGTTGGAAGGATAAAAATGAGAAGGAGAGTTGTGTATGCTACTACATGCTCACTGGCTAAATGGGAAGATGGATGGAAATTGGGGAGAAAGAGAGAGAAAATCAGAGTAATTTAGAAACCCATATGGCAGTTTGCTAGGTAATTGGAAGTGGATAAAGTTATTATCATAATATTCAGAAAAAGGATTCACAGAATTAGTTATGTTTCTTACTGTTTATTCACATACAAAGTTCCCACAGGTGAGGATAACACAGTCAATTCCACCATAACAAAGGCATGGAGCTTTACTAGGAACAAAGATAAATGTCTTTCATCTATGTTAACTTTTGAATCCTACAACCTAGGAAGAGATCCTAGTAAGGAGGCTAGCTTAGGTCCCCTTCTCAAGCCATAATATGCTAAGGTTTGAACTACAAAGAGCATTTTATTTATTGAGACAGATCTAATCAAACAGAAACCTCAGCTTCTCCACTGTGATTGCCTCTTAATTCCATTAGCACACATGCCTTAATCTTCATATCAGACTGTGTGATATGTAAAGTTCTCCTCAAAGCAATCTTCCAAGGAAGAGTTTAATTTGAGTGAAAGAGTTTCAGCCAAATCATGTGCTCCATGTCTCTCAGGGCTCCTTCACAATTTTTAAAAAGCTGGATACAGTTTAACACCTGTGCTGGGGGGGGGGGGAGTAATGCGTGATGGTCTTTACAAGCACATTTGGACTACAGCTCTACATATGCGCATCAGAAAAAGTAATTATTGCAAAAGGGACATGAAATCTGGAATATAGCCACCAGGCCCTCATTTGGTTATAAATATAACTTTCTTCCACCCTCCTCCCTCTTGTGAAATAATTCCCTCCTCACTTTCCCTGACAAACTTCCTCTCTGAGGAAGTTCTGGAGAACTCCCCTGAGCAACTGACAAAAAACCTGAGTATCTGTAACTAGTTCTATAAATGATTTTCTTCTGTTTTGCATTCCTTTTTGGAGTGTTCACCAAAGATAAATTTCTCTGTCTAGGAGGCTTATCTTCATTTTTGACATCCTGTCATAATATGTGGGACCATATGGGAAAACTCTACCAAAGAAACTTTTATTAGGCAATATTCTTGAGATACTAAAGAATCTTTGTCACTGTTTAAAAAGATAACAAGAAACTGACAGATGACTCCAGAAAATACCAGACAGTCTAGCAGAGCAGGAAAAATTCCACTACTCTTGTTCTCTGCTCATTCATAATTTTGCCTCATTTTCTGTAACGTACAAGAAAACCCCCGGCTGAGGTGCTTTCTCTCTCACTCAGCCTATTTCACACCAACTCCCCCACACATATTGCAGCCACAAGATACAGTCAATGCTTATTCAGAGGTCAAGGTCCACTCCGAATACACTGCCAAAAGATTGTGCCTTGGATTTTCTTTTCTGAGTCACCAGTGAGCCAATCAAATAAATGTTCTTTTTTTACTGTAATCCTGTCAAGCGGATAGAATTTCCCCCTAGATTTCTTGTAAAGCTGCGGTTGCCTGGATTTGTTGCTAAATCGTCTTACATTGGTACATTTAGATAATTAATGGTCTGTTTGTGTATTTCCTTAATAACGAGCCCTTGCTGTTTTAGCTGCTGTGTAACATTAAGAGGTTCAGCTCCGTGTCTCTCTCTAGTTCCTGAGAACAGCTTGATTGGGTGCCATTTTTTATTTCTGTCCAGGAAACATAAGTAGCCATTACATACCACCCATATTTAAATATGGCTTTAGGCTTGAATAAGATAATTAGGAACCATGAAAGACAGCATTGGGATTAATCTTGACAGAAAAGTCATTTGAATATACACTTCCTAATTATACACTGAAGAGAACTGAAACATACAACTTCACATTGTTTTGCCTTTCAGTGTATAAAAGCTGCTCCTAGTGATCCTACACCTAAGGCAGTACAGCAATAGGATGGGAGGGAGAGAGAATATAGAATAGCCTGCTGTTGGACTCTTTCAGTATTAAAATCCTATAGCCGTGATGGTGAACCTTGGCACTCCAGATGTTCTTGGACTTCAGTTCCCAGAAGCCCAAGCCCCCGTGAATCCACATGAATGGGTTTACTGCGATTCATCCAGTCTGTGCCACCCTTGTTGCTCCTGGAAGCAGAAGTAAAACATGCCCGTACAGGCACATTTTACTTCCGGTTACAGGAGCAACGAGGGTGGCATGGGCAGGATGAATCACAGTAAGCCTATTTGTGTGGATTCATGGGGGCTTGGGCTTCTGGGAAGTGAAGTCCAAGAACAATTGGAGTGCCAAGGTTCACCACTATGTTCCTATGGTCTTTTCATTCCTCATTCTGCCCACTTCTCCACTGTTATTGCCTTTTTATTATGTAACGGGAAATTGTTACACATCCACTGTTATATATATTTTTTTTTGTGGATGATCAACTGCAAATATGGCTCATTTGCTTTTCAGTGGCCACACAGAAGAAAGAAACTCAGCAGATGTGCCTTTTCTCACCCTTCCTAACAACCAACTGGGCTTAATAAAAACATTCTTCTTCCACATCATATTTTTTTAAAGTGTACTAGCCACCTTCTGGTCGTCAAGCGCAGTGTCTTAACCGTTAAACTACTGTGGCCCCTTTGTGAGATTATAGTGGTCTAATAATCCTATTGTCTTTGAATTAGAAGGTAGAGGGATGGGTACCAAGTAAGACGGAAATGAGATAAAAGGTTACCTTGTAAGGAACTTTCAGAGTGACAATGGCATCAGTAACGTCATAATTAGCATTCAAAATATGGATTACATAGACATGCCCAAAACCCACTGAAAGACTAGCAATAGAGATATTTGGACATTTTTGCTCCTTATCCTGAAGCTCTCAAATGCTTCCAAAGGTCAAGAGGGAGAAATGCTAAAATAGGAAACCTTTAATGAGTAATAAAAGCCCAAAGCTGATGACATCATTACCTTGTGTGGGTGTAATCTTATGCATAGATTTTTGCCATAGTATGCTGAGAATCCATGGTCTTTATTAATTCTCTTGATGCACATTGAAATCTATGACTATAGTTCAGTTAATCTCTCTTTCTCTCTCAAATTTTCCTTTGTAATTCCTTTTCCCCACAAGCATTACTCTGAGGTCTCTTACGTGGTATCTGCAGCTGGAGCATTCTGAAACTGGCTTTTTTGTGTTATCATTTTCAGATATCAGATTTATGGCCATTTATTCTCTTGTGTACATGTTGCTTTGTTTGTTTTATGTGTGCTGAAGGGCAGTGATAACAAAATATGATATAGTTCTTATTAGCAGATTATCAAATATGTGAGCATCTTTTTGCTGCCGGCAATGTTTTTGAAGCCTGTGATGGTGCTACCCAGATAGAATGGAAGGGGGGGAGGGAGAGAAAGTGTTTTAAGCCAAGCTTCTGTTCTTGTGTGGATGTTTTGTGTCAATAGCTGCTTAAGACTGGGAGGCTAGCTGTAAGCATGTATGAGTCAGCTATCCATACTTGAAACCTTGATGAAAGAAGTATTATTGTTCAGGATGAGCTGTAGATCAATAACGATGCATGTGGGTAGTCTCTTTTGGGAGATATAAGTGACCAACAATAGTGTTCTGTCATTTTCTTTATGGATCTGCCTTGCAGTAGGTTGCTTCTTAACACCCACTTGCCATTTTTGTTTGTTTGTTTACATTTATGTCCACCCTTTTGATGCAAGCACTACTCAAGGTGGCTTACAATATATATATATAAACACATATAATAAAATATGTATAAAATATAAGATTAAAAGATCAGCTTAAAATCATACAGTAATATATCAAAAGGCTTGACTGTGAGTAGTAGATTTTGTTCAGGATGGACCACTGAAGCATGTAAGTATGTATAATGATCAGTGGGTTTTATATTTTACAATGTGCTTAGATGTCCATCACATACCTGCATGGTAGTCCAGAAAGTATAATTGTTGTGTAGACTTCTATTACTGGTAGGGTAAAAGTTAGTGAATATCTGGTAAACTTCTCAAATTATTCCTTTTGTGATAAATATGGTGGTGTATTTTTAGATGGAGGAGAGGGACATTAGGACACAGGAGCTGAGGAGGCATTGTTCTAAGTCAGCCATGAATATCTTTATGTACTGTAGTGCCATATATGTGCTCGTAGCAATCCAGTTGATCTTGAGATATAGTACATGTGATTTCCACAGGTGAGGCATTGTCATGTGAGTTCAATAGCTCGATTAGCTAGTCTTAGGCATTGTGTATCATGATGAGGGAAATGGGGACTTTATGCTAAATTTTATGTGTAAGACCCCATCTTTTTTAATTCAGTCATTGTCTTGAGTACTAAGAAAAATAACTAAAAATCAAGCTATGTGAATGGAATCATGCTTTGATTGTTGATGGCTAATAAGAACAGCATAGCATCCAAGCTGAAACTAAATGAAAATATTACAATCTATTTCATTCTCTTTTGTGAGCAAGAGAATGTGAAAAATTACTTTTTGGGGTTACAAATTTCCATGCTATATGAAGATTTGGAGAGCAGTACAAAGTAACTTTTCCAAATGCTGGTGAATGAATGGTTGTCACTATTTCACTTCACTAATCTTGCCAAATGATCCCCTATATGTATTCTGCCTCCATAGGTTCATCTTTTAAGTACCATGTTGTCGACTTGTAATTCATTTCCATGACTTTGATGCTGGATTTGCATGTATAACTCATGGCTGTCACACAAGATGATAAATGTGCTCACACAGACATGATCACAATCACGCTCTCTCTCACACACACATACTAGTACACACCATTTGTTGAATAGGAGATGGTGTTATAAATGCTCCCTTGAAAAATAATACTGAAATTCTTCCAAATGTTAATGAGGGGACACTGTTCCCAGAGCAGGCTAATATTGCTCTTTTTATAGGTCAAGAATAACTGTTTTTGGATTTGTTGTTGGATTTGTTGAGCAAACGGAAGAATAAATAGCACATAACAGTCTTATCCTCTTTCAAATCTGGATATCCTAAAAGTATCGAAAGCCAGTCATATCCAAATCTAAGGTGCAGTGCTCATCCCTGTTTATAGCCAAAGAGCCAGTGCTGTCTGTGTCTGCAGATGCTTCCATGGACATGTGGCAGGCATGCCTAGACATCGGAAGGCATGGAATGCTGTTTACCTTCCCACCGAAGTGGTACTTATTTATCTACTTGCAATTTATTGCTTTTGAACTGCTAGGTTGGTAGGAGGTGGGACAGAGATGGAAGCTCACTCTGCCATGCAGCACTCAGGTCTCAAACTGCTGACCTGTTAACCTTCCAGTCATCAGATTCAGCATCTTAACCACTAAGCCACCCCAGTCTCTCTGGGTATTCTATGTGCTTCTAAATTTGACCTGAATCTTCCTAGGAAAGACAATTGAGTGCTACTCTGGATAATAATGGAGATAATATCTCCATATAATATCTGAGACAATCACTGAACTCTTGTTCTACAGCTATGTCTGGGTAACTCAAGAGTTGTACAAACCATAGAAAAAAATTCACCAAGGCAGAAGTAATATTCAAGAAGGAATTCAGCAGATGTGCTACGTAATACTCGGGCTATGAATGGCACAATCAAACTGCTCTGTGGAGTCTGCCTCAGCATAATGTTCTGCATACATTCACAGGTGTAACTTTTATGTCAATGTCACCAGGATTTCAGTCAGTGTGGAGTAGTATCACAATGATTATAGAATTCTATACCCTTATAGCTCCCATAAAATGTTTTGGTATATATGCTTGCCTGATGATCAAACAAACCCATTGGTTCAGAATTCTTTAATTTGAAGTATATTCTGTGGTAGGTTCCAGTTGCTAGACCTCAGGTTTCTGTAAATAATAATTTTTAAAAGTATAACATGTAATCCTAAAGCTTGCTCATCCTTTTTATATATAAAAGAAGAAAACAGGCCATTTGTACTGAAATCATTTGTGTTTGTAATTCAGCGTGATACTGTAAAAATCATTATTTCCATATGCTGTGAACTGTCAGAAATACATTTACGATTTTTGGACCAATATTTTTCTGAAATAAAAACATCACTTTGGGACAAAAGCAGCAATTACATATATAGAGCATAAGATTTTGTTCTGCTACACAGCTTTAGTAGCACAATAATGCAGTCCTACTAAGAAAATGAATAAGGCAACCTCAGATCTGAGTAAGGGAGTGATTGTGTGATATTCATAGAGCCCTGCTCCCCAAAAGAAGTTTGGAAGATGAGAAGGGATAGATCCTGCTGTTTACTTTCTATCTTTTGCTGGGGCAGTTCCCTCACTTTTCCTAACGGTAAGGCTGTCTGGCCAGGTTATCCTGCTAAGGTAGTAGAGTAGACCATACTGCCAGTGATTCAATGCCGATCATCAGGTTGGGGTTAACTAACCTGAAAACCCTAAGGACTAATGGCCTTGGGTGTTTGAAGTCCACAGGAAAGGGTGATGGTCTTCCCTCTTGAATCCATCTTAATGGAAGCTTCACCAGTACTGGCCTGGAGCTGATGAGGACTTTACATGCCAAAAGGGCTCAGGACCAGAAAGTGACTTGCAGAACTGAATCAGTGGTACGGGTATCATGCTGTGATGCAGAGGGCAGATGAAAGGTTACTGGTTGATTGCCATGATGATTGCCTATATTTGGATTTGGCTATGGCAGCAGCAGAAGTAGAAGGTTATCTGACAATGCTTGAACCTGCTTTTGCCCTGCCCTGACTGATAAACTTTAAATCAGTTCAACTAGAGGATTTTTTATAAAAACAATTCGGTTTCACCATGCCCCATTTTGTCCTGATGACTGCTTAGAAAGGCGATGGCTAGGGTGAGGTGGAACCCAGATGTTCTGGTGTAGGAACCATTTTACAGTGGCCACCCATCCACTGAAACAAAACATGCTTAAAAACCTGGAGCTCTCCTTGATGCTTCAGCTCTTCTAGTGGATTGTTTGGTGGAAAGTTTGTAGTGCTGGCAAGAGCTAAATGTTCCTCGTGAGTGGCAGAAAATGGTAACTGGCCATTGATATTCTAATCATTATGGTTTGAATGGGATCCTCCCAGAATTGCCATGTGCAAGGAAGTCGTATGACTATTAGAAATATCAAATAGCATCCTGGAAATATTCTTGCGGGGAACAGACCAGAAAATACATATCCATCCATCCACATGTGGCAACATGGAACAGGAAGAGCCAGCAGCTGTAGAGATTTCCCTGAAGAATGTCAGCATTTGCTGATTCTCTTATGCTTTGTGCAGGTTTAGTTTCTGTTCTTCCCAGACATCTGTCCCCCACTTTCCTTGATTATAGCATCCTGAGCATGCCCCATTGACATATATGTCTTATATGAAAGGGGCAAAACCAGCTCTGGAAATTTGGTTAAAAAAACTTAGCCTTCCACGGTGGATCCCAGAAATACAAGCAACAATTTGATATCTGACTGTTTTAAATTGCTTCAGAACCAAATAGCATGGACTCTGGAAGCCAGTCATTAGCAAGCTATAGGTGATTTCCCCTCTATAATTTGGTTACCTTGACTTAATGTGGAATATATCCAAATCAGCTCTGTTTCCTAAGATACTAGCTAACTAAATATTAAAAGCTGGTTTCTGGTTCCTTCTACTTCCCTGAATTGCTAGGAATCCTTGCCTTTGTTTGTTTATAAAATGTGGTTATGCCTTCTAAAGTACAGGACATAATTTCCTCAGAATGTGATGTGACCCCAAGAAGATATTTCACTCTGTTGGCAAAACAGAGGGTGTCAAAAATATGTATACACAATTTAAGAAAGGAAAAAACTATCTTAAAATTGTAATATTCAATATACTGTATATTGATAACAAAAGATGAATACAAGTCACGTTTGCCTTTTGCATTTACAAGAGGTGCTCCAAACGGATTGCCATCAGTGTTCAGACAATTCTGATCATGGTGAACTACTGCTTGAGCAATGCTGCATATGCCATTTCAATTTCTTCCTAATAATAAGTTCATGTCAGAACTTATTCTGTGTCGAAAGGATTTTTGCAGGAAAATCTCATCAGGCAATGCCCAAATTAGGCTCCTTTCATGTCCCAAAGATCTGGGACAGAGTCGGGCGCTCAATCCATCATGGGGTACCCGGGTTTCGAACTGCTGACTTGCCGCCCTTCCAGCTAACAAGGCGAGCTTCTTAACCACTGAGCCACCACAGCCCCAATAGTAATAATTTTGTGTCAGAAATTATTCAGGATTTTTGCGGGATAAACTTTGCTCAGGGAATGCCTAAATTAGGCTCCTTTCATGTCCCCAAAAGCTGGGACAAAGATGGGCACTCAGTCTCCCATGCAATACCCAGGTTTTGAACTCCAAGTCATGCTAGCCTTCCAGCTAACAAGGCGAGCTACTTAACCACTGAGCCACCGCAGCCCCAGAATCCCTTACTAAAGTACTAACAGTGCAGCCAGTTTTCCACTGTATATCACATCCTTTAAAGTTCCCCATAGGTTTAAGTCAAGTGGCATTAAGTCAGACAAACATGGTGAAAATTCAACTGCAGTTCTTCAAAATGGTCTTGTACTCCTCCCAAAATAACCATGCTTCTGCCATATTCTTTGACTGCTCTGCCCAGTTGCATGTTGACACTAGCATTAATTCTTCTGAGCGAATGTCATACTACAGATTGCTACCATAATTTAATTCAACTTTGAAAAGTAAGCTATAGATAACATCTCTTAAAATGTGTATAAATTTTTGGCACCCTCTGTATATTGGATGGGTGGGAGGCAGAACCTTCAAGACCAAAAAGCAATGCAGAGGAAAACAGACAATATTTTTAGATGGTCTCTAACACCTTTTGTACACAGAACTATAGTTCGGTGGAAAGTGTATTTTAAATACTAGCAATGATACTTCTGATACACAATGTGGTATAATGGGAAGAGCAATGGACAAGAACTCAGGTGGCCTGGGTTTGAATCCCCACTCAGATATGAAAACTTACTCGGATCAGGGAACTGGTAATACCACTCTTTCTATATATCATCAGCCTTAAAAGCCCTGTTAGGGTCACTATAATTCAGTTCCAACTTGAAGGCACAGAATAACAATAAAGGTGCTTGTGATCATAAGACAAATAATTTTTGTTTTTGACAACCCAACAAATTAATGATTTGGATTGGTTTCTTTGTTTTTAAATAGCTGTGTGACTGGGACCAAGAAATCCAGCACACAAATGTCACCCATCGAAGAGGTGAAGCTGCTAAATATTTCTCTTAATCTTTCTTGGGTTAAAACATTTGTTAAAACAGTTAGAACTTGGTTCTGCATTCTCTCTCTGTGCACACACAAATGCATGCTCACCTACCATTATCAGCAAAGAAGTTGTGTCATGCTAAATGTAATCGTGCACCTGCTCACTAGCATAACTGTAGCATATCTCAACCTTAAAAATTCTGGTTAGAACCATATGGGGAGGTTAGAATAACACAGACTGAGAATTTTCAGTGATATCACATGGTTTTGGAAAGTATCCTCCAGTTTTACTTCTTTTTGACATCTTAGGGACTAGTGATAAAGTATTTCTCAGATTACAATAAAACAACTGTTTAAAATAAAAATGACAACTGGAAACTACAGTTAGGGTGTGGTACGATAGTTTTTCTTCTAAAGAACAATAAAGTGATAATGGTCATGGTTTTAAGGAATTGTGTGGCTAAATCTAATGAATGAGTTTCTCTTGATATGATTAAAGTGTTTGGTGCATTTCAAAAGTAGATGTGACCTTTGTTGTTACTTTGATTTTGTGTGCCAAAAGGGCTCAGGACCAGAAAATGACCAGCAGAACTGTATCAGTGATATGGGTGTCACACTACAATGCAGAAGGCAAATGGAAGGCCACTGTATTATATTGTTCTCAGGACAATTTTCATGGCTGATTGCCATTCTTCTTCCATGTCTAGGCCAGACGTGAAACTGCCAAAATGAAGGCACCTTTTGGTTAGTTCATTCTGCAGCTCCTACAGCACTTTAAGAAGAGGAAAGTAAAGTATTTAGCTCCCATTGCCTTGGCTTGATTGTCAAATCTGCCAGGTAGAGTAGATTGTATTGTTTTGGGTTGATAGGTTTGCCCTCTTAATTCGTATCCATATTCCGACCTAGAGTGTTATAATTTATGTTGTATTTATATTTAGTTTAATTATTTTTTCTGAACATTAAATTGAAAAATATTTTAAAAGGTAAAGTGGAAACATTGTAAAGAGTAGACAGAGCAATGGACAGAGAGATAATTAGTCCTATTCAGGCAAACCGCTGCATATCCCACCTCACACCTCAATGTGGTGCAGCAGTGACCCTAGTTGTCTGACAGCTATGGTGGCGGGGCTCTATTCCACTGGCAGGTTTAACCATTCTACAAAGGTGTCAGCTAGGGGTCCAGAATGGTTCTCCATTCTGGAACCACAGGTCAGCTAAGTGTGGGTGTGTACTCAACCAATGCACCTGGTCAGTGCATTGCTCTAACATGGCCAACTTTGACATGAACCCAGCCAACTGTGTCATCATATTTAAAATAGTTAAAGGAGCATCAAAAACACAGGCCTCAGTCTCCTGCACATCATCAGACCCTGCTACGGTAGCAGTGGAACCTCCCAATGGCTAGAGGCTGATAAATTCTCAGGGATTGGAAACCATGGGAAATTATGCTTCGATTCGCCATGTCAAACTAGACGTGTGAAGTATGGATCAACCAAGTAACCAAGTAAGTAAGTATTCAGACAAATAAACATACAAAAGGGACGTTACTCCTGTCCCCCCTCCTGTCCAGTCACTGCCATTATAGAGAAAGAGACAGCCTATGCAATTAATCCTATGCTTGTCCAATCAGATGTATGTTAAACTAAATTCAGTAAATCTTACTTAGGAAATTGGGTATAGATGACACTTTGTCTCTGGATCTAGATGCAGATTTTCTACATGAAAGACTTGTGCTTTAAGCCAATGTTAATGGAAAGGGTCTGAATGGAAAGAGAGATCACTACTCCTTGTGTAGTAAGCACTATAGTAGAATATATCAAAGAAAGATCAGCTGGTATATACAGCACCCTTTATATACAATTGCTTCATGAATGCCAACTCTAAGGATCATTTTGACAAGCTCTGTCCATCTGTAAGTGTGCAATTAGTAATCCTATTGATGTTTTAGCACTGCACAACTAATCTTAAATAGATGACCGATGAAGGGATATATCTTGTGATTTTGACTGGTCTTTTGATGCATGCTGCTGTAATTCAGAGGCATACCTACTGTATGCTAGGAACCGGTTTAAAATTTGTTGCTTCTTTTTTAGAGTCCTCTGGCAACTAACTGTTGCTATATTGCTGATGTGACAGTGGAGGAGAGAGAAAAGGAAGTTGGACAAGAGATTTACAAAACTATATTTCCCAGGATCGGTGACATCATAAAATGGTTAAAATAGCTCGTAGTGTAGTTACAGTGTATTTTATTACTTTCCTGTATTATGCTATTCTTATCCACCATTTGTATGCTGTGCTGTTTGTGTACTATTCCTTCCAGAAATGCAAAACGTTGCCTATAATAAGAAATTTCCAGGGTTCAGGGAATGTCTACAATGGCAAGTTTTTTTAAAGAGAAACGTCTAACAGATTTTTAGATCACCAAAACTCCTCTTTGACTTTTTAGTTGCCAAACTCATAACTTTCCTGACCACTGAGCTTCAGTTGTTTCCCAAATGTTGTTGCATAGCTCCTTAATTGGATTAGGAAAACAAAGGAGCCAATTATCCATACCCCTGAGATAGCAATATAGTGACAGAAACAGTGATGGGATGTAACAGGTTCTCACCAGTTCGCCAGAACCGGTAGTAACTTTTCCCAGTGTCCCAGAGAACCGGTAGCAGCTTTTGGGGGGAACCACCTTCAGGGATTAACTTTTCACTGTTTCCCCCACTGTGCATGCGTGCCAAGCACTTGGTGTGCATGCACACCTACAGTGCTTGGAGCGTATGCACGGCCTCCTTGCTGTCCTCCCAAGAGGGGAGGAAGAAGAGAAGCTGCTAGCCTGAAGCTCCCTATAGCCTGCTCCCCAGGGTAAGTGACTCACCTTTGGATGTGGTGTGTCTGTGTGTATTTTAATGTGCATTTAATACCTTTACCTATATTGAGGTACTACTACAGTTCCTAAAAAGGCCTGGTGGCCTGGCTTGGGGTTTTTAAGCAGAGTCTTGGAGTTACCTCATCAATAAGCTACACCTGTGCTGTTCCAATTGCTGTTCCAATTGGAGAGCCCTTAAGGAGGTACAGCTGTTTTACATTTACATTAAGGCATATTATCCTAGAGAACTGGTTAGGCAAAGACTTAGTACCTAACTTCTTTAACTGTTGAAAAGTGCCAAAATGAAGCTATCTTGTGGTGAGTTCATTCTGTAGTTCCTTCCATCTGACCTAGTGTGAGAAAGATTAGCCAGAATAAGCTTTAAGCTCTGGTTTAAAAGCTCTGGCTGATTTGTATTTTTTGTATTTTAATGTATTTTTATTTTGTTTATTTATTTATTTATTTATTTATTTATTTATTTATTTATTTATTTATTTATGGGTTTGCGTTGTGGGTGCATGGTTGGGTTGAGGGGTGTGTGTGTGTATGTGTGTTTATTTTTATTTTTTAAATTATTTTGTATTTTTTTTAATTTGGCCCCGCCCATGACATCATGATATCATGATGTTAGCTCCACCCACACTGTGATGACATTGCGGTGGGGTAGTAAAAATGTTGACATCCCACCACTGGACAGAAATCATTTTTTCACGTGAGCACAAGCTAATTGGATTGGGGGCCAATTGGCCAACCTCAATAAATATGATTCTGTACTTATAATCAAGAATATATAGTACAGGATTGGTGTGTTGGTGAGATGGTGGGTGAGATGATGGTGGTGGCAATAATGATTATGAATTGGAAGTTCATTCCATCAAGGGTGTGCTGGTCACCTTGGGAGGGCAGTAGACAGGAAGTGATGGAAGATCCTATTGGGGGGGTCGGGGGAGAAATCCCATATACAGTATTCCCAATATCTCTGCCTGCCTCTGGGGGGCACCAGTCGCTGGGATGCACCAGGATGAGTCCCTGTATCCCTGTGGGCCAGCACACCACTGCATTCCTCAAAATTTCAACCAAAGCAGTTTTGTTCTTTCACTTGGGAGAATTTCATGATGTACAGTCAAACCTCGCATAAAGAGCGACTCGCTTATTGGTCATTTACAATGGTGTTTCACTTAAAGAGCAAACTTGCTTAAAGAGCAATCCTGTGGAACGCATTATGCTCTTTAAGCGAGGTACAACTGTATCTTCCGTCCATTATTGTTACAAAAATGTTGTTCATTTCCAAAAGACATTGGAACAATGTTTTGCCTTTCACTGAACCAACCTTAATACTACCTAGTTGAAAAGTAACTTGTTGTTGTTCAGTCGCAGTCGATTCCGACCCTCTGCAACCGTATGGACCATTGCCATAACTAACAGCTATATATTTACAAACCAGATAAAATAAATGCACAGACTTCCTACAACTGCATGCAGTCTAGCAGATCACAGTTCTTTTGTCATTATAGTGCTCTGATTTTTTTAAAAAAGAAAGTCAACTATGTTTTAAAGAGATGACAGCTTCAAAATGCTTATGGTCCCAACAAAATAGACAAGTTGTTTTCATAAAAGAATTGATATCCTTTCCCTATAGAATTATCTAATGACCTCTTCAGTACAAAAGATCCAACTAACTTCTATAGAAGGATACAGTTCCTTTTTAGTCATGTGCTTTTACAGAAATAGTACAGATTCTTTATATTGAAGAGAACTGCACATTTATTATAACATTAAATAGGATGTGTAAGAGTGGTAACCTTATTTATTAAACAGGTCCATGCCCATTCTAGCTGATAAAAGGTTTCTAGCTGACATGTACGTGAGAGCTATGTTCAGTGATGGGATGTCACCGGTTCCAGACGGATCTCTGGAACCGGTAAGATGAATCCCGGAGGGTTCTCCGTGAGGGGAAGTCCACTTTTGGGGCGTCCGGTTCCGGACGCCTGACCGAAAGGAAAAAAAAAATTAAAATCAGAGATAAAATGGCTCCAATTGACTGCGCATGTCCAGAAACTCAATCTGACGCATTGCGCATGCGTCAAATTGAGTTTCTGGACATGCGCAGTCAATTGGAGCCAAATGGATCCAATTTAAAAAAAAAAAATCTTCCGAAGCTGGAGCCGCCTCTTTTTAGAGTGGCTCCGGCAGCAGCGGCGGCAGCCCTAAGAGAAGGGCACCTCCCCTAGCCGGCCACCGAGCTCCCACGGGGACGTTGGTGCCTGGCCGCGCCGTCCGCCTGCGCCGCGCCGCCCGTGCCGTCCGCCTGCGCCGCGCCGCCCGCCCGCGCCGTCCTAGGGACTTGGGCCCGAGAAACCCCCATGCCCGAGGAAGCTGCCGGCGGCCGGCGGAAGATGATGCGGCGGTGGCGAGCCCCGCCGCGCTTACCCAGGGCATGGGGGTTTGTCCGGCCCAAGTCCCTAGGACGGCGCAGCGTGGGCGGACGGCGCGGGCAGGCACCAACGTGCCCGTGGGAGTTCGGTGGCCAGGCAGGGGCTGCAGGCGGCTGTGGCGGCCGTGGCAGTCAGGGGCAGCGTGCCTTGCCGGGTGGCCCCGGGCCACATGAAGGTTCGTCAGTGCCAAGGAAGGTAAGTGAGGCTTTTATATTTAGGGTGGGTGGGTGATTTATTTGTGTTTTCGGTGGGTGGTTGTACTTTAATTTAAATTTTATTTTATTTATTTCTTTATTTTATTTCTTTAAGTTATATACGGGTCTGTGTGCATGTTTATTTATTTATTTTTTATTTTTGGCCTTGCCCACAACGTCATGACGTCATGACGTTGGCTCCGCCCATGACGTCATGACGTCATGACATTGGCCACGCCCATGACGTCCGTGACGTCATGGCGTGGTATTAGAATTTTTGACATCCCATCACTGGCTATGTTCCTATATTAAGAAAAGTAGCAGTGGTGAAAACACTGCTGAAGAGGGACACATTTCTGCATGAAAGTACTGGGAGAAAACATTCTGGGAATAAACTGTACTGGAATACATTATATATCTCTGTGTAGTCCATACCCTAGTTTCATTTAAAGAGAAAATTAAATTCTCAGTGTTAAGCCTTTGGATGTCATAATGAAGATCCTAAATGACAACAAGTATTAAATGTAAAGATTGTTTAACAATTCAGGCCGGAACTCTGTTGTGTTATACAATCATAGAAGGGAAGGGCAATTGTGCAAGGGTTAGTAGCTATGTTTCTGGTTGTCCCTCATTCACACATCTGTGTTTCAATTGCACAACGGATTGCATAATAGACATCTGGAAAACAGTAAAAACTGGTTGTTTCATTGCTCTCATGTACAGGCTAAAATGCAGCAGATATCCTGGCCAAAAGTGTAATAGTTTACTTTTATTATTCAGTTATTCATATTTAGGAGGACTGGATAGAAAACTGTGCACTCTGTAGACCTGTACGAATCTACCAGTTGCTGGGGAAAACCTTTCTGTTAATTATAATTCAACAGTTAATCTACTCAAAACTGTGTATTTTCTCTCTGCTTTTAAGACGCCTACCTTTTAATTCATAAAAGCCTAATAACTAATTACTGTATAATCTGGAATCTTTAATACTTTTAACACTTTAATTACTTCTTGAGGTTCACTCCCTGACTCAAAACTATTTATAGTTGGGACTACCTATAAACAAAAAGCCACATTTTAGAAAGGACCAAAGGTTTACAGGAAAACCTGTAAGTATCTATTTGATAGTAAATCTTTCTCAGTTCATTTAAAACACATATAAGTGGCATAAGTTTCCTGCTTCATAGGTTTACATCTTAATTTAAAATGTGTCTAACTGCTATTTATTCAATGCCATTAAAAAGATCCTCCCCCTTTTTTTTGTGAGACAGAAGGATTGTTCTATGCTGCTTAAACTATATTGGCTTTTGACCAATGTCAGAAAGGATTTCTATGAATGGTTATGATGACTCAAGATTTGGTGATTAAAATAGGCTCTTGTTATCTAGTCACCAAGGCTGGAATTACACCAATTTGTGGTAACACAACTGTGTTTAGACTGCATTTTAGTACAGACATGACCACATGTTTTGCTGTTGGTTGTGAATGCAGTGTGTTTAGGTGTCACAGTGTCTTCTGTTTAAGCGCTAAATATGTTCAGCTTTAAGATCTTCCTGCCTTAAGCTGCATCTCAAATCAAAGACTGCAAGGAAGTAATTAAATGTATTCCCAGGTGGTTTCTGGCAGATTTATCCTCCTGGAACTGGCACCATCCAAGTATAAATATGACAGCTATACAGTATGGCCACCATTGTATGTTATGGCATGCATCCTTCAAAGAACACATTTGGTTGTTTCCTTTTATCCATCTATTAATGGCATGTGTTAATCTTTTTTCAGACACACTTCCCATATCTGGTTTTCTAAAGGATCATGAAGAAATAGATAGGGCTGCTTTTAAGTGCAGCTGCTTCTAGTCTCTTCTGTGTTTTTTCAGAGAATTGCCTTAATGCATACCTGGAAATTCACAAGTGGATTCCCAGTGGATACATGCCTGGCAGCAAACAGAATCGGGTGTAGAGAATAGGCCAAACAGCAACCATTAATAAATATTTTCAAAATGTTTGACATATGAAGCATAGATACATACCCATTATTTACTGACCTACTGTAGATGGAAAATGCATTTTCCACATTCATTACTTAAATGCTATTGTATGCAAATTCCAAACAGAAAGAATGTATCAGATTTTGTTGCCTTAACTCAATTGCCCTGTTACAGAAGCACACGAACAGGACCGGAGCCATTTTTTTCTTGATTTATAATGCAGGCTGAGACAGCACTCTTGTGCACACTGGCTTGGGGAGAAGCTCCTTTGAATTCAGGGGGACTCTCTTGTGAATAGACATGCATAGAATTGAATTGTTCACTCATGACAGTGATTGTTGTTGAGCCTCAGGAGATGTGAATAGACTAGCTAACAATCGTAGGAACCAAAAAAGTTGCTAATCATTTCTGATCTCTGATCTACCTAGTCGTGTCAGATGTCTTTTCTTACCCTACCTGAAGACTGAAATAGGAACACTTAAGAAACCAATTTTCATATCCCTGGTATAAGGAGTATCTGTGACTGCACTTAGAGCAGTAACTTACAAGGAAAGTAACCTTTTTTTAAAAAAAAATGTACCAGAACAAATACTCTATCAGTAATTACTTGCTGCAGCAGATATAGCAATCAATACTGTAATTTTTGACATGGGGAATTGAAATTCATATCTACCACTGAAGTCATTATGATTGTGAATCTAGCATGCAAATCAGTTTTCACACCTATCAAAATAATCACTTAGCTCAGTGATGGCAAACCTTGGCACTCCAGATGTTTTTGGACTCCAATTCCCAGAAGCCCAAGCACCCGTGAATCCACACAAATGAGTTTGCTGCGATTCATCTGGCCCGCACTGCCCTCATCGCTCCTGGAAGCGGAAGTAAAACATGCCCGTACGGGAGCAATGAGGGCGGCGTGAGCCGGATGAATGGAAGCAAACCCATTCATGTGGATTCACATAGACTTGGGCTTCTGGGAATTGAAGTCCAAGAACATCTGGAGTGCCAAGGTTCACCATCACGGACTTAGATTATCCCCGTGACATCCTTAGTAGCTAGGATGGGGCCCATCCTGTTATATATGTCACATTAATATACTTTGATCTGAAATCCAGTGTGTTGGTAAGTGAAAGAAAGCACTGTACTAGAGGAGTTCTGCTTGTTCCCAGCATTATAGTCGCCAGTGCATTTCTTTTTGTGGCTCCTATGCTTGCTACCACTTGGGCAAGTGTCTGCACACCCACAACTTGCACTGGATTTTTCCATTGCAAATCGTATGGAATGAAATGTCAGCATACCCTAGTTTCATTTGGGGAATGAAACCATTGAATTCATTTGGAGAATTAAACCATTGAATTTTAATTGTGTTTTTAATCTTGTAAACCGCCCTGAGTCTTTTGATGAGGGTGGGATATAAATGTGATTAATAAATAACTAATAAATAAATAAATATAATACCATGCCTTGGTTTTAATTTTAAAGATGGAAGAATATGAAGAATAGTTTTCATATGTGGAGTATCTAAGGCACTAGAAGGTTCAAGTGCTATTTTGGCTTCATCGATCTAACCAGGCTATGTCTCTGGTATCTGTGATTTGATCAAGCATAAGTACAACTAGCCAGGTCCCAAAGATTTGCTTCCTCAGATGGATCTCTTTCTGCCATTTGAACTGAGAGACAGAAAACCTTACTCCTTCTCACAACTTCCATGCACTCCTAAAATCTGTGTTGGACAGTTAAAAACCCTTCCAAATTTGATACACTTTTATGATGCTTCAAATAGCTGTTGCTTTTGGTGGGCACCTCATTGTCACAGTCTAGTGGCAAGACCTGCCCTTAAAACAAAAGCAGGCAGCTGCTTTTGTTTCAAACTTCACATTTGTTTATGGACTAGAGTACCCATAATTCTTCACCATTAACCACGTTGGCTAAGACTGATGGTGCCTACAGGCCAAGATACATCCAGAGAGATCTGTTGCCTGCCTAAACAGCAGCAGCATCTACAACTATGATAATAACTCAGTTAATAGTAACTCAGATGTTACGTTAACCGTTCTTAGGCCCTTAGTTAGGTCTTGAAATGTTAATTTTATGCCAGTCTTCAACAGGGAATCTAATGACAGATTTTTATTTCATCACCACCACCACAAACAACTGGAGAAAATCACAAAATACCATAATTTGCAAATTGAAGTAGTTTATGGAGGAAGAAATCTGTTGTTGTACCCATAGTGATTGAAGCCCTTGGAACAATACCTAAAGGACTCCCTAGATATTTGGATCTGATGATGATGATGTGGTGTTGGTGGTGAATCTAATGTTTTTGTTGTTCAGTAGCATGGTCGAGTCCGACCCTTTGCAACCCCATGGACCACCACATGCCAGGCTCCTCGGTCATCTGCCATCCTCCATAGCCCACCCAGATCCACACTCACTGCGTCAACGATGTCATCTAGCCATCCCATCCTTTGCTGTCCCCTTTTCCTTTTGCCTTTAATCTAATAGTAGATTTGCATCATAATAAATCAGTTCTGGCTTATGGCAACCCTTTACAGAGTTTTCTAGGCAGAGATTATTCAGAAGCAGTTTACCATTCCCTTCTTCTATGGGTACCCTAGAACTGTGCAGCTTGCTGAAGGCTACACATGCTGACTTTTCTGGGATACATAGTGCAAAATTGAACTCCCAACCTCTAGCTCCACAGCCTTACTCACTGAACTATCCAACCTGTGCCATAAAAGCAGGAAAAACACTTCAGCATCAAGCATTATTGATCCAGCAGTATTGCTTTTTCAGCTAAAGATTGAATATTCAAGAGGTATATTAATAGACGGCCATCCTTAACAGAAATCTTCAGTATAGCCACTGGAAAGCTGTCATATGTATTTCTAAAATAGATGCAATTACCCTTCCCCCAAATTCATTGAACATTTGACTTTGAAATATGTAACCTGATCACACAAATGCCTTCTCCTTAACTCATGCCCAGATGGCATGGACAATCACCAAAGCTTCCTTGTCAAATAACTCTTCAACATTAACACCATCCCACATCAATCACCTTCTAAAACTTTATTTCCTGCTGATCTAATTCCTAGCCAAGAACTAGGAATTAGAACTCTAGCACTGCAATCTGCTGTTTTTAGCTTTAACACCTCTTGTGTTTCCACCAACACTAGTTGTTTTCTTCTGTATTCTGTTATCCAACATAACCAGAAGGATTGTTCATAATGAATTTATGAAGTATGAGGAAAGATACAGTGGGAAGTTGCCTAAAGTATGGAATTATAGCTGATCACATAAATATGTTAGAGTAGTCTTCATAAGCTAGATTTTTTCCCTTCCTCTGCCTTTTCACTATAGGACCAAGTTCTTCCCCAGCAGTATTGCCCTTAAAGTCTTAGGTTTTCAATAAAATTTTTGAGTACATGGTTATATTAGCACGCAATAAGTACTATATTATATATAATTTCTTATTGACTGTTGAATGGAGCAGCAGTACAATCATGGTTGTCTCTGAAGAAACAAATGGAGGGATTCAAAACATAAACCAAATAAAGTGCCAGGCAGATGTTGGTACCCTTGAGCTTGTGGGAGGAGATTTGTGAAAATAAGAGTGAATGACAGAGAAATTCTCACCAAAATAGAATTGTGAAGAGGGAATCAGACATGATACAGTAAAACCTCGCATAAAGAGATCCTCGCTTAGAGAGTAACTCGCTTAAAGAGCAGAATTTTCTCTAAATGGTTGCCTTGCTTAACAACTAAAACCAACCAAAAACTCACTTAACAACTAAATTTGGATTCACAACCCCCCCAAGTCACAATTGGTCACTTACAATGGTGTTTTGCTTAAAGAGCAGACTCACTTAAAGATCAATCCTGTGGAATGCATTATGCTCTTTAAGCGAGGCACCACTGTATATAGATTAAAAGACTGACTGTGAGAAGTAACCTGGGAAGCAAGCAGGAAGCCTTTTTCATATCTTTTTCTGCTTTTCCAGTTTGGGGAAAAAAGACACTAGCTTCAAAGAACTTGGGTCACTTCAAACAACATTCCTCATTTCAAAAGAGCTATTGTAAAGACTGTGTTCTGCCGTGGCATGCTAAACAGGCATGCTGTCTGGCAGCTTGCCCTAGGAAGAAACAAAAGATCAGAAGAACAATGAATCAAAAGGCTGATGGCCCAGCAAGGACAATTTTTGTCTGTATAAAAGCAATTAGCTTATACAGGTACAGTAGCTGAGCTTCTCAGTAACCTGGCTCCAGGACAGGAGAGGCTACTCAACTCCATTGGCTCAGACTAGTTTGTAAGTAAGCTACGTGTCTGTGTAAGTAATCTGCCATGGCAATGTATAGCTATAAAATATATTTGAATTTATTATTTTATTTGTGTGACTTTTACCATGCTGGAAACTTTTTCTACCAAGTTCCTTTTACTTGAAGAACCTATTCTGTAAATAGTTCGGATTTTTTTTTTTACTCTTTTAAATTGCCTTTTCATTTTTATCTTGTTCTTCTCTTTTAATTAATTAATTTTTTTCCATGAAAGAAGTTTTCTATGTCCTAAATCCAGTCTTCCATTTGAACAACTATTAGAAATATTTTAAGATTTTTTTCCTTTAAAGATTTGCAGGCGTTCTGTAATTTAGGTAGGTGTTGCGGCAGAGACCAGGTGTTTTTAAAAGCAAAACGGTCACTGGTCTATGCCTCCTCTATATTCCTCTGTAACACTTTGTTCTGGTTTCCCTTACTGTAGAACAAGAAAGAAGTGGTGATGCTGTGAGATGCAGAGGTGGAGATATGAGGATGGGAATGAAACACAGGGCCATGATACCCACCTTTGCTAAAGGATACAGCAAACCCAACATGGCAGTCTTATCGCAGCCCTGCTGCAGCTGTTTACAACATTGCCCATACAGTATTTACGTATTAAGAGTGATTATTCTGTAGCACTGGTTTATTAGAGGATTTCCAACAGTGCAATAGCAATCACACATCCAATACTCTTACACAGAACTGGGAAATACTTGTTTCAGTAACATGTTCCTCAGAGTATATTGTTTAAGAGAAATGGAAGCAATGTATAAAATATATCACATTACTTCCAGTGAAAAGATAGCTTTACACATCTAAACTTTATGCAGACTTTCATGCCTACAGGTAAAACTGGGAGTGCAACATGTGAACACACATATAAGACCCACCCTCACCACATATTTCCTACATTATGCACAGTAGTCTCCATAAGGTTAAGTTTTAGAAACTGAAGTTCATCTTTCAGCTCATCGTTGTACTTTGACTTGTGTACTGACAATCTCCAGCATGTTCCAGAGTACACAGTAGGTCTCCAGTACTTCTCTGTGTAAACTGAACACAATCTAACACTCTCTCCTATTTCAGAACTCTAAAATAGAGGAAAACCCATAACATGTGGAGGAGACAACATACGATATACTAGTGACTAGAGCAAATGTTATCTTTCACCAGTAATCTTCTCACTCAAACTCCTGAGTAACTTCAGAATTTCCTAAAATTCTGCATGAAAAAAGTCACTGTTCCATTTCATGAATGTGAAAACTAGGACAAAAAAATAGTACATATTATTTCTTATTTTCACTGACATGTTGTATACTCACTGTTGCTAAGGTAACCAAAACCATGTTAGCATTTACAACACACAAAAGTCATACTTTCAGGAACAAAGTGGCTCACTTTAATAACCACAAAGGTTGGTCACTATTTAACAATGACATTCTAATAAAAAGTCATCACAGGTTTCATTTTATAATAAATTTACAAGTGGATGGTATACATTTAGATATAGAGGTAGAAGTTCTCCTTTAAAATATTCCTCTAATACAGATTACCAAATTCAAGGCACAAAATTATTCTTACCAAAACAAAATTGTAAAAAGTTGTCTTCTTCAAATACAAGTTGTGGGGCAGTAGTTGTAAAAGAGATGTTTTCATGCTCTGTGACTCTCTTTTTGATTAGGTGGCACATAAACTAAAACTAAACAAGTTTTCTTATATCAATTTGCTTTTGAATTTTACACTAAGAGCTCAGATTACTGCTAAATGATGCAGGGCAATATGCATAAAATGTTTTTATTATGAAATGTAAAAATACTATGTAGTTATGATTTAAGACAGTGTTTTCCAATCTTTGATTCTTGAATTTCAATTCCCAGAACTCTAAATCAGTACATTGGCTGATCAGTGATTTTGAGAAATGACTTAGGCTTCTGAGAATTTAAGTCCAAGAGCCAAAGTTTGAGAAACACTGATTTAACAGAAGCATTTTCCATTCAAATATACAAGTTTTTGAAATGTTGACACTAACAAAACTAAATATTATATGCAGCCATAAGAATCTCTTCCAATAAAGGGAAGAAGTGTCCTGAATAATTTCATTCTAAAAACTTCCTGAAATATGACCTTATTTTTGAAAAAAAAAATAGGAAGCATGTTGCATTTCCTACACATAATTACTAAATAGGAAAATGTCATTATAATACATCTGCTCCACATAATATGGCTGAATCCCCTTAAACAGCTGATTTGCATCACATTTGTTTAAAGTGATTACCCCACACAAAATACCACAAGAAAATTAATCATTGCTGAAACCACTGGCCATCGTCTAGGTTGAATGACAACCTCAGAAGTTATTTCTACAAAAAATGAATAGCATGTTACTGTACATTTAGTAAAGTTTCAAAGGACAAGGGTAATCACTAGATTTTATAAACCTGCTTTGCCTGTCACAATTTCCAAGAACTGTAGTTGCTTTATATACAGTAGGTAAAAACATTGATTTTCTGTTCACTATACAGGTATAGGATTCAAAGAGAATGCCACAGTAAACTGATAACAACTGCATCTGCTAAACGCAGATACATTTCACAATTATAAGTTCTGATCATAATTAAGCTCTCAAACAGTCCTTTGTAAAGCATTAAATTCCATTCTTTGCTTCATTGTTATTTGTGGCCTGTTTTCGTTGAGCAATGAACGGGTACATACACTTGTCTGCTCCCAAAAACCGGTACATGCACACAACTGCTTCAAAAGGCAGGATACTGAAAGAAAGAAAATGGGAAATATTATTAAAACTTTATAGAAGCATTAGGAAAGGACAGGTTACTTACCTGTAACGGTAATTCTTTGAGTGGTCATCTGTGAACACACACAGGGAGTTCTGCACCTGTGCAGACAATCATTCTACAGCTTAAATCCCTCCCTTCAGCTCCACTCAATAGTTGGTCCTAAGTTCCTGCTATCTGATGCCACATCATAAGCTGAACTAGTGTGACAAACAGAGAGGAGTTTGGATAGCTTGTGTGTATTGAATCCAGGTATTGCAGGAAAAGTTAAATGTTTTTGGTGGTGATGGCTCCTGAACACCAGTCTTTAAGAATCTGGCCTTCCTTAGCATTATATTGAACTCTGAAGATGTTAAAGAAACAGATACTGAGAAGTTCTGTTTCACTTCCAAATCAGAGGTTGTGTCACTTTGATGAGGTACTGTATTTGAGGCCCATTAGTATGTTGATCTACAGCAGCAATGGTGAACATTGGCACTCCAGGTGTTCTTGGACTTCAATTCCCAGAAGCACAAGTCTCTGTGAATCCACACGAGTGGATTTACTGCGCGTACATGCAGTAAACCCATTTGTGCAGATTCAAATATACTTGGGCTTCTGGGAATTGAAGTCCAATAACACCTGGAGTGCCAAGGTTCACCATCATGGATCTATAGCCTCCATTTGAGTCATGTACCAGTCTGTATATTTAAACTTCGCTGGAACCAGTTCAGCACTCTTAGAAACTGAATGCTCAGTTTCATATTTGAGCTATTGTGCACTAGTGTCAAAACTGACTTGCCTTTCTTGGCTTTGAAAATTAAAATCAAAGCAAAGTCTACGGTTCTGATTCAGAGTCATCCAGAGCAATTAATTTCTTAGGTTTATCATTTTTTTGTCACAACATTTCAGTTTTGGAATCATCAGGATTAAAGTACTTACTCCTGTCTGTCCTTCTTAGGACCTCATCATCAAGCCCATTCAGGTGTGGAGGACTGAGATGAAGTCCTTTTTAGTGTCTAAACCAGTGGTTCCCAACATGCCCCACAGGTGGGACTTCAATTCCCAGAAGCCTAAGTCAGAACAATGGCTGATCAGTGCTTTGGGGAATTGACTTAGGCTTCTGGAAATTGAAGTCCAAAACAACAACAACAACAACAAAGGTTTGGAAACACTGGTCTAAACTATTAAAAATTTATCTCCTACTATCATTCCCACAGATTTTCTCAGGATATAATATTAATTTTTCCTGCACTGAATGTCTGGATATCCAGGGTAGATAAAAAAAACGAAGGGGAAATTGTGTGAAATTGAAAAGCAAGTACTGTACAGTAATACCCCAGATAACGCTAAAACTTGGTTCCACGAATCTTAGTGTTATCCAGTTTTTAATGTTATGTGATACATGTATTGCATAATGTTAAAATCCTATGGGATGAATTGCATAATGTTAAAACTCCATAGAGATACATTGTAACCGGCACAAACCTCAGCGAACATTATGCAATACATCCCATAGGATTTTAACGTTGTGTGATGCAATTTTTTCCAGATTCCTTAACGCTATGTGGTTTTAGCGTTGGGTGGTGCAAACATTATCCGAGGTATAACTGTATCCCCAAATTTAAATTTTGTAAAGTTCACACACACAGTGTAGCTAAACTCTGAAATGATGCCTATTCCTTGAAGCAGAGAGGTAGTGACTGGGTAGTGTATTTTATTTTATTAGTAAAAGTTCATACTGCCATTCTGAAGCAAAGGATAAACAACTGCTACTACTTCTATTCCCTTCACATAAGTTTACACCTATTCAATTGTTTTAATTTAAATCTGCCATCAGAAGCAAGGACATAAAGTCATAAAGTTGCTCTCCAGCCCAGAGGTGAAAGAAAAAGGGCTAATCCAGGACAGTACTAACATCAGTACTAAACAATTCTCCAAATTATGGAGAACATCTTGTTTTCCACTCCTATTTTAGTGGATTCTACATGAGACACACTGTAGGGGAGAGGCTTGTGGAAGAGGTTTATCAAATACTGTACAGATGGCAGCTTGAGCTAATGTAGGCTTCCTACACTTTCATGAAATAGAAAAGTTCCAAATATCACAGGAAAGATGGAGAGAGACTATTATGTGCCTTCACCTGATATCTAAGAGGCACTGTGTGTGTGTGTGTTATAATACAATTAACAAATAACCGGGGGGGGGGGGATTATGCTTGCTGTTAACAACCTGCTGGGAGAATGGGAAGAAACTGCCTTCTCCCTATTACTAGGCCATAAAGATTTTTCATTCTCATATATTTTCTCTTGCAACCAGAGATAAAATGCTGAAACAACTGGGTCATGAATTTGTCCCTCTTGTAGAATCCTGCTGAGTAGTTTTCATCTGAGAGAGATTGCTATATCAGAAGCCGGAAATACCTTCACTTCTAGGGGAGATGGTGGGTGGAGAGACTGTTTCCTGAATTATTCTTTTCTCCAAGAAGTACCCCTCTGATTAAAAAAAATCATTATGCAAATTGATCTGTGGTGTGTGGTTACTGTATAGGTGCCCTTGCCTAGGGTTGTGTCAAATCTTTACGTTTCTTTTAGCTCTTGTGCTTCAAGGGCAGGGCTTGGATTGATGCAGCCTTAAAAGCTATTTTTGTAGCTTCAAGGCTCCTTCTACATCCTGGGAGTGAACAAGTGTTCCCAGAAGCCTTCAAGACTGCCTTCTAGAGCAAGGTTTTCTCTAAGCAATGAAATACATCAGGCCCCCTCCCTCCAGAGTTTTACAAAGCTCTTAAAAACAGAGCTATTTAGAGAAGCTTTTCAACATTTTCTCCTGAAGTAGAGCCATATGGGCACGTTTTATTTCCGGTTTCAGGAGCAAAGAGAGCTTCGCGGGCAGGATGAATTGGCGTCTGGGGCCGCACCTGGCCCCCAGGCCTTAGTTTGGGCATTACTGTTCTAAGGGATGGAAGAACCAATTTATACTATCTAATTTTCTCTGTCAATATACAGTTTCCACTGACTGAATATGTTGCAAACTAGCAAGAAATACAGTGTTCCTGTAAACTCTTATGTGTAAAAAATATATATGTTTCAAATGCTGGTCAGGATGTATAGGTAGTCACCTTTTCATGAAAGTCACCATATACATCAGGCGAGGTGTGCAAATCATAGGCTGGTCTGTAAGTATAGCTCTCATAGCTTGTTTTACACAGTAATCTGGTTTCAAAGGTGGAAGGAACGGCTCAATTTCTTTTCTGAAAGAAAGTGACAAATCACAATCACACTTTACAAAAGTGTTCACAAAAATGTACAAAACCCAAAGGAAAGTTTAGAACATTCAAATCATATTGTTTCTAGTGAAGAAGAGATTCAGAGATGAGATTAACTTTCTGCCATTGAGACCAATGTGACTTTATTTAATGCACTTTTAATACTGTACTTCCATTCAATGAGTGCCCAATGCTTTGCAATAAGACTATTAAGAGAAAGATACAACCATTTTTAAAAGCAAGAGCAAAATGGAAAAGTGCTTATACTACACTAACAGAGGTTGGCAGTTTAACCCTTCAGGTATGTTGGACATCAGGCTTCAACCTGCGTGTACAAGATAAGGAATTAGAGGACTTGTAATCTAAAACAACAGGGAGGAATCCTGTTAGGAAAAGCAATTAATAATGGTTCTGTACAGTTTCCATCTTATTTCACTGGAAGCAATGGAGCATTCACATTTTCAAGGTGTTAGCGAATATCTCATGCACAAACTTCAGATGAAGAACAAGTTCTCAAACTGAGGAGATAGAACTGGGTAGAGAACTGATTACTTAATGTTTGGTGGAACCATATGGGACACCCCTCCCCCTTGCAACACTAATATAAAGCAAATAGCAAGGACCCAACCTAACTTCTGGGAAAGGAATCTGATGTTCTCCTGTTCTTAAACATCACTAAGAACTCTTCATGGACTGTTAATATCAGCTCATCAGGACAGGGTACACAGAAATAGCCTCCTCAAAGATGTGGTATTTTTGAACCACAATACCCTGGTAACAGCAACCTTGTGTTCCCACCTAATCTTTCTCACCTCTTATGACCTGAGTCACACAATTCAGTGAGTAACAGCAAATATCTACACTGACTTCTTAATTTCTGGCAATTTACAACTGAATTCTAAGTTGACTGTTTTGCTGGTGGGTAAAATGAATATGTAAATAAAGACAAAATCAATATCCTAGAATTATTTATTTATTTATTTAGACTTATATTGCTGCCCACTTGCCATGGTGACTCAGGGCGGCTTACAGTCAATAGCAACAGTCTCAGTATAAAATCAAATCACAGTACTATGACTAAAATCGGTAAACTTAAACAGCTAAAATACAGCTTGTTAAAATATCTTTAAACTGTTAGACTAAAATCCCCAAATGGCAGGTTATTTATAATAGTCATATGAGCCAGCATGGAGGGGCTGCTCACAGAACCCCACATCTGCTGGGCCAGCCATGTCTTCAGGCCTTTTCTGAATACTAGCAATTCTGATTGGAGGCGGAGGTCAGTCAGTAGGAGGTTCCAAAGGGCTGGAGCGGATACCAAAAAGGCCCTCCATTTAGTGCTAGAGAAGCAAGCTTCTCCAGCAGTTGGTACCCTTAGATAGCCCCTACGGTCCACTCTAGTGGGATGAGCTGATATCCTCGGGGTGATGCGGTCTCTTAAGTAACCTGGCCCACTACCATGTAGAGCTTTAAAGATAATAACCAGCACCTTGAATTGCACCTGGAGGCACACTGGTAGCCAATGCAGCTCTTGCAGCAAGGGTGAGGCATGGTCATAGCAACCACACCCTATCACCACATGGGCCATCGCATTCTGCACCAGCTGCAGACTCTAAATGATCATCAAGGGCAGCCCCATGTAGAGCGCTTTACAATAATCTAACTGGGAGGTGACCAGTGAATGGGTGATCATGAGCAAGGAGTCCCAGTCCAGGAAGGGCCTAGCTGGCAAATCACTCGAAGCCCTTGTGGCCACTACCGACACCTGCTCCTTGAGCAGGAGTCGTAAGTCCAGGAGGACCCCCAAATTATGCACCAGGTCTGTCTGGGACAAAAAAGCACTATCCAGTGCCAAAAATGGTAGTTCCTTAGCCAACACAGGGTCCTTATCCACAACCACTCAGTCATGCTGGGATTCAGTTGCAGCCCGTTGTCCCCCATACAGACCTTCACAGCCTCCAGGCACCTGCATAGGACTTTGACCGCATTGCTTGGATCGCCACGGGCTGAGATGTACAATATCATCAGCATACTGATGATTCTTCATCCCGTGGGAACGGATGATCTTACCCAGTGGCTTCATGTAGATGTTGAACAGGAGGGACAAGAGTACTGAGCCCTGCAGCACCCCACATGTGAGGGGCCTCGGACTGGACCTCTCACTCCCCAACCACACCAACTGGGTTTGGTCCCTCAGGAAGGAGGAAAACCAGGACCTTTAAGAAGTTCTTTGCAGAATTCTGGGAGTTCCAACTCAAGGATCCATAACTAGAGTCACATATATTTCACTTACCGGGAGCAGAGCCTACTTCTGAATCTCCATTGATGTTCTGAGCATTGTTTCCTTTAAAGGTGTGGGTGTGTGTTGTGGTGCTTCTTGGGGTCTTCAGGTGAAAGGACATAGATTTCATGGCTCCCAGGAAGTACTGCAACAGTTTCTCCCCCCCCCCAAAGAAATCAAGGCCCAAGACAGCCATGGAGCCTCAGAAGCAAGCCCTGTTCCAGATGAGTGACATGTAGGTGTCTATAGGTGTGGGCCAGGTAACTGGAACTTCTGCAATTCCGCCTGGGGATAGTTTTTTAAAAAGAATTTTGGGAACTGGATTAAAAAAATAAAATAATAAAATAATCACACTTCCCTATTGGAGGTATTGATGCTTTACCAGAAAAGCAATGTCTAACTAGCAGTTACCAAACACTTTTAGCCTGTCTTGAAAGATACTTTACTCATACTCATTGAATTTACATGAAAGCATGTAAAAGTTTTAATTCAACAACATAAAAGCCTGTTATTTCAATTACATCTGATATAGCTGTATTAAGTTTTCCTAAACAACACTAGAAACAAGAAATATCATGTTAAATTGCTTACCTAATCCTGCAGCCTCTGAACATTCCTGTATCTACAAGGTAAGGGCAAACCAATGTTGTTTTAATACCATCTTTTTCAGCTGCTTTCAGTTCATGGCTTAGAGATTCATGAAAACCCACAACTCCAAATTTACTGGCACAATAATCCTAGATTGAGAACATAAAAACAAAATTGTAGGCTTCAGTAGATCAGAAACTATCCTTTTATGTTTCTAAATCCCATATTTTGACACATGGCAATATCAAACAATGTTAATTTTGTCATTCACGCTGCTTTATATGGTTTTGTTTTTATACATCAAACAGGATCACTAAGAAACAACAAATCAGTTCACACAGATGTCTTTACCAAACTTTGGGTGGAATTCCATCCATCTGACATGAATAAAGCTTTCCTGGCACAAGAAATTCAGAGAACAGCTACAACTAATATTACTTTTCTTAGCCTTTTCTCTTGTTAAACTTAATTTGCTTGTGTTTTTTTGTTTAAACACCCATAGGTATATTTGTGACTTCTACACACTATGTGCCAGTTCATACCAAGACTGGAACAAAAGAGAGACTACAGTGTGAAGTTAGTTTAAAACAGGAGTTCTCGTCCTTTTTAAGCTGGGGACCAGGTCATGCTCCCTCAGACAGCTTCAGGGGCTGGACAGCCATTTTGCCCTTCCTCCAACACATGGCACTTCCAGGTGTGGTGGAGGTGGTGGTGGGCCACATGAAATGGTGCTGTGGGCTGCATTCGGCCCACAGGCTGCAGGTTGAGAATCCCTGGTTTAAAATTTTGAATCATTCCATTTTATGTAACCTTTGTTTCCCAGTTCAGAGGCAGTGGGAAAATTAAGACCAAGGAAGTCTTCAATGGCAGCATGCTGAGGAGGTGGTTTGAGAAATAGAACATAAGCACAACATCAATGAACAACTGTTTTATAAGCCAAGAAATAATCACCTTTTGCCATCTGCAGTCTTTGTTGATGAAAAGACAAATGAAAGATAACTAAATGGCAGTTATTCTGGGTGAATGTCATAATGAACACAAAGAAGTGTGAAATCAACTTCCCTTTTTAGACATTTCAGGTGCTGGGTAGACGATCAGGAAGAAAAGAGAGCACAAGAGATACATGCAGATAATACAAAGGGAGGAACAGGGATAACAGTGTATAGGGATTCCACTAAACCAGTGACGATGAACCTTTTAGAGAGGGGAGGGAGGAAGTGCTCCCATTGGGCTGCTGGGCAGAGGTGCGGGGCAAACTCTATGCTGGGGGTTGGGAGGAAGCACTTCCATTGGGCTGCTGGGCAGAGGGGTGGAGCAAACTATGTTCAGGGAGATGGAGGAAGCGCTCCCATTGGGCTGGTGGACAGAAGGGCAGGGCAAACCCTGTGTTGGGGCGATGATGCGTGTGCCCACAGAGAGGGCTCTGAGTGTCCCCTCTGGCACACATGCCATAGGTTCGCCACCACTGCACTAAACCAAATCAGTTAGGATGTGCACTACTTAATCCAGCAACAATCCACAGCTTACTGTAAATTTATTTACTTGTCATAGATACACAGCTGTAACCAATTCTAGATTACTGTGTCCAGCCTACTTGCTCACTAATAGATTCTTTTTTTATACAGCATGCTTGAAAATAATGGTCAAGACAATCAGAACTCTTGACTAATGAATTATTCTTGGCAGCGTAATTTAACTCTAGTAGGACAAAGAGCTGTTAGGAACAAAAACAAACTGCTGAGCTGAATGCTCCCAAAAAGCACAGAGAAAATCGAATTAGAGACCTCAGCTGATACAAATAAGTATACAAGAACTATATAGGAAGGAATGTTATAAGAGTCTTTAGTATTGACTGGATGGCATAGCACAAAGAAAGTACTGTTGAAATAGGCACAATAAGCTTTAGAGAAAAGATGTTTCAAATACTGTATACATTTACCACTGATCTCTTGTTTAAAAACATGAAGCACAACAGCTCTGTAACTGCACTGCTGCTTACTTGCCCTGGTGCAAGTAGCCAGGGCAAATAACCCTTCTGCAAAGGGTTACTTTTGCAAAAGAGTACCTCTTGCATAAGCAGCAATTTTAAAAGGCCCACACAGGGAACCCACAATTCTTCACATGGTTTCTCTCAGATAGGATACTGGCCTATATTGTCTTCTGAAAGACTGATGTATTGTGGCATTCAAATTCCTTAATTCAGGGGTGCCCAATCTTTTTGGGCCGTGGGCCAATCATGTAGTTCAGAGATCCAGTCACTAAGGCCCGGGGGCGGGGTGTGGCCTCCAACGCCAATTCATCTGGCTCGCAAAGCCCTCATCATTCCTGGAAGCGGAAGTAAAACGCACCCATATGGGCACGTTTTACTTCTGCTTCCAGAAGCGACGAGGGCTTCGCGGGCCAGATGAAATGGCATCGGGGGCCACATCTGGCCCCCAGGCCTTAGTTTGGGCACCACTGCCTTAATTCATACTATATTTTAATAATATTTCATTTTGCATTTGTGATGATGTTGCTGAATTTTGAGAAGAATTTTTTTCACTTACTTTGTTGGTATTTCAAAAAAGGATTGTGTATCGTCTTTCTCTCTGCAGTGACAGTTTCATGATAACTACTTTTACTATAACTTACATTCAACGGTACCTTCATTTTCAAAAATATTTAAAGAAGTCTAACAAACCTCCACTCCAGCAGTACTGAACAGACCAAGAGAACTTGCAACAGTCACAATGTGTCCATGATTCAATTCCAGCATTTTGGGAAGGAATGCTTTTGTAGTCTGTAAGGAATAACACAAGAGTAAATAGCTAATTTCTTACTACTTCTCCTTCACACAAAGGGCAAACACAAATGACCTAGATTTGAGGCACAGGTTGTACAGCATTTTCAGGTTTTATGTTTAAATATAAATAAAAATACTGCAACAAAAAGCAGAGGTCAATTTATGTTTTTCTGTTGCTATGCTTAACTTCTTTCACTCTTTCAGTTTGAGAATTAGCAGCTACAGTCACGTAACACAACAAACCAGTGAGCAACAGGAGCCTTCCATATTTGTTTAGGGCAGTGTGTTCATGAATGATGTCTGCTTGCAGAATGGTTAAACATATTGAAGTATGTTTCCATATATTGTTTTTTGTTGTTGTGAAGTACAACTGCTACTCTGCTTTATGCAATTCCCAAAAGAGATAGAATCCACAATTTGTGCTAGTTGCCATTTTAAGGCTGTTCAACATTCCACCTTTGATTTGCTGGGAGAAACAAATCAGAGGTACAGCACATGTGTACACCATATCCAAGAATGGAGCAGTTTTAGCTATCTTCTAAGAAGAGTAATTATATACTATGCATGAACACATTGCTCAAAATTGCTAACAGTACTCATGGTTTGTAGCACATTGGGTTGCACAAATTAGAGCAGGGATTCTCAACCTTTTCACAATGTGGGCTGGACCATTCCCCCTCAGACAGCTGAGTGGGCCGGACTGGTGGTTCCCCCACCATAAATGCTACCGTAAAACACACCTGCAGCTGTCGTAAACACATTTATGACAGTGTTTACATGTTTACAACAGGCACAGGCACATTTACAGCTGTCATAAACACATCTGCTTCTGCTGGTGGCAGCAACATGGGCCACATGAAATGGTGCTGTGGACCAGGGCCAGCCCACAGGCCGTAGGTTGCAAACCCCTGAATTAGAGACATGTGATACAGTCAGAGCATTGGGGTTCAATTCAGTAGACCTGGGCTCAGATCCTCACTTGGTGAGAATGTTACATAGTGTTATTACTAATTACTATATTACTCCTAGTTTAGTAACTACAATCTCAGACGTGGAAAGACATCCTGTTAAGAGAACTCACAGGTGTTCATGTGGCTATCTGGATTTGCCCTGCTTGTTTATAGTAAATGTTTAGATGACTAACCTGAGTCCCAGTCACATCTTTAGGTTTGCTTTACTTATATTGCAGTCTGGGTCCATCTCATACCTATCAGCTGCTTATCAGCATGTTTCTGCAGGACATTTTGGCAAAAAGACTATCTGATGTTAACTTCATAAACTTATAAATTCCATACTTGGTAATAGCTTTAATAAGCAGATTGAGAATTAGAAACTATAGTTGTAAGTGTGTCCATCTTTCTGTTGTTAAATGCATGGTTATAGTACCACCATGATGGTAAAGTTGTGACTCTACTTTAACCTAACAGCTGAAGGATAAGTTCCTTTTTTTCTTGATCTCCTGAAAAGGAAGCCAATTATTTATTTATATTTATTTATCACCTTTTTATACCGCCCATCTGGGATTTTTCCCACTCTGGGCGGTACACAGACAAGTCCTACTTGGAACTTCTACATCACTATCTGTATGTTCCCACAAACAATTTGTTTAGCTATACAGATTTGTTTAGTAAAAGTTAAAGCAATTTTCTAAAAAGCAGTGTATAAGAGTTCTGAACTATAGACTTCCTTGTATCCGTTGCACTGAAATCAGAAGCTTATAAATATTAGCACCCTTCAGGCAGAAGGCTCTTTTAAAAAGAATAACCATAGCATTGTGTAATATGGACTAGCTTTTGAAGAGTATTACCCAAGTTGCATTTACTAGCCTCAGAGAACAGTGATATTGATCTCAAGATTATTTCATGTCTTGACACTTTTCACTGGAATATTCTAAATCAGGGATTGTCAACCTGCGGCCCATGGGTCAGATGCGGCCTTTGGCACCATTTCATGTGGCACCCCACTGCCTCTACCACACCAGGAAGTACCATGTGGTGGAGGAAGGGTAAAATGGCTATCTGACCCCGAAGCTGTCTGAGGGAGCATGACCCGGGCCCCAGCTTTAAAAGGTTGAAAACTCATGTTCTAAATCATTGCTCAGAGAAGTTACTTTCTTGGACTATAACTTCCAGAATTAATTAATTTACAATTAATTGCATTTATATCTCCCTATTTCTCTAAGAGCTAAGGGTAGTCACATAATTGTCTCCCTAATCTCCTATTTCTGACAGTCCTTGTCAAGCACTAATTGCCACACAAACCATACTACAAGTCAAGATAATATTTTCAGAATGTGCCTTGCCAGTTGCTTTTAGACTAATGTTAAGAGAGCTGAACTTATGTTGTAACAAGCATTCTAGGTCAGAAGAAAAACAGCTGGCACAAAGAAAGTTCTTTTATAATCTCATGCCACCACACCTGTGTATGCCTCCACAGCGCTTGCTGGGATTTCATCTGCCAAAATTCTTTTGAAATATTAAGACATCTACAACCACTTTTCAGCAATTTGTCATCTTCTTGCAGGAAGACTCAATTTGCTCGAACTGCATTTCTGCCAAAGTGATTCACATTTAGGTTACTACACAATTAAGATACCCTGATTCATAATCATATTGGTGGTTTTAAAGTGAAGGGACTCCGTTTTTTAAAAAAAAAACCCCACAACATTCTGAAAAGGCTAGTCACCTAGTCCACTTTCCTTTATCTAAACCACTTGGCAAACAAAACTGCCCCCAGTAATTGATGGTATGAGTAATCTTTAACAATTTTCACATTTTATACCCTCCTCCTTTCCTCCTCCTCCTGGTTTTGGTTCACAGGGGTTAAATGGCTAAGAGCTCTGAACACCACAGAAAAGAGAGTTTGCATGTAGAAGCTATTAGATGACATGTTCTCCTAATCTTCCTTCAACCACTGATCAGCAGAAAGATTATTTTACCTACAAAATTAACTTGGGCTGCAGGGGTATTCTTTCCCTTTGACTTTCTCAAAACATGGACCCTACAAAGTTTTAGTCAGAGGGCAAACTGCTTAATTATTATATACTATGCAATGATTGAGACACAAAATATAGTTTTATTATGAAAACATAAGGAAACTCATGGGTATCCCTAGTAAAGGTCACATTTGCACTCAGCTCCCAGGAGTACCCCACGTCTTGCCTTCAACATTGTCAACTGACTCCTGTGAATCAATGGTGGCAAACAAAAGAGGCAGAGACTCCAATTTTGTGGGGTTAGTGAACCCCCTCTGGATTGGAATATGAATCCTAAAGGAACTATCAAAAGTGTTAAACCTATTTAGGGGATGGGATATAGAATCCCATATTAAATCTGGAGTGGATACATCAACACTGTGAAATCTGAGTCATCAGCCTCCATTGGTGGTAATGAGAAGAACAGATCAGAGTAAATCTAACTTTGTGACAGTAAGCTGTGTCTTAATTACATTGCTTCTTGCCCTCTGCAATATCCTCTACATGGGGTTACCTTTGAATAGTGTCAGGGAGCTTCTGTAGGTGCAAAATGTGGCAGCTATACTGAAATGTTTTTACTGATTGCAAGTTGCTTTACAGATCCAGCTCAGGGAACTGTTTTAATTCTTAAATCGCCAAATAATCTGGGATTTGGAATTAATGCTAGCATCACCACATGACAAGCAGGGCAGCAGAAGAAAATGGCGGTAGCACAATTGTTGTTCGATGAGCACAAAACCATGCTGAAGAGGTGCAGTTGAGTTTCCCCCACATTCTCCTGAGTTAACACTCTTTGACTTCTACTGGGGGGATATGGGGGGGTTTAAAGTATGCGATGTATCATAGAAAACCAACTACACTGGTAGTACTTCAGGAAGGAATAGAGCTGGCATGTGCAGTGATACAAGTGGACACTTTGGTCAAAAGTTCACTATAATTAGAAGTGTCTGGATTCTGATGGTAACCACTTTGAGCACTACTTGTAAATGTAGAACTCAAGCGTGACTTGTTTATAATCTTTTGTTATTGGTATATATTGAGTATTACTAATTTCCCCCTTTCTTAAAATGTATATACATTTCTGCACCTTCTGTATATACATAGATATGTATATAGAGACATACAGTATATAGACAGATAAATAAATCCATAAATAATTTGGAATCTGCATATTTAAGGAACCACCTTGTCTCTTATGTATCTGTCAGTTTATTACCACCACTAAGTTCAGTTCCTTGTTTTGCTTTATTCAACTCAAAAGAAACATCAATAAAATGTATAGGGCGAAATGTTGCCATCTGTTTACTGCTTAGGTTACCTAGTTTCACATTTGGTATCTGGTTGCCACAGTAAGATTTCTACAGCTTCATAGGATTGGTGTGATGAAATGGGAAAATCTAATGCAAATTGCCTTGCGTAAATGGCAGGACACAAGAAAGGCAAGGTATGATTTCTTTCCTATGACATCATATCTTTTCTATGACTGCAAAAATATCCTCCAAGGCACCGTTCTAGACATTGTGAAATAAAGCCCGTGACAGTATGATACAACCAAAATGAAACTTACTCCCAATTTTATTGCAGATAAAGAAATCCTATAGGCTCCATGCTTCAATGGCTTTAGGAAACAATTTTAAGATGCAGAACAAGTATTTGCTTTTGAATTACCGGTAGCATCTTTAGCATTGTAACATTTTGATTTGTGTCTGACTTCACAGTTGGCCCTTTGCTCCTCTTGACTTTTTCAGTTCTATACCCAAGATTGTTAATGACAGAAATTGAAAAAATATACTGTATAATTAGAATGACCATGTTTGGAGGTTTGTTAGCTGCTTTGCAAAAAATCTGGACAAAATTAATTGCAAATATGGAGTAACAAGCATTCACAACAAAGAATTCACAAATGTGGTTAATAGAAAAATAATGCAGCATGTGTATATGCACCAGGTTTAAATCCATCAAAGCAAGACATGAACGTAGAACTGTCTAGCAAACTATCTACTTAAGGAAGAAGCTAGGAGAAGTTTTTTAAACAGTTTCTTCCCACCATTTTGAATGCACAAAGGAACTTGTTTAACTGGTTTAACAGCCATAAAAAGAATTCCGTTTATAGTAGGTACTCTAAATGATTCCAGGATTGACAGCACTCTATACTATGCCAAAAAATGCCAGGTCATGCATTAAGAAAATCTGACATTTTTAATAGAGAAAGAAATGGGATTTATTGGCTGTAATCTACATGTAAAATCAGATAGTTTTACTCTGATGAAAAAGAAACTAAAATAAATATGTCATAAGTGAGATGGAAAGAACTGTTAAGTACACTAAATGACAACATTTGACCAAAAACCATTGATCTTTGCTTCCATGTTCACTGTGTAAGAGCCAAACCCCAGATAATATATGTAAAATGGGTTTGAAACCTCTTAACATTTCTATGAACTGTACAGTAACATGTATTTTATAGTAACTATCAAGGACATTTTTAAAACAATGACAGAAGAAGATAGGAGCAGATTTTTTCCTAAGTTATTTCAAAAGAATGGGGCCACAACAGAAAAGGCCCTTTCTCTTTTATCAGCCAATCTAGCGGTTCCTACCACCACTCGCAAAGCAGGGCTATTTTAGCTTGAAGTCTGGGCAGGCTCAAACGGGTGCAGGTTGTCCTTCGGGTAACCTGTTCCCAAACCATTTAGGGATTTTGAGCTGAACTGCTCAGGAAATTGGGCCTGAAACACAATGGCAATCAGTTCAGCTCATAGAGAAACGATGTTATTCATCCTCTTTCACAACCAACAAAAGCAGAGAATTGGTGCAAGAGTGCAAAAGTGATATTTTCCTCTGGCCTACAGTCCAGTCCAATCCAAACACACCTCACCTTTTTTGCCAAGTACAGCAAAGGTCATCAACTTAGAGTCAGCTGTTCACCGGTGCACAACATATGTCCAGACAGAGTCAAAATACTCTTGTTGCTGTCTTGTACTCTAGAAGTGCTTGCTCTTAGCTTTTTTTTAATTAAATAGATTTTAATTGTAATGGGTTACTGTATATACTTGAGTATAAGTCTAGTTTTTTAGCCCCCAAAATGAGATCCAAAAAAGGGACTTGGCTTATACTCGGGTCAGCAGCCCGTAGGGTCCCAAAACCACGGTGGTGCAAATTCAAACATATATTTAAAAAGAAGCACTAACACTACCATAAAAACTCAAAAACATACCCACACAAATATCTGAATAAATTAATTTTACTGTATTTTCATGTATTTTAATTACTGAAACTCACTAGCAGCTGCTGCATTTTACCACCACCACCACCCGGACTTATACTTGGGTCAATCTATTTTCCTAGTTTTAGAGGTCCAAATTAGGTACCTTGACTTATATTTGGGACAAATTATAGTCGAGTATATATGGTATACATTGCCTTGCACGTTTCTATCAGAAATGTAATTTAATTTATTTAACAGCTAAAACAAACTTACTAAAATGGGGGATTGTTTTTCTTTCTTTTTTTCAATCTATCAAATTGTCTGCCCCAAACACTTGCATCAGAGTGACCAAATGCCAAATGTTTTGCCAATTTTTTATTAGTTACATGACTTTCTCACATCCTACCTTGATTCATGATCATCAAAGGAAAAAGGAAGATGGCACAGACTTTAATAAGAACAGCAAATAAGAAAAACCTCCATCAAGGTTAGTTTATTTTCAACCAATCCTCATTGAAGGAATTGACTTTCATCTTACATAGCTGCCTAATATACAATGAAAATTTCTTAGCACCTAATTCTTAAGTCTGTCTTACTAATGCATTCCATCCCTACTTGTGAGAATTCATGACCTTAGTTCGATTAACACCAGAGGCACTTTCCATTTGGCCACAAAAGAAATGAATAATGCAAATATTCCTCAACCAACTTGATCACATGACACAAATTCACATTTCATTATTCTTATTGAGCTGTGTAGCTAGCTAGCTAGATACTGTACAGGGTTTATTAAAAGATGTGATGACCATTTTTTAATTTCACATAATTTAGACAGGCGATCTAAAGGAATCATGAAAATGAAACAAATGGTTAGTTACTGAACCTAATCATTACTAATGACAGGAACAGAGAGAGATGTTTGTAGGAATTTCTGTCCAAGGTGCCAAACAATTTTGGGTGATCTCAGTTAACGGGGATTTGGACCAGGCTGGAGGAAGAGGGTCATTTACTCTTCCATCCAAAGCAGCACAATGTCTTATGGCAGCCTCCTGATACTACAACTGAAGGCAAGATACAATTTCAAAAGAATGCCTCTAGGTTTTCAGTTTCTCAGTAGAAGTGGAATGTACCAAATACTGTATATAATTTTGGATCCAGACAAGCATGAGAAAGCATGAAATCCAGTGAAGTTTGCCAGATAGAAGCAACAGTTAGGCTTGCTATTTTCTCCAAATAAAACTTCCCTTTCAACCTTCAAGTATCATCTCTCTTTATTTTCCAGATGGGCAATATTCCTATAGAACAGCATGCAGGATCATGTTGGCAAAAATATCTGTGAACACCACTACCTTGTGTCCTTCTTTCAGCACCAGAAGTAATTCACCGAGCTCTACTTTCGATCTATGGTAACCCATTTATATGCCAAAGCCTTCTCAGATCAACTTTCTTCCCAACCCACAAAGAACACAAGCAATTTTAGATGAAAAATGTTCGGAAAGAAAAATTGTTGGGGTATATAATTTGGAATTTAGTTATTCCCTTTTGGTTAGCAGAATATAAGCTACTAAACAACAAAAATGCAAGCATGTATGACTTGTTTTCCCAATAAAATCTGATTTTGAAATTATGTTCTTCAGAAAGAATGATGAATGTAACAATAATATAAATATATGATTAGGATTATTCCATAAACAAGAGCTCAGACAAAAAAGCCTTCTATCTCAGTGATTTCAAGGAGTTTCATATTGGTTCTCATACATCTATTCTAACTGGCAAAGAGAAGAAGAAATAGCATTTCATACAAGAATCTTAATTTAAGTAGATCTGCATATGGTAGAATTTCCAGCTAAACGAGAACATTGAAAAAATCTTTCGACTCCCCCCCTGAAATATTTTCCCTTCCCTTACACTACTCAGTTCACTTAATCTTATATCAGATTAAGATACAGAGCTTCATCATTAAAAGAGTAATAATTTCAAAAGGTTAGATCAACACACATAGGAGAGCACAGGTTATATAACTTACAACAAACAAAATGTGTATTACTTAAAAACCATTGGTCACAACAACATAATATACATAGCACTAACAAGGCATGTTTATACTTAAATATAACTATGGCTGGGTACATAAAGTGACATAGCCTACCATCTTCTTTAAATCTTTTCATACTTTGCACATATCTTTTTTGCAGCCCAAGCAAGTTTTTGATACTTAATAGATAAGAGTTCTATCATTACCTACAAGCAGCATACATAAATGAGCCAAGAGGAGTCCATCACACAAAGATGGACATCTGAAGATGCCATCAAGAAATTGACTTACAGGCAACTCAATGAATAATGAAAAACATCTTCAACCTCCTTTTAGTATTTATCCAAGTCCAAAACACTAAAATTAAAAACCAACATAATTTTTAAAAACATAGCATTCTGTCAACTTAAATATTTTTGAATATAATTAAGAGGGCATAAAAATGCAACTTTAAAATGTACATTGTGTTTTCACAATGAGGTTTAAAAAACAGTTTACTAAAAAAAATAAGAGAAAAACAATCAAACAGCTCTCCAGCTAAATCTGGAGGCAAGGGCAATGTAGAACATCGTCTTGCAAAAGAATCTCTAATGGCTGACAGCTCAATAAAATCCCTGAAATACATAATACAGTACTGTATAGATGTATTTCTATAGCACACTACCACAGCAGACCACTAGATGCCACTGTCTGCAAAGTAAAGTATAGGGTTTGCAGTTATCTATGGTTTCAGATATCTGCAGGAGGTCTCAGAACATATACCCACAGATACAGGGGGTGACCTTTATATGATTTCACACTAGATTTAACCCTAAATGGGATAAATAGTAGCTGTGACAAATACAGGTTTCTGCCGCCCCCCGCCGCCGCCCCCAATCTATAATGTTCCATAGGGCTCTTATAAGGATGTTCAGGCATCAAACTTTCTTCCCTGACAGTAATTTTTCATGGAATGGGATGTTATCCTCTTTTCCAAAATAGCTGATTGTACACAGTGAAAATGCAGAAACGTAAGTGATCTTAATGGGCTACAAAAAGAGTGACAAAATATTTCTCCAACTAAAGTGTGTCTTTGTATCAGCAATAGAACATTTGTGAGAAGATTCACTTATACAGACCAATATTAGCCAGTAAATGGCAAGTGCAATATGGGAAAGTATGTGACAAGCTGTCAAAACAGAAACACTAAGGCAAACCTCTTTCCTTATTCAGGCCCAGAGAACAACAGTGCTGACAAACTCATTACATCATTGTGTGCCTTTGTGGCTTTTTGCTCCACAGTCATGAGACTCAATGGTGAAGCAGGGTGGTCTGAATGAACAGTATCTCAATGTTAATAGGACATGATGTCTTGTTCTGCTTCTCACTCAGAAACATTACTGCATCACTGAAGCCAATGCAAATTTTAAGTCAATACCGAAGTAGAGAAATCCTTTAAAAATATGTTCTGTCTGCTCTCTCTCTCTCTCTGTGGTTTGTTATACTGTCTGACAAATTGTATGTGGTCACAGTTCATGAAGTAGGTGCAGCAACAGCTGGTAGTCCTTTAAATTGTCCATATGGAGATGCTCTTCATACCTTAGTACAGAGAAGCCCTCATTAAATAGAATGCTTGCAGCTGAAATTACAGTCAAACAAGCTTCTGGCTTTATCCTAAAGGTCAAATTGGAGTGGGTGAGGAAATATCAGAACTGGATTTAGTGGTAGCCTGTTGGATTTCATTTAGTCAAGTCTAGTATGACTGATTCATAAAGAATACCAGATAGCGACATTGTATATATGGATTCCAATGTTAGCAAGGTATCTGACACCAAACTTCCCAATTAGAGATGGAGAATTACTCCCCCAACAGCCAATTCCTATAAAGCCATCCCAGATCTTAAAGGTATAGATCACATCTTATAGGTAACTAAAAAAAAAAACCCAAAGTTAAGCTATAGGAGCTCTGCATCAAAAGTCCAACAGACACAGTCTGTTTGGCCACAGTGACTCATGTCATAGTGACAGCCCATCGGGAATATTGCAACATGGTCTACACAGGCTGCCTTTGAAAAGCATTCAGAAACTTGGTCGAGGTCAAAATGGAATGGTCAGACTGCTGACCAAGGGCTGGTTGCAGAGCAGATGACTCTTGTTATGAGAACTTCACTGGCTAGTGATACATGTCCAGTCACTACTCAAAGTGCACACTATGAGCATTGAAGTATTTCACAAAGACCCTCCTCTCAATCACCTCATCTCCAGAAGAAAGTTCAGTCTTCAGGAAAAAGTCTCTTAGCAACTACTCCCAAAAATTGGAAGGCTAGGCTGTCACCCTTCCTACTGACCTTCTGCTAGTAGAGGAAGACTTTCTTTAAAAAATTCAGTAAGACTTTTCCAAAGGGTCTCATAATCTAGGTTTTGCCCTTTCTCTCATCTTTTTTATTTTTAAGCGGGTTTAAAAATTATAATGCAGTTTTAATTAACCGGTTTATGTTTTTAACTGTACTTTTACAATTTATTTTATTCTTAGCTGCCTTAAATCTCAATTTTGTGGGGAGGAAAGCAAAATCAAAGATAAAATTTTGGTATATCTAGTAGAAGAAAAGCAGTTGGCTTGGGAGAAACTCTGAAACCTTGGATGACTGCTGCAAACCAGGATAGACACGTTGGTTAGGAAGAAAAATGTTCTGCTGTTTTCCAGAAAGAAAATCACAAAGATGAGGTGGGAATTACAGGTGGCCCTGTGTCAACTGAAAACAATATTTTGTAAAATAAGTAAACACTCAAACAGTCTGAGTCAATTGAACAGGAGACTAGATCTTTGGAAGCAAATGTACAAATTGGGACCAATAGATAGGGAATGTTTTGAATTAGGATTATGCAAGCCCTGAAAAGCCTCCTTCTTGGAGGGAGGGTGGACCAAAAGACCAGATCATACTAGTCCAAGTACAGACTGGAAAACTGTATGCATCTGGATTGTGGTTTCTTCTCCTGTGATTTACAATCAAGCTAGATAAGGGATTCCAAAACTATGGCACACGGTGCCAAATGATACAGCCCACACCGCCCACGCCGCTCCTGGAAGCGCACGTTAAGAGCACCTGTGCATGCACAAAACACTGCACCCGCAGCTGCCATAAACACATGCATGGGCGCATTTAACTTCTGCTTCTGATGGGAGGAACCACATGACCAGCCCATTCAACCATGTGACCAGTCCATGGTGTGAAAAGTTTAGAAATCCCTGAGCTAGATCATCACTAAACTGAAGTATCATGCACCATCTCTTCAAGTACCAATTTACAAGGAACTGTCAAAACATTTTAGAGTTCAACTTTAATAATATTGGTTTTTTTAAAAAAAAATACTGTATTTCTATCAACTTCCACAGTCTCTCTCTCACTTTCAGCCGTTATATTCCAAGTCTCAGTGTTAACACAATAACACTAACAGAGTCCTAGAAGTTACTACACGACACTATGCCTACATTTATTAGTTTTCTGATGAGAGTTCTGGGCAAAAATACAGCATGGAAACTATTAGGAGAGCAAAGCCATTTATCTGCAGGTATGCCTGACTGTTCAAAGATTATGTTACCTTATCATCAGCTGCAACTCATATCTGAGAATGCATTTTTTCCCTGAAGCAGGAAAAATGCCATTGGCGTGAATTTGTTTAAGACAGATCCCAGTTTGCCACTATGATCCCAGAGCCATCTCCTGCAGCATATATGAGATGAGACATTGAAGAACTTAACACTGGGACTGCAATGAACTGCCACAGCCTTGAGTATATGGACAAGGTGCACCTTAACAGCCAGTCCATCTGACATGGTCTCTTCCGCCTCCATGACCATTGGGAATCAGACTTCCTCCTCCACTCATTTTGCCATTGGGCCCAATATGATGGTTTCCAGTGGCATTTCCTCCACTGAGGGACCATCAGCCCACCTAAAGGGGCTCATCCGCCCATAGCTGTTGGCCCCTTAAGGGAGTCATGTTATTTACCGCCGCCCAACACTTGGCATTGAGTCACTGGCTGTACGGCCTTTTAATTCTAGTAAATGAGTTGAGAAAGTAAGATGATGCAGAAACAAAAACAGAAAAATCCAGGTTTAATGAGACACATTTTCAACTTCTCTTTAATTGTTTACTCATGGTTTTTTGGTTAAGATATGTGCCTATACAGCACTGAGATAATACTTGTTCAAACTCATTCTGTTGAAGAATCTGGTGGCCTCTGTTTAGCCATCTGCACAGAACCATCTATCTTTGACTTAGTGTATGCATTTGGTTAAAATAGTTGTACTAACATATTGGAGAATATTTTATTTTATGTATATACAGAAGTTGGAGAATATTTTATTTTATGTATATACAGAAGGGTCTACAATACTATTAACATTAATCCCGCCTAGCTGGCATCATACCAAATTGCTCTGGAATTGGAAGTCAGTGTATGGACAGTCTAAACATGGTAGATGTATACATGACAGTTCAAAGCTATTTTTAGTCCAACTTAAATGTTTCCATAAAATAGAAGTCAGGAGATAAAGTGCCTCATTCCTTTCCTTCCTGCACAAATACTCATTTCTTCTTGACAGTCTGCTGTAGCCATAGTATTGTGTGATATACTGTAGATACATCATCACTAACTGTGGTCAGCAATAACCAGGATTGTTTCAAGTACAGTACTAGTAAACAAAAGGGGCAATCAGAAAACTAAAATGGCACATTCTTTTTCTGTCAAGTTATTAGAAGATACCATATTGCTGGTCTCCTCACATTTTATACTGCCATTTTAAATGTACTGTACTGCTCTGATTAACTTTAATTTTTATGACTCTCCATATTGGTCTTCTGCGAAAGCTGCCTTGAGAAGGCTTTAACAAAAAAAGGCAGCTTTAAAATATTAAAATATTCGACAACTCTGCTGGAAATTATATTTTTGTATCAATGTTCTCATTCTGAACAGCCTACTGATACATGACATCCAGCATCTGTTGAGATGTCTGTCAGATATAACTAGAGGGTGAGGAAATAGTTCTTCTTAAAGTTCTCTAAAAGGGCCCTTGGATTGTTGTTGTTGTTCAGTCGCACAGTCGATTCTGACCCTTTGCGACCCCATGGAACACTGTCCACCAGGCACTTCTGTCCTCCACCATCCTCCTCAACTCAGCTCTGTGCCCGTTGTGTCTACAATACCATCTAGCAATCTCATTTTGGGTCACCCCCTTCTTTTGTTAAAGCCTTCAAGTAAGGGATTTTTCATACTACCTGTGGGTATTTACTTAACCTAGCCCAGAGAAGGAAATTGCTGCTGCCATCTTCTTTCAGCGGGAGTGATACAAACCAAGAACTAGTCAAGTTGCAGGTTCCAAACTAGATAGCAGCATATACCTGTAGGATCCATCAGTGTTCTGAAACAGTAACATTCTGTCTTCCAAATACTGAAATCCCTTTTCATCTATTGTGCAAGAGAACAGCTACACTATGCATAAGTGAACAGAATACTGTAATTCAACTTTTGTTAACATCACAAGTAAAATAACTAGACATTGTTCAATTTCTTAAAGATTTCCTGCTTAATTTGCAATATAAACCTTGACCTTCACTGGATTAATTATATAGGATACTTGTACACAGAAAGGTCAAGGGGGGGGGGGGGACAACCACCAGGTAATAGTCTCAAAAGTGGATTGTAACAGTTTTCCCCAATCATACACTATATCCTTCAGTCAACATAACATAACACCTACAAGAACAGAAAATCCTAAGCAACTTCTCACTATGCTGGTACTAGAAGTGATGTTAAATATGGATCATCTTTGCTAGAATGTGTTATTATATACAGTACATAGAATAAGGTATAACCACAATAAATATTATAATTTTTCACTTTATTTGACTCAATACACAACAACTAATACCTATGAAGATTTCATGACTTAAGTCAATACATTGCTTAAAGGTGCACCTTTTGCATAATTGTGCAACAGGATTTTGGCTGTTAAGCTAAATAAAAATAAAAAGTCAAGTGGTCCAACTTTTTAGAATGGAGACTATAACCTGGACAAACATGGAGCATAGGATATTAGCTGGCTGATAAGTGTTGTGATTCATGAGTCATGTTAAAGTCTCTGGAACAGTAACATTCATTCAATTAATAACATTTATAATAATTCACATCAGTTCCAGATGCTAATGTTTCACATTTTGTCTTTTGATATTCCAGCTACATTTGGATAACAAATTGACTGTACAACTGTTAAATTTTGCCTGAGAAACAAATAAAAGCTGGAATATTTGCAGAAGAAAAATAATTCTGGGTAGAATGAGTTATTAAGACAACACTAAATTCAGAAATTGTGGGCCACCATATGATTACAAGACAAGGTTTTCATTTGTTTAGTGCATTATTAGCAGAGGAACTAGTGAGAGGTCCACAGCAGTACTTCGAAGGCAGAGTAAAATTAAGGATATGAAAAGGATTTCTAGAACAGGGCTAATACTGAGATCATAATACTGTACATCTATTTCACATAGATGTAACTAAATTCTATGGGACTTCTTTCCCCTGCTAGATGAGAGCCTTGGGGGGCGGGGGCTTAAGTGATCTAACTAGGCAGTGTTGCCCATCTTTTGCCAATGATGTTAGGTGAGGACTAAAACTCACCAAAGTGTCCTCAGTCAGATCCCTTGGCAAGGTGAAAGCAGAGGGCACACGTCATGGTCTACCTAGCCAGCAGGTGATGTGATATCCAAATAGCTAAACAAACACATGCAAATGGACTTGATTTCTCAAGTCCATTTGCATGTGCGGAATGTCATCAGGGAGACATCAACCAATGTGCAGACCCCTTTCTGAATAACGACTCCAAAGTATCCAAGATAACTAAATTCAATGGGACTTCTTTCTGTGTAGATGCATGAATCATCATCTCTAATGGCTTCAACCCAATACATACTTACAAGGGACTAAAGCCCATTGAGAAAAGTAAACATGCCCATGAAAACACTCTCAGATTTCTTTGTTGCATAGTATTTTAAGACATACCTTTAGAATGTGCAAGGTAATAAATAATTGCTGATATAAAGACCCAAAGCAAAAGCAGCTGGATCCTCCCATAATTTAATGGCAATGTTATCATAAGTGACAAAATTTCAAAGAATATTGACGTTTATAGCTATGCCACAAGGACATATTTACTCAATTAACTGTATTTCTAGCTTTTGAAAGTATAAAGCAGCCAGTACAATTTGTTTCATGTGGGAAAACAACTTGGCACATCCTATTATTCTGTAGGCACACTAGGACTGCGTAGTTTGCCCATGACTCCTCTCCTAGGAGGCACGGTGGAGAATCAAACTTCCAACTAAACCACTAAGCTCTCCAGCCAGCTATATTCTATTTATAAAACAAATCAAAACAAGATTATTCAAATTATGCAACTAGTGTGCGCTGAAACTGTTCTTTTAAATTGCCCTTTAATTCACTCAGCAACATACATGTGACTCTTAAGGGTATACAGTGGAACCTTGTATAACGAATGCCCCCTATAGCAAAAATAAAAACTAAAACATGACAAATAGGAGTGCTTAAAAAAAATATTGGAGCCCCACATAATGATTTTTCCTATGGAAAAAAACCGTACAATGAAAATTCAATGGGGAAAACCACTCAGTGAAAATATTCATTGTACAATTTTTCCATAGAGATTTTTGTTGTATGATTTTTTCCATAGGAAAAATCGCACAACAAAAATTTTGCATAGCGAACAGAGCCGTAGAATGAATTAAAATCGTTATACAAGGTTTTACTGTACTTGACATAAAGGTTAAAAACTACTATTCTACTCTCCTATTATGTAGTAAGTTTAACAAATACCTAAAAACTCTCAGTGATACAGAGTTTGAAAAGTATTTCAACACAACAAATGCTGGAATGGTCACTGTGCAGTGGTTTCTAAGTAGACTTTATAATACTATTCAAGCAAGTAATCCTGAGTACATCCAGGCAGCAAGGAACATCCTAAAAAGATTACATTTTAAAAATATGTTTAATATAAGTCTTCCAATAAAGCAGAGGAGGAAAATGTATGGCCTGGTTTCCTCTATGGACATGCATCATCCAGCACTATCCAGTTATCTTTACTGACTTGGGTTCCTCTAGATGTGCTACCTTACAGTTCCCATCAGTCCTGCCACCATGGCTTGGCTTGCATGATGGAAGCTGCGACCAGTGGTGGGCTCCAAAAAAATTTACTACCACACTGTGGGCGTGGTATGGTGGATGTGGCCAGGGGAAAGCCCTGCGTTGCACCCGAATTAGAAATACTTGTACTTTATTTCAAAACTTGGATGGGTGGGGCCAGCCAGAATTTCTGCTACTAGTTCTGGTGAATTGGTGCAAACCTGCTGGTGCCCACCACTGGCTGTAACCCAAAACAAATTGAGGGAGCCAAGCTGGGAAAGGCTGAAGCTGTGCTTTCAGGTGGAAGCTATAATCCACTTGCAAGGCTACAGGTGGAGGCAGTCTAGTATTCCCTCTTACCTGAGTGCAAGTGCTAGTGAATACAACAGACAAAATCCTGTTGTAGTAATTTTGTGCTGTATGATCTGGTTCAGGCAACAGACACATTTAATTTAAAGTACTGTGATGAAAAGTTTCCTATCTTCCGTCTTTCTGGTTCTGGAGCTCCCTAGGGCTCTCTTTGTCCCGAGGAAGCCTTTGGAAACCTTTTGATGTGGACAGAAGCCTTTAAAAGTTAAATAAATAAATAAATGCTGCCAGATCACTGCCAGCAGTCTTGAGCAGTGATGATCATGTGGCTAATTTACTTTTCTTTCACATTTATAGGTTTCTTTTCCCATCTTGAGGCTCTCAAAGGCTTTCCCAGGGCAAAAGGGAGCCCTAGGAAGTTCCAGAACCTAAAAAGAGGGGGATAGGAAGTTTTAAATTTGTTTAAATTAAACACTCCCCATGACCAATCCAGATTATGCTGGTGTGAAAGAACACAACATGATTTTGCTCAATGAGGGAGTTATGTATACACATAGGATTACATTGCTAGTGACTGAAGTACAGTACTGTACTGTACTGTAATACTTATTGAACATCTACATAGATATCTTAACAAGAGCAGTGGTCATACAGAAGAACTACATCTCCATAAAAGAAGGTTTTAGAGCTCACAGTGAAGATGGGAAGTGCCTTTCTCTGTGGGACTTTGGACAACTGCTACCATAGAAACTCCTGGCCCCAGTGGCCCAACTGCCTTAAATAGGCAGTTTCAGATTTTCAGTGTAAGTCTTTTCTTCCAGTCACCTCAAACAAGGTATACAAACAAGCTAGACTGAAAAGCATGTTTTTAAGAATGTCTTCTATGCCACACCACACAAACTACAGTATACTAAAGCGTTGTCTTCCCATGTTTTTTGACACTGACAATACTTTGATTGAAAAAAATAAATACTCCATGAATATTTTACTTGCATAATATCTACTAACATCTCTGTTCTAAAAAACATTAGTTACACTAAATCAGGAGTTCTCAACCTTTTTAAGCCAGGGCCCAGGTCACGCTCCCTCAGACAGCTTCAGGGGCCAGATGGCCATTTTGCCCTTCCTACACCACATGGCACTTACCATGAAATGGTGTCGTGAGCCACATCCAGTCTGTGGGCTGCAGACTGAGAATCCCTGTACTAAATCAATAACTATCCAACTCTTCCATTCATTTAACACAATTAAGGTTCTCTGGATCAAGCAGATTGATTAATATGATGAGCAAAAGTAACAAAAAGACATAGATTGAAAACTGGGATTCAGAACCTCATAAATACTCTTATGCAGGTGGAAATTTCTGTCAAAACTTTGCAGAATTTCATTTTACTAGAAAAATAAGACCACATACGGAGAGGTGCTAAAAATTTCTTGTGCCATCTTGAAGATGAGTACATCTGTTACAGTATTTCATAAACAATTTCACAGCATAGTAAATGGTTTTTGCTGCATCAAACTAATACAGGTATCTCGATGTAAATAATATTTACCCAGAAGTGTGCGTGGCAGTTAACCATCATGGTCCTCTCAATAAGCTCATCTGGGCATTCCAGGAGGTGGTGCCCAGAAACCACTCCAGCATTGTTGACTAGGACAGAGACTTCACCAACCTCCTTACGGACTCTCTCAGCAGTTGTGTATACATTCTCTCTTTTGCTTACATCACAGGTATATGTGTGAACTTCCAAATTGTAATGAGGTAGCACTTCCTCTTCACCATGCCCAGCTGATGAATCAAGACAAACAAAGGAGAGGAGGAAAGAGGCAAATTAGAAATATTTTGCATGTTTAAAAATCAGGAAATAAGAATTAGTGGTTTAACAGGATTTTGGCTACAGCCCCAAACAACAGGCTCCGTAGCAATGAAGTACCAAATCCTTCAAAGCTTATAGTCAGTCATAATGTATGTTGAACTGAAATATATAATAAAACAAAAGGAATAGATCAACTTCATCCCAAAATGGAGGTGACATGCTCAGTCCAAAGTAATTTCAAATTGGAATATCTGATCAATGGGAATATACAATGGCACTCTATGTCTATTCACTCAGAAAGATGTTTTAATGAGTTCTCTGGGTTTGTTCTCAAATGTAACTAGCATTACATCTACAGTACTTCACTATGTATACACACAGTAAGTTAAATGTAAACAAACAAATTAAATTGAGTATAGGACTGCAGCCTTTTAAACTTGGAATAAGTACCACTGAACTCAAGAGGCTATACTGTAGTTCCAAACAGATATACAGAACAGTTTGCACCATGGAAGACTAAATAAAAATCACACTGCAGGACAACCCTTAACACAGATTTCTACACAACCAGTAGTGTGGTGTGTTCACATTTCATCATCTCCAGGGCAACTACTGTTGTTGTTGTTGTTTTGCCAATGTAGACTCACAAAGTCTTCCTTCCCCAAGTTGTTCTAATCTAGCCAAACACACAAATATTTTTGTAAACCCCAAGTCTTTGGGGGACTGCAGTGGCTCAAGTGGCTAAGACACTGACTGGAATGCAGAAGATCAGCAGTTTGATTCCCGAGTACTGGAAGATGGAATGAGCTCCCATCTTTGTCCCAGCTCCTGCCAACCTAGCAGTTCAAAAGCAAGAAATTGCAAGTAGATAAATAGGGACTACTTCGGTGGGAAGGTAACAGCATTCCGTGTGCTCCGGTGTTTAGTCATGCCTGCCACATGACCATGGAAACGTCTGCAGAAGCAGACATTGCTGGCTCTTTGGCTTTGAAACAGAGATGAGCACTGAACCCTAGAGCCGGATACGACTGGCTTTCGAGCAAAGGAAACCTTTACCTTTACCAAGTCTTTTGACTTATTCTATACAATCAAATATTTCCAGGTCTTTCCCCCACATCTATTTAACACTCCGGTTAATTCCTCCAGAGTAGGTGGATTATTGCTTCTCACATCCCCTCCACAAAATGTAAAATAATTAAGCCGATGAAAAACAGACCTTAATAAACAGTAAGACAAACTGTCGCACCCTTCTCCTGTCCCACAACCTGTTTTCTTGGCTGTTACGTGTTATTGCTGTCCACACTCTGTCTAGATGCCATTTAACAATTCCTAGCCAATTTCAACCAAAACATCCTATTTCAGATTTGCCAGGCACTTTTGAAACAAGGCAGTCTTCTAGCCTACTTGACTCACCTATGCCTTATTAAAGGGAGACCAAATTCCTTTTAAAACTCCATGGGTGAGAACTGAGTACAGACAAACCTCAAATAAAGCAAGCGTGCCTCGCTTAAAGAGTAACTCACTTAAAGAGCAGAATTTTCTCTGAATGTTTGCTTCGCTAAACAAATAAAACCAACCAAAAACTTTCTTAACAAATGTATCAAGGTTGGCACACACACACACCCAAGAAGTCACAATTGGTCACTTACAATGGTGTTTCGCTTAAGAGCAAACTCGCTTAAAGAACAATCCTTTGGAACACATTATGCTCTTTAAGTGAGGTACAACTTGTACTGTATATTTACTTTCCCAAGGACTACAATGTGACACACACACAGACACAAAGGGCATCATTTTTCGTGAACCCAGAACAGTGTAAAAGGAAGAACCGTTGATAAGGCAATACAGAAAATCGTTCTGAGAAAGTTACGAAACAGCAGGGCATGCTTTCCATTCAATACGGCTCTAAAAGGAGTTGGGTAAATTTCTTCCTTGAAGCACACAGAAAAAAAATAATCACTAAGGCATCTATCTCTGAAAGCAGTAACACCTTCCTGTGCTCGGACAAAGGAGCCCCTCATCCTCCCTAGACCTAGAAGTTCACCTTGAGAGGCCACAAGAAGCAAAGAGCCGCCACCAGTTTCGGTGATCAGGCTTATTAGTTAAAGGTAAACGTCTCCTTTGCTCCAAAGCCAATCCTACCCGACTCAAGGGCGCGGCGCTCATCTCCGTTTACAGCCAAACAGCCAGCGCTGTTTGCGTCTGCAAACCTTTCCATGGTCTTGTGGCAAGCGTGACTAGACCCTAGAGGGCACGGAACGCTGTTACCTTTCTCTCCGAAGCGGTACCTAGTTATCTACTTGCAAATTCTTGCTTTCGGGCCGCTAGGGTGGCATAACTGTTCCCAAAGCCTTTAAGCTTTTCTAGACTACCAACCACCACTTGAGAAACCTCCACTTTGCTCTCCTGATCCAATCTCGAAACAAGCGAGCGAAGCAACCCAGCCCTAGACTCGGGCGATCTGGGGGGCAGGCTGGCTTCCTCGCTCGCGGTTCTCCTTCCAGGCTCACCATTCTGGGCCGCGGCCACGGCTTCCTCGGCGATCTCCCGGTAAATGTGCCGCACCCGGCCCGCCGTCTCCTCGTTGCTCTGCGTGTTGATGTCCCAGAGCACCAGGCGCGCTCGGCGGCGGGCAAACTCCAGCGCGAAGAGGCGGCCCAGCCCACTGCCGGCGCCAGTGATGAGGCACACCTGCCCGGCCACGCTCTTCTCCTTGGGCCGCAGGAACCACTTGGCGGCCGCCACGACGAACGCCCAGAGCACCTTGAAGGTGACCACGAAGAACTCCACCAGGATGTTCATGGCCGCGGAAGGAGGGGCGGCCGAGCGCTCGAGGGACACCCGCGGACGGCGGGCACGGAAAAAGGCTACCTCGCCGCTCAGCAACTTAGCGCATAGTCCGGAAAAGCGACTCCTGCGCTCCCTCCCCGGTGGCTGCCACCACTCACTCTCCAGGGACAGGGCGGCCGCCGGCGCTACCTGGGCTGCGTCCCCGACGGGCAAAGCGCCTGGTCCGCCCACGCAGGTTCGCCTCGGCGCCTCCTCCTGGCTCTGGGGCAAGGCGAGGGATTTCCACGCGGGACCCACCCGGAGCCGAACCCCCCCCCCGCGGCTCGGGGAAGCCCACAAGTTTCAGCAAGGCACAGCACAAGTTTCGGCGGAGGCGGCCGGTGCCTCCTTTCGCAGCCCCAGCCGAGGAGCGCTTCCCTGCTACCTGCCTACTTCGGCGAGGGGGGCGACGCAGGACAAGGCGAGAGACCCCCGCCACGCAAGCCGCCCCTCGGGCGCGCTTCCCTGCCCGCCTCTACCTGTCCCCTCCGCCTCTCGGCGGCGCCCGTCAAAGTGAGCATTTTCCCACCGCCCGGGGCCCTATATATAGTCCCGCAGCGAGGGAACCAAGCCCCCCCCCCGTCCAGCCCCCCCCTCCCGTCCTCCCTGCTTCCAAGCCGGCCCCGCCTCCTCCTCCTCCTCCTCCTCACCCACTTGGCATTCCGAGGCCTCCTCCCCAGTCAAGATTTCCGCCCAGCAGCGCCGCCCCTCGATGAAACCGAGAAGCCCAGGAGCAGGCGAGCGAGTCCGGCGTCGGCGCAACGCCCCCTCGCGCTTCCTTCCTTCCTTCCCAACCGGGAGCTCCGTGGCGGTAGCAGCCAAGCGGGTGGCTCTCCTTTGAACCCACCACGAAGTCTTCCAACAACGCTAGGAAGGTGTCCACACGTCCTTCCTCCTTGGACCGGGATGAAGAGCGAAGAGTCTTGTGCCACCTTAAAAGGCGAACACGTTGGGGGGCATAAACTTTCCTGAACTATGAAGTTTATGAAACAAGCCACCCCTCAAATGACAAGGAGAGTTGTTTCGGGCACACCTACATCTGTTTTTTAATTTCTTGTCTTTTATAGCAATTACACGTATATACCGTCCTAACCTATATACGTGTAAGTGCTATTGCTATTAAAGAAAATAAAAGAAGAACCAGATGTACGTGTACGCGTATATCCCGTCCTAACCTGGGAACTGCAGTGGCTCAAGTGGCTAAGACGCTGACTGGAGGCGGAAGGTCAGCAGTTCGCTTCCCGAGTACTGCAGGACGGAATGAGCTCCCGTCTTTGTCCCAGCTCCTGCCAACCTAGCAGTTTGAAAGCAAGAAATTGCAAGTAGTTACATAGGGATCACTTGGGTGGGAAGGGAACAGCGTTCGGTGCGCTCCAGTGTCAAGTCCTGTCTGCCACATGACCACGGAAACGTCTGCAGAAGCAAACGGCGCTGGCTCTTTGGCTGTAAACGGAGATGAACATCGTACCCTAGGTAATTAAGCATTTTATGCCCCAACATCCCGGGTACTCATTTTACGGACCTCGGAGGGGTGGAAGGCTGAGTCAACCTTAAGGCACCCGTCAGGATCGAACTCACAATGATTTAGCTGCAATACAGCAGTTTAACCCCTGAACCACCAGGGCTCACTGATTAGCCTCTCGTTAACGTGTAAATGTGTCCCCTCCCCCCTTTAAAAGTGCCACGCGACTGAAGATTTTACTGTAGGAGTCTTTAAGAACCTCCACCTCCAAACTACTGCCCAGGGGCTGGATCTGGTCCTCGACATCACGCTGCCCTTGCTGCTCTTGGAAGAAGTAAAACGTGCCTGTATGGGTGCGTTTTACTTCTGCTTCCAGGAGCGGCAAGGGTGGCGTGGTGGGCCGGATCCAGCCCGCTGGCGGTAGTTTGGGCACCCCTGGTTTAAACAGAGAAAACGACAGCGTAAAAATCTGCCTCATCTCGTTGCAAAACAGATTTGCAAGGCTGTTTTATTTCTGCTTCCAGTGGGAGGAACCGTGTGACCCGGACCATTGAACCCCGTGATCAGCCCGCGGCCAGAAAAGTTTGGGCACAACCCTGTTTTAAGCAGATTGCACTGTATCCACCATCCCGAAGGCTAGGATGCGGGGGCGGGGGTTCGCTTGACAGTGCCATGCCATCCATCAAGCGAAGCCTTTGAAGTGCTGCCGACCGACGAAACCGGCAGAGAAGTGGGCGGGAGGGCTGAGCAAGAAGACGCGAAGCACGAGGTGGCCCTTCCGCGGATCAGTCCACAAGCGTAGCCCACCACGTGAGCCTCCCTCTCTCCTCCAGTCCCGGTTTGGCCTCGAAGCACGAAAAGACTGCAGCTCCCATACTGTCACAGGCTGTCATTTCCTTCGCTACTGCAAGACGGAATGAGCTCCCGTCTTTCTCCCACCTCCTGCCAGCCTAGCTGTTCGAAAGCAAGACATTAAAAGTGCAATAGAAAAATAGGGACCACTTTGGTGGGAAGGTAAACAGCGTTCCATACGCTCCGGTGTCTAGTCATGCCTGCCACATGACCACGGAAAGGTCTGCAGAAGCAGACAGTGCTGGCTCTTCGGCTTAGAAACAGATGAGCACTGAACCCTAGAGTCGGATACGACTGGCTTTCGACCAAGGGAAACCTTCACTTTGACCATGGATGCTGGGCATTGTAAATGTGACCTGACGTCTCAGTCACCTCCAGTTATGTGCTTAGCAGAAGCGTACCGTGCCTTGGCAGGGCCCCGTATAAAAATTTGTTTGGGGGCCCTTAGGAAGGGTAAAGATTTGTTTTGCTTACGCACGTTGTGGGCCCCCGTGCCCCCCCCCCCGTATAATTGATACAGCAGATACGGCGGTAGCTAAGCCCCTGGTGCTTAGTTTGATTTCAGTTCGAATCACTGAGTTGGAAGGGGCCTTTTAGGCCATCGAGTCCAACACCCCCTGCTCAATGCAGGAATCCAAATCAAACCACATATGACAGATAGTGGTTCAATTCTCTCTTGAATGCTTCCAGGGTTGGAGCGCTCACCACCTCTCAAGGCAGTTGGTTCCACTGTCGTACTGCTCTAACTGTTAAGACGTTTTTCCTTATATTCAGCCTATATCTGACTTCCTGTAGTTTCAGCTTGTTGCATGCTGCACGCTAGGTTTTTTTAAAAAAAAAATCGTGTCAGAAGCACACAAAGGTACTTTTTGAGTTGAAAGGATTTTTGCTGGAGGAACTTCACTCGGGATGCCCGAATGAGACTCCTTTCATGCCCCCAAGATCTTTTCCCACTGAAAAAGACTGCAGTTCCGTTCCCATACTGTCTTCTAGTGTCAAAGCTGTAATTTCGTTGGCTACTTTGGTCCCCATTTATCTCCTTGCTTTCGAGCTGTTATTTATCTTCTTTGCTTTCCTCTTCCTTTCGAAATGCTAGGTTGGCAGGAACTGGGACAGAGACGGGCGTTCATTCCGTCATGCAGTACTCTGGTCTCGAACTGCTTACTTCTCGACCTTCCAGCTAAGGAGGCGAGCTTATTAGCCACTGGAGAACAGATCCTTCCCTTCCGCTTCATGACTATCTTTCAGGTATTTGAAGAGTGCTATCATGTACCCCCATCACCACCGCAAGTAGATAAAGAGGGACCACTTTGGTGGGAAAAGATCCCGGGGACATGAAAGGAGCCTCACTCGGGCGTCCCCTGAGCGGAGTTCCTCCAGCAAAAATCCTTTCGACCTAGAATAATTTCTGACCAGTGGTGGGATGTCAAAAATTTTACTACCCCACCATGATGTCATCACAGTGTGGGAGGAGCTAACATCATGATGTCATGTCATGGGCGGGGCCAAAGAAAAAGATACAAAATAATAAAAATAGGAAGCTTCAGGCTATAGGGAGCTTCAGGCTAGCAGCTTCTCTTCCTCTTCCCCGTTTGGGAGGACAGCAAGGAGGCTGTGCATATGTGCCAAGCACTAGGCGTGCATGCACACCAAGTGCTTGGCATGCATGTGCAGTGAAAAGGTAAGCCCCGAAGGTGGTTCCCCCCAAAAGCTACTACAGGTTCTCTGGGACACTGGGAAAAATTACTACCGGTTCTGGAGAACTGGTGAGAACCTGTTACATCCCATCACTGTTTCTGACACAAAATTATTATTATACAACAACAACAGGAACACGGCAGACCAGTCGGGATTCTGCATCTCTCCCCATGTACACACAGCGTGTTGCTATCATCAGCAGTTAAGACAGCGATATCTGTGTTAAAACTTTTGGGCACGCCGTTAGTCACCTCTTTCTCCTATTTTGCTCAGGCAGGGCTATAGCCACCTAAGCCTTATGCCCAAAGGTCCCTTCCGAGGACAGCTTACCCGACGCTTTATGTTCACTGCGCAGGCGCGTTGGCTTCCTTTTTCCGGCAGGAGCCATGGCGGGGGAAGAGTGAGTAGCGTTTGCTTTGGGAAGACAATCCGTGGCCATCCGCGGTTTTAAGGCTGTTTTATCTGGGTTTTTTCCCTGAGGCTTTGCTCCTCAGGGTCTCGTGGGTTAGGGAAAGTTGGCTAAGATATTCTCCCGTTCGTTACTTAGAGGGGATTTCCCCAAAGATACGGTCGGGGACTCGGCAAAGATTAGGCCGCACGGGGAGACAGTAGTAGGTGGTTCGCTTGGGAGGAGGTGGCATTGGGAGCTGGCCTCGGAGGCCAGGCCCGTCTGTTTCCCACTCGGTTGGGCCTCACTGGTTTGGTACCTTCTGCCGTGTAGCTTACTTAGGCTTCCTTGTTTGCCTTCTGGCCCACGCGTATAATATCGGTTTGATTCAGTATATAAGTGATTCTGTGATTCTTATGTATATAATATGGTGCTTAATGGTGATTGCAATATTCTGATATCTTTGACAGTAAAACTACACACGCACACATATATACATGTAAAATAATTACAGAATCAGATATTGGTATGTATGTACGTATGTATTTATTAGTATAGCATAGATATATGTGTATTTTGTCACCCTGCTTATTCAATTTATACACAGAGCACATAATGCGCAATGCAGGAATGGGGGAATCACAATTTGGGATCAAAATTGCTGGGAGAAACATCAACAATTTGAGATATGCAGATGATACCACCCTCATGGCAGAAAGTGAAGAGGACTTTAAAAAGCTCCTAATTAGGTTGAAAGAAGAAAGTGCAAAAGCTGGCTTGAGACTCAATATCAAGAAAACCAAGATCATGGCAACAGGCCCTATCAGTCCCTGGAAAATAGATGGGGAAGAAGTAGAAGCAGTGACAGATTTTACTTTCTTAGGATCTAAGCTCACTGCAGATGGTGATTGCAGCCATGAAATAAAAAGGTGACTTATTCTTGGGAGGCAAGCGATGAGAAACCTGGGGAGCATAGTGAAAAGTAGAGACATCACATTGAAAACAAAAATTCGCATAGTCAAGGCAGTGGTATTCCCTGTGGCAATGTATGGTTGCGAGAGTTGGACCATTAGGAAAGCTGGACGCAGAAGAATAGACGCCTTTGAGATGTGGTGTTGGAGGAGAGTTTTGAGAGTCCCATGGACAGCGAGGAGAACAAATAGGTCAATCTTAGAAGAAATCAATTCTAACTGCTCCTTAGAAGGTCAAATTGTAAAGATGAGGCTAAAGTACTTTGGACATCAGATGAGAAGAGAGGATTCACTTGAGAAAGCTTTGATCCTTGGAAGGGTGGAGGGCAAAAGAAGAAGGGGACGGCCCAAGATGAGATGGCTAGATGGTATCGTGGAGACAATGGGCACAGAGCTGAGTGAGTTGAGGGGGATGGTGGAGGACAGGAGTGCCTGGCGGACAGTGGTCCATGGGGTCGCAGAGGGTCGGAATCGACTGTGCGACTGAACAACAACAACAAAAAAGCAGGGGTGCCCAAACTATGGCCCGTGGGCCAGATCCGACCCAGAGGCCATAGTAACTGGCCCCCTGAACCAGGTGGCCAGTCCGTGGCCCAAAAAGTTTGGGCACCCCTGGTCTAAAGACTGGTAATGGGTTTGGAAGTCTTGCATATTCAGGGCAGTGATTTAAGGGGGAAAGCAATCGAGTCTTCCAAATTCCATATTCACAGGCTAAATATGAGCCAACAGTGCAATGTAGCTGCATAACAGGCCAACACTGTTTTAGGCTGCATAGTCTCCAAAAACCCAGGGGAAACTTGTCCCCCTTTATTCTGCACTGTTTAGGCCACATCTAGAGGACTGTCCAAATTCTGGGCACCGAGCTTTAAAGATGCAAACAAAAGTAGAGCGGGTACAGAGAAGGGCAACAAGGATGATCATGGGACTAGTAACCAAGCTATACTGTATAGGAACTGGGCAAATTTAGCCTTGAGAAAAGGAGGCTGAGGGGGGATATGAGCAGGAAGAGAAGGGTCTGTTCTCATTCATCCCAGAGTTGTAGGGTGCATAATAATGGGCTCACACTGAAGGAAGCCAGATAAAAGCTGAATATTAGGAAAAACTTCTTAACGGCTAGAGCAGTACGAGTGGAACTAGCTGCCTTGATAGGTGGTGTGCACTTGAACATAGTAATTATTCAAGAGAAAATTGGACAATCTCATACCTGTTTTGATTTGGATTCCTGCATTGAGCAGTGGGTTAGACTCAATGGCTTAAAAGACCCCTTCCAACTGTTATGATTCTATAATCTCATGTGTCTGTGTGTTTTAAGACTGGTAATGGGGATGGAAGTCTTGCATGCCATTTTTTTTGTAGAACATTTGGAAGGGAAATGTGGAATTGTTATTGGTCACCATTGGCAAATTCTCATTGAATTATTGGAATTTTAATCAGTTTCATCTCTTGAACTGTGTTTTGTGTTAGGTTTTATGGGTTTAGAAGAGTTGGCTATATCATTCTCAAGTATTTAGCAGAACGTTCACAAAGGAAGTGTATTCAGGTACAGTGGTACCTCGCTTAAAGAGCATAATGTGTTCCATGAGATTGCTCTTTAAGCAAGTTTACTCTTTAAACGAAACACCATTGTAAGTGACCAATTGTGACTTCTGGTGGGGGGATTGTGAAGCCTGATTTAGTTGTTAAGCGAGTTTTTGGTTGGTTTTACTTGTTAAGCGAGGTGACCAGAGAAAATTCTTCTCTTTAAGCGAGTTAGTCTCTAAGCAAGGCACTCTTTATGTGAGGTTTTACTGTATTCTAAAACTTAAACTACAAAGTTTGTCAGTTCTCTAGATCTCAGGGTTATTAAACAAATTTATTGGTGTACAAAAGTATGAATATTTTTTTGTCTCGGGACGGAGCATATGGTCTGTGAATACCACATGTTTGAACAACTAGAACTTTTAAAATAAGCTCTACAAAGTAATCAGAATACTGTACTTACAATTTTTTAGCAATGGAGGGAAACATCTATGAAGTGGCAGGGAATTTATTTTGAAAGGGAACATTAAAGCCAAAGTCAGAATGCAAAATGTGTCTGAAGTACTTGAAAAAATTATTTAATTTAGGTTACAAATACTAATACAACTATAATAACATACTGTTTCTCAAAACCCTCTTTGGTGTGTCTATTTATTTTTTGTTTATGATACAGACCCAAGAAGAAGATGCCTTCGATTCCAGAAAGCCTGTTGAAGAAAAGAAAGGCTTTTGCTGATTTAAAGGCCAAACGTCTGAAGAGGCTGTTGGCTCAAAAGAAGGTATAATTTTGGAACTTTCGTTGTACAGTAAAACCTCATATAACACTAAAACCTGGTTCCACAAGTCTTGGTGTTATATGATTTTTAGTGTTATCTGATGCATGTTAAAATCCTATGGGATCCATAGAGATACGTTGTAACCACACAGGCTTTAGCGGTTGTTATCTGAAGCATCCCATAGGATCTTAATGTTATCTGATGCAATTCTTCCCCCCAGATTCCTTAATGTTATGCGATTTTAGTGTTATTCGATACTAATGTTATATGAGGTATTAGTATTTGTTTGGACTTAGTCCCTGTTAATTACGTTTAGGATTGTTATCTTGATAGCTAACAAAATGTGATCCTCTGTTTGCAAGTGGAGAGAAGCTGTGTTTCTTGTCAGCTGCAATTGGTACTTACCCATAATGTTTTGTAGCACTATGGAAATTACAGATATTTATTCCCAAACAGGGTTTCCCATAATGTATATGATAAATAACTCAGCTGACATGTTTCCCCATATCTTCTCTCTCTTATCTGAAATCTAAACTGACACCAAATCTCTTTTCTATAACAGGTTTAGTAATCTCAGTCTAATGCATTAATGATATATTTTAGGTTTCCCAAATGTGGTCTCCAGATTTTTTTGTTTTTATTCCATCATTCCCATTGGGTCAGAGGTATTGGGAATTACAGTCTAAAATAGACCTATTGGTAAGATAATAATAATTGTATTATTTTCATCAATTTCTAAATTTCGATGAAGGTGAATGAGTCCCCTAGCTTCACTACTTTTGTACTAAAACTCCCCAGACAATTTTTATTCACTCCTGACATTTACTGCACCTATTCAAGCTTTTTCTCTGAAGAAAGGATGAAGAGAATACATTTTTTTTCTGAACGAACAAATGCATTGAGAAGTTTGTGTGTTGAAACATTCCAATAAAAGCCGCTCATACAACAAAAGAGACATTTTTCATGGTGCTTTTTATTTTCTGGTATATAATCAATATTTGAAGCATCTTGTGTTAATGAAAGTGAGTTACCATACTGGAGTTTTCAGACTAAGTCTGGGAATACACGGCTTCAGATCTGTAATGTAAAGGTTGCCCTTGCTCGAAAGCCAGTCTGAGCTAACTAAGGTTCAGTGCTCATCTCTGTTTACAGCCAAAGAGCCAGTGCTGTGCGTTTGCAGACATTTCCATGGACATGTGGCAGGCATGACTAGATACCAGGATGTATGGGATGTTTACCTTTCCGCTGAAGTAGTACCTATTTATCTACTTGCAATTTTTTGCTTTTGAACTGCTAGGTTGGCAGGAGCTGGGATAGAGACAGGAGCTCACTTGGTCATGCAGTACTCAGTTATCAAACAGCTGACCCAACATTCCAATCAGCAAGTCCAGGCATCTTAACCACTAAGCCATTACACTACCATAAATCTTACTGGATGGTCTCAGGACATTTCCTATCTTTCAGTGTGTATCACAGACTTATGGATGTCTCCATCACCCCTTAGGAGCAGTGCTTCCCAAGCTTAAGGGCACTCTCTCAGTATAGTTGAGTGATACCCTCCCAGCCTTGACCATTCTTTCTGGGTAGGCTTTTGGGAGTTGGCCCAATCACAGCTGGGAACCAAAGCTTTTGGAGGAAGTGCAACAGGGATATGCAGTATTAACAGTACAATTCTTCTTTCAGGCAAGAAAGGAGGAACGAAAACTCATCTATAAAAGAGCCCAAACCTATCACAAGGAATACAGGCAGATGTATCGACGTGAGATTCGCATGGCTCGAATGGCCCGCAAAGCTGGCAATTACTATGTACCTGCTGAACCCAAACTAGCATTTGTAATCAGGATTAGAGGGTGAGATGATCTAATATAGCATACATTAATACCTTGGATAACGCTAAGACTTGGTTCCACAAGTCTTGGTGTTATCCGATTTTTAGTGTTATCCGATCCATGTTAAAATCCTATGGGATGGATAGGGTAATGTTAAAGCTCCATAGAGATACATTGTAACCGCACAGGCTTCAGCCGTTGTTATCCGATCCATCCCATAGGACCTTAACATTATTCGATCCAATTCTCCTCCCCAGATTACTTAACGTTATGCGATTTTAGCGTTACCCGAGGTAAATGTTATCCGAGATATTAATGTACTAATCTTTAATGGTCAGTGGGTCTTTGTAGCAGCATTGTTTTGAAAGACTAATCTAAAATTTGAGTGTTTGGTAGACCTTTTTCCAAATTATCCTTAGTTAAAATCTAGAGCAGTTAACCAATAATTGTTACAAATGTTTTTGCTTACCTAGGCATTTTAATGTTTGTCATGCTGATTAACTAGTTTTTTTAACAAAACAATTCTTAATAGGATGATAAATTGTATACTTTTAGCTAGAAAGTATAAAGGGCAATACAGAAACTATTTCTATTTCAAAGCAAAAACAGATGGTGGAGACATGGTGTGTAGAAATGCTCTGTAAATAAAAGGATCTCCATTTATATCAACCCAGTTTTAGTTACCAATTGTGTAACCCATCATTATATCTTGCAGTGCTTTTTATTTTGACAAGGGCTAAATATAACAAACAGATACTGTATCTAGTCAAGTATAAGCCGAGGTACCTAATTTTGACCTGAAAACCCAGGGAAATAGATTGACCTGAGTATAAGCCGAGGATGGGAAATGCAACAGCTGCTAGTGAGTTTCTATAATCAAACTACATGAAAATATGGTAAAATTAATTTAATTTTTGGCGCGTCTCTGGTGCTGTCTTGGGACTCGTGGTCATTGACCCGAGTATAAGCCGTTTCCCCTTCTTGGGGCTCATTTTTGGGACTGAAAATCTAGGCTTATACTAGAGTATATACTTTATTAGTTCTTGAATATTGTAGTAGATTTTAGTACATGTGTACCAAAAATCAATGCTATTTTATTAAGATGTCCCAGTTTTGTAAATTAAATTATTTTGTTTAATGAAATTAATTCAGTGGAAGTTTTTGAAAAATGTGAATACTGGTTTTGCTGAAGATGAATTATTTTATGGTACCTTCTAGAATTAATGGCGTTAGTCCCAAGGTTCGCAAGGTACTGCAGCTCCTTCGCTTGCGTCAGATTTTCAATGGCACATTTGTGAAACTCAACAAGGCATCTATTAATATGCTGAGGATTGTGGAACCTTACATTGCATGGGGGTAAGTTGGACACCTTGACTTTAATACTTGCCAATAGAGTACATGATGTGCTTCTTGTGGGTCCTGTGTTGGATGTGCAAAATTCTTGTGCTTGCTTCTCAGCTAGTTTGTGTTGAAGGAGGTAATGTCTGCCTTCTGCTCTAAACAAGGATTACTGCTCAGCATCAGCAACAAATTGAGAATCAGCCCATGTGCATTTGGTTTAAGATTAACAGAACAGAGATTGGTTGCTCTCTAAATGTATAAAGTAAACATTCATCTGTTACCTTAACTATTGAATAACTATAAGAGCTATATAGAGCTCATGGCTCTACTTCTTCCCATGTATGTTTGTTACAAATACGTTTTCATACCTTACTGTAGGGAAGGCCAACATCTGTGTAAAATAATTAAATATTCTTTTTATCCCAGTAATGTTTCCTGCCTGTTACTACCTGTATATTATATTTTAAGTGGTAGTTTGCTGCAGGCAAAGTTTTGTTGTGGTTTGTAAAATGCAGTGCATATTAATGGTAACATACGGACCACTCTTGTCCTAAGTGGTGTTCTGATATATTAGATACCGTAGTAAGTTTTGTAATTGGTGATCACTGGCATGTTGGCTATGCCTAAAGAGCAGTTGTACTCCCAAAATATCTAAAGGGCACCAGATTAGGAGTCAATAGCATTGGGCTGAAGCTGACATATTACTGCAGTTTACAGGATTTCTTTCAAGAATCTACTAAACTGTGAGGTTTTGATAGGTATGTTTACCCTACTAATTGTGGCATTACTCTGGAGAACACAAACAAGGTTTTCTGCCAACTGTGAAGCTGCTGAGATTGCCCCTTCCCCAAGACAAAGTTTCAGCGAAAAGCTGAGAGCAAGAGACACACAGACTTCCTGGCACTCTTTTTGTAGGTGGAAGACTGAAACTTTCATCTGCTGCTTAGCAGTGAAGCTCAGAACTTCAGTTAAACGTTGGGGCATTCCCCCCCCCCCATGCTCACCCCTGCATCTTCCAACCAAATACTTACCTGGGATTAGTAGTATGTCACGTTTGAAAAGTGGTGAGATGAATTTTCCATCATCCTTTACCTATTGTGCTGGTTTCTTCCATGTCTACTCCAGACGTGAAACTGCCAAAAGGAAGATACCTTTTGGTGAGTTCATTCTGCAGTTCCTTTTGCCTGACCTAGAGTGAGAAAGATTAGAAAGCAACACTAGGTTGCCATTACCAGGGTATGGCCAATTGTGGTTAAAAATACCACAGTCTTCAAGGAGGCTATTTGTGCTAGCTTTGGCTGTTGGAAGTTTTCAGTCTAATACCTGATGTCTCCCTATAATATCCATATTCTTCCCAGTAAGGCTAAAATTGGAATTTCCTCTACACCCCTTTTTTCAGTCCATACAGGAAAGCATGTTTTCCCAGAATTTGAATCTGAATGCTCATATCTGGAAATGCCTGTTTAACAATTTTTAGAAATTACTTGGCTGGAGCAAAGTTAGTATAGATAAGTTGATATTCAAACAGGTACTTACATATTCTGAAGCATCTCTTTTAGAGACCTAGTGCCCAAACTGCGATCCAAAACCCACTTATTCATCGCAAACTCCTAACACAGTAACAGGGGAGATAGGAAACTCCCATTGGTCTGCTGGGTAGTGGGGCGGCCATACTATGTGCTGCAGGAGGGAGGAAGCACTACCATTGGGCTGCTGGACAGGGGTGGGGCAAACTGCTGGGGCAACCACAGGGGTGCCCACAGAGAGGGCTCCAAGTGCCACCTCTGGGACGCATGCCATAGGCTCGCTACCACTGCCCTAGCCCATTTGTTTCTGAGCTCACCAATATGATGCATGTATTTTTGTAGAAGCAATAAAGTTCAGAAATGGCAGAAATTTCTCTGAAGCTGTTGAATTAATGTAAGCAATTTCTTGCATTTTTGTTCTAGTTATCCCAACTTGAAATCTGTGCATGAACTGATCTACAAACGTGGTTATGGAAAGATCAATAAGCAGCGCATTGCTTTGACAGATAACACTCTGATCAAAGACCGCTTGAGTAAGTATAATACTCCCCCCCCCCTCCCCGGTCATTTCAACATGGCAGTACTATTGTTTTAAAGGTAGCATTTGGGGCTGTAGTAAGCAGTTACATCTGCAGTAATACCTCGGATAACGTTTACCTCGGATAACGCTAAAATTGCATAATGTTAGGTAATCTGGGGAGGAGAATTGGATCGAATAACGTTAAGCTCTTCTGGGATGGATCGGATAACAACCGCTGAAGCCTGTGTGGTTACAATGTATCTCTATGGAGCTTTAACGTTATCTGATCCATCCCATCGGATAACACTAAAAATTGGATAACACCAAGACTTGTGGAACCAAGTCTTAGCGTTATCCGAGGTATTACTGTACTTCTGTTGTGTTTTGAAGCTTGTAACTGTCTTTTGAAATTCTATTAGTTGGCTTTAAGTGTCTAATTTCTTAAGTCATTTTTACTTTATTTTCGTATTAGTGATCAAATTGTTTTCCTTCTATATGCTTTCATCATTTGCTTATCCACTGTTTGCAGTACATGTTACTGGGGAATATGGCTCTACGGCAGTGATGGTGAACCTCTTAGGAACTGAGTGCCCAAACAGAGTGTCAGGGTAGACTGTGCTGGGTGTAGAGAGGAAGCGCTCCCAAAGGGCTGCTGGGCAGAGGGCCGGGGCAAACTCTGTGCTGGGGAGACAGTCCACAGAGAGGACTCTGGGTGCTTCCTGTGGTATGCGTGCCATAGGTTTGCCACCACTGCTCTAGGGTGTTATGCTGAAGATATAGGATAGTTGACCTTCTAAGCGGTTTATTTAACTTTTGGTTAATTTCCTAATAAAAATAGACCTGTTTCTAGATGGCATTGGCTAAAACAAGATTGAAATTAATAGGAAAGTTAATATCTAGACTGGTGAATTGTTGGATCAAGAAACATTTTGGGCACTAATAAGATATAGATAGTATAATGGTCAATCTTTAAAATGTCCTTTGAAAAATAACAACTCTTATCAGTTAAAAGGCTGTTTCTGTAGATTAATGAAATTTTAAACCAATATTACTGTTAGGTAAAATAAGTCTGACTAGGCTTTCTCCTTAATAGGATTTGACTTCAAATATAATTCTGTGAAAAGCAGTAGTGATTCTATATTACCCACGGGTGCTAATGTTAACTATGGTCATGGTATTTGGAGGAATATGTGTGGCAGATAGGAGAGAAGCACGTACAGAATACCAATCAATGATTTAGCTCTCTGTGTGGCTAAAGTCAATACACTTTATTAAGTTTTCCATTCAGATCAATTACAATTAAGCCATATGGGACTCAAGGTTGACTCAACCTTCTATCCTTCCAAGGTCGGTAAAAAGAATGCCCAGTATGTTGGGAGCAAAATGCCATTACCTGTAAACCGCCCAGAGCGCACTAAGCATTATAGAGCAGTATATAAATGTAATTACTATTGCGATTTCGTTTTTAAAATTACATTGCATGAGCTTTCAATGCAGGAAGAAAACTATTTTCCAGTTGGAAAGTTTCCTTCAAGCAGGGCTTTTTTGAAAGCACACGTGCTTGCCAGATAGAGGAAGGACATTTTCCTCTTGCTAGGCAGCAGATGAACTTATTGAAAGATGCAGAAGGAAGGTACAGTAATACCTCGGATAACGTTTACCTCAGATAACGTTAAAATCGCATAATGTTAAGTAATCTGGGGAGGAGAATTGGATCGAATAACGTTAAGGTCCTATGGGATGGACCGGATAACCGCTAAAGCCTGTGCGGTTACAATGCATCTCTATGGAGCTTTAACGTTATCCAATCCATCCCATAGGATTTTAACATGCATCGGATAACCCCAAGATTTGTGGAACCAAGTCTTAGCATTATCCAAGGTATTACTGTAATACCTTTTATAGCAGGGGTTCCCAACCTTCTGCCATAGGCCTGACCACATCCCTGGACAGCTGAGTGGGCTGGACAACGACCCCTGGAAGTGGGCGCATTTAAGGCTATCGTAAATGCAGCCACTTCTGCGTTTACAACAGTCACAGGCATGTTTACGCACATGCAGGCATGTTTTACGGCTGACATAGGATGCACCTTCACATGCATGAATGTCCACTTCTGGGTGTGGCGGCAGTGGGTTGGATGAACCGGTGCTGTGGGCCAGGTCTGGCCCGTGGGCCGTAGGTTGGGAACTCCTCTTTTATGGGGGTGGATTTGAAGAACTTGCACTTGGTAATATTCCTAAATTACTCTGATTTGGACTAATTTGGCATGCCTAGCGGGTAAAGTAAATTTGTTGCCTAATTCTGGAGGACACCAGGTTTGAATTGCACACTTGCACACACCCCTCCATGGCCACAAAGAAAACTCAAGCTTCAAAGAAGGTAATGTGCAAATCCCTGGCTTCCTGTTTTTGGATTATAAAAACATATAGCCTGCTCTCTATTTCCCCATGGGATACCTAAGCCAGTGGTGGCGAACCTATGGCACACATTCCAGACATTACACTCCCAGCCCTTTATGTTGGCACATACACTGTGACTTCCTCCCTCCCCCCAGCCTAGAGTTCTCCCCGTCCCTCTGCCCAGCAGCCCAATGGGAGCGCTTCTTCCTTCCCCCAGCCTAGAGTTCACTCTGCCCAGTTGCCCAATGGGAGCGCTCCCCCCCCCCCCGGTCCTTCTGTTTAGGCACTCAGTCTCTAAAAGGTTCACGTCACTCACCTAAGCAAACCAACCTGGCTTAAGCATCATGCCATGAAGTCTGCCTGATGAAGTGACCTTTTGAGTCACGTAAGCTTGTAATGTTTTTTTTAAAGTGATCCTATATATGTATCGCCTTCCTTCTGCATTTGTTTGATGTTATGGATGAGTCACACAGTTTATTTTTGCTTATTGAAAGATGTTGCTTTTGACCCCCTTTTTTACGTGGGTCATTGCCAATGATAATCACCCATCGGAAAATACAGGTACACAAAGAGCAGGAGAATTTCTCGTAACATTTACTAATGCAGCACTTTATAATCCGTGTGAAACACAAGGTTTAAAATACCTTTGGAAACCAAAAGTAAACCCTGAAGTTGTATAGGAGAGTGTGTTACATTTATATAGCAGAGTGTTTCACTATCTTTTGTTAGGTAGAATTGTTCTTAGGAGCTCTGGTGGCACAGTGCTTAAACTGCTGTACTGCAGTTCGATCCTGACCAGGGCTCAAGGTTGACTCAGCCTTCCATCCCCCTGATGTTGGTAAAATGAGTACCTAGCATGTTGGGGCAAAATGCTAATTAACTTGTGAACTGCCCGGAGAGTACACTAAGCGCTATGGGGTGGTATATAAGTGTGATTGCTTTGCTTTTCTAGTAAGCCAGTATAAAGGTTCAGGTAATGATGTTCTGCAGGCTTTCCAGTTTACGACTGAGGTGAATTGGGACTAGGGGCTGTTTGGCTCTTTCTTAGCCATTCCATTAAGCTATACCAGTTCTTCTGTTTATAGTTCACCATTTAAACTTGATATTAAAAAAGAAAATTGTAACCAGGGTGTGTTTTTTTAATGACAACTATAGAGTTTTTTTCTTTGCATAACTTGGCTGAGACCCTTTAGAAGGTGATTTGAAGGGTGATAGTGGTTGTGTTGATGGACTGATTTTGGCTAAATGGCAGAATTTCTTTCTCAAGTCCTGTAGGGGACACTGTGGTGCTGTATCTGAAAGTGTTTTCCTGGTGCAAGTTCCTTGAATTACTTTTCAGTAGATGGTTTGGCAGATGGAAGTCTCTTGGCCTGACCTAACAGGGTGGTTGTTAGAAACAATGAGAACGGATAAAGCCCTTGGCTAAAGTTTCCCTTTTCTTTTTCTTGTTTCTAAAGAAAAACATGGTATCATTTGCATGGAAGACCTGATCCATGAAATTTACACTGTTGGCAAAAACTTCAAAGCCGCAAACAACTTCCTCTGGCCATTCAAGCTGTCTTCTCCACGAGGTGGAATGAAGAAAAAAACTACCCACTTTGTAGAAGGCGGTGATGCGGGGAACCGAGAAGACCAAATTAACAGGCTCATAAGGAGGATGAATTAATGGTATGATAGCTGGAAGAATGATGTTTTGCACCTTTTTTTAGAGCGAAAACTGCAGTTCCAAATATGAAGCCATATTGATAATTTCAAACTTTTCTTGTTTGTAAAACTTTGTACTGCCAATTTATATATCCTGATGTAGTCTCAGCATAATAGTATCAGAGATGGGCAAATAAAAAGACTTGAGTTTTTATGAGCAGAGTTCTGTCCATGTGTTTTATAATGCTGGAGGAAGAGGACAGGTGATATATGCAGATGCTTCCTCTGCAGGTTTCTGCAAAGCTGCTCTGGAATAAGCAGTATTAGAACCCTGTTTTAGGAGTTTGTTTTTGAAAGTGCATAGAAGCAACCAGGAATGCACACTCTTATTCCAGGGGTTCCTTACCTACCTACAGACTGAGGGCCAGATCTGTCACACAGCACCATTTCATGTGGCCCATCAAAAACAGCTGCATCTGTGTTTATGACACCCGTAAATGTGTTTATGACAGCTGTGGATGCGTTTTACGACAATGTTTATGGTGGGGCGAGCCACCAGTCCAGCCCGCTCAGCTGTTTGAGGGAGCGCAACCCGGCCTGCAGCTTGAAAAGACTGAGAACCCCTGCTCTAGTCCTTCTCTTATACTGAACTCCCCTATGTTGAGGAGCAATAGTCTCCCCTGGAGTTGTAATTGTTTAATGTGGTTTCAAGACTCCATGCAATCAGAGTTCAGAATACACCTGTTTTGTATGAGGGTATGGGCAAAAGGCCATTGCTTTACTTGAACTAGGAAACCCTTTGTCAAACTTTTGTTGTTATGTTAGATTGCCCTAATGGCAAACAAACAGCTGGTTTCTTATTCGGAAACATTGATTAAAACATACTTCGGTCTAGGCTAACATTAACTTTCAAATAGCATTCCTTGAGAAAAGAGACTGATTGAATGTTAAAGAAGTAATAATTGCTACAGAATACTAATTCAAATAATGTTGGCAAGAAGAAAATTTGTTAAGTGTTTAGGTCAAGGTTGCCCTTGATTGAAAGCCAGTGATATCCAACTCGGGTTCGACACTCATCAGTACCTATTTATCTACTTGCAATTCTTGCTTTTGAACTGCTAGGTTGGCAGGATCTAGGACAGATGGGAGCTCGCTCCATTGTGCAGCACTTCTCTCTCAAACAGCTGACATGCCAACCTTCCAGTTATCAAGTTCAGTGTCTTAACCACTAAGCCACTGCAGTCTTCCTTAAGTGTTTAATTTTGAGTAATTGCAAAAAGTCATTAAAGTAGACTTGCAAATCTCAAGTTACTGTTCTAGAAATTTTAATCGTTTATAAAATGTGACGGGAAAAACACAAATTTACATGGCTTTCTAACCACCTGGAAGACATTTTCATTCCACATGCAATCAGCCCAGTTACTGCTTCAGTTTAAAAAGGTAAATGCTGGGTGACTTTCACGATGCTCAGAAACGTGTAGCCACATGAAGCTTACTAAGGAAGCAGCCATCTCTAAATTAACTCCCAATTCACCTGCTGAATTACTTGTAGAAGATCAGATAACAGTTTGTGTAGTGTGTGCTGTACTGTTTTTTTAACGTTACATTTTCTTTTCTAGGGCCCCAGGAAATGACTTCTCTTCATATTCCTAATAAAAACCAGATATTCTGTGAAAATTTGATTGTACTGCTCCTTCTTGCTCATAAATTAGTTGGCAGTAAGCAGAGTACAGTACTTCTAAAACTTTCTGATGCCATTAAATATTATTTAGGTAGTGGCAATTTAATGTTAAAGTATGAGCTCTGTACAAGTAAAAGTTAATTTAGTGTCCGATTGAGTGAGAACACTACTATGTAAGAACAGAATTCTGTAATAACGGGTGTTTTTAGTGTACTGTGGAACAGGAGGACAGTTTGCACATGATCTAAATGCATTCCTGGAATCCGCAAATAATCCCCCCCCCCCCGACTAATAAGAGGGTACAACAAGGCTTATTCAAATCAAGTCCCTTCTCCATTTTTGTAAGAAAAAATAGCTGGAGGGGGAATAGCAGGTGGAGATCTCCAGGGTCCAGGAATATTCATGTGGGGTCCCTGGACCTCTGAGCTTTGCCCACCCATACCCTATTCTAGTGATGGTGAACCTTTTAGAGACTGAGTGCACAAACTCAAAAGGCTGCTGTCCACACTGTAGGGGGGTGGGGAGAACTCTGTGCTGGGGGTAGGGAGGAAGTGCTCCCATGGGCTTCTGGGCAGAGAGGCAGGGTGAATTTTGTGCTGGGAAGAGGGAGGAAGCTGGACAGGGGTTGGGTGAACTTTGCTGGGGTGACGGTGCCCGTGCCCACAGAAAGGGCTCTGAGTCCCCTCTGCCACGTGTGCCATGTTTGCCATCACTGCCCTAGTTATGCAGTGAGTGCATGTATGGCATCTTTTATGGACAGAAAACTTAGTGTTTTCTTCTCCCTTACATACTTGGTGAAATAAAGCCAGTCCCACATGAAAAAATAATGGATCTGGGCTCTTGAATGAGAAATATTGAAAATCAATCTATCTGAGTCTGCTGTTAAGAATTTACATATTTGTGTTCTGGAAACTCATTCTGGATATTACCCAGCTGTTGGGGAAAAACAAGAAAAATGTAACGTGTTGGAACCAACTCTTTGGTATTTAATCTTTCTGTATGGATAAGATAGAAAAACAGCTTTTAAATTGATGCTGCAGTCAGTGCTGTATTACAGCAGCTGTGTGGTGTAATGCAACTTTTATCTACATAGTTACCAAACTCTTGGGAGTCCTTTATTTTTAAATGCCAAATCAGTCTTGACTGAGAAACCCAAGTTAAATCTGGATGTACAGTTAATTCAGATTTGTAAAAGGATCCTTCATCCTTTAAAATGAAAAAACAAAGGGAGGAGCTACAAAACATGCCTGCATCAATGTGATTTCAATCTGGCCCTTGAATATTAAGAGTATTTCATGCCATTGAACATATTTGATGTGCCTGATTTCAGAAACTAAGCAACACTTGGTCTGATTAGCCTGAAGGACACTGTCGGAGAATACCTGGGCTCTTCTGATCAGGTCCAGTCCGGAAAGAATCCCGCCTGAAACCTTGCAGTGCTGTCCTTCAGAACTCATTACACTGGACTAGATAAAGGCAGCAGCTTCCTATGTTCTAACAGCCAAACTCTATCCACTACATATTAACTAAAATGTGCTTTGTTTCTTGCAAGATAAATGGAATGTACTCTATAGGTTTTATGAAGATAATGTGATGGCTAGTAGTGCAATAGCTAAACACAGTACTGTATAGGTATAAAGTATGAACTTAGCAGACAGATCTATCAAAAGTGAAAATATTTTATCTATATCTACACTTACCTGCCAATAGAGATACCATGATCTTGAAGGTGGTTTTCCCAGGACGAGGCTCATCCATTGCACTCCAGTGTGCTGACCTCTGTGATTTTTCCCAAATGCGGGGAAATCGGCTGCATAATTAAAGCCCTGGTAAAACTGATGTACTGCAGCCAAAATGTGAGTTTGATCCTGATGGGGATCAGGGTTGTCTTGGCCTTCCATCCTTCCAAGGTTGGTAAAATGTTGAGGACAAAAGGCTAACTAACTTGTGAGCTGTCCAGAGACTGCACTAGGGCAGTATATGTGTACAGTAAAATCCCATTTTATGGAAAAATACTGTTTCGTAGCTGTTTCCTTAACTCAGTTTTTTCTGTAAAACGAGGCATTCCCTTAACACAGTGTTTCCCAAATGCTGGTTTTTGGACTTCAATTCCCAGAAGCCTAAGTCATTTCCCCAAAGCACTGATCAGCCAATGTACTGACTTAGGCTTCTGGGAATTGAAGTCCCCCTGTGGGCTGTGTACTCCTTGTTGGGAACCACTGCCTTAACACATTGGGGGGGGGGAAGCCATGCTCCTGACCCCCCCCCCAAAAAAAACCCCTTAACTCCTCTCCAAACCACTCTACTGCTACCCACAGGGACCAGAATGGCTGCAGACGGTCTTTTATGGCCTTCCCAGTGCACTCTGGGAAATTTCATTATGTAAAACGGGGTTTTTCTGTAAAATGGTGTTTCTGTAAAATGAGGCTTTTGTAAAACAGGGCTTTATTGTAATTACTATTGTTTCTACTATTGTTTCTATTGCTTCAATTTTTAAATCAAATGAAGCAAATCTACTCTTAATGAATTAGCAATAAATTAAGTGGGTGAAAATTTCATGCTGAAATTTCCAGTTGAACCCCACACTGGCAGAGGAACAGAGGTAAGATTTAAATCAAAGCTCGAAAACATCCAAGATTATGGTACTGTGGGCCCATCATGAGAAAGCTAGACTCTGGAACAGACAATAATGCTGGGAAAAGCTGAAGACAACAGAACAAGATGGCCAAATAATGAGAAAGAATTCCTTCAGCAAAGGCAGCCATGGCTTGAGCTTGCAAGAGCTGAGCAGGGCTGTTAAAGAGGACCTTGGGGAGGGCCCTCATTCAATAGAGTTTCTGTAAGTTAAAAGTGACCTGAAAGTAAATAAAGCTCACAACGCAGCTGCATTAGCCAAATATTGCTTAAGGGGTTACTATTAAAAATAAAGCACTGACGGCTGAAATCCAACTGCTACATCAGATTGACTGCAATCTGGCATTCAGTGTTTCTATAACATGGGACCTATTTTAGGAGCCGGGGGTGGGGTGGGTTCTTTATCACTCTTCCATTACCCCTCACCTACTTTCTACAAACAATAGCTTTGTACTTTTAGGGGTTGTGCCATCTGCTAAGATGTTGTTAGCCAACTCTAACTAAACTCAGTCAAGTAGACAACTACAAATATACAAAATGTTTATTAAATAAGATTTCCCTTTTATAGTAAAGAGTTTCATTTATCAAAGTAGTACCTATGAAAGGAGGTTTTGTCAGTAGTTATTGGCCAGAAATGATTAACTCATTTGTTGCAAAAGAGCCTGCTCTTTGCCCAGTATGTGATCTACATCGGTTTCTTCATCTTCCTGAATTTTCTGCATTTCTCTTGATGAATTGTTTCACATTCCAAAGCAGCCAATTCAGAAAGCCTCTCGAGGTACGGAGGAGCAGCTCCCTGAATAGGATCTGGGAAATTGTAACCTAGGAGAAGAACAAAGGACTCGTCTTGGATTATGCACTATCACTGTTAGCTTATTTACTGAATCCGTAACATGCTTCTCTCAAAGAGCACCCAAGGAAACTACACAAAGCATCACATCTTGAAATTTTATTTTTTTGGTGGAGAGAGCCATGACGGCTGTGAGTGGCTCTGGGCATATTTGAAAGCAAAGCCTTCCCAAGACAACATGTGGAAAGCGGGTGCCACAGAGAATCAGGAAGACACGACTACCCAACTGCATCTGCAACTGTGTGCATCGGCAGACGTTTCTGTAGTCATGTGGCAGACATGACAATGCCAGAGTGCACAGAACACTGTTACCTGCAGGAGCAGTACCTACCGGTAGTTACTTGCAATTTCTTGGTTTCGAACTGCTAGGTTGGCAGGAGCTGGGATGAACAACGGGCGCTCACTCCATTGGGCAGCACTTGGGTCTTGAACTGCTGACCTCCCAACCTTCTGGTTGTCAAGCTCAGCAGCTTAACCACTAAGTCACTGTGGCCCCACGACATGCTAGTACTGAACATTATGTTCTGAACAATGCTTAGGGGAGAAAATTCTTACAACGCTTGTTAGGTGTTATTTCTCCTCAGAAGCCCCATTTAGTTCAGTCCAATGTACGTGTATATAGCAGGCAATATACAGTCAAATACATCCTCTCCTATAAAAAAAAAACCAGGTGATGTTGTTTCGATGCTTTGTGAGCTTGAGTAAATCTAGAATAATGATAAAACAGCTTGTTGATGTTTGCTATTTAGCTGATTCAAGCAGGTAGACATGGATTTACAAAAAATCTGTAGGCAAGCAGTAAGACCAGAAGCATTAAAATGGGCAGGAAAATGCTCATAGTAAACCAGTGAGAAAAGGAGTTTGTTTTTAAAATGTTTTCTCATGATGACATGGTAGGAAATTATATATTTACCAGAGTTGAACTTGGATCCACCTGGAACTGAAACTAAACTGGAATACCGGTTGTGTTTTTTGAACCTATAAGTGCAAGAGCACACATTAACCAATTGCACGTGTTGCATTCATTAACTCGGCAGCAATAAAGTATGACCTCACAGAAATATACTGAGCATGTAAAGACGAGATGAGCAAACCTTGATTTATTAGTTATGTACATCTGGTGCAAACATTCCTTCATCAAAAGCACTAGTTTCTGGAAGAATCCGCACCCAAATTCCTAGCAATACCCTTAACTAGCACTGGAATCTTTGTACTAGTGGACTATGAGGCATCACTGCCAAATAAAAATATGGAAATGCTTAGACCGTTTCCCAAAGCTTAGCGTTTCTGAGTATCACAAATGGGAAAAGAGACATTCCAAGAATTTTATTATGCTACTCATAATGGTAATTAATGGTTCAATTCTTCAAATACCTCTGGGCACTAAGTCTCTTATGTTCAGTGGACCTCAACAAAGTGTGTAAAAGATTTAAACCTGGACATAGTTATTTAGAGCTAAACACAACTGCTAGCCTCCAATTAGAATAGACTCATTACATGAACAGAATTTGTTAAGTATGCCTTACACACACTCCCTTGATTCAGTGGGTCCAGTCTAGTTGGGACTAACAATTAGAATACCCCTTTGTTCTATTTGTTGAGTATAGTACAAGCAAGGAATATTTCTTGTAAGTGATCAAAACTAATGCCATAAATTCCAGAAGATGTGGTTATGCCCCAGTATCCTATTTGCTAGCCCCAGTAGCAGGAACAATGACAACAACCATCATCTTAGAACTGCAGAACTGGAAGGGATACATCTATAGTAAGTCTACAGTTGTATAAATCCCACTAGTCAATGACTCTAGCCTAGGAAAAGGATATTGCACAGCAAAGTTTCAAAAAACCATTAACCTTTCCCATCATTTATTTATTTATTTATTTATTGGATTTCTATACCGCCCTACTTGGTGTGACCAACTCAGGGCGGTGTACAACATAATTAATATACAGTCGATCAATAGAGTCCAACATTAGAGTCCAACAATCATCCTTGCCTGCTGAGTGCCCCAAAACCTATAAACAGTTAAGTCTTCAGTTCCAGGCTGAAGGAAAGGGGAAGGGGGTCAATCAAACCTCTTAAGGAAGGAACTCTATAAGCTTTGAGCATACACAGGAAAAGACCTGTCTTGAGTCTTCATATGTACTTTGATCACAATAGTCAATCTTATATTGATTTAAAAGGCCACTATTTTGTATTTTTCTGTGTTTCTTCTTTACCCTGTAGACTGCCCAGAGTGGGGATAATACCCAGATAGCAATATTGAAATCTGTTAAATAACTACATTTTTAATCCACAATCCTATTTGACTGAATTATTTGTGCAGTGATCTACTGTAGGAGTGGTCCAACTGTTACAAAGCTTACATAAGAAAGTATCCACCATTCCCTTCTGAAAACATGCCATGATCTTCCCAATGGAGCAATCTGCACTTGCACAACAGCCAGCCAGAGACCAAAGATAGTTTTGTGAACAGAGTGTTATGCTCCAGCAGAGCTCAGTTGGATTCTGCCTGATATTGTGGAAATCAAGCAGGCATCCAGATGGGTAAAAGTCAATGTGATTATAGAAGAGATGTAAGATAAACTAGATGAACTGGTGCCACATAAGCTGACGTCTGCTCATGTAATAAGATGTTTTCTTCCTCTCTTCTCTCCTGCTCACCCACAGGTCTGCTCCAAACAGTTGCCCAATTCCAAAGTAGAAGAACAGTCTATTCTATTAGAGGTACTCGTTACGGCCAGCAGATGGATGCAACTGGACCTCTAATCATACAAGAGTCCTTGTATGATTAGAGGCTCCACAATGACATTTAGCACAATTTCTGTCCATAACAATCTGTCCCTAGCAGTTCTTCTCCATGTTGGTCCAACTTTTTTCTTGAGAAAATCTTCCCGTCTGCGCGGTGGTCTTCCCCTAGGTCACTGATGGCGAACGTCAGCACTCCACCTGTTTTTGAACTTCAATTTCCAGAAGCCCCAGCAGGAGTGCTGACTTGGGCTTCTGGTAAATGAAATCCAAGAACATCTAGATGCCAAGGTTCGCCCCCACTGCCCTGGGTCTTTTGTGATCTCTCAGATACCAATTCATTATTCTGGCACTCCATCTATTGTCACTTGTGTGTGCAACATGGCCAGCTCACCTTAATTTGTTCAGGTATTCTGTTACTACGTCTTTTAGCAGTGATCTTTGGCTGATATCCTCATTTTTTACTTCCTGCAACTGGACACAACTCTAAATAATTAGTTTTATTTTCATTGGTCACTTTCCCCTGCTAGACATATACAGTCTATAATTTTTATAGGCCAGCCTAGTGCAAAATTGATGTTTTAGTGCTATAACTGCAAGCACTACTTTCTTGTGACAGTAATGTACTTGGACTTACCTCACGGCACCTATCTCTCCTGCTCCAACATGCGCCCCTGACGTCTTCACAGAGTTTAGTTTCCAGGAACAGGTCCCTCTTTTATTTATATCCCCCATGGCTATTTCCCCTCTAGAGAAAGAAGATGATAGTGAAGAAACATTTCCAAAATACCAGGTTTCACAGGAAAGCAAAAAAACACAACATAACCTTTTTTCTTTCAATATAATGCTAAGAAGGAGAATCTTAAGGCTTAAGGTAGTCACAAAAAATGTACCATTCATACCACGCACAGTTGGTTGCCTTTTTCTCATCCCTAACACAGCCTGTGCCTGTTTCTAGCAGCAATCTATTTACTGAGCACAACCAGAACACATGCATATACTGTACCATGCTTTCATTTTAGGTTGTGCTTTTTAAAAACCTAATGACTTTTAAAAGTCATAAGCAAAGGAGTGAATTTTTTAACTTACATTCTGCAAATCTGATGGCATCTGTAACAATTCGCCATTAAGATGCCCCAGAGTGCCTGCTATAATTTTGCAATGACATGATCCCAATATATCTTCTCAAAACACGTGCAAATAAGTGCTACATACGCTCTTGCCTCGGCCTAAAAATGAAGAATGAATTAGCTTTGTATATATGTAACTAAAAGGGACTTTGGTAGCTTAGTGATTAAGGCACTGAGCTTGATGACTGGAAGGTTGGCAAGTCAGCAGTTTGACACCCGAGTGCTGCATGATGGAGGGAGCTTCAGTCTCTGTCCCGGCTCCTGCCAACCTAGAAGTTTGAAAGCAAGAAACTGCAAGTAGATAAACAGGTACCACTTCAGTGGGAAGGTAAACAGCATTCCATGCACTCTGGTGTTTAGTCATGCCTGTCACATGTCCAAGAAAATGAGCACTGAACCCTAGAGTTGGATACCACTGGCTTTCGAGCAAGGGCGACCTTTACCTATATGTAACTAAATCATATGTTAGGGGTGAATGGGAAGAGGAAGTAAATGGCTAGATTACATCCCAAAACACACACCTACGCTTGTGGTATTATTCTCAAAGCTGCCCTGGCCTCCGCTATGCCTTTTAAACCTGGGGAATCAGATACTGTACACACTTTTTAGCTCCCTCCCCCCCCCCCCACACACACACTGCCTCCTTGTGGTTTGAATCCTTCTGGTATTACAAATTCATTTTGACATATCTGTTCTTAGTGTTTAGGAAAACAGCTCTGAATCCAAAATAATATAGGGTAAAACGATCATACTTTAAACTTAACTGTCTTTTTAAAAAAGAATAAAAATGTACCTGCTTTTGTATAAGTTTCCGAAACTAAAGTGTGATGAAGGACATTGAAGCAGGCCCAAAGGTGGTAAGCCTGAGTCATTGTTACTGTAACAGACAACAATGATAATAATGTAAGCCTTTAATGGATGGTGTAATACTACAATAAGATAATGCATGAGCAACCCTTTAACATTTGAAAGCACTATAGAAATATTCTGTCAGTGATATGTCTTGTGGCTACAAACCTATAGACAAAGTTGAAGTCAAAGTAGCAACGTAAAAGCCATAATGAATGTTTTACTGTGTGTTGAGATGTCTATGCCACACATTATACATAAAGCATATGCCACTTGCTTTCTGTACAGAGTACTAAAATGTCCTAGTGCAGGGGTTCGCAACCTACAGCCCACGGCAGCAAATCATCTGGCCCACAGTGACGACCCTGCCTCTGCCGTAAGCGGAAGCAGACACATTTACGACAGCCATAAACATGCCTGTCCCTGCACAAACATGCCCACCACAGTTTACGGCAGCGTTTATCATGGGGGTTGGACATGTCTGGCCCACTCAGTTGTCTGACGGGGCGTGGTTTGGACCATGGCGCGAAAAGGTTGAGAAGCCCAGTCCTAGTGAATCTGTTTCCAATCCTTACATGGTGATACTGTTTGTTAAGGCAGCTAAGAGACTTTCTTTACTGGCTGAATTGAATTAATCAGCAATTATGGCTAATATGAATTTTAAAAACAGTATTTTAATCCTAATGTAAACCACTGTTGTTTTTATGTCTATTGCAACAGATCTTATAATGCTTCATAATTAATTTATGCAACTTATAGCTTCCAGGGTTTCTCAACCTTGGGCCCACAGATGTTCTTGGACTTCACTTAACAGAAGACCAAGTTAGCACACCTGCTGACCAGGGCTTCTGGGAATTGAAGTCCAAGAACATCTGGCAGCCCAAGGTTGAGAAACGTTGGCTTAAACAGTTGTAAAGAAATTTCCCTGGATGCAGCAAAGTCATGCTCATGATCCACAAAGCAAGCTGAACATTTAAAAACATTTCACATGCACAATCCAGTATGCTCTCTCAAGTGTCATTATTATTGTTTGCATTTACAAACAAGACTACATCAATATTGTTGACGCACTGCAAAAAGACTGAAGCCAAGAAAGGCAACTTCCCAAGCATATCCCGTTCTTTGATAGCTATATGTTAAACCCAAACTAGGTTTGATATTCTGTTTCAGTAAGGTTTATTCACACAGACATCACAATTGTATTAATTTGTTTGTTTCATTTTTATGCAACCTTTCTCCTAGTTGAAATATCTTGAAGCAGCTCTCAATATTGCCAAAACAAACAAGAATAAAGACACAATACTGAAAGCATTGAAAAGCTATCAAACTTTAAAATACATTATCTAAAAAGACCTAAATATATCTATGAGAAAGTACTTCTACATATGAAAATGGCATCAGTAGTGGCAATCATCTGTTGAAACAGAGAGAGTCTGGCTCTTTTCCCTCAGCAAAGAGATTACATTCATACCTCGGATAACTGTATGCGAGTTTTCTCCATAGAAACACTCGTTATGCGAGTTTTTCCATAGGGAAAAATCTGACTCGCATAGCGAAAAATTCATTATGTGAGTCAGACCGTTTAGCGAAAAACTTGCTCGTTATATGAGTTTTTCGCTAAGCGAAATGCTCGTTATGTGGGGTTTGACTGTACTTTTTTGAGATAACAATCCAACGGTTCCAATTATGGCTATAAAATTGATCCCTAATTCATTATTTTGAAGATTCAGACCTAGGTCTGATCTAATCTGGACCTGATCTGTTTTACAACTGAATACAAATCAACTACGCATCAGAAACCAAGTGTTCATACTTCCCACTGTTTTGCACTGGGAAACTGAAATGTCTGTTACCTCCCTCGACCTCCATGTTTTTTCATGGATATGCAGGAAGAATTTTGCAAGCTAGACCTGTCCATAAATCAAGTTCCAGCTCTCCTTCCCCTCTCCTTCCCTTTACCACCTGGGTGTTTTCCTTATACAATATGTTGTTATTTTGCACTATGAGAATGAAAAAAGGCAAATATGAACACAGACTTACAATACCATACCTGTGTGAAAATGAATTAGCAGCACCTTGTGTCTTCTGTGCAACAGAAGGGTCTTTCATTGCTGAATGTTGCTCTGATCCCTGAGTCAGCTTTGGTATTAGAGCATTTTCATCACAGTTTCTCAAACCATATTCTGTTTAGAACGGTAATTAGAAGTAAGTTATGTAGAATATCATGCCAAAACTTCAAATCTATCACCCTAAAGATAGTTGCTTAGAAGGTCTGTGTCCTCCTCTATTACCATAGCAGGATAACCTGGCCAGACTGGCCATAAACCACCACCTATCTAAATTCTACTGATTCAAGAATCTGCTCCAGCTAGAAATAGCAACTGAATTGAGGTCTAGATTTTACAAGGTTTTTTAAATGAAATAATTCTATAATTATAATGTGATAAATTTAAATGACTTACTTTGTTTTATCCTTCTTGTGTTTATCACTGCATTCTTCCAACTGTTCTCAAAGAGGCAACTTCCAAATGACTTTCCTAAGATGCTGGTATCTGAAAATCTGTGGTCATGTGGTAGGAGTGGCAATTTTTGTTCTTTTGGTGGCTGAGAAAGGATAGCCTTGCTGTTCCCAACATCAAAAATAAAACAAAATAAGTAGATACAAACTTAATTAGTGAATTCTTCCCACTTACTGTCAGGCACAGACATTTCTCTACTAGTAACTGGGTCACCAAGAAAACTGGTTGCTGGCATCGCTATGCTTCAGGAAAAAATCTAGCCCAAATCTTCTTGGGTGGTTCAATGGCTATTATGAATAAATCTGTGGTTTCAAACATTCTAAATTGAGGGACTTCTTTCTAAATATATTTGTCTGTAACAAACCCTGAACTCTAACCAAGAAATATTGACATTGCAAAGAATTGTGGGAGGTGTTCTGGGATGCCTGTTTAGTTAGTCAATACACAACACTGTCATGGTCTTTTGAACTGCACTGATGCTCAGTATGAACTCCTGGCAAAGGTAAAAGTCATGTTCGAAAGCCAGTCGTATCCAATTCTAAGGTCCAGTACTTATCTCTGTTTATAGCCAGAGCCAGCACTGTCTGCATCTTCAGACATTTCTGTGGACATGTGGCAGGCATGACTAGACACCAGAGTGCATGGAATGCTGTTTACCTTCCCACCAAAGTGGTACCTGTTTATCTATATGCAATGTCTTGCTTTTGAACTGCCAGGTTGGCAGGAGCTGGGTCAGAGACGGAAGCTCCCTCTGCCATGCAGCACTTGGGTCTCCAGTTGTCAAGTTCAGCATCTTAACCACTAAACCACTGCAGTCCCATTATGAACTCCTGAGTGCATCTCTAAGCATAATTCCAACCCTGTGCATTTTAAGGGCAAATCGACCCACTGTATTTCAGGGAATACTTCTTTTATTGAGCTTTCTGTTAAAGAAAATCGATAGGCCTTAAAAGAAACAGAGGAGTCTCCAAAGGTAGTTTAAAAGCTACTATTTTATAACAAATTACAGGGATCCTGTGTTATTTATACATGATTGCTTTTAAATGTGCCTGTTTCATTTTCTTTACACTGCTATAACTGTATCAAGCAACAAAACAGACAAACGTTCTGTATGCTGAATCGTTTTGTTACAATTTAATGTTTAATGTATGTAAGGGAAAACTTTCTGATCTCTTCCTCTTATCTCCTATGCTGTATCTCCTGTTTGAGAAACTTCAGAAGATGAAGGAAACAGAAAACAAAGATGTTTATATCTAAGAAAAAATAGAATGGATGAAAAAGGGAGTACAGTATCTGTCTCAAACCTTTTCTTCCATGTAAACTAGCATCAGAGATGTTTTCAGCCATATGGAAATTAATGATAGCAAAGTGAGTCAAGGCGTCAGTTTATAATGACTAATCTCTGTTATCACTGATTTAGGTTGTGGAAAAAGTAAATGTCATAGTAACTATTCATACCATCATGGGCTTCTTGATATTGAATATTTACGCTAGAAATATCCAGAAGGCTCTAGTTTAGTCTGTCACAAGAAAAACATGCACTTGAAACAGGCATAAATTAGAGCAGGGGTCCCCAACCTTTTTTGCACCATGGACCGGTTTTATGCTAAACAATTATTCCACTGACTGGTAAGTGGATGTGGTGGGATTGGATGGAGCAAATGCAAAATAAAATATGATAAAGTGCATAATATATAATTTATTACATATACAATTCTTTTTCAACCTAGATTACTATGTAACTAAAATACTCAAAATATACTCGCTGAGTATATATTTCAGTTTTGCTAAAATCTCTTTTTAAAAATCTCTCCCATGTACCAGCCACAGCTGGAAAATGGACAGTGTGATACCTCACTGTGCACAGACGGAAGAGGAGCCCTGCTGTAGCTCAAAAACAAGGAGGGACCGCGCCGCCTGCCAGCCACACCATTCGGCTCAGGCAGTGAAGTATCACACTGCACACAGGCAGGGAGCGGAGCCTAACAATGTGGAGGAGAGCCCCAGCCACCTGGCTATCTGCTGTGCGGGGAGACCCAGCGAAGCATGTTGAGGGCAGAAGGCTGTTATGGGGGCTCTGAGTGCTACCCAGCCCGCTTCAGGACAGCCCATGGCTGGGTACTAGTCTGCAGCCCGGTGATTGGGGAACCTTCAACTAGAGCACAACAAAATAGTAGAATCACTCAACAGGGGCTCAAATAACTGCAGATTAAGAAAAATTGTCCTGATTCAGTAGCTCACATAATTTGAGCTGAGCCAAACTGTAGCAAAAATGGCCAAAGGGTGGCATCTATGTCAATACAGAAAAGCCCTAAGAGGAATAACCAAAATTCCTTAATAGTATTTAAGGGAGAGAAGGTAGATTGTCCTCTTCCATCTTATATACTGAATTTTTCTATTGCATGAACAGACATCGTGTATTGGATGCAACACTTTATCGATATACAGGCCCTTATTCACAAACAGGTTAAACTGCCCCCCAGATATGGCAGAATTACATTTTCTTCTTACTTTTATACCACACAGCACAGTGATATATCTACCTTTCTTGAATGCACACAATCTCTGGAAGTTTACCATCATGTGCCTGAGAATCTGCAACAGACAAAGTGGTTCAGATAGACCCAGTTTTTCCAATTAAAATTTACATAATTGGGTATATTGCACCAAAATAAATAAATAAATATTTTATAGTTAACAGAAGTTCTACTTTAGTTATTATGCAACTAAGCCTACCAAATCACATGTATTTTTATGGTATGTTGGTGGGAAGGGATTGTTGAACTGCGGGTCTTTAGTTCTGCTTCTTATATAATGTATTAATTCAACTAGAAATCAATCAATCTTTTGGTACAGAGGTTGGTTATGAAGAAATATAATGCTGGAGTTTTTCTTTTTAAAAATCAGTTTGTGGAAATGGATCTGCAACTGATGCATATGTGTCTGATTACATATACAGTACCTACAAATATAGATTTATGTGTATACATAATACTTCCCTAATTAACATCTTTTTATAAAAACAGCAAAGAATTAGGCTGTGCATTTGCCATGAAAAGATACCCAAATGGCACGAGTACCAATGTAAAGATCTTCCATTCAGCTGCTCCTACAGTCTGTCTATAGTTATTATTTACAGCCTTCTCTCAACTTTTTAAAGATGTACTTGAAGTCTGTTAAATACGTAGAAGCAGACTGCAGATCGTTTGGATTGTTTGGGTGGCAGCATATAATATCTAATTTTCATTTATATGCAATCATTCTCCCAATTAAGGGACCCATGTTGGTTCATATCCATGAAACATGCCCCACTCCCATATTAGTAAAGTAACAACAAACAGATTCAGTCAGAATTAGCTACAATCATAACAGAAATTATCAAACACATCAATAAATCTGATGCCGGGAAATTGAGAATCCAGTGGGAAATCTAAATGTTTGCTTATTTGGAAAGGATATTATGATTTTCCTACTCCTTAGGAACCTCCTTCTATCTGAGAGGTAATACATTCAAAATCACAACCATAACATCAAGATAACAAGATAAAATCTGAGATACAGAAACAAATAATGAGTGTATTTGGAAAATGAGAAAAAACTTCATCTGACACCATTATATCTCAACTCCAGGTAAATTCTTCTCCAGGTAAATTCTTCTCAGGGCCACACTCATGACATCACTCACAAATGAGGCAAACAAGAAAAACGACTTCTGAACCGGATCAAGTTCATGTAGGAGAACCATAAAACAGTATCAAATATTTAGTTTGGGAAAACTGTACCAGGCACTGGCTATGTTAACATATGTACAGTATCATCAATCTTATCTTGCCCTGAGATTTATATCTGAAACCTGAAATATTTTGACTAAAAGCAAACTCACAATTTGTACCTTTAAAATTTTAAAATCCTTTCCTATGAATTGCAGTACAGTATAACTCAGGAATAACTAAAAATAAAATAAATAGCTTTGCCAGTTGAGTTTTATGTAAAAAGAAAACAACAGGTTAACTTTTGCCATTTTCTAAATAAAAAAAATACAGAATATATTTTCTCCCTAAACGAAAGCACTCCCTTGATATGCACATACTGTACGCCATTTTTTTTGGTGCATCATTCCTTGTTAATGATCCCTATTCCATAATATTTCTGTTAATATTTCCATAACATTCATGCTAACAAATGAGGGATAGAGCCTAAATAATACTTGCCAACGATATCGGAAGCCAACCAACTAAATGAAATATGATTTAACTAGATAGAAAAAGCAGACAAACTGGGCTCTCCATTAAATAAATAGGCATTCAGGCAGACTCCTCCACAGTACATATGGTGATTAGAGCATGCACTCACAAAGGTTTGGCAGTTGGTATATAAATATTTGTTCAGATCTAACTTTGGCATACATTTGCAACAGTCCTAAATGCACAATCCAATAAAAATAAATGAGTTCAGCATGGTTTTCATAAAACCTGAACTTTAATTTTGAATAATAAGTATACTGCATATTTTATAGGTGCCTGGCATGCAGTGGTCCATGGGGTCGCAAAGGGTCGGGCTCAACTATGTGACTGAACAACAACAAAATTTCCGTTCTCACTCTGATCCAAATTCTCAGTTATCCTAAATCAATTCAAGGATTGCCTGGTTTGCCAATCACCAGTAGTTGGTTCTGTCTTAATACATACCTATCCAAACAGCTTAAATCTACAGCTCTTCCAATTACAAGCAAGTTCCCACTAACCTGTCCACCATTATGTCCAATCTTGCAGATGACACAATATAAAACCCATGTTAATCTAGGCAAATAATCACTACCTCTTGGCCCCATACAGTCACCAACTACAGATTAAAATCTTACAGCCACCACTCCAAAAAGACATGCTTTCACTACTTTAAATGACAGGGCACCTTGATGTAATGTGACAACTACTGCTCTCTTGTTACATATATACAGTGCTGTAATAGTGAATATTCTTCTTCTTCTTCTTCTTCTTCTTCTTCTTCTTCTTCTTCTTCTTCTTCTTCTTCTTCTTCTTCTTCTTCTTCTTCTTCTTCTTCTTCTTCTTCACTTTGGGCAGATCAAAGGGTCAAGCCTAATTTCTGGAAGCCAATTGTTGTATTATTGTTGTTGTTCTTCACCTCCGTCTCCTCTTACAACAACAACAACAACTACTACTACTACTCCTTTCCGTCAGATCAGGTCTTACTCTTCCTGTTCTGTTTACTAAGACTCAGCTTTGTTTCCTTGAGTCCTTCTGATTGCTCAACTTGTCACAATCAAAACCTGGAGGTGCAGTGATGAGAAGGGATTTAAGGGGAGGTTCGTTCAAGATTGGTCCCACCCACCCCACCCATTGTAATAAAGTGGTGTACATGCCACAATCTGCTATCGCTCTTCTTGGGAGTAAGCCCCACTTGGAGCCCCACTGCTCCCTTCCTCCTAACTCAAGCAGGTAGCGGCAGAACCAGACTCATCTCAGCGCTTCCTGTCTTCCAACATCCTTGCAAGGTAGACCACTCATGAGGCTAAATACCCATCTGGCTAACCAGCGGTGGGGCAGGATCACTCATTAGCCAGGTCCCCCTGGGCGCTGACCTCTTAGACCAGGGGTGCCCAAACTACAGCCTGTGGGCCAGATCTGGCCCCCCAACACCAATTCATCCGACTCACAAAGCCCTTGTTGCTCCTGGAAGCCCTTGTCGCTCCCCATACGGACACGTTTTACTTCTGCTTCCGGGAGCAACGAGGGCTTTGTGGGCCAGATGAATTGGTGCCAGGGGCCAGAGATCTGGCCCACAAGCCATAGTGCCCAGCCTCCTGAACCACATGATCGGTCAGCATCCTGAAAAGTTTGGGCACCCCTGTCTTAGGCAATCCATAAACAGGGCGACTCTCCCAGGCTTGGCCCTCCAAGCATTCACACCCGAGCCCTTCCTGGTGCGCTCAGTCCACGCACCCCCTTGTTCCACGCGGGGCCGCTGCTGACTCCTGTTGCTCATGGCAGCTCTATCGCGTTGCTGCCGCCGGGAAGGGCGAAAGGAGGCTCAGGCTCAGCTGCGGCCAAAGGAAGGAAGGACCTCGGTTGGCCAGGCGGCGGTAGGTAGGAGCCCCTCTGGGCGCTCATGGCCCTGCCCGGCAGCGGCTGCCCGAGAGTGCAGGTGCAGCCCCGGCATCTCCAGGCTGCCCCGCCGTCCAAGGCGGATAGAGGCGAGTCTGCCGGTTGCGAGGCAACCGAGGAGCCGCAATAAAGAGGCAATAAAGAGGCAACCGGAGCCAGGCTCCTGAGTGCGTCCCCGGGCTTGCATTGCGCCGAGCTCCGCTCCGTAGGCAAAGCCTTGCGGCGAGGGCAGGCTGCCTCTCCTCCTGTTTTAGAGAGAGTTGCATCTGTTGAATTTCCGCCTGTTTAAACTTGGGGATGGATGGCGCCCAAATAATACACGGCAACTATAGATGCTTTCCCAGCCTTGATGCTGGGAAAGGTGGAGGGCAAAAGAAGAAGGGGGCGGCCAAAAATGAGGTGGCTGGATGGTATTGTGGACGCAATGGGCACAGAGCTGAGCGAGTTGAGGGGGATGGTGGAGGACAGAAGTGCCTGGCGGACAGTGGTCCATGGGGTCGCAGAGGGTCGGAATCGACTGTGCGACTGAACAACAACAAACTATAAAAAAGCAATCACACTTCTATCCCACCCCATAGCGCTTAGTGCACTCTCTGGGCGGTTCACAAGTTAATTAGCATTTTGCCCCCAACATGCAGGGTACTCATTTTTCTGACCTCAAGGCTGAGTCAACCTTGAACCCTGGTCAGGATCAAATTCACAACCTTTAACCATTGCACCACCATGGCTATATCTGAAGCCAACCAAAGATTTAACTTCTTCAAGTGGCATATCCGATTCCGAATATTGATGGTTGTCATGGCAATCAGCATGAAGACCGTCCTGGGAACAGTATTATGCAATGGCCTTCCATTTGCCTTCTGCATCACAGTGTGACATCCATACCACTGATCCAGTTCCACAAGTCACTTTCTGGTCCTGAGCACTTTTGGCATCCAAAGTCCTGATCGGCCCCAGGCCAGTATTGATGGGGACCATCGCCCTTCCCTGTGGACTTTGCCACCCAAAGTCATTAGTCCTCAGGATGGTCAAGTTACTAGTGAGAATAACAATCTTGTTCTGTGATAACATTCATGCTAACAAATAAGGAATGGGGCTTAAATAATACTTGCCAACTATATCCAAAGCCAACCAACTAAATGAAAAATGATTTAACTAGGTAGAAAAAGCAGACAAACCGGGTTCTCCATTAAATAAGTAGACATTCAGGCAGACTACTCCACAGTACATATGGTGATAAGAGCTTGCACTCACAAAGTGTTGGCAGTTGGTATACAAATATTTGTTCAGATCTAACTTTGGCATACATTTGTTATAGTCCTAATCAAACAATCCAATAAAAATAAATTATTTCAGCATGGTTTTCATAAAATCCATACTTTAATTTTGAATAATAAGTATGCCACATATTTTTCTAATTCAAATACTGTACACAGATATTGCCTATCTCACTCTAATCCAAATTCTCATTTCTCCTGAACCAATTCAAGTATCGCCAGGGTTGCCAATGGTGAATACTTTAGTTTGTTACGTTTTAATAAAAAAAACCTAGCAAACCAGCTCAAGCTTACAGATCAGTCCTAACTAAACCAAAAAAGTCTAATGGCATCTTAAAATGTGGGTTACAGTTCTTGCTTCATTAGACCTATGAGAAGTGAATCCTTGTTAGCACACCTAAGCATCTTTTGAGTGTAGAAGTAGTGGGGTGGAAGAGATGTAGAAAGGGGATCCCCAAAGTCACTAAATAAAAGAGGGTCAGCTTGCATTTGGACACCCACTTTGAAGAGAACACAGTAGGAAAAAGCTATGGGGAAATGTGGCGACAGTGTTAAAATTGCTACATTGTCAGCTGATCTCGTTGGCAATTATCATCCAACATTTTTGTTGTTTTTGTTGTTCAGTCGCACATTCCGACCTTTGCAACCCCATGGACCACTGTCCTCCAGGCACTTCTGTCCTCCACCATCCTCCTCAACTTGCTCAGTTCTGTGCCCATTGTCTCTACAATACCATCTAGCCATCTCATTTTTGGCCGCTCTCTTTTTCTTTTGCCCTCCACCTTTCCCAGTATCAAGGCCTTCTCAAGTGAATCATCTCTTCTCATTTGATGTCCAAAGTACTTTAGCTTCATCTTTACTATTTGACCTTCTAAGGAGCAGTCAGGGTTGGTTTCTTCTAAGATTGACCTATTTGTTCTCCTCGCTGTCCAGGGGACTCTCAAAACTCTCCTCCAACACCACATCTCAAAGGCATCTATTCTTCTGCGCTCAGCTTTCCTAATGGTCCAGCTCTTACAACCATACAATTGCCACTGGAAATACCATTGCTTTGACTATACGAATTTTTGTTTGCAATGTGATGTCTCTACTTTTCACTGTGTTCCCCAGGTTTCTCATTGTTTGCCTCCCAAGAATCAGTCGCCTTTTTATTTCATGGCTGCAATCACCATCTGCGGTGAGCTTTGATTTTTGTTGAGTGGACCACAATTCAAATTGCTGGGGAAATTAAAAGAGAAAATGAAAGGGAGAGAAAGAAAACAGCACTTTAAAGAGTAACAGATTTATTTCAGTAAGAGATTTCATGGGTCAAAATTCTATTCTTCAAGTAATTTTTCTTCAATGTGTTTGAGCTATAAAATCTTTCATTAGAATAAACCTACAGTACTGTATTTGTTTTTAAAGTGCCACAATATGTTGCTTTTCTTCTTCCTTCTATCTAATCCCCACCCCTTAATTCTCCCAAGAAGCTGAGATGAAACATTGTGGGTAAAGTTACATTAGGGACAAGAAATGTTCTAGTCTGGGCTGCTTTGGACCTGTTTGGGCTTGAATTAGAATGATCTTAGCAAGCCTAATCATTTTTATTAAAATGTTCTAATCAAGCTTATCTGTTTCAAAGCCAATATTATGAAATGTCTTATCAAATAGCCACTTCAGGATGAAACCTCCTCTTCCCACAGCTGAAAGCACCTTTTTCGTCCTTCAGCTGTAGGCAAAGGGAGAATGTTTATATGGAATCCACAACAAGTTTCAAAGCTATCTAAAACTGAGAGGTAACAGGAGACCTCCGTGGGAAAAAAATTAAGCTCTTTCTTTTACACCAATTCACCAACCTGCACCAGAGAGATACAGAGTGAGCAACTGAACCAGTGCTGGCAAGAGAAACTGACCAGTCAAACTGACAAGCCTAGCAGCTTCATGGGTTGTGGTGAGTGATTGTTTTCTCCAACACCTTTTCCTTTCTCTCTTTTCTGATTTAAAAAAAAATCTAACCTATACTCCAGTGATGGCGAACCTTTTAGAGACCAAGTGCCCAAACTGCAATCCAAAACCCACTTATTTATTGCAAAGTGCCAATACAGCAACAGGTGAGGAAGGAAACAGTCCCATTTGGGCTGCTGTCAGGAAACGACATCTTTCCTAACGCTCTCAAAGCTTGGAGAGGTTGTAGTTTAAGCTAGGCCTCAAAAATCCTTTCTTCTCTCTGTCTCACAAGAGTCCTGTCACGAGACAGTTTGTTTTCAGTTCAGTGTTCCTGCTTCTTATCTCTCTAGGCTAGCTGAGCTCGCATGTTTTGACGAACAGAGAACATACATCCTTCACGTGTGTAAACATCTTCCCTTGTTATGAGAAAGTTTTTCTCTGTTCCCTGATTGGTTAAAGGTACCCCACCTGACTAGAGAATCTCCATCTTTGAGACAGGAGAGTCAGTTCGTTTTTGGATGTCTAGGTGTTAAGATCTTGGCCTGTGGGACTTTTCTTTTTCCTTTTCATCATGATTACCTAATGTGGACTGTTACTGGACTGATCTTATGTTATTGACCTTTTTATCTATGTTTCTCCATGGACTATGCTTTAATAACCTGAACAATAAAGCAGCTGTTTTTTTCTGAAGATTGTTTCTTTCATCATCAGCACACAATCAGCACACACAGAGCCTCGCTACCCAGACCTCCCATGTTTTGCTCTATTGCCTGAGCATAGTAAGAGTTCTCTTTAAGCAGCCCGGCTCTCTCAGCTGTGAGGTAAGGGCTTTGGAAAGTTCCCGGAATGAGACAAGGTCTCAGGAACTGAAAGGGAGGGGCCCTTGGAGTGAGATGGCCGGTGTCTGACAGCTGCTGGACAGAGGGGCAGGTGAACTCTGTGCTGGGGGAGGGAGGAAGCACTCCCATTGGGCTGCTGGGCAGAGTGGCAAGACAAACTATGCTGGGGTGATTGCATGGGTGCCCACAGAGAGGGCTCTGAGTGCCACCACTGGCACCCATGCCATAGGTTTGCCACCACTGCTATACTCCATGCTTACCTCGCACAAGCCAGTCCCGTTTTCCTGATCCCTTTCAGCTTCAGTTGCAAGCAGAAGGCATGCAAGGAGAGCGGAGGAGAGAGCGGATTCTATTGCAGGTGGGTTAGAGGAAGACTTGCTTTGGATCACATGCACTAGAATTGATCCAAACCAGAGCAATTGTTGTTGTTCAGTTGCACAGTCCAGTCTGACCCTTTGCAACCTTGTGGGCCACAGCATGCCATCTGCCATCTTCTGGAATCTGCCCAGATCTATGCCAACTGCGTCAACGATGTTGTCTAGCCATCTCAACTTCTGCTGCCCCCCTTCTCCTCTTGCCTTTGATCTTTCCTAGCATCAGAGCCTTCTCCCATGAGTCCTCTCTTCTCTTTTGGTGGTCAAAGTACTTGAGCTTCATCTTCAGTATTTGTCCTTCCAAGGAGCAGTCAGGATTTATTTCCTTTAGGATTAACATTTGATCTCCTTGCAGTCCAGGGGGCTCTCAAAAGTCTTCTCCAGCACCACAGTTTGAAAACATCTTTTCTAAACAATCCTACCCACGTTACGAAAAAAAAAGAAACCCCTTCAAGAGCTAGAAGAAGAAGAAGAAGAAAAAGAAAGAAAAGAATAAAGGTCAGAAATGTTCTGTGGGCAGACTGTGTGGCTCTAATAAAGACATCATCTGATTGTCTTTTTAAAGAAAGTACCTGCTCATTCCTCCAAAGCTCCAAACAGGGCTAAACAAATGTGTAGTCAGCCTCCACCATGGCTACTGTCTGGAGTGCACTTCCATTGGGTTCTTCTTAGTTCTATAGTTCTCATGGAATTAGAACTCTATAATACCATTCATGTTGGCTGGCTCCCAGGTCATTTCCCAGCTTGTTTTAAAGTGCTGATGTTGGTAGATATTCCATTCAAACATGAACTGAATGTAACAGTAAAGAAGGGAACCCTAAAGTATTAGGCTTCCAAATGAGCTGTTGGGACATTTAGGGCTGCAGTTTCCTTAATTTACCTAAAATGTGATAACATAGTAATATTAAGAGCACTCCATATAGGGCTTATACTCTGCCTGTTGGAACTATTTGGGGTCCACATGTTAACATGCTCCTAGTTGCAGTGTCTACATATTAAGGAGTAACCCAGCCTCACCCCAAGGAGTCCTTTTCAAACCCTTGTCAGCGGGTTCTACTTTTGGGGGGTGCTAACTTTCAGCCCATTCACAGTGAGTGTGGTATCATATTGGAAATTGAATGCTTCACCTGATCACCCACAGGCGATCAGGGGAAGTGTTCGATTACTCAAAATATCACTTTCCATAATCTGCACTTCCTTATAGCATTACTTAGTTTTTCCACTGTGAAGGGGGCTGATAGATTAACCATTTCATCCTCTTGATATCTGCTAATTTTGATTTTATATTTTGGAGGCATTTGTTCTGAATTTCTATCCTTACTGAGTTGGCTGGCTAATTTATCTTCAGGCACATTTGCATATTCTCTAGGATGTATTAGCTCTTTATCCGGGCAACTCAGCAATCTCCATACTGTATGGTTACGTATGTTCATGTCTAATTCTTCTTTTAGTTTTGTTCAGCTTTCTCTTTTAGCCTCAAATATAGAATTAATTAACTGTTGTCCAGCGTTTGTAGTCTCCTCTCCGATAGGATTGGCATCGAAAAGTGCCAGACACTTCTCCAGCTTAGCCTTTGTCTTAGTTGTTAGGTCTTAGATATACTGTACTGTAATTGATTTTACATCCCCATGGAATTGATAACCAGGAGCATTTCTTGACAGTCTCCATAAAGTTGTTATAAGAGTTTAGTCTAGGTGTTATCTGAGCAACAGTACTGTTTAGTAATCTCTGAAATTTGGGCCAGTCAGCTTTTTAAAAACTATATCTAAAATTTTAAGACATAAGACCTAAAATTCAAGGGATGGAGCTTATAGCAAAGAGGTTCCACCAATAATATGGAAGTGTAATCTTTGTGAAGTCTGGTTTTTCTTCTTCCTTGTCTAGGCCAGAGATGAAACTGCCAAAATGAAGGCACCTTTTGGTGAGTTCATTCTGCAGTTCCTTTCACCAGACCTAATGATCAGTATGCCTGCTGATCAGGGCTTCTGGAAATTGAAGTTCAAGAACAGCTGAAGTGCCAAGGTTTGCCATTTGGGCACAGCAGTGTATGCAAATGGGTATTTTTCTGCAATGTTGAGCAATTGAGAGTTCAACTAAGGTTGGTGATGTAGAAACAATAAACTGTTATAGCTATACTGTGTACAAAAAGGCAAATTTAGAATAACAAATAATTTCAGGGTGCTTTTACTCCATCCTGTGGTCAAACTGGGGAAAAATAGTAAACTGTGTAATTTTCTAGCCATTTGTAAGTTTATGGACAAAATGTCATTTGCAAAGGTTTCTAAAAGTAAGATATGTGAAACTATCCAACCAGCTGAAGAAATAGAGGTCCCAAGAATATGTGTTGTTCTACCTTTACAGATTATAGCCATGGTGAACAACCTATCTTCTTTATTCTATTTACCAGAACCCATTATTTTCTGACCTTTGAGAGCAGCTTTTTACTGATTGTTAAACAATCATGGCCCCCAGGTCTACCATGTTAGTTAGACCTGGCCTTTGAGAAATTTGTATACTGGATTTCTGTCTCTTTTGCTTTGTGATGGATAGAACTGGTATTCAAATTTACACACAACAGAATCTCAATTTATTCCCCTATTTTTATTCCCTTCACATTTGTAATGACTCTTGGTGTAATATTTAAATCAGTCAATGGGAGCTTTATCAAACACACACACACAAGACTTGGGTACATTTGCCTCAAGAAACTACTCCCAGATCCATAACCCATAGAATGGCAATGCCTTTTTAAAGATCCATTTGTCAAAAGATCACAAAGCTTTTAATATCACTAGATCTCTTCACCAACCATAATGTTATACAATGTAGCTATATGAGGAGGGAGGGAAGCTCTTAATGTTGAAGTAATGAAATTTGTATCATCAGAACCTTAAGACGCTTCTTCAAGTGCTGTACTGTATCTGATTCCAAATACATGTATTGGCTATCATCATGGTGATCAGACGTGAATATTGTCTTGGGAACAATATAATGCAGTGGTCTTTCATTTGCCTTCTGCATCGCAGTGTGACACTCGAAACACGGATCCATTTCTGCAAGTCACTTTGTGCCTTTTTGGCACACAAAGTCCTCATCAGCCCCAGACCAGTATTGGTGAAGCTGATGTCCTCCATCAAGATGGATTCAAGTGGGATTTAATCCATTTGGGGACCATCACCCTTCCCTGTGGATTTCAGCATCCAAGGCCGTTAGTCCTCAGGGTTGTCAGATTAGTTAAGTGCCACCTGAAACTCAATGTTGAGTCTCTGGCAGTATGGTCTACTCCCATGATGCCAAACATTGGCACTCCAGGTGTTCTTGGACTTCAATTACCAGAAGCCCAAGTCAGCACTCCTGGTGATCAGGGCTTCTGGGAATTGAAGTTCAAGAACATCTGGAATACCACAGTTCACCATCACTGGTCTACTCTATTACCATAGCGGGATAACCCGGCCACACTCTCATTATTCACCTCCATTATCTTACTGCAAAATATTCACAACTAATAGTGATGGCCTAGCAATAAGGTGAGAAAATGCTTTAGTGCAATCCCTGGTATTTAAAAAATACAAACATTCAAAAAGGAGGACTATTGGAGGAAAAGAAAGAATGTGTGCATGCATGTGGGTAGGTGTTCTGCTGGTCCTGAACATCACTCCTCAAATATTTATATCGCTGAAACACCACCTACAGACATGGCCATTTCTTTACAGGAATGATCACACACTAAAAGCCTATTCAAATTGTTCTGGCTTAAAAATGTAGAAGCCCCACAGGAGCAGAGGAAAAAAGTCTGATTGGGAGCAAAAAGGGTTGATTGGTTTGATTCAGCTTTTGTGTTATGTGGGCATTAAAATAAATTGAATTCACCTGTTTTATAATTTGAGCAAATCCTGAGGTATCTGACAGTGTTGTTGCGCTCTTTGAGCCTCCACATAGCAAGGGTTCTGCACCACTGTAATCTGGCAGAACAGAAGGAGTACACAGAAAGAACCTCCTCAAAGATTGTGGTATTTTTGAACCACAATTGGGTGTACCCTGGGCAATGGCTACCTTGTGCCAGCTAGTCTTTCCCACACTAGGTCAGGCGAAAGGAACTAGAGAATGAATTCACCAAAAGGTGGCTTCATTTTGTCGGTTTTACGGCTGGCCTAGACACAGAAAAAGAAGACATGTAAGAAAATACAGTACTGTACAATCATTTCCCCCTTTCTACACGATTATAAAAGGCAAAATGGGAAAACAGGTTTCTCTTGCTCATGGGCATTTCTTCCACTCTACTCTGATTCCTCCCAAACAGTCTGAAGACAAGGCAGAAGAAAACAGTGAAGATGCAATAATAATAATAATAATAATAATAATAATAATAATAATAATAATAATAATAATAATAATAATAATAATAATAATAATAATAATAATAATAATAATAATAATAATAATAATAATAATAATAATAGGGTTTTTTTTTTACCTTAATTAGAAGCATTTTATTATATGCCAGACTTTTATTTTTTCTTAAAACTTGCTGACCCATATGATTCTGGTTTTATCTTCTGGTTTTATGTTCCTGGCTTCATAAATGTTTATGACATCAAAACTGCCCAGAATAGAAGCCATAATAAGTATTTTTCTTATTTTTATTTTTCAATAAATAAACTAATTTGTTTTTGTAAAAGATTAGTTTGGCTTATTAGTTCTTTTTATTACTGCACAAAAGAGGAATAAAATGCAAGCAAATGTTGTGTTTCCCATATATTTATAGATAAACCTAGCATATCAAAATGGGAAAGATGTCAATAAAACCAGTTTCTGGCTTGTTAAAGAAGCAAGAGAGAAAAAATGTGTGTTTGTCAACTGAGTGTTTTTTCAGGTGACACAGACCTGAATGTTATTCCTCTGGAAGACTTAACTAAGTAAAAGAAAGTGACATCTAATAGAACTTTAGACCCTGCTGAATAGCTAAGCAAGTTGGTCTTCTGTGTGTGGAGGCTGAGGGAGGGAATTCAATTTCTCACTGTGCCTCCTGGGAGAAGACCCAGCTTGTGTAGCCCAGAGGCATGTCCAGAGCCCCAGAGTTCACCAGAAGCTCTGGCTAACACTTTGATGGTGGGGTTGATAATCTCTAAAGGTAAAGGTCATCCTTGCTTGAAAGCCAGTTGTATCCAACTCTAGGCTTCAGTGCTCATCTCTGTTTATAGCCAAAAAGTGTCTGCAAACATTTCTGTAGACATGTGGCAGGCATGCTTAGACACCAGAGTGCACGGAATGCTGTTTACCTTACCAATGAACTTGTACCTATTTATCTACTTGCAATTAATTTCTTGCTTTCAAACTGCTAGGTTGGCAGGAGCTGGGACAGAGACGGGAGCTCATTTCATCGTGCAGCACTTGGGTCTCAAACTGCTGACCTGCCCACCTTCCAGTCCTCAAGTTCAGCATCTTAACCACTAAGCCACTGCAGTCCCTTGATAATATATAGTCACAAATTAATAGTTCAGAATAGAGATAAGAATTAAAAATAGGTGGAGTAGGGATAAGTAGAATATAATAGAATAGTGGTAAGTAGAAATAAATGTCTGGATACCCAGTGTGGTGTAGTGGACAGAATGAGAGAATAGGAGGCCTGGATTCAGATTCCCTCCATTCAGCTAAAGAAACTTACTGGAGTCAGTCCTCTTTTATTTAATTGGCTACACAGAGGAGAAAAAAATCCCTTCTAATTGCTGTTCCACTTGAAGCTCCTGTACGTGTTTCAGCTCAAAAGACGTGCCTTCAGAGGGAATTCATTTCGTCAGTTTGTCTTGCCTGGTGGTACAGCTGGTTAAGCTGGGGGGGGGGGCATGTCTTGGAATATAAAACTGGCAACGAGAGGCGAATGTTCACACAGCCTGTGTCTCTCCGTGTGTGCTCTCCTAGTCTTCATTTGGGAGGCAGGAGGTGAGTGGGAAGATGCTTGGCTAAAGAGTGAAACCAGATAAAGAGTGTTCTTGGTAGCAGCCCCCCTCATTCTTCAATGATCTCCCTGTTGAGATCCACTGAGTCCCCTCTCTCTTGGTGCTCAGAAATCCTCTGAAAATCTTTCTTTTCATAGAGGCCTTCACAGACATTGTCCCCAGTATAGAAGTTTGTTTAGATTTAGTTTTAATTTGGTATTACCGTATTCCTTGACCCCTCATTCATTGGGGGCATCTGATCTTTGTCTGTCTGGCTTCTGAGGATGATTGGGTCTGTATTATTAGTTGTATTCTTATTATTTTTACATGACTTTATGTATATTTTGTATATTTCAGTGTCTGGGAACCACCCTGACTAGTGTTGACAGAGTCAAGTGCAGTGATGGGATGTCCCCGGTTCCAGACGGATCCCTGGAACCGGTAGGACCAATCCCGGAGAGTTCTCCGGGAGGGGAGTCCACTATTGAGGCGTCCGGTTCCAGACGACTCACCGAAAGAATTTTTTTTAAAAAAAATCGGAGCTAAAATGGCTCCAATTGACTGCGCATGTGCAGAAACTCAATCTGACGCATTGTGCATGCGTCAAATTGAGTTTCTGGACATGCGCACTAAATTGGAGCCAAATGGCTCCAATTAAAAAAAAAAAATCTTCCGAAGCTGGAGCCGCCCCTTTTTAGAGTGGCTCCGGCAGCAGCAGCGGCAGCCCTAAGAGAAGGGCACCTCCCCTAGCCAGCCACCTGGCTCCCACGGGCACGTTGGTGCCTGGCCGCGCCATCCGCCCACGCCGCGCCCTCCTAGGGACTTGGGCCCGACAAACCCCCATGCCCTGGGTAAGCCCGGCGGGGCCGAAAAGGCAACGGCCCGAGGAAGCAGCAGGCGCCCGGCAGAAGATGATGCGGCGGTGGCGACCCCCGCCGGGCTTACCCAGGGCATGGGGGTTTGTCGGGCCCAAGTCCCTAGGAGGGCGCGGCACAGGCGGACGGCGCGGCCAGGCACCAACGTGCCCGTGGGAGTTCGGTGGCCAGGCAGGGGCTGCAGGCGGCTGTGGCAGCCGTGGCCGGCGGATGCAGGACCGGCCGCGGCCTTCGTAGGAGGAAACAGCCACAGTCGGGGGCAGCGTGTCTTGCCGGGTGGCCCCAGGCCACATGGAGGTTCGTCGGCGCCAAGGAAGGTAAGTGAAGCTTTTATATTTAGGGTGGGTGGGTGATTTATTTGTGTTTTGGGTGGGTGGTTGTACTTTTATTTAATTTTTATTTATTTATTTATTTATTTTATTTCTTTAAGTTATTTACGGGTCTGTGTGCATGTTTATTTTTTTATTTTATTTTTTTATTTTTGGCCTTGCCCACAACGTCATGACGTCATGATGTCATGACATTGGCCACGCCCATGACGTCCATGACGTCATGGCGTGGTAGTAGAATTTTTGACATCCCATCACTGGTCAAGTGGTATAGTACAGTACTGTACTTGTAAAACAAAGAAATGAAGGAAGGTAGAACTGCTTTGTGTGTGCTAGTTGGTCTTTCTTTTCTGCTTCAGTTCAAAGTGTTCACACACTCTTTGAACTGAAGTGAAAGGATTCAACTTGCAAAAAGTAGGAAGGTATCTAGTGGAGAGGAAAAATTATGGATTGAGTGGGGAAAATGAGAATCAGCCAGCCCATAGTATGTGCTACTTTTTTTGTCTCTGTAGTCATGATCTAATTATAGTTTTCCAAATATTGGAGTTGTAATTAATTCATTTAAAAAAAACCTAAGTTATTTTCTGTTTCTATGGTCAATCATTCACAAAAATGGTAATAAATATTCAGGAATGCCATGCTTACACATGTAGTTAATACTTGACATCTATTAATCCTTGGTTGGTTGGGGGAACCCAGATACATAATATTGTAAAAAAAATGTGCACCCTTCTTGTTGATGTTTTGCTCCAGTGTTGAAGTGAAAGATAAAGAAAAAATGCTGCTCAGAGATTGCTAGATAAGACAAATTAAATCATGTGTACTTGGAGGGGACTAAAGGAAAAAGGTCACTCAGATTTATTTTTAGTGACTTTCTCCTGCTTAGGGTGGGGTGCAGTTAAATTTCCCCTTGATCTACAGCCTAAACTCGAGAGCTTGGTCAGTTTCTATGACTTCTGGGTTTTGGGTTTTTTAATCCCCTTTCCAGAGTGGCTGGGCTCCTCTAAAATCAAGTACTGTACAGTACTGTAATCAACTTTTCTGTAGCTGGAGTTCAAGATAAGATGAAGCCAAAATTAGGGTCAAAGTTGCTAAGAATTGGCCAACATCTCTGGGAAGTTTTATAGACTATGCCTAATTAAATAATGGGCTTGAATTCTTTCCCTTCTTATGAACACTATAATGTCAGATTTCATTTTTAACTTTTTGTGCACTCCTGTGGAAAGGCTCTTTGAGCAGAATATAGATCTGCTAACAAAAGCCATGACAGCGGGGGAAGTGGGGGAAAGCAACATTTCTTTCACTCCAGAAAGATTTCTGCAATTCCAAGGTACAGTTATACCTCGCTTAAAGAGCATAATGTGTTCCACAGGATTGCTCTTTAAATGAGTTTGTTCTTTAAGCGAAACACCATTGTAAATGACCAATTGTGGGTGGGATTGCGAACCCTGATTTATTTGTTAAGCGAGTTTTTGATTGGTTTTATTTGTTAAGCGAAACAAACATTCAAAGAAAATTCTGCTGTTTAAGCGAGTTACTCTTTAAGCGAGGCGCTCTTTATGCGAGGGTTGACTGTATTATCTACATGTGTCTGGCAGGACATCCTGCTACGGTAATGGAGTAGACCATACAGCCAGCAACTCAATGCCGAGTGTTGGGCGGTGGTAAATAACCGGCTCCCTAAAGGGGCCAACAGTTATGGGCAGATGAGCCCCTTTAGGTGGGGTGATGGTCCCCCTCAGTGGAGGAAATGCCACTGGAAACTATCATATTGGGCCCAAGGCCAAATTGAGTGGAGGAGGAACCACTCTGATTCCCAAAGGTCATGAAGGCAGAAGAGGCCATGCAAGATGGACTAGCTGTGAAGCACCTTGTCAATATCCTCAAGACTGTGGCAGTCCATTGCAGTCCCTGTGTCAAATCCTGCATGTCTCATTTCAAGTGCTGCAGGAGATGGCTCCATGACCCTAGTTTGGGGGTCACTTCATGGCAAGCTGGGATCCATCTTCAACAAATTCACACCAATGGCAATTTTCCTGTTTGCCAATCTTTCATCCACAGGGCCATAGCCAAGATTCTAGATTTTTTAAAAAATACTTTTTGGGGGGGGGTTGGGGGGGATTCTGAAATTTTTTTCCAGGAGGGGCAAAAATTTTTCAGGAGGGACAACATTGTCACACTCATGTATATAACATTGGCATTGAGGGGTGTGGTGGGAGGTGGGCTGTTAGCTCAGGATGGTTTTCACCCCCCTGGCTACGGCCCTGGTCATCCATCAATTGTGAAAATGATTTTCAGGAAAAATGTATACCAGGACACAAGTATCAGCCGCCGTTGCCACCCTACATGGATGATAGGGTTGATCTTTGCATTTAGGGAGGATCTGGGATATAGTTTGAGAAGAGGCAACAAGTCGCACAGCACCGAGCAGCAAGTTCTCTAAACTGCACTGAATGTGTGTTGACCAAAGGTCTGTTGAGAAATATTGCACACGAACCACTAGGTGGGGATGGGAAACAAATCACGTCTTGCTGTTGAATGTGTAGCAACTTTGACCTGAGCTAGCAACAAAAGCTTTAATTTGTAAAGCTGCTTCAGCTGCTGAAAATGTACTTCCCATCACCCACGGTGAAGGACGATGGGGGTTGTAGTCCAACAGGAACTAGAAGGTTATGGCTTGCCTTCTTGTGTTCACAATCTGTATATTTAAAAGGGCTAAGTAAAGTAAATAAAATGATAACTGAAGGAAGAAAAAGGTCAAATGTTGAGTTAAATTAAGAAGCAGAAACTCAGTTCTGATGTGAGACATTGACCTTTTACTAGTCAATACACCAGGGCAGGGATAGGTAATGTGTGGTCTCAAAGCTGCTTTCACAGTGCTTTGTTCCATCAGACTCCCTTACCTCTCCCTGCTAAAACATATTTTTCCAGCTGTTCCCATGGCAAATTGCTGCTACTGCAAGCCTGCCACTCTTCTCAAGCAAGCTCCTTCTTCAGTGTTCAATACTAACAAAAACTGTACCAATTTTTAAAAAGTGGTGCTTCCTGCTGTTTTTACTATTAATAACCAAAAGTTACTCATCCCTATATTACAGGCAGTTGGAGCAGGCCACGTATGTACTTAGTGTCTAAGGTCCTCTACGGAGTATGGGGAAGTATGGATAGAAGCAAATATTTATGTAAGAATGAAAAAGGGCAAATAGCTCTTGTATAGTGCTTTATAAACTGGGCTGCGAGCCACATGTAGCCTGATATTTATGACATCTAATAAACATTTTGATTTTGTAAATATTTCCTTAAGCATCAAGAAGCCACGTTTTTTGCCTAGCATTATGTTGTCCATTCTGAGTTCAACAGCAATATATATATTTTGTAATTGCCTAGTTGGTAATTTTAATTTGGTTGCTAATTTTAATTTAGAGGTGCACAATTTGCATCCAGTGGCTGTTGGAAAGTTAGGGTGCAGTCGCACAATAGTGGTGTTAACTTTTAGATTCAAGCCTTTGAAACTAAGAATGTTTACCTATGCACACTTTCTTTTTTGCAAAGGAGTCACCATCCATGCTTTTCAGAAAGTTAGAAAGTTTGTGTTTACTAGGGAAATAGACCTGGGATAGGAAAAGTGATAGAAATCATAATAATAGCTAACAATAAGCATGTCTGGATAGAGTGTTTAGCCCACTTGTTAGGGCTCTCGGGATTTTGTCCTGCCTTCAGCATCCACATGTCGCAAATACTGGAGTGCCCCAACCTCCCACCCACCTCCAGTGCTAATTTTTGAATGCCTGTCCAATATATGTTCCCTTCACCCGTGGAAGCATTCCAGAGGAACAGGGAAAGTGTTTAATTTGCCCATTTATAAAATGACTTGTTGCTACTTCGCCATGGAGGTAAAGGTTGCTTGTATTGTTTGGATGAGAGAAGCAGGCTAAACATGAATTAGCTCCTCCCACATCCACAGGCTCATTTCTAAAGAACAAAGGCAAAGTGTCTCCTCCTTGGAGAAACAAGCAAGAGGTGTGAGAAATAACATCAAGATGTTACCTGAAAAATTGTTACCTTTTAAATTTAGGGGAACGTTCCACAGGCAGGGTTGAATCAGGAACCAAAAACCACATTAGATTGTGGGTTCAAATAAAAAGGAATTTATTGAATTGAAGGTACCATTTCAATTCAAATAAAGTCCACCCACATAATGAACCCCTAACTAAGAAGTGAGCCACAGACAAGTTGTTTGATACAAATTAGAAAAGTTTATTTAGAAAACAAATAAGAAAATAAGCATTGGATAGAGAAAGAAAAACAAGAACTGCGAGGCAAATGAATCGCCCAATAACACATGCCCTACCGCTTTGGTAGGTCAATTTTTTAAGGTTTGTATTTAAATTTATTTTATCAAAAATTGATTCCTGGACTCTTTCAACCTGCCCATTTTTGTTGTAATGGGAGATGACGGCAGTGGTGGGCAGCCAAAAATTTTACTACCACACTGTGGGTGGGGCCGACATCATGGGTGGAGCCATGTCATGACATTGTGATGTCATGGGCAGAGCCAACAACATGACATCATGGGTGGAGCCAATGACATGATGTCATGACATTGTGGGTGGAGCCAAAATAAAATAAAATAAAGAATCAGTATACATAAAAATAAAATGAAAACACACTACATAAAATATCCCACCACCTGAAACACAAAGAAAACAAACTCTAGTTCCTTACCTTTGCTGGGGTCGGGGACTCAGGGAGGTGGCGGCAGCGTGGCTGTGCCGCCATGGGAGCAGCGTTGGTGGTTGGTGGTGAAGGAAAGACCACCGCTGCGGGTCCAAGGCTGCCATCGCTGCTCCGAAAATGGCTGCTTGGAAGTGCGCATGCGTCAAAATACCATTTGATGCATGCGAACTTCTATTTTTCAGTGCACATGCATCAAATGGTGTTTTGACACATGCGCACTTCCGAGCAACCATTTTGGGCTGCCCGGAAAAGGAATCTGGAGGGTGGCCGGAGAGGGGACCAAACCGGTCACCTGGGGGTTTACTATCCCCCCAGTGAACCCCTCTGGATTTCCACTACTGGTTTGGCTGAACCAGTCCGAACCAGTAGCAGCCCACCACTGGATGATAGGAACTGAATCTGAGACCTTTCTCAAATAAAGCACATTTTCAACCACTGATTCCTGTTCCCTCTCCTTTGTCTTTTTTTCTCATTATGAATAAACGTATCAGTTTTACTGTAGTCTTTTATTCAATTGTGTCCCAAGTGGGACAGAAAGGCAAATAAGAGTTTTGCAACCTTATAAACCAGCCTGTGAATTCGGGTGAAGACATTGCACGGTGTCTGAAACCCTTTCTCTCCCCAGCTCCAAAACTCTGATAATAATAATTTTGTGTCAAAAATTATTCTGGGTTGAAAGGATTTTTGCAGAAGAAACTCCGCTCAGGAAATGCCCAAATGAGGCTCCTTTCATGACTAGGGGATTATGCTAACATGACAAGACAACCCCCCCCCCACACACACACACCAAAAACTACTCACATTGTTAAACAGCCATGGCCTTTGGGAATCAGGTCCCTGAAATTTAGCAAAAGAAAACCAGAAGCAACTTCACTCTTCTCTGTATCTTCTTTTTGCTGTAGCCCATCTAATTAGAAACAAGCCTTTCCCAGTGTGGCAGAAACTGTATAATACTGTAAACAATAGGACACATTCAGAAGCTTCTGAATTGGTCTCTTACTACATTACCTGACCTCTGTGTGAACTAGAACTTTGTTGCTGGCTCTGCAAATTACAGGTTTTGGAGTGAAGGAGCCAGTGCTTATTGAAGGAACATCTGCTAATGTGAGTGCAGAGCCCATTTTTCAAAACCCACTAGGAAGTATGCATATGATTTTGTTGCTGTTTTCAGCAAATCAGATAAATATCATGTACTATAAAGAGGGATTGGTCACATTTTTATTTTATTTATTAATTGTTGGTTGCTTTGGATTTATCACATAAATAAATACTTTTTTTGGAAAATAAATACAAGGACTCCCCAGAACAAAAAGAAAGCCACCCACCATAGCAAATTGAGACAAAAAAAACAATACCAATGTTACCTAAAATTTTGAATAAAGCATTATAATTAATCAAAACGTTTATTAAATCACAACACTCACACACACATGGAAAATAAGGAGAAGCAGTGGCGTAGCGTGGGGGGGGCGGGGGGGGGGGGCGGATGCCCCGGGCAGCGCCTTTCAGGGGGCGGCAAAATGTCCCCTCCCCACCCTTTTGCTGGCGAGGAAGAGAAAAAGGGGTTTTTTTTAGGCGGACAATTCAAGGAGGCTCCTTGAATTGTCCGCCTAAAAAAAACCCCTTTTTCTCCTCCTCGCCAGCAAAAGGGTGGGGAGGGAAGGAGGGGCACGCCCAGTCGCCCGCCCAGCTGGCCGTCGGGGGCTCTCCTGGCGGGCGGCCCGCATGCGCGCGGACGCTGCTCGCCTCCGCCCGCCCAGCCACCCACCCAACTTGCCGTGAGACGGGGCGCTCGTCGGGGGTGGGTGGCGCCATGGCGGGGAGCCCCTGGGGGCTGGCTGGGCAGGAGGAGGTGGGCAGGAGAGCCCCCGACCGACAGCCAGCCCGGCGGGCGGGCCCCTCCTTGAATTGTCCGCCTAAAAAAAAACACTTTTTCTCCTCCTCGCCAGCAAAAGGGTGGGGAGGGGACATTTTGCCGCCCCCTGAAAGCCGCTGCCAGGGGCAACAGGCGGCGGAGAGCCCCCGACAGCCAGCCGGGCGGGCAAGCGGACGGAGGTGTGTGGCGGGCGAGCGGACGGAGGTGTGTGGCGCGCGTGCGCGCGCACGCCGCTAGTCACCAGGGGGCCGGCTTCTACCTGGGTCAGGGGGAGGGGGCGGCGGCAGCGGCGAGCTGGGGGGGGGGGCGGCGAGTTTGTTCTTCGCCCCAGGCGGCTGAAGACTGCGCGACGCCACTGAGGAGAAGCCAAAAGTTAAAATCATACGATTGGAATGCTCTCCAGAAGGAAAGGGGGATTACCCGATAGTCAATAGACTCTGGCAAGGAATGTAAACATGTCCCTGATTGCCTCCATTGTTCTTAAAACTGGTTTGCCGGGTGTTCTGATAAGCAGAAATTCCTTTTTTTATTCCTTCACAAAGGAAGCTGAATGACTCATATCTCTGGTTTGATCAAAGTTCAATTCAACATTTTTAGAACACTGACTCAAGCACAATCATAGCTTAAGGTTGGTTTCCCTCATCCAGAGATCTCCATTTAATTAAACAAACAAGACATAATGATTCTAACTCCTTTCTTTGTGTTTCTACTTAAGAGTGACTCAAACGCTGTGATTCATTCATGTCCGGAACATTAACCCACGTTGGATCTGCAATTTCCCGCCTCAAAGCACCATTGGCTGTCAATACTGCTAGATCGTCTCCCATTGGAGAAGACGTACCAGCCTCTGTTTCATTCAGCAGAGAACAAAGAGATATTCCTGTCAACCACAAATATGCTCCTTTGACCTAATGTAAACTCTCTATAACCGGTTTTTTTCAGCAATAGCTGTAATCTGCCGCTTTTGTGTAACTAAAGTCTCTGACCTCAGAGCTGCCTTTGTTTTATGTTTGCATGTAATCAAAATATGTTAATTGCCTTCCTCCTTCCCGGTTTCAGCCCCCTCCCCTTGCATGCAGAGTTAGTTTAGATAGAATAGTTAAATACCCCTTCCAGGTGGGTGGGGGCCATCTTCTGTTCACCAAATTTTGTGAGCAGGGATCACGAGGGGGTCTTTTCCTCAGAACGGTTGCGGGAAGGTTAGCTATTTAGAATTATAGGTCTGGCCAGACTATATGCCTGAATAGGCTTCCCTTTGCTTTTGCTCCCAAAAAACCATATTTTGTTTTGACTGAAAAACCTGCCTCATTGTAAGTTCTTGGGTCTTTCTAGTACCTCTGCCAGAGAGTGAATCCAATCACCCAGAAATTGGGTAACACCAAGATATGATTATACTGTAGTGATTTTAGCACCTATGCAGAAGGTATACAGTACTGTACTTGGATTTAACTATATTATCTGCTGCAACAGAAACATTGGTCACACTGTCTGAATCCATTCTCCTCTTTGGTTGGCATCCTTCAAATCCACAGTTCAACTAAAGTATCAAATAGATAGTGTAAATATAGATGGGGAGCTCATACCTAAATTTTGAGATGATCATCATTTCTCCAGAACACAAGCTGCCTCCAACTGAAATGAATTTTTAAGTCTAGAGGTAGACAATCATTTCCCTTTGAAATACTGAAAGCATGCAGACATCGCAATGAACTAGGTTTGTGAGCTTAGCCTGGTTTCTTGTGAGCAAGCAGAGTGTTGGGTAAGGCTGCAGTTAGACAATTAAAAATGCTGGCTTATCTTCCCACCAGCCCTGGGTGGATGTTGGGTGACAATAGTTGTCCCTGAGAAAGTGATTTGAATAAAGTTGAAGTGAGAAGGATCCTATCCTTGCAATATATCTGACAGCTTGTCTTACACTGATCTGTGTTCCTGCTTTATCCAGGTCATCCTGAATGCACCTTGATTTGTTATCTCCCTCCCCCACTTCACTGCCACTCTAAATCCTGTCTTTCCATCTATGATACACAGATTCACTTGGGCACATTCAAAATTGGTACAATTTAACACAACACAGATATAGCTTTAAAATAAACAGCCTTATCAAGAGCATTTTACATCACTTGTGTTAGAGGCATATGGTGCGAGATTATCTGCATATCATGTAAACAAGTAAATTTGAGTCGATTTCACCACTGCTAACTACAGGGCAAATGCATTACTTTTTAAGCTTGCAACTGCACCCTAACATAGGTTTGATCCTGCTTTACAGATCCTTTCACAAGAACTGATTAAACCAAATAGAAATGGAAAAACTTTGTCTCCTTGTACAGTAAAACCTCAGATAACACTAAAACCTGGTTCCACAAGTCTTGGTGTTATCCGATTTTTAGTGTTATCCGATGCATGTTAAAATCCTATGGGATCCATAGAGATACATTGTAACCACACAGGCTTTAGCGGTTGTTATCCGATGCATCCCATAGGATCTTAATGTTATCCGATGCAATTCTTCCCCCCAGATTGCTTAATGTTATGCGATTTTAGTGTTATTCGATACTAATGTTATCTGAGGTATTACTGTATTTTGCTTCCATACACATGATTTAGCTCTTACTCAGACTTATGAAGCTGGCTTGTTTTCAAGAAACAAACCCATAATTCAGTTTTGTATGTTGTGTGAGATTTTATGTGTTCCATTCAGTGATGGGATGTCCCCGGTTCCATATGGTTCCCTGGAACCGGTAGGACCAATTCCGGAGGGTTCTCCGGGAGGGTAGACAACTTTTGAGGCGTCCGGTTCCGGACGCCTCACCAAAATAATTTTTTTAAAAAAATCGGAGCTAAAATGGCTCCAATTGACTGCGCATGCGCAGAAACTCAATCTGATGCATTGCGCATGTGTCAGATTGAGTTTCTGCGCATGCACAGTCAATTGGAGCCATTTTAGCTCCAATTTTTAAAAAATTGTTTTAGAACTTTCAGGGCAGCGGCGGCAGCAGCGGTGGCGGTGGCGGCACCAGCCCTCTGAGGAGGGCACCTCCCCCGTGGCATGTTGAGGCCTGCCTGGGCCGTCCGCTGCCAACAAGCCCCATGCCCTGGGGACGCCCGGTGGGGTGCACTGCTGCCTCCTCCACCGGGTGCCTGTGGGCCGGGTGCCTGCAGCCGCCATCCACAGCCGCCGCCACCCCTGCCGCCGCCGCCAGAGCTGCCGCTGGCTGCAGCCCTGTGGCCTCCTCCTTGGGCCGGTCCCTTTTTAGCCCGGCTGCGGTGCCCGGCAGAGGAGGAAGCTGCAGGCGGTGGTGGTGCGCCCCACTGGGCGTCCCCTGGGCATGGGGATGGCCCAGGGAGGCTCGGCAGCCACGGCTGGAACCACCGCCAGAGCCACTGCTGCCCGCCGCCCCTGGTCGTGGTCTGAGCCGGGCTAAAAAAGTACTGGCCCGAGGAGGACACCACAGGGCTGCAGCCAGCGAGCGGCAGCTCCGGCGGCGGCGGCAGCAGCTGTGGACGGCGGCTGCAGCCAGTGGCTCCTGTGGCCGCAGTCGGGGTGCTGGGTGGCCCCGGGCCATGGGAGTTCGTCGTCCCAAGAAAGGTAAGCGAGGGGTTTTTATTTGGGGTGGGTGGGTAATTTATTTGTGTTTTGGGTGGGTGGTTGTTTTTATTTTATTTATTTCTTTATTTATTTGTGTCTGGGTGGGTGGGCTGAGAGGGAGGGGTGTGTGTGCGTGTGTTTATTTTTATTTCTTATTTATTTTTATTTTTGGCCCCGCCCACAACGTCATGACGTCATGACGTCAGCTTCGCCCATGACGTCATGATGTCATGACATTGGCCACGCCCATGACGTCCGTGACGTCATGGCGTGGTAGTAGAATTTTTGTCATCCCATCACTGGTTCCATTAGTTGTGCCTGTTGATGCAAAGGAAAGAGCAAGGAGATATGGTGCACCAATGTGCTGTTTATCTACAAGCCAAGCTGACGACATACTGACATGTATGAACTTCCACTCATGGAAGCCGAGTCATCCTGCTCTCCTGTAACACATTTTGCCTGTTTTTACTAGTGCTACAGAACCCTGCAAGACCTACTTGATCAGACAGCATGTCAAAAAGAATTCAGAATTGTTTTATGGAATCATATCTAAAGGAAGCCAACGTCATCTCCATTAAAATAATGTGGCATGTATTGTTTTCACATCATGAATAGAAGGAATTTTATTTACAGAGGAAATACATTGGTTGCTACCAGTGGTGGGCAGCCAAAATTTTTAGTACCACACTGTGGGCGGAGCCAATGTCATGGGCGGAGCTAACATCATGATGTCATGGGCAGAACCAATGTCATGGGCAGAGCCAAAGTAAAAAACCCCATAAAATAAGTACACATAAAAATACAAATTAAATAGACATAAAAATACACATAAAAACACATATACACATTAAAAATAAATACACATTAAAGAGACATAAAAACACCTAAAAATATAAATTAAATACACATAAAACACATAAAAATACACATTAAAAATAAATACACATTAAATACACATTAAATAGACATAAAAACACATAAAATATAAATTTAATACACATAAAACACATAAAATACACATTAAAAATAACTACTCATTAAATACACATTAAAATACACCCACCCACCCCACACCCAAAGGCGAGTCACTTACCCTGGGGAGTAGGTTGTAGGGAGCTTCAGGCTAGCAGCTGCTCTTCCTCATCCCCGCTTGGGAGGAAAGCAAGGAGGCTGCTGAAGGCCTCAGCAGCAGCCACTGGTTCCTCCGTGGCTGTGCGTGGCCGCACGACGCTCTGTGCTGCCACACTCCAAGCAGTAAATGGCTGGTTGGCTCGGCAGGCAGAGCACTGTAGGCGTGCATGGATGCCAAGCGCTGTAGGCATGCCAAGCGCTATAGGCACAAATTTGCACCAAGCGCTGTAGGCGCGGCAAGTGCTGTTGGTGCGCATGCATGTCAAGCGCTGCAGCCACGCCAAGCGCTGTAGGCATGCATGTGTGCTAAGCACTTGGTGCACATGCACAGTGGGGGAACGGCGAAAAGGTAAGCCCCTGAGGTGGTTCCCCCCAAAAGCCACTACTGGTTCTGGTGAACTGGTGTGAACCGGCTGCTGCCCATCACTGGCTGCTACCCATAGTATTTCTTTACAGTGAAATAAATATGTATTCATTTATTGTTTATTTATCTCCTTATTTATTTGTTACATTTATATATCACCCATCTGAATGGTTTTCCCACTCTGGAAAACCCACTCCTAATTTATCAGTCTAATTAATTTTTTATTCAAAGTGACAATGGTCTTCAAAATAGTTTTTCGGCTATTTGTCTTATTTTCAGAAAGCTTTTTGTGTTTTGAGGAATGAATTCTGATACATCCATCCTCCTTCATCACCACTACTACCAGGTATATGTAATAATAAACATTCTGAAATTTGTCAGGCTGTCAAGGGAGGAATAAAAATTGAACTTTTAAAGAAACCTTCCAAAACATCCTTCCCACTGATTAGACTCTAATATAAGAACTTCTGTTATAAGAACTTAATCAGATTACTAACTTGTTTATTTGCTTATTTGCTTTGTTGATTGTTATTAATATTATGGATAGTTGATGGATAGAATTGGGTTTATGTGGGATGGGTGGTTATTGGAAATGTTATTTTATACTTCATTGCACAGTGAATAGTGCTCTTCACTAAATCAGGCAGTATACAATTACAGTAAACAAATGTACCGGCATTTATGGAAAACAGACAATTGCTCCAGGAAGTTCTCATTTATATTTCAACAATGAAGGAACTCCTGTAATTATTTTGGCTCCAGGGTATTCTAGCTATCAAAACAAACCTATTACAGTACTTTCATTTCTCTTTCAAACAGTTCCATCATTTATACAATGAAGCATTTCATCTCTACCACTAATTCAATCAAGAAGTAAACATCAGTGGAATAAAACCAAATCCATATTTAAATATGTGAGAAGAAAGGTTGTTTTGGGTACTCCAGATATTATATTGTGTTCTCTATGCATTTATTTCTCACTTTTCTTCCCTAAAGAGATCAGAATAATATATGCTGAAAACAATAAAGCAATATAAACTAGCAACGGCAAACACTCAGACTCATAGCTGCCAAAACGTCTTGGTGGGCCTGAAAACTGATGAAACAAATGTTTTTAACTGCTGTCCAAAATGCAAGCAGTGAAGTGGCCAAGACTCAGTTGTGTCCAAGACTCTTCTCCGACACTATTGTGCTATAAGCTCTAATTATAGGCTATCTATACTATATTGCCTTTTTCTGTCCTGAGAAAACAATTTTCCCATAGCTGTGCCTAATTCTAGAACTCTTTCCCAGAGAGATCCTCCTTCCATGTGCTACAGCACTCTTGAGTGATTTTTTTTTCTGTTCACACTGATCAACGTTTCTACTTCCATAAAGGCAGGTCTAGATAGGTCTTTGGGTTGTTCCAGTTTGTCCCCCCTTTGTGTAAAGATTCCTCTTCCTGCCCCCCTAGGGGTTGTTCAAATACCACATGACCATTTTAGGGGGGGGGGTTTGACCAAAAGTCACAGAAAGTCACGGGGTTCGGGGGGGTTCGGTGTGAAATTACGTGACTCTAAAATTATCATTGCTTTTCGCATCCAGCTGGCCATAGATCTATCTTCAAACCACATGATTTTTGGGGGGTGTCAAAGGTCACAGAAAGTTACAGAGGGGGGAGGGGGTCAAAAAGTGGCCTATTTTAGGTCACGTGGTATTTGAAAGAGCCCTTACCTGCCTTTTCCTGCAACCCTAATTCAGTGGGCTGCAGCCCTTTTATTTTTGTTGTTGTTGTTCTTGAATAAAGTAATTGACATAGGGCAGTGATGGTGAACCTTTTAGGGAATGAGTGTCCAAACTCAACAGGCTGCCTTCTGCACCGCAGAGGAGCAGGGTGAACTCTGTGCTGGGGGAGGGAGTAAATGTTCTCATTGGGCTTCTGGGCAGAGAAAACTCTGTGCTGGGGCAACAACATGTGTGCCGATAGAGAAGGCTCTGAGTCCCCCCTCTGGCATGTGTGCCATTGATTTGACACCACTGACATAGGGCAACAGCAATACATCTGCCGAGTGTAGTACACACAGTACCACCAATGTATCACATTTATTCTAGAAAACACTCTGTCAATAGGAAGATGTTTTTTAAACTAGGAAGGGAAATATAGATGAAAATAGAAGAAAGGGATTTTTCCATCTTCCCTTTCAGTGCCACAACTCACCAAATACACACAGGGTTGTCACTTCAGATAACACCGCCCATGGCTTTATTTGGACATGAACTAACTATCCACATGGGTTACAGAATGGGATAATTAGGAGTGCTTCAAATCATAGCAAAAGACTATAGTTCTAGCACAGAAAAGAGTGGGATAGTTCTAAGAAGGGTTGGGGTGCATTGTTGCAAGTCAAAACACATCTGAACACCTAAGTTGGTTTGAACCAATCAGCACCTAAAGTGATCCAAACAGCAAGCTATATTCCTGTCTGGATGTGGTCTAAGATACTGTAGCTGATGAATTAGGTTGTTAAAGCAGAATTGATCTTCCTGAATCCTGGACAGCTTTTAAGAAACTTCCAGTTGCCACATCTTGTGCTAATGTTGAAACATTGGTTGTTCTATAAAGTGTGAAAATAGCCAATGTGGTTGATATGATTGCTCCTCAGCCTCTGTTTTTCCACACAACAGAGGCATGTCATATCCCAGATCAATTGTGGCAAACCTATGGCATGCGTGGCAGAGGGAGCATTCAGAGCCCTCTCTGTGGGCACACACGCCATTGCCCCAGTACAGAGTTCACCCCACCCCTCTGCCCAGCAGCCCAATGGAAGTGCTTCCTTTCCCCAGCACAGAGTTCACCCCGCCCCTCTGCCCAGCAGCCCAATGGGAATGTTTCCTCCCTCCCCTGTCTGAGGTAAGGCTCATATGTGGCATGAAGGTGTGGCGTGGATGGCAGTTTGAACACTTGGTCTCTAAAAGGTTCACCATCACTGTCCTAGATATAGCAGAGGGCTGGAGGCATGGAAAGAGATGGGGAAGGTTCCTCTAAAAGGGAGAAAATATAACTTCTGGAGTACTGGCCCCATTAGGGCCAGTGGCTATGTTGTCTGAATATTCTGAGAGGCATAGTTTAAAGGAATAACATTTCCCATCTCTGTATGAAAATTAGAAAATGAAAGGAGATAAAATTGTACATCTAGCTAATACAAGTTGGAATTAAAATCTGAGCCTACTTGATGGTGATGGAGATGCCAATGAGGGACTGGATCTTCATAAAACTATCTGGTAGAGCTGTTTGATATGGTAGAGGGTCACTTCATCCAGGACCCACAGAAATCTTGGTGAAACCTTGGAGATCTGCTACAATGTTTTTTTCTAAGCATACTGAAGATAAATTTGTCATCATCAGTCTTGACAATGATGCCACCAAGTGTAAGGTCAGGTTCAGGATATGTCAAACATCCCATCTGGTTATGTTTGCTAGAATTAAAAACTCCCTTTGTTGCTCTGTTCAACACAGAGTTGAAATGGTTTGGCCTTACGCCTTACCACCTCTTTCTCTACTCTTGCCCATTATAACATAATTGGGGCAATGAAATACTTTGATCCCAGAGCCAGTGGGCCAGATGACTTCATATCTACTCCTCTGAAGACGTTCTCCAAGTGCACCCCACAGGCCATCCACCCCTTCAAGTCTTTCATGTGGTTCCACCTTCTTCCCACTGATGAACATTTTCGGTTGCTTAATGCTGAGTGAAGCATGATTTATGGATTCCTCTGCAAAGAGAAAGTTAGATTCCTTCTTGCCCTATTTCCTAATTTAGGGGTAATAACTGAGATAGGAAGGAATCCCTCTGTTATTTCTGGTCTGTGAGAAGAGGGAGTTACAGAAAGATATATAACATCTGCTGAAGAATAAATGCACAGCTGGTTCAAGCAGTGATTGATCTCTCCTTGGCAGCTAATATAGTTGATAGACTGTTAGACTGGGACTTAGATGATGAGTTTAAATCTCCTCTTTGTTATGAAAACTCACTGGAATTAGTGATGGGATTCATATATTTTTTACTACCTACTCTATGGGCGTGATATGGTGGGCATGGCCAGGGGGAAAGCCCTGCATTATTTCAAAATTTGGATGGACAGTGGGAGCCAGAATTTCTGCTACTGGTTCTGGCGAACTGGGGTGAACCTGCTGAATCTCACCACTGACTAGGATGTGATACTGGCAAAAGGAGCCTTTAAATATCTTATATATCTTGGAAACCCTACTAAGGTTGGCATAAATTGGAACTGAACTGATGACGTATACCATGAGAGAAAGGAAAAAGAGTGGGTTAATTGTATAGGCCAGTGGTGGCAAACCTATGGCACACGTGCCAGAAGTGGCACTCAGAGCCCTTTCTGTGGGCACGTATGCAGTTGCCTCAGCACAGAGTTTGCCCCACCCCTCTGACCAGCAACCCAATGGGAGCACTTCCTCCCACCCTCAGCATAGAGTTCACTCCACCCCTCTGCAGCGCAGACAGCAGACTGTTGAGTTTGGACACTCGGCCTCTAAAAGCTTCACCAGCTTTAGTATAGGCACTAACTATGGAGTTTAATGTCACTTTAACTGTCATGATCCCATCACACAGAGTCCTAGGGTTTATAGTTAGGTGAGCTACCTAGAATTCTGTGCTGCAGTTCAGGCAACGAAAACTAGTGACTCTCATTTTCCAGGAGGGGTGAATCCACTCCAGGTTTTCATCTGAATTTTGTAGAACCTATTGAAGGTTCTGTATCTTTAAGAGGGGAACAGATTTCAAGGCCTCGAACAGATTGTGTAAATTTCAGAATAAAATCTTGAAGGGATTCACTGCCTCCCCTCTTGAGGTTTGAGAGAATGCTAAATAATTCACTGAAGTACAATTCAAGGAATATGAAGCATACAGCCATGAGAATTAAAGTGGTACCAAACTGCTATAACTGTAGTGTAGATACCCCAGAAAAGCATCTGTGAAGTAGTATCAGTAGCTTCATGCGGTTTACCCTGAAGAATAAAGCAAGCAAAAGTATGGTTGAAAAAAGCTTCTAATTTTTCTCCTCCCCCATCTATGAGCAAAGAACACACAACTTTAGAACATTATACTTAGGGGACTTGCCCTCTTGAAGAATAATGAGAAATTGTTAGTTGCCTAGAGTCTACTATTCTGGGAGACATGTGAGAGAGATGAGATCTACCTAGCTTAAAGAACATAATGCATTCCACAGGATTGCTCTTCAAGCGAGTTTGCTCTTTAAGCGAAACACCATTGTAAATGACCAATTGTGTGTGGGGGGGGATTGTGAACCCCGATTTATTTGTTAAGCGAGTTTTTGTTTGGTTTTATTTGTTAAGTGAAGCGAACATTCAGAGAAAATCCTGCTCTTTAAGCGAGTTACTCTTTAAGCGAGGCACTCTTTGTCCGAGGTTTGACTCAGTGGCGTAGCGTGGGGGGGCGGGGGGGGCGGATGCCCCGGGCAGCGGCTTTCAGGGGGCGGCAAAATGTCCCCTCCCCACCCTTTTGCTGGCGAGCGCCCCGCGTGCGCTTCGCCGCTTGCAGGCGAGGAGAAAAAGGTTTTTTTTTTAGGCGGACAATTCAAGGAGGGGGCCCGGCTAGCTGTCGGGGGCTCTCCTGGAGGGCGGCCCACGTGCGCGCGCACGCTGCTAACCTCCGCCCGCCCAGCCACCCACCCAACTTGCCGTGAGACGGGGCGCTCGTCTGGGGTGGGTGGCGCCGTGGCGGGGAGCCCCGGGCCTGGCGGCTGGCTGGGCAGGAGGAGGCGAGCAGCGTGTGCGCGCACGCGGGCTGCCCTCCAGGAGAGCCCCCGACGGCCAGCCGGGCGGGGCGGGCCCCTCCTTGAATTGTCTGCCTTTAAAAAAACCCCTTTTTCTCCTCCTCGCCTGCAAGCGGCGAAGCGCACGCAGGACGCTCGCCAGCAAAAGGGTGGGGAGGGGACATTATTTGCCGCCCCCTGAAAGCCGCTGTCAGGGGCAGGCGGCGCGCGGAGAGCCCCCGACGACCAGCCGGGCGAGCGATCTGCCGGAGGTGCGCTCGTCGGGGGTGGGTGGCGGACGGCCCTGCCTGGCGGGCGAGCGGACGGAGGTGCGCTCGTCGGGGGTGGGTGGCGGACGGCCCTGCCTGGCGGGCGAGCAGACGGAGGTGTGTGTGGCGCGCGCGCAATCGCGCGCGCGCCGCTAGTCAGCAGGGGGGCGCCTTCTGCCTTGGGAGGGGGGAGGGGTGGCGGCAGCGGCGAGCTGGGGGGGGCGGCGAGTTTGCTTTTCGCCCCAGGCGGCTGAAGACTGCGCGACGCCACTGGTTTGACTGTACAATATTGTGAAGTAAGATGTGTGGAGAAAAGATGGAATTGGTGTCATGAAATCAACTGATTATAATAATATTTACTGTTGAAAATATGAAACATAAGGGTTTTTTATACCTGAAATTATTCTTGGCTTGCATTATAAGGGACAGCATGCTATTAAATGTAACTGAAATGAAAGAGTGGGAAAGTGCCTAACCATGCATAATTTTCTCCAAATATTTTGCCTCATTAGAATGTTTCACTTGTTTTGCCTCTCTATATAATGGCTTGCTTTTTTCTCCAAATTTTGGCCAAAGTCCAGTTCTTGTCTTCCATTCTTTTTCTACTCTGCAGTCTTATGACCTCTGGAAGGGCACCCTAGGAGCAATAGGATCATTGAGAGCTCCACCTCAGAGGGTAGACCAAAAGGCCCCATTCCCTTCCCAGCCCCCTAAAATATATGCTGACATTTTCCCCTGGATTTTAGAGCTCTGCCACTAGTAGAGGTTTACAAAAAATGAAAAGGAGACAAATTGGGGCTGTGTTGAGAGAAGCTTCAGAATTGTATGGATCTGAAGCCCTTTGAGCCATGAGACATATGTCAACATGATGGGAAACTTCGGCCATCCTTGGATAAATAACAGGTCTCTCATTTGTCTGCAGAAGCTGAGAGGAGAAATATCCCAGGACAGGTTCCCCAATTTATGTGCCATGGCAAGTCACACACAAGTTACTCACTTTTGTTGTTGTTGTTCAGTCGCATAGTCAGTGGCGTAGGGTGGGTTTCGGTCACCCAGGAACCCAGGCCAAACTCGCCTCCCCCCAGGCTCGACACCCCCCCCCCCCAGGTAAGAAATTCTTACCTTCAGGCTGTGCCAGGCTAGGAGGTGGTATGGCTGTTCGCCTGGGACCCCGACAGTGTGGGCAAGGCCCAGGGTCTGGGCCAGTGCAGCGTGGGCCCAGTAGGGAGTCCACCATCGGAGTTCCAGGAGTGCGGCTGCCACGCCTCCAAGCCTGGCAGTGGCACCTCATCCGCCTTCGGCAGCAGTGGCGCCCGGGAAGCGAGGCCGGCGGTCACTGCAGCAGGAGCAGCACCGGCCAGGCTGAGGACCTGCTCCCCCCCGCAAGGCCTGGCTGGCGCTGCTCCGGGTGCTGGGCCGCAATGACCACTGGCCTCGCCCCTCTAGGCACTGCTGCTGCCAAAGGCGGACAAGCTGCCGTCACTGGGCTCGGAGGCGTGGCGGTCGCGCACCTGGGGTGCCGACGGTGGGCTCACTGTTGGGCCCATGCTGTGCCACCCCAGCTCCTCGCCCATGCTGCTGGGGTCCCAGGTGTGCGACCGCCCCGCCTCCTAGCCCAGCGGCAGCTGTGGTGACCAGGAAGGCAGGAAGCAAGGCCAGCGGTCATTGTGGCCCAGCAGCTGGAGCAGCGCCAGCCAGGTATTGTAGGGTGGAGTGGGGGTCCTTGGCCTGTCTGGCGCTGGGCTGCAGCGACCACCGGCCTCACTTCCCACCTTCCTGGGTACTGCTGCTGCCGATGGCGGATGAGCTGCTGCTGACGGTGGGCTCCCTGCTTGGGCTGTGCTGAACCACCTGAGCCTGGCAGGCCATGTGGAGGGGGCGCCTGGGAAGAAGGGGGAGGGGCACCCCGGTCTCCACCGTGCTGTCAGTGTGTCCCAGCACCCGCCCCGGCCACCAGGAAGTCCGGAGCAGTGGCATCAACACGCCCTGCAAAGTGCTGCCCGGGGCGGGCCACCCCCTTACCCCCATCACTATGCCAGTGCGCATAGTTTAGTCCAAACCAGTGATGGGCTTTAAAGTTTTTTACTACCGCTCTGTGGGCGGGCCAACTCTGTGGGTATGGCCAACTCTGTGGGTGTGGCCAGGTGACTGGGTGGGTGTGGTTAAACAGCTGTATTTTAATGTGAGCTTTTGTGGATCAAGTCCACTTTGTCAGACCATTAGTTAGCAATTACACTTCGATGCTCTAATTTTCCTTTAAAGAGTAATTGCAGCAGAGTAACTGCTGGCTCAGCCTCACCCCGTTCTGGGAGCCTAGACCCAGCAGCATGGATGTTGGAGTCACGTCCTGAGTGGGGTGAGAGGAAGAGGAGGAGGTGTGGGCGGGGCAGGACAGGGAAGTGGGTGGGGCCAGCCAGTTTACTACCGGTTCTCCTGAACCTGTCTGAACCTGCTGAAGCCCAGCACTGGTCCAAGCCTTTGTGGCCCCATGGACCACTGCACACCAGGCACCCGTATCCTCCACCATCTTCCACAGCCCACTCAGCTCTACACCTATTGTGTCAATGATTCCAACCATCCACTTCATCCTCTGCTGCCCCCTCCTTCTTTTGCCTTCAGTCTTTCCCACCATCAAGGCCTTCTTGAGTGAGTCCTCTCTTCTTGTTTAGTGCCTAAGGGGCTGCAGTGGCTCAGTGGTTAAGAAACTCACCTTGTTAGCTGGAGGGCCAGCATGTTGGCAGCTCAAGACCCGAGTACTGCATGATGGATTGAGCGCCCATCTCTGTCCAAGCTTCTGCCAACCTAGCAGTTAAAAAGCAAAAAATGGCAAGTAGATAAATAGGGACAACTTTGGTGGGAAAAGATCTTGGGGACATGAAAAGAGCCTCATTCGGTCATCCCCTAAGCAGAGTTCCTACAGCCAAAATCCTTTCAACCCAGAATAATTTCTGATAAGAAGCAAAAAGCAATCAGGGTTGATTTCCCTCAGGATTGACTTATTTGATCTCTTTGCTGTCCAGGGTACTCTCAAAATTCTCCTCCAGCACCACATCTCAAAGGCGTCTATTCTTCTGCGCTCAGCTTTCCTTATGGTCCAGCTCTCGCAACCATACATTGGCACAGGGAATATCATTGCTTTGACTATGCAGACCTTTATTGACAGGGTGATGTCTCTACTTTTTATCATGTTCCCTAGGTTTCTCATAGCTTGCCTCCCTAGAATTAATTGTCTTTTTATTTCATGACTGCAGTCACCATTTCATTTCATTTATTCGATTTATATACCACCCACTTGGTAAAACCGAGTCAGGGCGGTTAACAGAACAAATATATAATTGCAAGTTACACACAATTATAATAAGCATCACAAATCATCACAATTTCAACAAACAAAATATGCAATAAGTACCCAATAATACAGTCAAAATAAAACCTCACAAATTGCAAATTACGAAGTATCACATGAATCCAGAACAAAAGGCATTTCAAAAACAATGCATATATTTTTTAAAAAACAATATATGTTTCAAAATAATACACAGTTCAAAGCAAAACACACTTCCCTCCAGGCTACATAGTTCAGTGAAAAAAAAGTCCGTTGGCAGCGGCAGCAACTGGGTCGGCATTTTATGCCTGGCCCTGGCTGCACCGTGCAGGTGTTCCATGGTTTCTCAAAGCCAGGGGACCAGTCAGGCAAGAGAGTCCGTTGGCGATGGTGGCGGCTGGGTCAGCATTTTATTTCTGGTCCTGACAGTGCCACACAGGTGTTCCACAGTTTCTTGAAGCCAGGAGACCGGTCAGGTGAGAGAGCCCGGCCAGGTGTGGGGGCCTAGGTACAAGTGGAGAGAGTCCTGGGACCTGTTGCCCTCTCCATCAGCCGGAGAAGGTTCCCAGGCAGTGGCGGAGGTGAAAACATCCTGCCGTTCCAGCAACTTTTGAAGCCCTAGTCAGGGATGGGGTGCTGGGCGCAGCTGGAGAGACTCCTGGGACCCGTTGCCGTGGCGGCCTCTCTGCCAGCTGCTTATGGTTCCCAGGCGGCAGAAGAGGAGAGAAAGTCTTGCCGGTACGAGAAAGTCCTGCGGTGATCTTGGAACTTGGATCCAAGGAAGGTAAAGTCAGTCACTGTTTCCATTCTTTCCCCTTCTATTTGCCAGGATGTGATAGGGCCAGATGCCATGCTCTTGATTTTCTTGATGTTGAGTCTCATGCCAATTTTTGCACTCTCTTCTTTCACCTTGATCAAGAGGTTACTCACTATGAGTAAATAATCTTGCTTTGAAACTCCCTCCTGCCTCAGAGGTGGAAAGACCTTGCCCAAAGAGAAGAATGAAGTGATTTGTCAGAAGCCGGAAATGCAACACATTTGGCCTTAGGATTTCCTCAGCCTTCAGGAATTCTCTGCTGTTTTATGTCTCAGCTCACACAGTGGGAGTGTTTTCTAAAGTCTGTACCAGATATTGTATGGGGACATCATAGCACGGAAAGGTTTCCTCATCCACTCTGGCTTAGCATTCACTTGAGACCCTCCCTTCTGGCTTCCGTTTCTTGAATGACATGTAGAAATATCAACATTTCTCCTGGGGAATTACTGACATATGGGTGGCTGGAAACATATGCTGTGAGTTCACAAGTAGAATTGTGTCTCTTTACCCCACCAACACAGATTTCCCTTCACTGCCTCTCCCAAGAGAGCCAGTGTTATTATTGAATGGAGAGAGGGTTCTGGTGGACTGTTGTGTAGTTTGAAAGGACATGAAAGCCTGTTGCGTATATTGCTCATTCCAAACAGGGGATTAGCCACTCAAAAATGCCAATGCCATCAGTTTGGTCCAGCAATGAAAGGGCAAAGAATCCCTCTTTAAAAACAAGAGGCATCGGGAAGTGCTATTGCATAAGCTGATCAAGCCCTCATGATTTCCCCCCCTCAATATATTTTTATGTTATGTTTTTAGCAAATGACTGTCCCATGATAGTCATATTTTCTGCTTTAATGCTTCATGTGCATCATTTTAATGAGGTGAAAGAATACATTCCAAACCTTTTCTCTTTGACTCCTCCAACCAGACAAAAAGAAGCATTTGGAAATGATGGATAAACTCCTCTGCTGAATGAATGAGCTGATTGCAAGAAGAACACAGAAAGCAGCCTTTTGTCAGACCTTTGAAAAATTACCTTTTTAGGACTGGCTTGGAGAATTCTGGAAATTGTAGTCCAAAAAGGAACATTTCCAAGTTCTGTCTTATGTCAAGTGTCAAAGTAGACATTCAGGGGAAATGAATTCCTCATAATTAATCCATTTCCCCTCCCACAATAATTAGCTTGTTCCCCTTCCCAACACAGAATTTCCTCACAGAGACTTTGCAAGCATGACTGCAGCAGTTGTGTGAGCCCATGTTTATTTTTCAGTGGCCAAATGCAAAACAGTGCTCATTAAATGCAAGAGATGTAGGTGAAAAAAAGAATGAAGCACAACAAATGTCATTCACCATTTGGAAAACCATCTCTAAGGTAGACATGACACTGTACATGTATTGTATAGTTTGGCCCCCATTGAGCCCATTGTACCTCAGTGTTGTTTATTTTGACAGGAAGGGTTTCAGAAAAGGCCCTTTCCTAGCCTTATCTGGAATAGCATGGAGTGAATCTATGTTCTGGTAGTGATCTATGACTTCTCACTTTCTGCCAGAATTCTGCTAAGAGAATCAGAAATGGAAATGACTGGAGGAGAGGTGGAAAACATAGACATCAAGGCAGTGGTGGGATGTCAAAATTTTACTACCCCACCATGATGTCATCACAGTGTGGGCGGAGCTAATATCATGATGTCATGATGTCATGGGAGGGGCCAAAGAAAAAAATTAAGAAATACAAAATAATTATAAAATATAAAATAATTGTGTGTGCACGCACACACACACCTCAACCCACCCACCCACCCACAACACAAACCCGTAAATAAATTAAATAAATACATAAATAAATAAAAAATACATTAAAATACAGCCAGTCACCCAACACCCACCCACCCACCCAGCCCCAAAGGTGGTTTTCCTCAAAAAAAGCTGCTACTGGTTCTCTGGGACACTGGGAAAAGTTACTACTAGTTCTCGAGAACTGGTGAGAACCTGTTACATCCCATTACTGCATCAAGGGCACTTTTCTTTGTTCCTCTGTGATTTATGTCATCTCTTGCCAATAATGCCCCTCTGCACTTTACATAGAACAACAGGACAATTTATGCGCAAAAGAATTAATGGGCATAAATCAGACATCAGAAATGGCGATACAGAGAAACCTGTTTCACGTCATTTCAATCTACCTGGACACTCTGCACAGAATTTGAGCATTGCCATTCTGGAACAGAAAAATTACAGGACAAGGATCCAGAGAGGCAGCAGTGATAAAAATATATATACATGCTGAATACCCATCTCAGTGGTTTGAATATTAATCAAGGGAGTTTGGGACATTATCAAATTTGAAATGTCACACGTATTAGATTGGTTTATGTTTTAATTTTCCATACAACTTTTTCAGAGATAATAATAATAATTTCATGTCAGAAATTATTCTGGGTTGAAAGGATTTTTGTGGAAGAAACTCCGCTCAGGAAATGCCCAAATGAGTCTCCTTTCATGTCCCCAAGAGCTGGGACAGAGACAGGTGGTCAATCCGTCATGCAGTACCGGGGTCTTGAACTGCCAACTTGCCAGCCTTCCAGCTAACAATGAGAGCTTCTTAACCACTGAGCCACCACAGCCCCTCTTTACAGAGGTTACTGATTCTTACCACATGTTATCCATAGCCTCAGGCCAGCTTATGAAACAAAGGATGTTACCTGCTAACCTTGGTCAATTCTCAACCATTGTCAATCTTCATACAATATGGTCTGTAAATGCAAAGTCTGAAAGATAAACTTTTTACCAATTTTTTAATGCCACAATTATTTTGTATTTGTCTACTAACCATTCGCCACTTCACAGAACAAAGTTTCATAGAAATAAATCTGTATATCAATCAGTCATTACCAAGTGTAAAAAACCATCCTGATTTGCAATTTTATTTAACATACCAACCAACCATTGTGTACTTCTGTATCCTCACCTGGTCGTGGGACTATTTACAAATTATTGCCATGAAATCATTTTTGCCGTATACAAATTATTGCCATGAAATCATTTTTATGTCTGAAGAAGTAGACTTGATCCACAAAAGCTAATGTTAAAATATAGGAGTTAGTCTGTAAGGTGCCATAAGGTTTTTGTCTTTGTTTTATTTCCTATTTGATATGCTTGCAGAGTCTAGCCCGCCTACCACTTTGAATTCTTTTGCATCAGAGCAAAAGTATATGGGTCTGAATTAGCCTTACCACTAAGAAGCAGAGGGAGGTGGCTGATTGGATCTGTCAGATATGCCTATATTGCAGAATTTTCATTGGATTGTTTTATTGTTTTATTGTTGTAAAGCACTTTTCTACTTCTGATGCTTCTGGGTTGAAAGGATTAGCCAATGAAAAATCTCCATTGCCTGGTGATGAATCTCCATTGCCCAGTTGCTGAAGTAGCAATCTTCCGGGAGGCTACATTCATGTCCCCTTAGAACTATGGAAGGTGAGCAAGGAGCTACCAGATAACTGGGCAGAACCACATGACTCTCTACCACCTGGCCAAGAACAACCATGGCCTGTGTGAAAAGCTTTAAATAGACTGCGTGCAGGGGTAGGAAGATCAAAGGCTTATCTGAAAAAGTGGGGTGTCCCTGTAGCTGACAACCTGCGTGAATGTGGAGAAGTACAAACTATCTCCCACATGAGACAATGCACATGATGCCCCTCAATGTGCACTGAGGAGGACCTTATTTTGGCAAGAGGAAATGCTGTTGATGTGGCCCGATACTGGGCAGATGTCATCTAGCCCTTTTAAATTCTGTTTTGTTTTTAGATGTGTTAATTTTAACTTTGTATGTTATTATATGCTGGTGGTTCATCTGACACGAATAAAGAAAAAAAGCACTTTTGAATTTGTGTACAGGAGAGTCACAAAAACATTTACTATTGTTGTTTTCATCATCATCATCATCAAAAACAGAACAAAATTCCAGTGTAAGATAGTGAAAGGAAGAGAAATTGTCCAGCCCCTTCATCTGTGTTTTCCATGTGTTTCAAAAACCATGGCTTCATCCACTATCCAATGTAAGGGCATTGTCCTAATTAGCCAAGACAGGTGTGGGCTGGCTGAGTGAACACTAAGACATCTAAGGCTGTGGATAGTCCAAAACTCTTTCAGCCAAGGGATGCTGGAAATTACTTGTGACTACTGTGCACCTGGCCTAACTTTGTACCAGCCTAATGGCTGAGTAGGCTTTGGTTTAGGTGTAATTTAGCTCCTTCCTGTCTCTGTTCCTTTTTCTGCCTCCTTTGATGGTTGATCTTGGCTAGTACAGCAGTTGTATTGGTAGATCTGGGTGCAAAGTGTTTGTGACAGAACAAAGACAGTTGTGTCAACCCCAAGGCAGTTGTCTTGGTGGAATAGGCTTTTGTCCATTCCAAAGCCACTGCAACTGGCATATTATTGATTGCACTACCTACAGAGCAGAAAACACAGCCACTTTTCTAGTTAAAACATTAAGAGGAAAGCAGTACAGCACATAGAGCAATGATGGCTAACCCTGGCACTCCAAGTGTCCTTGAACTTCAATTCCCAGAAGCCCTTGATCAGCAGGACTTGGGATTCTGGTGACTGGAGTCCAAGAACACCTGGAGTGCCAAAGTTCACTACCACTGACATAGAGAGCCATATCTGCCTTGGAATTTATGGAACAGTAATTTCCCCAAATGTGCCTCTTGACTTTGAATTCCTTTGCAAGTCTCCTTTATATTTGTTCCTGGCCTTTTCATGGTGTTCAGGATTTACTATTCCTTGACATATGAAGTAAATTGCATATTTCAGAAAAGGTGTTAAAACAACCTTTCACTTTGGTGAGTAATGATCAAAACTGTTCTTTGACCCATACAGGGAGAAAAATACAACACCAGACTGGGAGGTCTGTTCTCAGAGAAGGGTTCTGGCACCTCAGCACAAGCAGAGATTAGTGCACTTGAAAATGAATGGTGAAGAATGGTTGAATCCCTCAACAGACTTAATAATTAAATATGTCAATACAGTACCTCCAAAACAGAGAAGGCAGGGACTCATTCTAAAAACATTGTATTTAAAATGTTCAGTTACAGCTACAAGGATAAAAAAACACAGAGGGGGATGCAGTCCCAGTGTAAAACAGTCACGCTCTCATTCGGCTGCGTGGTCGAAGATCAGGAGAAAGAGAGATTCATACTGTCCATTCCTCTGGATGTATGTTGGCATGTATTTAACAAAGAAAAAGCAATGGAGGATACAAACAGCAAAAAGTAAGAGGATGGGAAGATATTTGTGGAATTTTCGTGGGGGAAAAGTACTCTGCTAAACGGTTAGTGGCAAAAAGAAGACTTTAGCTCAGGGATGGCCAACCTATGGCCCGTGGGCTGGACCTGGTCTGCGGTGTCCCACCGCTGTCCTCACTACTACCGGAAGCGGAAGCAGAAATGTTTACGACAGCCATAAAACGGACCCATGCATGCGTAAACATGCCCGCACTCCCATTAAAAACTGTCATAAATTAATTAATTAATTTATAATAATTTATTTCTAATTTAAATTTATATAGCTGCCCACTTCGTGGCGACTCACTGCAGCTTATAGAGTTGTAGTAATACAGTATCAAAGAAATAACAAAAACAAACGCAGCAGGAGGGAAAAGGTCACAACAGTTTGAATGTTCGGGTAGGCAGTGAGGCATCTCCCTGGCCAGGTGGAGCAAATCTGGGGGGAAGGACTGAGGCATCCTCAGATGGCCGCATGGCTGGAGCAGCGGAACAACTGCCCTCATGACCAGGGCAGCTTCTTCAGCTGGGGCTCCTGCCGATGACCCTTTAACCCCCTGGCCAGATGGAGCAAATCCAGGGTCGTCATAAATGGGTTTGCAACAGCTGCGGACACATTTCATGGCAGCATTTACGGAGGGAGGAACAACATGACTGGCCCGCTCCGGCCTGGTGCACAAAAAAGTTGGGAAACCTTGTTTTAGAATAAATAAGCATGCAGGGTTGTGGTCCTAACCATACTCTGTGGCAGCCTAAATTGTCAAATATATTCTCATGATTTCAAAGGGCACACAGTTATGGGACCCAAGAATATAATCTTCTGTATCATGACATCTTTTGTCAGATGTGCTGACAAAAGGATTTTACATTGGACTAGCATTCTAGTGTAGTGGTTCCCAACACAGGGCACATGCCCCACAGGGGGACCTCAATTCCCAGAAGCCTAAGTCAGTACATTGGCTGATCAGTGTGGGAAATTGACTTAGGCTTCTGGGAACTGAAGTCCAAAAACCAAAGGTTGGGAAACACTGTTGTAGTGCCTGCGCAAAAGAATAAACTGAACAGAAATTAGAAACAATAATGTTCAGAAACTAGTTGGTAACCAACTTCCCATGGCATTCTTTCTGTGACTTACAGTGGCCCTTGTTGAATGAAATACTGTACCAGTATGAATGAATTTTAAAAGGAAACAGTTGAAAAAGACTCCCTTGGTTAGATCAGTGATGGGGCATTTTATTTCATTATGGCTGGAATCCTGTTGTGTAACTTTATGCCACACAACTTGGATTATGTCATTAATCACAGCTGTTAGGTTTGAATTAAATGTTTCTTGTTTCCTCCTGGGAATCCTTTTTGTCTTAGGAAAGATTTGAGCTGTAGAAGGAGAGGGAAGACTTTTTAATACCCTATAATCATGGATCCTGGTAACTGTGTTTCAGGTGACCATAGAAGCACCTGTATCTCAGGTGACTTGCATCCAAGGAAAATTTTGTATTTGGGCTTGAATGTAGTGTAGTGTGTATATAACTCTAGCTTTGTTCAGGCTCTGTTTTCCCTCCATTATTGCTTTCTTCATGTGAAGTGGACTTGCCTGAAAGGAGAGTCTGTTCAATCCATAGAGACCTTCTGTTTGACCTGGAAAACTGATTTTTTTTTTTATGAACAGAGCCCCAGAACAAAATGGGGTCTCCTCTTCAATCCCATTGCTTCCCTATAAGAAAGCTGACAACAGAGAGACCCTCCTCGTGTAAGGAGTACACACTATGACCACCTGAATAGGTCTTCTATTGTGAGCCAATCTCCTTATAAGGATGTGGCTATCAATCTCTGCAAATTAAAACGGGGCCATTGCACACATGATAATTACTTTTCGTGAATTTATTAGACCAAGATGACAATAAAGTTTGTCAAATTCCATAAGTTGCACACCATGAAATTGGCTGAGTTTGGGGGCAAACTTGGAAACTTCATCTCTTTGCAGGACAACTCCCAGAATACAGCATTCAGGGGGAATTCTGGCCACCATTCAACAATTGGCAAGGTTTAATCATCACCACCAGACATAAAGAGTTTGACTGTGGTTCAGTATAAAACATGCCCACAAAGTGTCATTGGTACCAACAGCACTGTGCTGGTCTAGCTTAGGAAATCTGACTTCAGACAGGTGTGTTTCCAAATCTCATGTTCCTGCAGAGGACGTGTATTCTCAAAGTACCATTCTGTACCATGAACATAAATGTTTTTATTCATCTCTTGGTGCCTTTTGGGAGGCAGGTGGGGTTAACATTCCAGAAGTTGTGTGAGGTTCTCTGATGATAAAGCTGACAGAGTGAAACATTCTTACTTAATGAATATGAATTTCAGGATCTGGCTAGTATCAAATATTCAACGTCAAGAACCTGTCTCTTGAACATTTACTCAGAAGGTATGATTATGCATCGTACCTTTAAACATTTGACTTTTCAAGTCTCTTTTCATGGCTGGTGCAAACGTATGCATTGCCAGAAGTTCAGTTTTGTGACCCTGGGATGGAATTTATGTTACCAAACTTAACACTTAGTGGCATGCAAAATCATAGGGATGATCTGTGGCGTCACTACATCTAAGACTGGAAACCAGGTTCCTGATTCCCACTAATTCTCTTTTACAATATTTAATTGTGTTTTCTTGCTAGTGTAGCCACCTGGAGATTTTTTTTTAATAAATGGAAATGTGGGGTGTAAGTTTCTTAAACAAATCCAGAGAAATAATTAACGTCTTTGAAAATAGATTTGTATTGCCTTTAGACCAGTGTTTCCCAATCTTTGGGTTTTGGACTTCAATCCCCAGAAGCCTAAGTCAATTCCTCAAAGCACTGATCACCCAAGGTACTGACTTAGGCTTCTGGGAATTGATGTACCCCTGTGGGGCATGTGCCCCATGCTGGGGACTACTGCTTTAGACCAACTTTTAAAGCTGGGGGCTGCGTTACACTCCCTCAGACAGCTTCGGGGGCCAGACAGCCATTTTGCCCTTCCTCCACCACATGGCGCTTCCTGGTGTAGTGGAGGTGGTGGTGGTGCACATGAAATGGTGCCACGGGCTGCAGGTTGAGAATCCCTGCTTTAGACCAATGCACTTAGTTACAAAGTCTCAGGCGTTCCCTTTACTATTCAAATAGACAGACACCTCTGAATTCAATGGAGTTTACTCCCAAGTAAGCCTATGTAGGATTATAACTTTGCAGCCAGTTAGAATCTGCTTTTTGGTACTTAGTGTAATGTTCCTGTATAATTGTTCTATTTGAAAGGCTTTTTGATCTACATGAAGAGAACAGAAGAAAGAGTAACTAGTCACAAGCTTGGCAGATTTTTTTTCTTCAGTCTATTTTTGGTCTCAGCTTTAGGGCTTTAAAGATTTCCTTTTAAGGCCAAAAGGGAACATAATTTCCACTGGTGCCAGGTCTATCAACAGAATTGCTATTACTACTTTATAGTATGTATGTGTGTATGTGTTTTTAAAAACATAACATAAAACTTTAAACGGGAACAATGCTATAAAACCTACCTCATTGTTCCAGATATGGTGTGAACAGGAGGAATTAGTTTAGATGATCTACAGCTAATGTCTGGGAAATGTTAGGTGTAAAGCTATAAGTGTTGAAGGTCTCTCTGGCTTAAATAAATATTCACATAAATATTATGAAAACCTTTGCTCCTTTCAGTGAGAAACTGTGGCATGAAATCTAATGAGATACAGTTTGTTTGCATTCGATCCTCCTGGTACATGCATGCACACACACATGCACACATCCACAGCCATAACTGTAGCCGAAGATGTATACATATACAAATGTTCATGTGTACACATGTCTGAAAGCATAGGCTATTCAGCTTCCCAGCTTCAAAACAGTTTTTCTGGAATATTCATATTTCACTGGGTGTCTGTCCTTCATAACTCTGGTAAATCTGTGAGGGTTGCCACATTTCCTGTGCTAAACATACTCATGCCTTTAATAATTGCATGGCAGGCCGGCATTTAGCAAGTTAAGCTTTCTCTCTCACTGCACTTTCAAACTTGAAAACACCAGCATTTCCTCAAACCAAGCAGATGTGCAAAAACATCTTATTGGATAGTACAACTAGGCCATAGCGAGTCTGTTTTGAGCTAAAGATGCGTAGGTGTAGCTGTGTTAATAAACTGGACAATTTTTCCTACATTTATGGCAAATATACCCCACATGATCAATGCCCCACAAATATACCCCACTTGATCAATCAACTCAGGATCCATAGGAAGGGGCGGGGGCAGGAAGAGTTCCTATTACCAACAGGATCACTGGGCTGTGGTGACTTAGTGGTTAAGACCTATATGTGTAATTTACTTAAGATCCTGACATCCTAGGCAGAATTGGACTTTAGATTTGAATTCCGTGCACTTGGTTTAGTATAGGACACATGGATTAGACCAAGTAGCAGACAATATTTTTTTTTGTGCTGCAGTGATATTTAGACAGCTGTCCAAGGTCCAGTAGGATATTTATGTGCCACCACCAAGTCTCTGGAAGTGGCTGCCCCCCTCAGGAGAAACAAGGAAGCCTTGAAGAAAAGGCAGAAGTGATCAATTTCTACTTCAGCTTGGTCTTTCCCCAAAAGATATTATACAATCCTCCAGGCAAATGTGAGTGGCAAAGGGAAGGGTTAGGACTGCATCTCAAGATTGATAAACTAGTCAAGGCGTATCTTTACTCCTTTGAATGAGTTTAAATTCCCAGGGCTAAAATAACCACATCAAACGATATTGAAAGAACTGGCTGAGAGGGGATAGGATAGCACTTTTCAAATACAGTACTTGAAAGATAGCCATAAAGTGGAGGGGCAGGATCTGTTCTCAGTCATTCCAGAGTGCAGGACACATAATAATGGGCTGAAACTACAGGAAGCCAGATATAATCTGAATAGCAGGAAAAACTTCTTAACTGTTAGAGCAGTATGACAATGGAACCAATTACCACTGAAGTTGGAGGCATTCAAGAGAACAATGGACAACCATCTGTCACATCTGGTTTGATTTGGATCAACACCAACAACCTGAGATATGCAGATGATACTACCCTGATGGCAGAAAGTGAGGAAGACCTAAAGAAGCTCCTGATTAGGTTGAAAGAAAAGAGTGCAAAAGCTGTCTTGAGACTCAATATCAAGAAAACCAAAATAATGGCAACAGGCCCTATCAGTCCCTGGAGAATAGATGGGGAAGAAGTAGAAGCAGTGACAGATTTTACTTTCTTGGGATCAAAGATAACTGCAGATGGAGATTGCAGCCATGAAATAAAAAGGCGACTGATCCTTGGGAGACAAGCGATGAGAAATCTGGGAAACATCGTTAAAAGTAGAGTTATCACCATGCAAACAAAAATTTGCATAATCAAAGCAATGGTATTCCAGGTGGTAATGTATGGTTGTGAGAGCTGGACCATTAGGAAAGCTGAAAGCAGAAGAATAGATGCCTTTGAAATGTGGTGCTGGAGGAGAGTTTTGAGAGACCCCTGGACAGCAAGGAGAACAAATAAGTCAATCTTAGAAGAAACCAACCCTGACTGCTCCTTAGAAGGTCAAATAGTAAAGATGAAGCTAAGGTGCTTTGGACATCAAATGAGAAGACAGGATTCACTTGAGAAAGTCTTGATGCTGGGAAGGGTGGAGGGCAAAAGAAGACTGGGTGACCAAAGATGAGATGGCTAGATGGTATTGTAGACGCAATGGGCACAGAGCTGGGCAGGTTGAGGAAGATGGTGGAGAACCAGAGGTGCCTGGAGGACAGTGGTCCAAAGGGTCACAAAGGGTTGGAATCGACTGTGCGACTGAACAACAACAACATTGACAAGGGGATTGGACTCGAAGCCTCGTAGGCTCCTTACAACTAAATTGTTCTTTGTTTATGATCCTATGATTCTATGAAGTGGCTGGGGATGGTATTTTCATCCCTGTTGATGAAAAAGTCCTGGTGCTGCAACCCTGGCTTCAATACGCATTTGTATGGCAGAAGCTCCAAGTGTGGATTCTTGTGTTGGTAGGACATGCCTTAGAGAACATGAGACAGCCAATTCAGGATCCATAGGAAGGGGTGGGGGCAGGAAGAGTTCCTATTACCAACAGGATCACTGGGCTGTGGTGGCTTAGTGTTAAGACACTGAGTTTTATGACCAAAATATTGGCAGTTTGAGACCTGAATTCTATGTGATGGAGTGAGTCCCTGTTGTTTTGTTCCAGTTCTGGGCAACCTAGCAGCTCAAAAGCAAGATATGGCAAGTAGATAAATAGGTATTTCTTTGACAGGCAGGAAAGGTAACAGCCTCCTATGTGCTCCAGCATCTTGTCATGCCTGCCACATGACCATGGAAATGTCTGCAAACACTTTGGCTGTAAATGGAGATGAGCACAGCCACCTAGAGTCAGATATGACTGGCTTTCAAACAAGGGAGACCTTTACCTTTACTAACTCATATGTTGCTGGCTGGGAGGTTGTTTGTTGTGCTTAGTTATTTTCTCCAGTATGTCACAGGCAGTGTTGTTGGGAAAGATCCCTGCTCCAGCAAACAGCAACAGAAAGGTAGCCAGTCCAGTCAACACACTTTGGCTGGCATTGTCTCTTTGTAAGTGTCCTATTGTGCTCACATGGCACAAGTTCATGCAGCAGCTGCTGGCTTGCAGTGTTTGTTTGAGCAAACAGCAAGACAGAACCAGGCAGAACAGTAAGCAAGGACAGTCAGGTCTTGGACTGGTGTTTCTCAACCTTTGCCATATTTTTGATAACCATAATCTCTTTCAGATTTGCTATTCATTCTTCATTGCTTGGTAGCTATTCAGGCTTTTCACATACAGTAAATACAAATCAGTTGACATCTAACATCTAAATCAGGGATTCTCAACCTTTTAAAGCCAGGGGCCAAATCACACTCCCTCAGACTGTTTGTCGGCCAGAGGAGGGAGGGAGTGATCCCACCAGTGACGGTGGTGGGAGCGGTCCAGTGGTGGGCATCAGCAGGTTTGCACCAGTTCACAAGAACTGGTAGCAGAAATTCTGGCTGGCTCTGCCCATCCAAGTTTTGAAATAAAGTAGTCCTAATTCAGGTGCAACACAGGGCTTTCCCCCTGGCCACACCCACCATACCCCAACCACAGTGTGGTAGTAAATTCTTTTGGATCCCACTACTGGAGCAGTGGTGATGGGACCACCCTGAGCCCACACCATTCTCCCTGCCACCACCTGCTGCCACAACACTACCCTATGCCACTGCCGCCACCTATGCCACTTGCATCGGATAACGATTCTGGATAATGATTCTTAGCGTTATCCAAGACAATGGTCTGTGGGTGTGGGGTGGTTTGGGTAGAACTACCCAATCCACCCCCCCACAGCAGTCTCTGCGACTGCAGTAGGGTCAGGGGAAAGCACTCGCCTTTCCCCCAACCCTACTGCAGTCGCAGAGACTGCTTGTGTCTTTTTCCCTCCCTGTATATAAACTATAGGGAGAGAGAAACTGTATCTCTTTCCCTCCCTGCATGTAAACTACAGGGAGGGAGAAAGAGTGAGATGTGATTGGTTCTCTATTTAAACTACAGGGAGAGAGAGACTGTGTCTCTTTCCCTCCCTGTATTTAAACTACAGGGAGGGGGAAAGAGAGAGACATGATTGGGTGAGACCCAATCATGTCTCTCTCTTTCCCCCTCCCTGTAGTTTAAATACAGGGAGGGAAAGAGACAAGCAGTCGCAGAGACCGCTGCGGGTGGGGGGTGGCTTTAAAGGCATGGAGGAAAAGGTCTCTTTCTTTCCCTGCCTGCCTTTAAAGCGGTTTGTCCCTGAAGTCAGGGGTTTTTTTTTAGCGTTGTTCAATGCATGCATTGGACACTGCTAAAAATTGGATAACGTCATGACTTGTGGAACCAAGTCATAACGTTATCTGGGGTATTACTGCAATTACAGCAGCAGGAAAATTGATTCAAGGCTAATCCTGATTGCCTGCTAAACAGGCACCTGATCAGTCAGGAAAGTATCAGTTCCCAATTGTGGGGAGACTGATGCTTGGGAGACAAGCTGTGAGAAACCTGGGGAACATAGTTAAAAGTAGAGACATCACCTTGCAAACAAAAATTCACATAGTCAAAGCAATGGTATTTCTGGTAGTAATGTACGGTTGTGAGAGGTGGACCATTAGGAAAGCTGAGCGCAGAAGAATAGATGCCTTTGAGATGTGGTGTTGAATGAGAGTTTTGAGAGTTCCCTGGACAGTGAGGAGAATAAACAGGTCAATCTTAGAAGAAAGCAACCCTGACTACTACTTAGAAGGTCAAATAGTAAAGATGAAGCTAAAGTACTTTGGACACCAAATGAGAAGAGAAGATTCACTTGAGAAAGCCTTGATGCTGGGAAAGGTGGAGGGCAAAAGAAGAAGGGGTCAGCCAAAAATGAGATGGCTAGATGGTATTGTAGATGCAATATGCACAGAGCTGGACGGGCTGAGGAAGATGATGGAGGACAGAGGTGCCTGGCGGGCAATGGTCCATGGGGTCGCAAAGGGTCAGTATAGACTGTGCGACTGAACAACGACAAGCAACGTGTCTTTTGGCTTGTTCCTGTAGTCTAAACAGGAACCAAAACTTTGTGTCTAATGGAAATTTTCCCTGATTGTTTTTCTTTTTCACCCTGCGTGGAAACAGTTTCTATCAGCATTTCACACACAAGCAAAGAATTTCTTTAAAATGTAATCAAAGTGATTCAGTACAACAATGATGGACTTGTGCACGCATGTAGGCACGCACGCGCGCACACAGAGTTTAAATTGCCAAAGAGAAGTGCTCAAGGTTTGTTATTTTCACCCTAGAAAGACTTATGTAAAATTATTTAGAGATTGGATTTGAATGCAATTGAACTATGACATATTGGATCTCATGAATGCTGGCAAATCCTTCAGTTTGACATCCATGGATTTATGTTGGTCAAATAAAGAGCTGTAGTTAAACAACAAACAAACCCAAAACTAAAGAAGGAAATATGTACTATATTTATGGTAGCAATGTTCTAGGACAATGGTGCCCAAACTAAGGCCCGGGGGCTGGGTGCGGCCCCCTATGCCAATTCATCCGGCCCACGAAGCCCTCATCACTCCTGGAAGCAGAAGTACTTCCATTTCCAGGAGCGATGAGGGCTTTGCAGGCCGGATGAATTGGTGTCGGGGGCTGCCCCCACCCCCCAGGGCTTAGTGACTGGCTCCCTGAACTACATGATCGGCCCACGGCCCAAAAAGTTTGGGCACCTTTGTTCTAGGAACACACACCCTTTTATTCATGTCTCATGAAGGGTACCCTCTGTAAAGTTAACATTTGTATCAATACAATTTATGGTGTTGTCTCACTTCAAAACCTTAGAAAGCCTATGTCCCTTTATTAGAGGGAAGTTTTGAAAAGTAAATAGGTGGGCATGTGCAAACAATCCTGAAAGAAAGAGAAAAGTCAATGTAAAATCTTTGAAATCTTCTCATCAAGATGCCATCAGTTAAATCCTTTAAAAGCAAACAGAAATGAACTATCTATATTTGCCCAAGTTAAGGCCTTCCAAGATTTTTTTTTTTTTGCAATATGGAGGGTGTGTGTGTGTGTGTGGAATGCTAGAGACTGACAGCTGATATATGGGAAATATACTTTGAAGTTGACCTGCCTGATCCTTATATTTTCAGTGTTCAAAATTACTATGGCTATTAAACTTGGAATACTAGACCAGATCTGATTGGACTATTAATCATCTGACTATAGACCAAAGCTAACATTTCCTGACAAGCATGGGTTTCTATTTATTTTACCGATCTCGTCTCTCAATAATTTTCAAGAAAACAAAGTTATCCAACAGATCAGGCTTGTGTACATGCCTAGATAGATTTGAAACTGAATAAGTATGTATGTTTGCTGTAACTTTGAAGGAAAACATGTTATTTCATAAAAAAATGCCATGCACACAGATAATTATATTAAATATGCTAGATTGCTGGTGTAGGTTTGAGGCATCCTGTCACGATGCACATTGTTTCATTAATAACAATGTCAATTTGTTTCACATGTGCAGATGCACTCCATACTGGAGCAACGTATTCTGCAGCAAAGATGCTCAGAGCCAAAGCTGATGTGTACAGCGTGGATAGTTGAGCTCCCCATTTATAGTTTGTTAACTTCCTATGATATTGTTTCTTGTAATCAGGCAGTGCTGCTTAAAAGAGAGTGTCCTTTTAAATGCCACACAGAGGTATTTTGCTGCTGAACAATGCTGTAATTGATTTCCTTGCTATGTAACATCCAGCTCAACCCCTGCCTCTTGGTTTTGAAGATGGAAAGCATACCCTTGAATCTTGCTTAGATTAGGCTTCAAATTGCTGATGGGGTAATGGTGCTCTAATTCTTCAAGTGTTCCAGTAAGTTTTCCAGCCATCTCATCAAAACCTGATCCTTGTATGGCCATTGCTATGTCTTCTGCATAGATGAACAATTTTGTATTGTCTGAGGCTGCTTGATCATTCGTGTATATATTATGCAGTGTTGGAGACAACACATTTCTTGTGACAGTCCATTATTCTGTAACTGCCATCTACTGTTCTTTCCATTCATTGTCACATAGAATCTCCGGTTCTGTTCAAGTGATTTGAGTATTCTGATGCTTGTTGGACCAGTCCTATACTACTGAAACATAAGGAATCTAATTCATCTTCCATTTAAGAAAACACAGGGGGATGCAATTAAATTGATGAGCAAACTAGACCAGAGTTAGCCTCATTCAGCATTAGCACAGAACAGTTTGGTAAAACTTTTTTATTATTTACCAGCAAATTCAATATGCTGAGTTATTTTGAATTTCAATTGATCATGATTACAAGTCAGGGTAAACTACAGCAATTAGACTCAATGTACAAGATTAAGGTTTCTCAATCTTGGGCCCCCAGGTGTTTTTGGACTTCAGTTACCATAAACCCAAGTCAGCGCACCTGCTGATTAGATCTTTTGAGAATTGAAGTCAAAGAACATCTGGGGGCCCAAGGTTAAGAACCTTTGAATTAGATCATTAAAGACCATAATCATAACTCCAAGTTCCCCTTCTGTTATTCATGTACATGTGTGCATTGCTAATCTATGGAACATAGAAACTAGAATAAACTTGAATTTACATTCTAGCCAAAATAGGTTTCATATTTGTATTTGGTATCAAAATGCCCACATATGCTATTTCCATTCCAGACCACCTTATGTCCTGTTTCATATCTACCAAAGTAAATATAAATAAGCCCCTTGCCAATCTCTCTTTTCCTCTCTCATTCTCTCTCTCTGTAATAAATATAGCCTTTCTTTTCCGCAAATAGGTAACCAATATTATAAGAACTGGAGATGCTGACCATCTCTTTAGTCTTTAGGCACATCAGATCTGTTGATCTGCATGTAGATGTTGTTGTTGTAATGAAGCAATGGCACTTTTACCTTATTTAATTACCTCAATATCATTAATAGAGAAGATGACTATGGAAACATCTGAAAATGCAGACAGGGCTATATTTTTGGCTGTAAACAGAGATGAGCACACAACACATCCCGGAGTCAGACATGACTGGCTTTCAGGCAAGGGAGACCTTTACCTTACAGAGGACTTAATGGGGGCCCTCCATGGTTTTGAAAGTGGAAAGCACACACTTGAGTCTTACTTGGGTTAGACTTCAAATGTTTGCTAGTGTAAAACTGTCCTAATTCTTCAAGTGCTCTAATAGATTTTCCAGATATTTCATCAATACTACTGTTGAACATTAAGTAGATTAAAAATCATGACTGCAAATGACCTGCACAACTTTAATTTTGACAATGAAGAAATCAAATTAGCATTTATAGTAAAACCCGACTTACAAATGCCCCAAGTTACATAAAATTTGACTTATATAATGATTTTGTGCTAAAACCATGTCCCAATTTACATAAAGGTCCTGATTTACATAAATTTACATAACATGATTTCCTATAGGTTTGCTTCGAGTTACATAAAAAATTCATGTTTCCTATGGGTTTGCTTCGAGTTATGTAAAAATTCATTTCCCTATGGATTTGCTTCAATTTACATAAAAATTTCATTTTTCCTATGGGTTTGCTTTAAGTTACATAAAAAAGTTTTTTCCTATGGGTTTGCTTTGAGTTACATAACAAACCAATTTAAGCAAAAGCCTACAGAACTGACTTTTTGCATAAGTAGGGGTTTTACTGTATCATTAATCCAAATGGAGAATGCAGTTGAAAAATCAGAATAAATCTTAGAATCCATCAAAACTTACAGATATCCCACTTTTTCTGCTGTTTCTCTTGTAGTTTGTCCCAAATTTTGGGATCCTTGTGTGGGAGCTGTTGGGTCTGGTCATTTTACCCCAACCCACACTTTTTAAAGCCCCTATTAGGATGTTCACTATTTTGTGGCACTCTAATTTAACCCTGCAGTGGCCAAAGTGGTTAAGACACTGAATGGGATGCGGAAGGTCAGCGGTTCAAAACCTGAGTCTTGCATGACAGAATTAGTGGCTCCTGCCAACCTAGCAGTTTGAAAGCAAGAAATTGCAAGTAGATAAATAGGGACCATTTCGGTGGGAAGGTAAATAGTTTTCCATGCACTTCGGTGTCTAAGCATGCCTACCACATATTCACATAAATATCTGAAAATGCAGACAGCGCTGGCTCTTCAGCTATAAACAGAGATGAGCACTGAACTCTAGAGTTGGATACAACTGGCTTTCGAGCAAGGGTGACCTTAATTTAACCCTATCCCAAGCAAGCGTGTTAGTAGTGATTTCTGAATTAAAGGCATCCTTTTTGCTGCTTCTAGGCAAACATCCAGCTGGTTGCAAACTGATAATTTCTCCTAATCAACTGCAGATAGTTGAGGAAATAAAATAAAAAGTTTTAATATATAGTTGTTGTTGCACAGCAATGTTTTGCTGAAAGGATGAAAATTTCCATTTCTGTATATTGCTGATCAAACTTGATTTTTTTTTAATTTAAAAATTAGAAGACTTTTTGCTGAAAGCAGAAGGAGACTGAAGGGATGAGAACAGGTATTGTTGTTTTTTGGTGGGCGGTTGCTTTTCTTTGAGACTTGCCTTGAAGATCAAGTCATTAACCTGCTTACAGCTGAATACTCAGCAACTGATCCAGCTCTAGGAAGGTTCTTGATTTAATCAACTTCACAATATGGAAAATTCCCAGCAGGAGGAACAAAATCACATACTGTATAGTCATTTGAGGTCTAGTGTGCTATTTGGATGTAAGCATCTTACAAATAGCATGCCAGATCTCTGTACTATCCCAGGTGACCCTATACATCCTGCACCAGCCTTTTCCAAAATACGTTGCAAGATTAGGACTCAGCTGGCTGTTAAGACATCTGTTGAATGTTTCCCCTGCTCTGCTCATGCTCACAGCTATTGGGAAGAGGGGAAGCCCAGCAGCAAGTCCTCACGTGATCACCAGCTGGTATTTGAGAAGATGAACAGACAGAGCAGTGGAATCCCTGCAAACAATGAAGATCCATCACCCTATGCCCCTAATACAGCTAAAGGCATATCATGTGCTTATAGAAGCAAGCTGGTTGTACATACCCTTGCTGGGTCAACAACCACACATACCAATGAGTACTGTGTCCAGGATTCCTGGCATAATCTGATGAGCAGAGCTGCACATTCAGATAACGAAAGTTAGGAAGGTGAATTTAGAAGAGCAATTAATTCCTGGTTAGGAATTCTTCAGTCAAGAATTACTAGACTCACCCCAAACCAACTATTCATTACCACGTTAGAATGTTCTGAAGGAAATAACCCTGTTAATCTATTGTACTGAAATCAGAGCAGAGCACCTCAGAGATGAATACGTTTTACCTTGCACAGGTTTCTGTAGAATTTAGCTCACTTCCACTTGCTAGGTTACAATCCAGGTGCAATAAAGCATTGTTAAACTTATTGACTGCAGTGGATTAGTGGTTAAGATGCTGAACTTGATGACTGGAAGGTTGGCAAGTCAGCAGTTGGAGATCCGACTACTGCACGATAGAGTGAGCTCCTGTCTCTGTCCCAGTTCCTGCCAACATAGCAGTTTGAAAACAAGAAATTGCAAGTAGATAAATAGAGACCACTTTGGAAAGGTAGTTAAACAGTGTTCTGTGCACTCTGTTATCTAGTCATGCCTGCCACATGTCCACAGAAACATCTACAGATGCAGACAGCACTGGCTCTTTGGCTGTAAATGGAGATGAGCACTGAACCCTAGAGTCAGATATGACTGGCTTTCAAGCAAGGGTAACCTTTACCTTTATCTTATTGAATTTTAAAATGTTTGTTAGCAAGCAACTTCTCATTTTGTTACTTGTTCCTTCTTCTGTTATTTTCTTTTTACTTAAAGCACGCACACACTTAGGATTCATAAAATAATGGAATGAAAGTGTTTCTTCAATGGATTAAAATGGTCATGTAAGAAGAGCTAGAAACTGTTACCCAGTTCACCAATATAGCAAATTTGATGCCACTTACATTACTTTTAAAATATGACCTCCTAATGCCTTCACGCTCAGTGTGATGTAGAGAACAGATGCGACAGACAGACCAGGACTCAGGAAACCTGGGTTCAACCATGGAAACTTACTGGGGGTGTGGAACTAGTAAATCCACTCTTTAAATATCTCACTATAAATATAAGTTGGTTCCAACTTGACAGTTCATAACAATAACAATGTCCTCGTTACACAAAACCCAACTAGAAATCTAACTAGGTCATCTGTGACTTCTGTCAGTGTTTGTGTAAGGTTTGTGTAACTCACTGCACCTCCCCCATATGACTCTTTCTTTTCTGCTGGACACAAGAAGAGAAGGAATCAAATGGCCAGAAGGAAAGAAATATCTCCATATTCTAATCACTTTTGGTTGGAGGGACTTTGATTATAGATCCCCCCTTTTATTTTCCTGCTTATTTTTCTTGTTTTTGAAGAGGTTTTTTGTTTGTTTACTTGTTATTTTTCAAATATAGTGCTTTCCCTATTTAATTGATTTTAAAAACATTCTTATTTGGTTACTTTAATCTGTATTTATATGAAAATTATTTTTTTAAAAAAAACAGGGGCTGTTTTGTTTGTTTCTGAGGAGCTGTATTGGCCAGTGGGTTGGACTTTGTGACTCTGCCAGCATGGCAATAGGGGCATTTCTCTCTTCTTTTGAATGTTGTGCTTCTGGCTGCTTCAGCGAGTGCCAGGCAGCTAGCGTACCAAACAAATGACCTGCCGATTAAATGCAAAAATGAAACAGAAGCAGCACCCACACAAGAGCCCAAGATGGGGGAAAACCAAAATAAAATGAAACATTTCCCCGTTTTCCCTGTGCACATCCTTACTCACAAGAACCTTCATATGTTTTGTTGCAAAATATTACCTACTGTATGTCTCTGAAAGCGGGCTCAGTGGTTTAGGCTGGGAGTTTGATTATCCATTGTGTCTCCTGGGAAAAGAAACAACCCATGTAGCTTTGGGCAAGCTGACCAGACCCAGGACACCTCCAGAAGAAGGCAAATGTAAAGCACTTCTGAGAATTATCTACCCAGAACACCCTGGCAAGGCCCGCATAAGTCAGAATCGACTTCAGTTACTATTATATCCTTGACAGTTGCTTCTCACATTATTGTTCTGAGGATAAAATAAAGAGAGTCATGCACTTCTTTAAAGTCCTTCGAGGAAACAATACAGTAATAGTGTAATACAGTACTTTTTTTAAAATAGCGGCTGGTCGCACATTGGTTGAACTACTGTACTGCAGTCGAAAGTTATGAGTTCAATCCTGACAGGACTACAAGTTAATTCAGCCTTCTATCCTTCCCAGGTCGGTAAAATGAGTACCCAACATGTTGGGGACAAAACGCTAATTACCTTGTGCACTAAGGGCAATGGGATGGTATAGAAGTGTAATTGCTATTGCTAATTGCTGGAAACATGGGACTGTGGTGGCTTAGTGGTTAAGACACTGAACCTGATGACTGGAAGGTCAGGAGGCCAGCAGTTGGAAGGTCAGGAGGCCAGATTGAGCTGCTGTCTCTGTCCCAGCTCCTGCCAACCTAACAGTTGAAAGCAAGAAATTGGCAGTAGATGAATAGGTACAGCTGGTAGGAAAAATAACAGCATCCCTGCACTGGTGTCTAGTCATGCCTGCCACATGACTGCAGACACAGACGGCTCTTGGGCTGCAAATGGAGATGAGCAACAGAGGCGTAGCTACTGCCGTATCTGCCGTATCAATTATACAGGGCCCCCGGGCGTAAGCAAAACAAATCTTTACCCTTCCTAAGGGCCCCCAAACAAATTTTTATACGGGGCCCCGCCAAGGCACGCTACTCTTCTGATGAGCACTGCCGCCTAGAGTCAGATACGACTGGCTTCCGAGCAAGAGAGACCTAATTTGCTAGAAACAAATGGCTAACTTTGCAAGCGTAAACGAATCCTTTCATCGTCGGGCTACAGAAGACGAAGAAACGCTGAGGCGGGTGGGGCAGTTAAGCCCGCCTGGCAGCCGTTCCGCGTCGAAATCGCACCTGTTCAGGAACGCTTCCATCCAACACCTGTGTCCTGAGGTAAACTGCGGCGCTTTCTCCTCCCATTCCGGGGCGCGGTGGGAGCGGGAGGCAGAACGAGGTCGGGGGCGAGGCAGAGCGGGGCGGGGGCTGCTCCGGACTGCTAGCCCTTCTTCCTCGCCCATATTCCGGGGGCCGCCGGCTGTGGGGCGAGAGAGCGAGAGAGAGGGAGCACCCCTCGTCTCGCCGGCCAGGGCAGCGCCCGCGCAGACCATCCCGTCCTGTTAGAAGGGAGCGGCGGGCAGGTGGCCAGTCCTTGGGGGACCCCTTCCTTCCCGCCTTTTATTAGAAGCAACTCCTCTTCCTCCCCCTGGGCTGCCTCAGTTCGGCCAAACGCCCCCGTCTTCTCCCTCGCCCCGGCAAGAGCGCGCGTTAGAGAGGCGCCCTGTGTGGGGAGGCGGTGCGCCGGGTGGCGGCGGGGCATGGGCAGGCTGGACGGGGCATTGCAGGAGGGCGAGTGAGTGAAGCTCCTGCGACAAGCGCTTCGGGACGCTGAGGAGAGGGGAGATGGGGGCCGTGGCCGGGCCGGCCCTGCTGGCTTGGGTGGCGGCGCTGTTGGCGCTCGGGCGCTGGGCGAGCGCCGGGTGCGCGGAAGGAGGGCGCTGCTGCCCGGGCCGGGACCCCGGCTGCACCACCACGGGCTGGCGCCTCGACAGGGGCTACGGCACCTGTTACTGCGACGAGGCCTGCCGGCTGACCGGCGACTGCTGCTATGACTACGCCCAAGCCTGCCCAGGTAGGAGCGAGCGGCTGCGCCAAGGTTTAAAAAAGGGAAGTGGGAAGGAGGAGGCTGGAGGCGTGCAGGTAATTGGGGGGTGGGAGGGAAGAAACACTTTGCATATCCTCTGAGTCAAAGCCGTCTTCACTTTGGGTTTTTTAAAGAGCCTTGGTGGCGTAGTGGTTAAACTGCTGTACTGCAGCCAGAACGTTGTGAGTTCGATCCTGGCTAGGTCAGGTTGACTCAGTCTTCCTTCCGAGGTCGGTAAAATGAGTACCCAGCATGTTGGGGACAAAGTGCTAATTAACTTGTGGACTGGCCAGAGAGTGCACTAAACGCTGTGGGGTGGTACGTAAAACCTCATATAACACTAAAACCTGGTTCCACAAGTCTTGGTGTTATATGATTTTTAGTGTTATCTGATGCATGTTAAAATCCTATGGGATCCATAGAGATACATTGTAACCACACAGGCTTTAGCGGTTGTTATCTGAAGCATCCCATAGGATCTTAATGTTATCTGATGCAATTCTTCCCCCCAGATTCCTTAATGTTATGCGATTTTAGTGTTATTCGATACTAATGTTATATGAGGTATTTCTGTATATACTTGCTATTGCTAATCTTTGAGGTTTTTAAAATTATTTTTCAAACTATGTATCTAATACAAAACATAAAGGTAAAATTCACCACTGCTCGAAAGCCAGTCACATCTGACTCTAAGGTAAGTAGCTCATCTCCATTGACAGTCAAAGAGCTAGAGCTGCGTGCGTCTGCAGATATTTCTTTGGTCATGTGGCAGGCATGACTAGGCATCAGAGTGGAAGGACGCTGTTATGTTTCCCACCAAAGCAGTACCTGTTTATTTACTTGCAATTTCTTGTTTTTGAACTGCTAGATTTGCAGGAATTGGGATAGAAGACAGAAGCTCACTTTGTCATGTAGCACTCAAGTCTTGAGCTGCTGACCTTCCAGTCATCAAGTTCAGCATCTTTACCACTAAGTCAGCACAATCCCCACACATAATATAAACATAGCTACTAATCATAAACACCAACAATAATAAGACTAATCATAATATAAACTATAATAAAAAGACTCATAAAGAAAAACAATAAAAGTTTCTTTTAAAAAACCCACATCATTAAGTCAACAAATACATATTCCCACCACCCATGGGACATTATATGCCTTTGACCTATTATCCCAGCACAACCTTCCCTTTGTATACTTATCCCCTGTTGTCAAAAAGTTATATATTCTTGTCCTGGTCTAACTCTTAGATTTAACTAAAATAAGATTGACTAACTCTTCCCAAATCTCTTTAAAATCATTTTTACCAATCTTTTCTTTGTTTTTAATTCTCAAGTCAATTTATCATTTATTGCTATGTTTCCATAATTCTTTATACCAATCCTCCAACACAAATTCAGATTATATTTTCCATTTTCTTACAATAAGCAACCTTATAGCTGTTACCATAACAACAATCATCTTTCTTATTTCCACCTAGCATTTTATTTCCATTAGTAACGTTATTCTAGGACACATCTCTTTACTTTGAAGGCATCTTCCACAGTTCAGGGTTGAGCCTTGGCAACAGGTGGGGTGAGGCGGAAAGTAATTGCACTCAGTGGTTAAATTCTAATGAGTCACAGATCCCTTTCCATCCTAACTGGATGCTTACTGCCAACTTTTGTATCTGCAAACCGCAAATCTGAATTCCATTTCTTATCAACCTTCATTTTTCTTTTCCCACTGTTTTCTTGTTTTTCTGATTCCCAGAAATTCTGTAAGAAAAGCATTATGTAAGGCTTACAAAAACCCATTTTCCTCGTTGTTCTTTCATATGGGAAATCTAACTGAGAGAACAATAAATGCAAGGAAATGACTCAGGAAGACTTTCAGCAAGAATTTTTTTTGCGAGGTTTCAGCTCCAGAGGTAGGAATATTGAATTCCTTTGTGAAGCGAATCGCAGTATTCAGGGGATGCAGTAACCCTTTCTTTATGAATGTTATAATAACATCCTATTTGCTGCCCAAGGCCTTTTCTAACTGGTGCTGAATAAGGTAGAAATATCAGTGCCTGAATTATTGGAGGGAAGTTAGTGGAATGGAATGAAATATCAAAGTCCTACCCACTGACTCTTCTAGGTTACAGCTTGAAAAAGTTACATTTTAGAATGTGGAGCCAAGATATATATGGCACCTTAAAAACTAAGCTTTATTTGTTATAAGCTTACTTAGACAAAAGTCTACCTGATCAGATGCCAGTAAGCTGAAGCCTATGGAAGTATATGCCAAAGAGAACATGTTAAAAATGCCACAAGTCTCATTGTTGGTTTTGCTGCAATAGAGCAACACAACTACAATTATCTCCCTCCTGATTTTTTTAGGGTCTGGAGCCAGTTTTCTGAAAGCTGAAATACTGTGTCTTCCCACAGATTGAGAAAAACATCACTTGAAAGATTTTTTTAAAGAGAATGCAAAAACATCAATTCCTCCTTTGATTTCCCACCCACAGCTGATTAAAATGGAACAGGTGTACAACAATGGCTTTCAGATGTGAACTCAAGAGGCTCACAGCCCAAAAAACAAATGGACTAGCACTTCCTTATTGTTATTTAGAAGAGTATTCATGACTTATGATTTATCACTTGCAGGATGTAAGCTTAACGTATTTGCTTGAATGGCTTGGAACTTGCCCGTTCTGCCGGCATCTTGGATGGGTGCACTGGGTTTCTTTCTGCTCTGTTTGGTGCATTGTGGAATGGATTACATGGATTAATCTGCAGAATATGGATGAAGGCTGCAGAGGGAAGGGTATGGCCTCAGGGTGGAAAATGAATTTGATGATCAGATGCTTATGGGTTCATTTAACCTGGATATGTTTTATGTCCATATGTTGTAACCAGAATAATTTGAAGGTGTACCTATACATTTCAAGGCAGTCAGTTTGATTTCACAATGCTAATGTGAGGGCATTTTCTACTCAAAATTATTTAGTGAGAGAATGAAACTTCACTGTAAGCCCTTTTCGCACAATACTCCATCTAGTTCTGAGAATGGATGTTAGCCTAGGTCGATACGGGAGAAACACGGAAAGAAGAAGCAGTTGTGGAAGAGAATGGACAGATGAGTTTTTCATTTCATTTCTTCTTGTAAGTTCTGCTTGGCAAATGCCCTTTTTGTCATCCATTCATCTTAACTCACCATTGAACATTTTAGGGAATGCTGTGTTTATCTTACACTTAAAGCATCACTTAGCACCAGCTGCTAAATACAGTCAGATGTGCCATCAAGTCTTGTTGAAGATTCTTGCTCAAACTCAGAGCTTAGAAAATTTGCTTTTGTGAACTACAGCTTCAATAATTCTCTTATCAGTAAGGGAACTGTTGTTAATTCCCACCCACACCCACCCCATTCCTCAACTTTGCTCGTACTGATATGGCTCTTTCTCTACTGACTAATGCTTCAACATCATGAAACTTGCTTGCTCTGAATCTTGGCCAGACTTCAGTGGCATATCAAGAAACACAAGAGTTGGCATGATAAGATAATGATTGTAACATGTTTATGTTACTGATTGGATTGTTGGTGGTATATTTGAAGTTGTAGAATAGTAATTTTTTTTGATAAGAATGATTTTTGATGGCGATATAAAGAATTGTTTTACAAAGTTGTGTGCTATCAATGCACATAAAACAACAAGTTCAACAAGTTCACAACATAATATACCTGTAAAACATATAGTTGTACCTCGCTTAAAGAGCATAATGCGTTCCACAGGATTGCTCTTTAAGCGAGTTTGCTCTTTAAGCGAAACACCATTCATTGTAAAAGTCCAATGGGAGGGGGGATTGCGAACTCCGATTTATTTGTTAAGCGAAGCGAACATTCAGAGAAAATTCTGCTCTTTAAGCGAGGCACTCTTTAAGCGAGGCACTCTTTAAGCGAGACACTCTTTATGCGAGGTTTGACTGTACAGTAAAAGCTCAGATAACGTTAAAACTTGGTTCCACAAGTCTTAGTGTTATCCTATTTTTAATGTTATTCGATGCATACATCGGATAACACTAAAATCTTATGGGATGAATCGGATAATGTTAAAACTCCATAGAAATACATTGTAACCGACACAGGCTTTAGCGAACGTTATCCGATGCATCCAATAGGATTTTAACGTTAAGCGATGCAATTTCCCCCCCAGATTGCTTAACGTTATGCGGTTTTAGCATTATCTGATGCAAACGTTATGTGAGGTATTACCGTATTCTATATGTGATACATTTGAGCCTAGGTTTTAAGGTGCATTACTGAATCTTCAATGTACTATATATCACAAGAACATTAGTAACTTTTAAATGCTAATAAAAGGGAAGCTTTGCAGCCATGTAATATGTCCAGACAGTGAGAGGGTAGAGCAGGGGTTCCCAACCAATGGCCTGTGGGCCAGCTCCAGCTCATGGCACCATTTCATATGGCCTGCCTCTGCTGTACCCGGAAGTAGAAGTGAAAGAACTTATGTCAGCCATAAAACACGACCGCGCACGTGTAAACACACACAGCTGTCGTGAATGCAGGAGTGAGCACATTTACCACAGCTGTAAATGCACCCGTTTCTGCTTCTGGGAGACATGGTCCAGCCCACTCAGCTGTCCAGGAGGCATGATCAGGCCCGCAACGTAAAAAGGTTGGCTATCACTGGGAGTGATGGAATTTCTGGCAAGGACAATGCTTAATTTTGGATAGTTTGTAAATCTATTTCATTGTGCAGTCTGAATGCACCCAACAAATATTTCACAGAGCAAAGATCTAAGCTATACAAGCCAGACCTGTTTATATTTTTGAGAAATTGTACAGATGTTATGAGTGGGTGAATCCTTCCATCTCACAGGAGAAATCCTGTACGAAATGAACACAGCATGATGACATAACTGATCAGCTGGAAAGTAAAAAGCCTTCTGTGACCAGACATTTGACCATATAAGTCAGTTCCTTATATCAATATAAGGCTTAAGTCAATATGAGGAAAAACAAGTCACACCTGTGTATGATGTCATTGTTTAGATATTGTGATCTGCCAGAAAACATATAAATATGACATTTCAGATAAACCCAAAAAAAAAGAAGAAAAAAGTTGAGGGAGAAGAAAAAGGAGAGAATAGCATAGTTCCTTCTATAGATTCAAGCAGATATTGCTGGGGGATATTTTAATGTAATTTTGTTGTGCTACCTTTTAACATGCTTAAAGGCTAAGAAATCTTTTTTATTTTAATATTTTTACTTTAAAGATCTTACTGTCTTAAACAGGTGCTTTACACTTTTAAAGTGGAACATTCTATTTGTGCTCCTGTGTCCAGTCTTCATATTTCTAAGTACTTGCTTATAACTTGGGTTCAATTTGTACCAGTCACATGGCTGCAATACTTTTGACATACCTTATCCAAAGCATTTGTTTTTTTTTAGTTTTGTGTTCTATATTCAAGTCTCAAGCAGACTGTGGTGGCTTAGTGATTAAGATGCTGAACTTGATCACTGGAAGGTGGGTAGGTCAGCAGTTTGAGACCCGAGTGCTGCATGATAAAACGTGCTCCCATCTCTGTCCCAGCTCTTGCCAACCTAGCAGTTCGAAAGCAAGAAATTGCAAGTAGATAAATAGGTACCACTTTGATAGGAAGGTAAGCAGCGGTTTGTTCACTTCAGTTTAGTCATGCCTGCCACATGTCCACAGATGTCTGCAGACGCTGACAGTGCTGGCTTTGGCTATAAACATAGATGAGCACTGAACCCTAGAGTTGAATATGACTGGCTTTCAAGAAAGGGTAACCTTTTACCTTACTCAAGTCTCACATTTTAGGTCTATACAGTATTTACAGTTCCACATGATTGTAAGCTTATGTTAAGACATTTTGAACCATATGCCTATTTTAAGTTTTCAATAACTTTAGAAGCAATGTGGAAGAATAAAAGCTTGAAGAATAGGCAAGCTGCTTTTGCCTTGCATTATTGGAACTTCGATAATCCAGATGAATTAAACTGCTACTCATCTGTTAAAATACAGAAACCTTCTGGGTGCAACCCATTGATAAAATAGCTTTGTCTGCTGAGAAAGAACTTTGGCTTCTGAATCACTACGGCACATTCAAGTCTCCCTGTAATGTGCAGAACATGTCTTACGAGATTTGATAGATGGCGAACCAAGCCTTAAGAGGGTTTGCCCATGAATCAGGTATCCCAAAATGGGGTTATGAGAACATTTTTCTTCTTCTTTTTGGTCTCGTCGATGGGGGACATTTAGAGCTAAATTTATGTCATTTCCTCTTGTGGATTTGGCTCAATTAAGACCAGAGATTAATTCTACACCAACATTTTAAATCTATGCCTGCCTTGGCCTCACAAGGACAGGTATAGGTAAGCTGGCATGCGTCCAGTGTTGACTTCTTCCTCTATATAAAATGTTGCATAGAAGGATTAGACTTCAGATTTACCAACCCTGTTTGCTGGCATGTGACTCACCCCCCCCTAAAATACACTGGAAAAATGGGGTGCGCCTTATACTCCAGTGCATCTTAAATAGCCGGCAAATACGGTATATTTCTTTCCAGTGTTTCTATGTCAGTTGCCAGTATATAATGTAGAATAGAAAGGGGAGTGTGGGTAATACAAGTTACTTCAGCAAGTACGCCTCACTAAATGTTGCAGGTGAAAGAACTTGAGACAGCATTTCATAAAGCCATTAAGTTTTATTATTATTAAGTGGTAGTATTCTTACATTTCTTTGCAGCAATTCCATGTGTTGTTGGAGAATGGAGCCATTGGAGTGGCTGTGCAGAGCAGTGTAAACCCAATCTCCGTATGCGTACACGCAGTGTACAACAGGAGCCCGAAAATGGTGGGGAGCCTTGTCCTCCATTAGAAGAGAAAGCTGGCTGCCTGGAATATGCTACCTATGAGGGACAGGACTGTGGAGAAGGGCATGGTACATGTACATACTATCTTGTCAAGTGGCTTAAATCTGTAAAAAATAAATTGCTTTTATAAAATTCAAAACTGGTTGTGGCAAAAAACTAAAATGCACAAAAGATACTTTTACCATTCTTTATTTATTCAAGAGTAAGAAAAGACGAAAGTAAACTCATTTAGTGGTGGAATCCAGGTTCTACATAAGCCAACATATACGTCCAGGAAGACCAGAGTTTAGTATATGATACTGAGAGATAAACCTACAGAGATTTCCTATGCTTATGAAGTAGTTTTAGGTTAAATTCCACATCACATTTCTGAGGAAAGTATAATAAAACTTATGCCATATTTCCAGAAGAGTCTATACAGCATTGTTATAGATTTCTCTGGAAATATATTGCATGAGCATTACATCATCATTATAGGCATGTCAGGAACTAAAAGCATGAGTTATCTTTTCCATATATGTTTGTAGGCAGTTTAAGATTGAACTCTGTGTATTGAGGAGATAGATGCAACCATAATGTCAGATTTTTTTTACAATACAAAAAGATATTTTGAAGTCTTAAAGCTTGGTTTATTAGTTCTAGTGTTAATAACATATATCCGTGGTGGCAAACCTTGGCACTCCGGGTGTATGTGCAGTAAACCCATTCACGTGGATTCAGAGAGACTTGGGTTTTGGGGAATTGAAGTTCAAGAACAGCTGAAGTGCCAAGGTTTCCCATCACTGACATATATTTTATGCTTTTTCTTGCTGATACCCTAATTTTAAAGGCTACATATTACTTCCAGTACCAGATTTCATTTGTTTCTATGGCAGGGAGTTGAAGGATTTTACCACAGTCATGTACTGGTGTTAGCTACAAATAGGCATCTAGTAGGCTATATGAACAGAAATTTGGGCAAGATAGACCTTTGATCATTCAGCAGGGCTCATGTTATCTGTTATTGTCTTCTTTTTGTGGAATTGTCTGCCACTTTCATGCTTTAAAGCCAAGTTGCTTCGGTAAACTCTCTGTGCTGCCTACATCATCTCATTTAGTAGCGATGGCAGTTTCTTTCATTGGCTTTCTTCCGGTTCCTTGCTTTCATAACAATTTTTTTCATCCTAGTTCCTGCTTTTATAACTACTTCTGCATATAGCAAAGAGAGAAAAAAGAGAGCTGTAAACCCAAGATGGTCTTCAGAAACAGAAGAGTTTAGGTAAGTAAGACTGTGCTCCTATAATCCACTGGGAACGAATCCCATTGCATTCAATGTTGTTGGCTGATTGATCTGTTTATTTCTACAATGGCTTTCATTTCCCCCTTTTCTTACTCTACCAATGAGTTTCCATGACCAAGTGGAAAATCACGCCCAGGTCTCCTGAATCCTAGTGTCAGTCTGTACACTATATCATATGTGTTGTGCTCTATAGTGATTATAAAACAGAGATTAATAGCAACAACATTAACACTTATATATTGCCCCATAGTGCTTAGTGTACTCTCTGGGTGGTTCTCAAGGTAAGTAGCATTTTGCCCCCATCATGCTGGGTACTCATTTCCAGAAGGCTAAGTCAAGCTTAAGCCCCTTCAGAACTGAACTCAGTTAAAACAGTTATTCAATAGCATTTTGTCCTTAAAATATGTATTCCATAGGTTCTTTAGAAAAACCGAGACTGTCTAATGGGCGTACAGCCTGCTCTTTGGGGTGGGTTGTTCTGACTGCATACACATGTCAGTTGGATCAGTCAATTGCAGCCCACCCATTAGGGGTTTAACTAAATTTCCCTGCTCTATTTTATCCCAATCCACCGTATGTACACGGTGAGGGCATTGATTTCATGGCCTGGCAGGCGGCTGAGAACATCACCCCCTCCTCTGGGCCCACACCAATGACCTGAGGGAGATGATTCCATGGCCTGGTAGGCAGCTGAGGACATCACCCCCTCCTCTGGGCCCACACCAATGGCCTGAGGGAGAAGATTTCATGGACTGGTAGGCGGCTGAGGACATCACCCCCTCCTCTGGGCCCACACCAATGGCCTGAGGGAGAAGATTCCATGGCCTGGTAGGCAGCTGAGGACATTGCCCCCTCCTCTGGGCCCACAACAATGGCCAGAGGGGAGTTAGTCTGTGTGCTTTGGTTGTTTTGTGAGGTTGTATTTTATGATTGTTACTGTATTGTTGCTGTTTTGACTGTAAGCTGCCCTGAATCGCCTCGGCGAGTGGACAGCAATCTGAATCTGAATAAATAAATAAATAAGAGTGGTCCACTTTCCAGATGCTGGGAGAAATGGTTCCCCAGCAGCTGTGTCTGCCAGTTATAGCATCATAGTTGGAAGGGGCCTTTTAGGCCCATGATGGCAAACCTTGGCACTCTAGATGTTCTTGGACTTCAATTCCCAGAAGCCCAAGCCGTGAATCCACATGAAGGGGTTTGTTGCGATTCATCTGGCCCGCTTCCTGGAAGTGGAAGTAAAACACACCCATACAAGGGTGGCGCGAGCAGGATAAATTGCAGTAAACCCCTTTGTGGATTCACGGGGCCTTGGGCTTCTGGGAATTGAAGTCCAAGAACATCTGGAGTGCCAAGGTTCACCATCATGGACCTAGATCCATTGGATAATTCATTACATCATTTTCTTCCCCAAAGGAGCTACTGTGTGGAATTTGAAACAGAAACATTATCTCCTCATTGCTCTATGGAGAATCGGCCATATGCTCTGTGGATGCAGTATCTACGGGAAGGATATACTGTGTGCGTGATCTGTCAGCCTCCAGCGATGCATAGTGCTAACCACCGCTGTTCTGGAGATGGTGTTGATGCTGATAAGTAAGCATAAGAATCTTGTACAACAGCATAACTGTTTAAGGTTCTAAACTGAGTAGATTTTAAAGGGAACAGAATAGTGATGTTTAAATCATTTGTACCACAGGATTATTTCTATGTATTGATAGAACTACCCATTTAATATTAGTTGTTTTTGTTCACACCTTCCAGGCCCAATTCAGAATTAATTTTTTTAAAGAGCAAAACCCTGTTTTTAGGTCTTTTAACTAGAAAAGCATTTAGTAAATGTACAGTATTCATTCTTCTCCCCATTTAAGTAGAAATTTAAACATAATTTTTTTGCAATTGGCAAGAATCTGAAGGATCAAAACAGGTCTTTTCAGCTTAATATTGGATACAGTTCTATCTTGCACTTCAGAGCATTAATATGACACTATCCTGGCTTTGACTAGTCAATAACGCCAGAATGAAGTAGATGGATGTATTCAAAACCCATCTTTTTGGTGAATATGAGTCTGCAATTTGTTTGACGTGTGACATTTCTAGACGGGTGTGGGGTAGTGGACAGAGTAATGGACAAGGATTCAGGAGACCTAGGTTTGAATCCTTTCCTAGCCTTGGAAATTCAGAGGGAGGTTGACACTCACAAAACCACTTTAATATCTCACTTGCTTTGAAAACACTATTAGTCCAGAGGTGGCCAAACTATGGCCCATGGGCCGGATCTGGCCTATGCCACCAAATCATCCGCCCCATGCCACTACTGGAAGCGGACACGCCCTGCACATGCAAACGCTGCCGTAAATGCACCCGCATCTGTCAAAAATGCATTTACAACAGGTGCAGACACATTTTACGACTGTAGCCAGGTGCTGTTGCATTTGCCCTCTTTTTGTTCCCTAAGAGTGCATCACAACATTTTGATAACCAAATTTAAGGCTATAGTCTACTCCAGCATTCAGATTAAATTTACGCTGCCATAAATGCACATGCATCTGTTGAAAATGCATTTACAAGAGGTATGGACACATTTTACGATGTTTATGCATGCATGGGCGCGTTTTGTTTCTGCTTCTGGCGGGTGGAACTACATGATCAGCCCGCCCAAGCACGTGACCGACCCGTGGCTTGAAGTTTGGCCACCCGTGTTAGTCTGATATGATTTGACAGCAGATAAAAGACAAGTTTTAAAACTAGTTTTTAGCAAATGCATTCAGTATAGACACCCCCCCTGCCAATGGAACAAATAGCATCCATTAATTATAAGCAAGTCTTTAAGTAAATTGATTTTTTGGTTTTATCGTAGCCAGGTGCTGCTGCATTTGCCACCTTTTTGTTTCCTAAGAGTGCATCACAATACAGTAATACCTCATATAACATTAGTATCGAATAACACTAAAATCGCATAACATTAAGCAATCTGGGGGGAAGAATTGCATCGGATAACATTAAGATCCTATGGGATGCATCAGATAACAACCGCTAAAGCCTGTGTGGTTACAATGTATCTCTATGGCTCCCATAGGATTTTAACATGCATCGGATAACACTAAAAATCATATAACATCAAGACTTGTGGAACCAGGTTTTAGTGTTATATGAGGTTTGACTGTATTTTGATAACCAAATTTGAGGTTATAGTTATTCCAGCATTCAGATTAAATTCACCATAGTAGACGTAACATTTCAGCTTCAGATGTTATCCTGCTTATATCCTTCCATCAGTTCGAGTAATCTTGTAAACTCAAAAAAAATAATACTTTGGATTGGATCCACAGTAGCACTTAGTAGGCTTTTGCATAAGGTGAAGAAAGTAATAAACTTTGCTGTTAGTCCTTCGTCTTCCTTTGCCTTCTGAAAACATGCTTTGGAAAGCTTCCAAACCCTCTGCAGTGGCATGTGACAACAAAGTCAGATTGGCAAAGAAAGTCTCACAGATTGGCTGACCTGGTCCTGGTAGATTTGTATTGAAAGATCATTCTTCTTTTGTAATGACACTACAGATGGGATTTGTTCTTACAGCACACTGTGCACGCATTACAGTAATACATCATTACATACAAGAATTCTTCTTTGGAAGTTGTTCTTTATATGACTTGTCATTTAAAAAACTTGTTAGGCTGCTGTAAATGTATATCCTCGCAGTTAAGGTAACACATTTCTGTTTTTTTTTTAGAGATAAAGTGCTTCACTGGCAAGCAGTTGGTAATCCATTCTGCTATGGAACATGGAAAAAAGTTAAAGAGGTGGAAGAATGTTCGTGTCCTCAAGTACATAGCTTCATTTTTACATAGCAATTTAACTGAAACAAGGAAATGATTTGACTGTTGGACTTGTTTGATGAACATTATCCTTAAACAAGTGGAAAAAGTCAAGTGTTTTGAATTGTACTCAACTTTTTCTTGTACTGTGTAAAGTTTACTGTATCAAATTATACTAAGTGACCCTGAAGTTGAATCATGGCATTGTAGCAAGGATTTTACTTTGCATGTTGGTGCTCCCGTGAAAGGTCTTTTGGAATGACTATGGTTCAGAATCATGCATTCCTATTAATCTTAGGACACGGCTCCTCAAATGCAAATGTTTGCTTTTGCCGCAAAAGAGAAACAAAACAAATAGATGCTCCCAAGGTGAATTCTGAAATTGTTTCTTCAAGATGACACTGAACATTCCCCAGAAGCCACACAAGTAAGCTGCTGGGAGGCTTCCCATCTTTTTATGAACAAGTTTCAGAGAAGCTGCTCGACAGTATAGTTTACATTACTGAGCAGCCATCTGTCTATCAATGCTCTGCATTGGTGCTCTGCAGCAAGAATAAGCTAGTTTCAAGAGGCACTTGGTCATCAAGTATTATGCCAGAAGAGAAACCTACTCTATACTCGAGAATACATCTTGGGACTACTTTTCACATATGCCTTATCTGCCAGGTTTCCTTAGCCCTTGAACATCCCTAGTGGAGATCCACAAAACTATTACTCTTTCACAACCAGAGATCATAGCTTTGAGCAAAATTTGAGTACAGTACTAGCCAGGATGGTTTAAGCTGTAAACTATCCATAAAAATTACCTGTTAATCAGACCAGATTGTAATCACCACATACAGTTTATAGCCTGTAGAGGCTATAAACATTCATGTTTTGATCACTCCCCATAGCAGCTCTCTCCCTAGCCCCTATTATTGTACAGTCCTGATTAGCACTTTGTAAGTATTAGCAAATAATGGATAACATATAATTGTAGCTAGTGATAGAATTAACTAGGCCAGTTATAAAAAAAAGTCAGCATTCACAACCCAAATACTGAATGAGAATCATTGTAAGAATAACTGCACTCCTATGCTTCACCACTTCATAAAGCCCAAGACAGAAACAGGCTATAAAGCAGGGATTCTCAACCTATGCCTCACAGGCCGGATGCAACCCATGGCACCATTTCATGTGCCCCCCCTCCATCACACCAGGAAGTGCCATGTGGTGGAGGAAGGGCAAAATGGCTATCTGGCCCCCAAAGCTGTCTGAGGGAGCATGACTCAGCCCCCAGCTTAAAATGATTGAGAACTCCTGCTATAAAGAAAAGAGAACAGACAATAGTAGCAATACTGAAGATGTGATTCAGGCAGGGTGGTGGTGGTTTGAAAAAGATTCTTGTCTGGGGACAAGAACGTCACTGTCACATGACATATGGTATTAGACAATTTGCTGCCCATATGGCCTTTATTCCTCCCTTTATGGAGAAATATGTAAGGAGCCTTCCGATGAAGTAGACAAAATATTAAAACAAAATTGTTAAATTCTTCTATTAGAAAATATACATACTTTGTTTAGCCTTAAAACCACTTTGTAGGAATATTTATGCAATAGTATGGGGGATATGAATAAATTAAAACCAATTATACTGAGGCCATGTAAATTTTATTTAGCTAATGACCAGATATAAACCATGTATCTCAAAGTTTCAAGAACTAGCTTAAGATGATTACAAAACATTAACATGTTGCAAAGCTATTTTTATTGCACACTATTTTAAACTGTTTACAAACCTATTTTAAACTGTTGTTTGCTATGATACATACACAAATAACGACCAGCTATAAAACATATTTCCAAGTTTCAAGAACTAGTTTAAGATTACAAAACATAAAGATATTGCAAACCTGTTTTTATTGCACACTACTTTTAACTTTTATTTGTAAACCTGTTTTTATAACACACTATTTTAAACTGTTATTTGCTATGACACATAATAAAATACCACCTGACAAGGTATTCAGGAGAATGTATGAGGGAAGGGCAGCTCAAACCAGGTTTAATCTAGTCATAGTTCTCCATCTGTCTTTCAGCATTACATTAGTTCGACTGCTGAAGTCATAATGATGAAGAATTTTATTCCAGTTTCCTTCTCCAAACTTCTGTACACCATGTTTCAATTTCTGGTCATCTTCCCAAGTCCATCTCTTTAAGGGGAGAAAACAGATAAGTGGTATTCAGAAATACAAACACCATTTAGAGTGCTTAACTTCACCCCTAACTAATGAGCTGGAAAAACCTTCAGTTCCTGTCAGCTTGAGTTTTGAGGATTGAATGAGTTACTTACATCTACAGGTATGCAACATTTAAAGAATTACTTCTACTACTGGTACAGTATTGCTGAATTCAAGAATCCAGATTTCTGGAATGAATGTCATAATCTGAACTGTTCTGATGGAAGGTACTTGTAGAAATAAGTATCCTAGAGTATTGAACCTGATAACATGTAAGAACCTTCTTAGATATGGAATGGCCATCAGGAGAATGGCATGCCTTTTTTCTAAGCAACTGCACCCTAAAAGCCCTTCTCCTTGATTTCCACATTTATAATAATGTATACTCTGCAACTAGCAGAACTGCCTTTGATTTTCGGTCTAGATTATTATTTTGAGCTGCCAAATTGCAAATCAAAATCACAAGCCTGATGCTCCAAGAATTTTGCCAGGTTTTGATGTCCTCACCAGGGGCTGAGCAGACAAAACTATGTAAAGGTCAAGGGTTTTTTTTCTTTCCTATGTAGATCCATCAGAAAATCCAAAGAGACCTGTAATGTTTTCCTGGTTGTGGACTGTTCTCTGCAGACAGAATCATATGGTATTTAATGGTGTTTTTTCTTGTACCAGATGAATTCCCTATCATAGTGCTTTCAATCCTAAAATATTTTGGGCAATTTGGATCTTTATGCACTGGTTTGGCTTTCGTTTCATTCTGAAATAACTCATTCTGTTTAAATTTTATATTTGCATACTTCACGATTTTAACGGTTTTTGTAAACTGCCCAGAAACGTGGTTATTTTGGATATATAAATATTATAACTTAATTTATTTAATAGCAGATTTTTGTCTTTCACATTATTACAGGCATGGCAGCTCCTCTGCATGGGCTAAGTCGGGAATAAAGTTAAATAACAGCAGCAAAGATCACTTTGTTTCACATTGTCCCAAGTAACATCTATGCAAACCCTGTCAGGAATCATGAAAGGATGCCTCTAGTATTGTCTGATTTAACCTATAATTGATTTAACCAGTATCACAAGGCGATAATACAAAATAAATAATATTTTAAAATCTTGCTCATTCATACCTTTTTCTTTTGTTCAGTCTTAGAACTGTCTGGCTGATTATTCTCTCTATCCATCAGTGCTTTCTTACCTAGTTCAAGTAAACAAAACACATGTATTTAGAAACTTGACATTCAGAAAATCATAGAATAACTAAGTTGGAAGGGGCCAATGAGACCATTGAGTCCAACAACTGAATCCCGGCAAGACTGAGTGGCTATGGGTAAGGGGTCCTGCGCTATCTCGGGAGTTACCATCTTTGGTTCTGGATGGGGCAGTTTTGCCCCAAACAGACCTGGTGCGTAATCTGGGGGTCCTCTTGGACTCACGACTACTGCTCGAGGAGCAGGTGGCAGCCGTGGCCAGGAGGGCTTTTGCACAACTTCGTGTAATACGCCAGCTACGCCCATTCCTAGACCGGGATTCCTTGCTCATGATCACACATGCTTTGGTCACCTCCAGACTTGATTACTGTAATGCGCTCTACATGGGGCTGCCCTTGGTGACCATTCGGAGGCTGCAGCTGGTCCAGAATGCGGCTGCTCGGGTAGTGATGGGGTGCGGGCGTTATGCTCGTGCCTCACCACTGCTTCAGGAGCTGCACTGGTTGCCAGTATGTCTCCGGGTGCAATTCAAGGTGCTGGTTATTACCTTTAAAGCCCTACATGGTAGTGGGCCAGGATACTTAAGAGACCGCATCGTCCCAAGGACATCTGTCCGTCCCACCAGGGCGGATCGGAGAGGCTCTCTTATCATTCCATCGGCTAGAGAGGCGCATCTCTCTAGCACCAGGAGGAGGGCCTTCTCCGTGGCCGCCCCGGCCCTTTGGAACCTCCTGCCAACTGAGTTACGTCTACAGACAGAGCTCCTGCCCTTTCGGAAGGGCCTAAAAACCTGGCTGGCAGGGCAGGTGTGGGGGTCCAGGAACATGGGGTCCCATGTTGGGTGGCTGATATGATGGGACAGCCACCCCTCCCTCACTCTTTTAAACTTTTAAAATCTTTTTAAACTTTTTAACCTTTTTAAATCTTTTAGATTTTTGTAAATTCATGGTTTAATTCTTTTTTAATTGACTTTTAAGTAATTTATGAACCTCAAGGTTTTAATTTATGAATTTTCTGTAAGCCGCCTAGAGTCAGGTTCGCCTGATTAGGGCGGGATAATAAATCTAAATAAATAAATAAATAAATAAACTCCCTGCTTCAATGCTGGAAACCAATGTTGGAAATGCAAATCAAAGCAGATCTCGCAATGTATTGTTGATAGCTTTATACTTCAAACCTAAAAACATACTAGTTTATTACAAACTAGCTAAAAAACAAACTAAAGAAGAAGTGGACTTGATATATGAAAGCTAAAAATAAAAATATAGCAGTTAGTCTTTAAAGTGCTACAGTGCTTTTTTTAAAAATTATTTTCTGATATAGCTAAAGAACAAGTTGAAGTAGATGTTATCTGCAGTGGAACTGGGATATTTAAAAAGCACACTAAGTTTGTTATACGAAAACACAGTTGAAACACTGCAATACAGTACAGTGGTACCCTGTATAATGAACACTTCGTATAACGAAAAATTTGTACAATGAAGCATTCGTGCACTATTCTTGATGTACCGTATAACAAAAAAAATGTTCACTCTGTGGATTGCTATTGGAAATACCCTGTATAATGAATTTTTTTTCATTGTACAGGGTATTGCTAATAGCAATCCATATAATGAACTTTTTTCCATTATACAGTACATTACCCATAGCGATCCGTATATCGGAAAAAAAGTACAGCGAAGAGCTCCATGGAACTGAGTTTTTTTGTTATATGGGGTTTTCCTGTACTTTGAAGAGAAAATGATGTCTTTTTATGATGTAAGATTGTTAGTGCATGGTAGTTGATGCAAACTAAAACTTACACAGATCCACAACTATTATATATTGATTAAAACCTTGTTGCTTAGCATAGTAAGTCACTCTAGGGCAAGGGTGCCCAAACTTTTCAGCCCGGGGGCCGGATAACATTTTATCAGAGGCTCCGAGGGCCGAACTATCTCTCCATGGTACATACATCCACCCACCCTTGCCGCCGCTGCCTCCGCCGCCACCACTAACGCCTTTTACTGATGGACGTTTTTTTTTTAACCAATTTTGGGGTCTCTGACCCCCCCCCCCCCCGCCGGGTCCAGGGAGATGGGCAGACCCGATCCAAGCTGTTTCCAAAGTTCTCCCACCTCCCTGGAGGCTGCAGCAAGGCAAAATGTCAGGATTCGAATCCCGACATTCTGGCTTGCTGCAGCCTAAAAGAGGGTGGGGGAAGTTCAAAATTAGCGTGCATCAGCTCTAGGAAGGTCGGGAGACACACACACACACACACACCTCTTTCTCTCCCCCCCACCTCTTTCTCTCTCCCCCCCCCACACCTCTTTCTCCCTCTCCCAGAAGAAACTGCTTGTAATCCTGGACACACACACACAAACCCCTCTCTCTCTCTCTCTCACACACACCCCTCTTTCTCCCTCTCCCAGAAGAAACCATTCCCCCCCCCCCCGCCCCCCAGCCCTGAATAAGCAGAAGGCTAATACAAAATGGTGGACAGTTACTTTCAGCTCCCGGATGGCCTCAGGCTCAGTCTCTCTCTCTCTCCACTCTTAACAGCCAAATCAGCTAGGCGGAGGGATTCAGCAATTCTAAAGTAGATTCGGCAGAAGTACTAGTACTAAGCAGGAGAAGGAAGGAACTAGGCAAATCACTGTCTTTCACTGATTTGTGATCCCTCCGCAAAAAAAAAAGTCCGCAAATTTTTTTTAAAAAAAATAAAATAAAATTATAAGAGTTCCTATACCATGTCGGGGCCCGGATGAAATGGCCTGGTGGGCCGGATCTGGCCCACGGGCCGTAGTTTGGGCATGCCTGCTCTAGGGTATGTTCAATTAATCAATGGGAATTTGGTAAAGCAAGTCTTCCATAAGTTCAACTATTCAAATGGGCCTGTGCTAGTTGCAACTTGCTATGCTATAGTGTGGAGCTTCAGTAGAACTCCAAGAGGACCCTTGCTCTAAGCCAGTGTAGGCGAACCTGTGGCATGTGTGCCATTGCAGGTAAGCCCTGCCCATGGCACCGCTGCTTCCTCACCCACCCACCCCTCCACCAATGGTGAGACGAGAGGGGAGGCTGAAATCTTGCCAGGGAGGTTAATTAGCACCTCTAGCTGAGGGCGGGTGGAGATGGTGGGCAGTCCTAATCTCAAATCTTTATCCAATCAGCTTGAAAGCTCTGAAACTGGCGTAGACCCATAAGTGTGCATTCACAAACAACACAATGGCGAACTTAATGTTGTGCAGTACAAAAGTTTCCCTCAAATTTCCCGACATTCCAGTTTTAACGTTGTGTGGTGCACAAGTTAACTGGTGTATTACTGTAGATCAGTGTTTCCCAAATGCTGGTTTGTGGACTTCAATTGCCAGAAGCCTAAGTCATTTCCCCAAAGCACTGATCAGCCAATGTACTGACTTAGGTTTCTGGGAATTGAAGTTCACTTTTGGGCTGTGTACCCCTTGTTGGGAACCACTGCTGTAGATCAAAGGTCATCTGATAAGTGTTGGCACTGTCAGGAAAAGATATGTGGTGGGAATGTAAACATGTACGAGACTTCTAGTTCAATGTGGAATCAGAAATAAAATGGGTAGACGTATAAAGATTACTCCCCAAGGAAGCATTAATTATGGAAATGGAAGAAGTTAAATTAGATAAATACAGTAATACCTCATATAACATTAGTATCGAATAACACTAAAATCGCATAACATTAAGGAATCTGGGGGGAAGAATTGCATCAGATAACATTAAGATCTTATGGGATGCTTCAGATAACAACCGCTAAAGCCTGTGTGGTTACAATGTATCTCTATGGATCCCATAGGATTTTAACATGCATCAGATAACACTAAAAATCATATAACACCAAGACTTGTGGAACCAGGTTTTAGTGTTATATGAGGTTTTACTGTAATAATTGTCCTGATGGCCTCAAAACTATTAATAGCAAGAAACTGGAAATTAATCACGATTATAAAATTGAGGAAAGGTATAAAGAACTTTGCGGCATTGCACTGAATGACAAATTAACAGAGGAATTGAAGTATTAAAAAGTTGATCAAAATTAACTTTCTGGGGGAAATATGGAGAACTTTTATGGAATGACTTGTTGATAACAAGGGTAGAAGCGTCCCCCCCCCCCCCCCCGAGATGTCTTTTTGGAAAGTAAAGTTAATAAGTATGTTTTATATAGTAATCAATGGAAGAATGTAGATATCCCCACCATCACAGGTGTGGTTGCACGAGTTTATTTGTACAGTAATACCTCAAATAACATTAGTATCGGATAACACTAAAATCGCATAACATTAAGCAATCTGGGGGGTAGAATTGCATCGGATAACATTAAGATCCTATGGGATGCATCGGATAACAACCGCTAAAGCCTGTGTGGTTACAATGTATCTCTATGGATCCCATAGGATTTTAACATGCATCGGATAACACTAAAAATCGGATAACACCAAGACTTGTGGAACCAGGTTTTAACGTTATCCGAGGTTTTACTGTACTTGTATTATTATAAATGATATAATTAGAGAGTTGACATTGTATGGTTTTTTCCTTTTGTTTTTCTTTTAATATTGTTTATTGTTTGTTTTTTGCTTTTAATCAATAAAAATTACATTGGAAAAGAAGAAAAGTCAGGCTTGTATAAATAGTAATTGCAGACCTTGAGATGTTACTTTCAAAACCAAATAAAGCAAAAAAATTGTATGTCCACATCCTACAAGATAAACTTTAACATCCCTTGCTGCTTTCCCAAACTTTTGTAATACTAAAAAAATTATTCAGGGGTTCTCAACTTTTTAAGCCATGGGCTGGACCACGCCCTCAGACAGGTGAGCGGGCCAGATTGGTGGTTCCCCCTGCCATAAATGCGCTTGCAGCTGTCATAAACATGTTTGAGAGCCGTGGGTGCATTTACGGCTGTGGCAAAATTGTCTGTTTCTGCTGGCAGTGGGCAACATGAAATGGTATCATGGGCTGGGTCTGGCCTGCAGGCCATAGTTTATAAACCCCTGCTTTACAAAGTGAATGGTCTTATCCTAGAAAAGTAATTTGTTATAATTAACATTAAAATGTTTTACTTGTAATGAGTTACCAATGTTCTGAGTATGTATGCATCTTTGTATGTATTTGTATCCTACAGCAGTACTGAAATGATTTAGTGATCACAATTAAAGCAGTTTATTTCAGTTGAAAGGGTTGCAACACTCACTTTGCACAGTACTTTGTTGGCGTGGTCTCACATGAGTTTTCTCCAGCTCTGAATCTAAAAATGTTTGTTCAGCCAAAGAACAAAGAACTTTATATGGTCTATAAAGGAATGAGACACATGCTTCAAATGATGATATTTGACTATAATTAAATAAATGCCACCAAAGGATATTCTTCTGCTATATCTTGCCACCGATTGATTTTCTTTGTCGGAGTTTATGGTTACTTAAAAACATAAAAGTAGTATTAACTGTACTACTCTCCAAGAGCAATGTTAAGACTCGCGTCCAAAACATATCTTGCTTTATTTTAGTTGTTACATTTTTATACTGCCCATTTGGGAAATTTCCAACTCTGGACGGTGCACATACAAATATCAAACAACACAATAAAACACACAATTTTAAAAAACCCAGACCAACCAAACAAATACACCCCAAAATAAAATAAAATGTGAAGTTTATATGAGTTATGATGTCCTGTACACTTTGTCTTCTTGTATTTAAAAAAGTATGAATTATTTCTTTTGAACATGATCTTTTCAGGACAATTAACTTAAGAAAAAATCTACTGTATATACAAGTATAAGCCTAGTTTTTAAGTTCTAAAAATGAGCTCCTCCCAAGGGGAAACTGTTTATATTCGGGTCAACAAATACAAGGGTCTCAAGACCGCGGTGGATTGACATGCGCCAAAAATTTAATTAATTTCACCATATTTTCATGTATTTTGATTATTGAAACTCACTAGCAGCTGCTGCATTTCCCATCCTCAGCTTATACTTGGGTAAATCTATTTTCATGGGGTTTCAGATCAAAATTAGGTACCTCGGCTTATATTTGGATCAGCTTATACTCAAGTATATACAGTATATTTCAGCTGAATATTGCTGAATTCAGCACAAGATATAAAGGACTATGCATAATTCCACAAAATGACAGAGTAACACTGAATCCAAAAACCTGACTTTGCCTGCTCTATGCCTGGAACTAATAATTCCAATGAAAATATATATCAGACAACAGATAACATGCATCTTTTAGAAGGCTGAATTTGTTGTTGGAACTGTAGAGCTATAAAGTGATGGCTGACATACCATATTTGCCAGCCTATAAGATGCATTGGAGTATAAGATGCACCCTGGGTTTTATAAACATTTTAAGGGGAAGAAATAATTTTCTACATTTTCTCATGAATTTCCAAAATTAAGTCCAGGAGCAAGGGAGGCAGAGAGGAAAGATCATTTAAGACGGTTTCCATCCCCTATCCCACCACCAGCCGGGGAGAGTGGGATCGAGGGGGGGGGGGGGAGAGGATCCTTTAAGTCCGTTTCTACCACCAGCTGGGGAGAGCACAATGGAGAGGGGAAAGGAAGGATCCTTTAAGCCCGTTTCCACCCCATCCCACAGCCACTGACTGTCAGGAGGTGGGGAGGGTGGGATTAGCCAGACAAGAGAGCTAATCCCTTTGCCTGACTCCTAGCAGCCAGTGGCCTCTGCCAAACTGCACCAGTGGAGTGGGTGGGTTTCAAAATAGCTCTTTCCTGTCTCCAGCCACTGATCCTCTCTAGCCAGAACCCCACCAGTAGGGAGAGGGGCTGTTACTAGCATATATGACACACTCCATTTTCCCAATGTATTTTAAGAGGGGTATAGTGCGTCTTATATGCCAGCAAATAAGTAGTTGGTCAGTTAGCCTAGAGCAGGGGTCAACAAACTTGGCTCTCCAGATGTTCTTGGACTTCCAAATCCCAGAGGCCCGACTTGGGCTTCTGGGTAACTGAAGTCCAAGAACACCTGGAGAGCCAGGTTTGCTGTCCTCTGGCCTAAAGAGAAAATTGGTTTTGTTTACACCTAAACATGCTGTTTGTCCTACAGAGGTATGATAATTTAAGTTTCACGGGTGCATGCATGTGTTGTAATGGATCCTTTCCAATATTGTTTACCACTGCTACATCTCTTCTTCTGTTGGATTCCTTCCCTGCCTTAAAGCATCTCTTTACATGTGAGAGAAGATTGTTTGACGTTCACTATCTACTCCCTGTCTAGACTAGATCAACCGAAGCCCAGTTACAGTCAAATAGTATATCATAACCAGCTGTGTGTATGTCTAGTATTTTATATGCACACTGATGTTCACACAAAGATGTAGTATGTATACCTTGATAGTCTGGTAGTGAGAGTTTCTTCCCTCTGAGTAGAATCTGCACAACTTACAATTGTCTCCTTGCTGTGTTCCACTGTGAAAAATCTGTTATAAAATGAATATGAGTAGGAAACCCTCCCCTCCCTCCCACACACATCTTGTTGTTGTTGTTCAGTTGCACAGTTGATTTCAACCCTTTGTGACCCTATGGACCATTGTCCTCCAGGCACCTGTCCTCCACCATCCTTATGCCAAAAGGCAAAAAAGGCATGGATCTTCAAGAAATAATCAGCATAAATACCTACTAGCGCCAACAGATTCCATCCTAGAACAGAATTCTAGCAACAAGAACCTTACTTATATAGTACTAACCTTACTGTCACACTTAGGTTGTTTTCAGTTATGTTATTACGTGGCATAGGGGTCACACTTTTTATTTTAGGTTTTACCTCTTTCATAGCTGCCTGTAGAAGAGACCAATATTATGTAAGGATTTTTATAATGGTTACAACACAGTTTTGTGGAAGAGCTTTACCACCAATTTCATAAAACACATTAAACAAAGTGAACATCTAACACTTTGTGTTAAAAATACCACCATAAAACAATCCCTGATGTAAAGCAAGTTTGCAGAAAACCGATCAGTGTCACACTTGAAAACAAAAGGCAGTAACAATTTGTTAAAACTGCTAAAAATTCCACTCTAGGTCCACGAAAACAAATCTTGCCTCCAAGCAATAAAAGGTGGTGCTTCCTATACTCCCTTTTGGAAAGGAATTCCATAAAGATGAGATCAGCACTGAAGAGGCCATTTTGCTAATTCTCAGGAACAATATCCTCTTACCAGAGAACCCACTGTGATCAATCTTAAGGTACAGGCAGATGTTACTTACATGCAGGTTACACTTAAAGCCACTGTAAATATTAGAGGGACTGCAGTGGCTCAAGTGGTTAAGACGCTGAACTTGAAGACTGGAAGCTTGGGGTTTGATACCCATGTACTGAACAATGGAGTGAGCTCTCATCTGTCCCAGATCCTGCCAACTTAGCAGTTTCAAAGCAGGAAATTGCAAGTAGATAAATAGGTACCACTTCAGTGAAAGGTAAACAGTGTTCCGTGAACTCCGGTGTCTAGGCATGCCTGCCACATGTCCACAGAAACCTCTGCAGAGGCAGACAGCGCTGGCTCTTTGGCTATAAACAGTGCTGGCTCTTTGGCACTGAACCATAGAGTTGGATATGACTAGCTTTCGAGCAAGGACAACCTTTACCCTGACTATTAATAGCTAAATGTTTGTTTTTTAAAATCATGTCAAAAGCACCTAAAGGTGTTTTCTGGGTTGAAAGGATTTTTGCTGGAGGAACTCTGCTCACAGGGCTCCAGAATGAGGCTCTTTTCATGTCCCCAAGATCTTTCCCCATTGAAATGATACCTAGTTATCTACCTGTAATTTCTTGCTTTTAAGTTGCTAGGTTGGCTGGAGCTGAGAGATGGGTGGTCATTCCATTATGCAATACTCGGGTCTTGAACTGCTGACTTGCTGACCTTCCAGCTAACAAGGGGAGCTTTTTAACCGCTGAGCCACTGCAGTCCCAGCTAAATGGTAATTTACTGGTTTTAGAAATAGTAGGCCAACAGCTGTAATTTTGTTATTCTTTCCACACTGATGCACTACAAGTTTAATAGGCACAATTTAATCAATATATTTCAGTGACTGCAACATGTTCATTCTTTTATGTATACTTAAATTTTCAAACAAATTTTAACTGGAATTTTCCAGTTCAGATTATGAACATCTTGCTCTTTTTGAAGTAATGGAAGCCAATGTTACTCTATTTTTGTGAGTCCTTAAAGTTCAAACAAAGTAAATATTTATGTAGAAAGTGATTTCTCTTTTGGTTTCAACATACCTGCATTAGAAAACTATCAGAGTCTTCCTTCAAGAAATTAGAGACATAAGTTTTGATTTTCTTAATCAAAAGACTGTAATTAAAACGTTGAAGAAATGGGTGATATGGATCTTTCTTTTTTGTGACTGCAGACAACTTCTGTTGGAAAGGCTAAACCAGGAGAATGCAAAATATATAGTTCATGTTAAACTTCCTCCCTTACAATCTAAGAAAAGCATATATAGTGGAACCTCATATAACAATCACCCTGTATAGCAGCGAAATCACATTAACAATTAGGGGTGGGGTTTTTTTGTGGCCGGGGGGGGGGGGGGGGAGGTGCCCCGCACAACAATTTTCCCTATGGAAAAAAATTGTACAATTTTTCAATGGGAAAAACCACTTAGGGAAAAAATTATTGTACAATACATCCCATAAGGAAAATCATTATACGATTCATACATTTTATAGCAATTGCTTTGTACAACAAGCCCTGTGGAACAGATTAAAATTGTTGTATGAGGTACCACTGTACTGTATTTTACAAACAGCTATATGTTAGGTCTATCTTCGTAAGCAGAAATATAAATTCATTTTGAGAAATTCAGTATGTAATGTTCTAGTAAAAGTCAGATTCACGTTGTGCAAGTGCCCCATCCTTGCTTTAGTATTTCAGAGCTAGACCAAACATTTTTTCAGCACTGATTGAGCACAACCCCCCCCGCCAAAAAAAAAATTCTACTTGAATTTCTAGATGTCAACTGAAGTATTAAATAGCCAAGCTTCTTCACAGAGAAATTGATCTTCCTTGTATAAATTCTTTGTTATCTAGAACAATGTCATCCCTTCTATCATGTAAGCAGTCTGGAATTGAGAAAGTGTGGTCTAATACTTTGCATGCTTTATCCCTTGAGGGGTGAAAAGGGAACTAGGCAAGGATGTTTGTCTAACTTTTTCTTAAGTAGTGGAGCTCAAACCATGCCTGAGTACTGCATCTTCATACTTGCCTAAAGAACATCCCAGTGACACCACTGCTATTGCTTTAATGAAACTGCATTAGCATATTGGTATATGACTGAAACCACTCTAAAAGCTATGTTGCCAACTGAATTATAAGGGATAATTTGTTATAGTGTTAATGGGAGAGTTCCAAGATAGCGTGCTGACTCCTTTCCCCGCTCCATACACATACCACAGCACATATTGTCATGTATAAGCTCTCATCTGTCATCTCCCTTATTTTTATTTTTACCCGCACTCTCCTTAATGTCACAGTTTCAGTTATGTGACTTTCTCTATCCCATTATAGTTTCTGTCTCTCATTTCCATTCATTCTTTTCCTGCTCGATTTCAATTCCTCTCCAAGTACCCCAACACAGTAAAATTCATTCCCCTGAAGTACTCCCAGATCACAGCCTGGCTGGCTATAACAAACTAGAGCAATAGATCTTGGCTTCAGTTGTATGCCTTTGGATCCAAGAGGACTTTCTACTTTTAATACATTCAAATCTGCTGGATAATTCAAGTTCTCTCAAAGTAACCCAATAGACAAGAATGCATAAAATCATACTGTAGACTTTAAAGTGCAAAATCCTAATCAACCATGACAGTACTGAGACATTTGTGCAGATTTTGATTGCATGGCTAAACCTTCATACTGTATTTGCAAATACTAGAGGAATATCATCAGTACAGCCAGTGTCAGCTTTACTCACAAGAAAAATAAGATCTTAGGTAAGTACTGAACTTGGCAAACCTCCACATACTTTAAGTAAATATTTTAAAAATTCTATTTTAAATATCCCATATGCTCCAGAACTAATTCTCTGGTTTACCTTAACTCCCTAAAATGCTGAATTTCCACTATAAATTACCTCATTTAGGACTGATTCTGGAAATACCCTTTCTAGGACTTCTGTTGCTTCTTTAAAATAGCCTTGCTCCATGTACACTGCCACAGCCTATAAAGAAAAAAAAATCTGCACATAACACCTTTAGTCCAGTAAATTTCAAGCAGAAAAGCAATGTCACCATCAAATAGTCTTTCCCAATATAATGGTCCCTAGATGTTTTGGGCTGCAATTCTCATCAGCCCCAAGTGACATAGCGAATACTAAGAGATCATAGAAACTGGTCCAGAACATCCAGGGGGACAGTCTGTTCAAGAAAAATGTATTTGTAAGCCATACGGTACTGTGCAAGTCTCAGGCCACCACCAGCTGCTTTGGGGAAATTTCAACGAGTGATTTGAAGGTCCATAATGCAGACATTCTAATTCCAAATTCACCAAACTGGAGGAGTGTCAGTCATCCCACCCATAACCGAATGAATTTTCCCCAAACCAGCTGGTGGTGGCCGAAGACTTTCACAGTACTGTATTGCAATACTGTGCTGTACACAGTACTGCAAAGCTATTTGTACTGCAAAGCTATTTGTGTAGCATGATGTTTTGACCAATCTTTGTTCATGCTCTTTTGCAAAATGTGAACCCATGAGTAATTAACTGCCCATGAAGGAGTGTTTTAGCTGTACTGATGTACAAACGGACCTGGACCTGAATCAACCTCTTGATGGTTTCATGGGGCTTGTCCTGTATGCCTTGTGTTTCTAGAAAAGAAGTCCAAACCAACAATGCATTTTCCAGTGGGGAATGTCTTTGGTCATCTTCAAAATAAGAATCTGAAGAGGAACAGGAAAAGGGCTAACAATTAACAGAGCAACAATTTAGAGATTAAAAATTGAAAACATTTATGCAAAAAAATTGCATCACACAGGGCAGTGGTGGCGAACCTTGGCACTGTAGGTGTACTTGGATTTCAATTACCAGAAACCCAAGTCAGCACTCCAGCTGATCAGGGCTTCTGGGAATTGAAATTCAAGAACACCTGGAGTGCCAAGGTTCACCAACAATGATATAGGAAGTCAGCTTACAACAAACCTGTTTAAGTCTGATAATAGCCGAATAGAAAGAAAAATGAAATTTTAAGCAGACATGTTTAATTTTACACAACCATAGTCATCTATGTACTAATAACTTAGAACATTTTTTCCTATATTAGAAAATGGTTTGCATAATACTGAATGCAATTTTAAACTTCAGAATTATCATTTGGAATTAGATTTGAAGGCCCAGAAAAAAAAAACCATTCCCACCCTTGTGAGGTCACCCCTGGAAAATAGAAAAAAAGGAAGAAAATCGATTATCGAATGTTTTATTTAGCATGATAAATAAAATATTTAAGACAAGGTGTTCATATATTCTCAAAATCATTTCTACACACAATGTACGGTATAGCTCAGGAAACAAGTCTAATTAAATTTCATGCCTGTTCTTTGAATCTTAGTCATTTCCACCACCACTATCCCAAAAAAATATTTTTATGGGAATGGGTACTTTATGTCTATTTGATACTATGAAAAGGAAATATAAATTTTCTTTGCTATTAATGTTGATGGTTTCTTTAAAAATTTGTGGGTTTTTTGCATGCTCCACATAAACAAATTAAACTAAAGATGTTCCACCCATCTCAGAAAACAATGCTCTGTTGCTATCACATTTATTGTTACATTTCAAGCCTTACTCTTTTGAATTTTCACTACAAAAGACTGCAAAAGGCTACTGTTCACATGCATCTTTGGAAAAGTTTCTATTTAGTTATTGTATCCCCCAAGAACCAGTCCTTCTTTTAGTTTGTATCAGGCTACATAAAAGTCAACAGCACCAATGCTGGCTGTCAGGTGATATGACTATCAAATGTAGACAGAACATTAGATCCCACTTAATTTTGTCCAACCATACCTTTCTTAGCCCATGTCAAATATTTAGATTCGACTGCAGATTCAGCCAGAAACCTTTCACTGTTTTGTTAGGTCAATTTGAAGTACTATATGCATTGATGACACTAAAATTTGGGGACTAAATAATCTTAGCAGCCACATTTGATTTAACTATATATAGTCCATGAGTAACAGAAAGTTGAAAAAAAATGCAAGATGCTGTTTTACCAAGTGATTTTCCGTCTGACACATATGCCAACAGTTTACAAAGACACACAGTTTTCACTTGCTGTCTTTCTACTCTGTGTAACCCTTTGATAACAGCTGAAAGAAAGAAAACAAAGATTAGTTCAGTTTTATTCCTGCAGTGCCACAGTGTGGTTTACAACTTCAGCAGCTCTGCTTGTGATTCAAATAATTTGAAATTAAGTTGTGTTTGGAAACAATGGAACAAATATACTGAAAGTAGACATATTCAGGAATTTATATTTAACAGCTGCCACTGTTTCACTATTTTCACCACATTACACATGGCTGGTAGACATACCAATTACCAAGTGGAAATACAGAAGGGACTGCGGTGGCTTTGTGGTTAAGATGCTGAACTTGACAACTGGAAAGTTGGCAGGTCAGCAGTTCAAGACCAGAGTGCTGCACGATGGAGTAAGCGCTGGTCTATCCCAGCTCCTGCCAACCTAGCAGTTTGAAAGCAAAAAATTGCAAGTACAGTTGTATGTAACTTAAAGAGCATAATGCATTCCACGGGATTGCTCTTTAAGCGAGTTTGCTCTTTAAGCGAAGCACCATTGTAAGTGACAGATTGTGACTTCTGGGGGGAGGGGGACTGCGAACCCAGATTTGTTAAGCGAGTTTTTGGTTGGTTTTATTTGTTAAGTGAAGCAAACATTCAGAGAAAATCCTGCTCTTTAAGCAAGTTACTCTTTAAGTGAGGTGCTCTTTATGCGAGGTTTGACTGTAGATTTATTATTTATTACTTCAAATTTATATTGCCACCCACTTGCCGTAGCGAAACAGGGTGGATTACAAAAAATACATTACAGGGGGCGGGGCGGCGAAGTCCTCAACCTGCCCTGGCTTCTTCTTCCCTGACCGTTTGGTGTGGGTAAATAGGTACCATTCCAGTGGGAAGATAAACAACGTTCCATGCACTCTGGTGTCAATTCATGCCTGCCACATGACCACGGAAACATCTGCAGATGCAGACAGCGCTGGCTCTTTGGCTGTAAACGGAGATGAGCACCAAACCTTAGTCAAGTATGACTGGATTTTGAAAGAGTGACCTAATACAGAAGGAAAATGGTTTCTAGTATCGTAAAAATTGTATCAGATATTATCATAGGATAATGTTATTTTTAGAAAATAAAAAAACGATGAATAAACATGGCAGTGCTTTTTTAACATAAGAAATATAATTTAGTTATCATTCTGAAAATGGGTGGAGGTTCTAAAACATTTTGAGAAAATTATGCTATCACCTAGAGTAAAAGTAGTAAATATTACGATTTTAAGGAATTAACATGAAGCACTTTTCATGAAACAGTAAATACATTCTATCAAGCAACTTTAGTTTGCCCAGGATTATTCAAATGATGTTTTCACCTCAGGAAAACAACAATAATCAACACAATAAAGTCCAAAGAACAATAGTGTTAAACTTCATAATTCCAAGATTTAAACTACAAGAAACTGAAGTGGAAATGAAAATGGCAAGGGTTTAACCAGGCAAGCTCGGGTTATGATCTTACAACTGATACAGGGCATAGTGCTATATATCAGCCTAAACACCCATACTACTCTAACCTATGAAGAAGCAGGAATAAAATATACAGGTCACCCTTCCATCAGTGGGTTCAATATTCAAGGGTTCAATTATATGTGGGTCTAAAAGTAATCAATAAAATATTCCTGAAATACTGGAGTTGGTTTTTAAGGTGCCACATTTTTTGTCTTTTTTGTTTACTCTCCGATATGAAATATATATGATAGTAAACAAAGCAAAACAGCAAAAAAGGCAAAAAATGTGGCACCTTAAAGCAGCAATTAGTTTTCAAGCCACGAGCCCAACCACACCTTCTGGGCAGCTGATCTGGCCGGTCACGTGGTTCCTCCCACCCGGAAGTGAAAGTAAAATGTGTTCTACGCATGCATAGAATGCATTTAGCAGCATTCTGCACTTGTGCAACACATATTTTACTTCTGCTTCCGGGAACAAGGACATCGGGGGGGGGGCAGATGAATTGGTGTCAGGGGCCATAGGTTGCGAATCCCTGCCTTAAATACTAAATGTGAGCTTTTGTGGATCAAGTTCACTTCATCAGAAATAAGAGTGAGGCTTCATGGCTTCAATTTAGACATCAGGTACACAATAATTGGCCAGCCTAACAGAAAACTAACATTGTAGTTTTTTTCAACTGACAATAATGGAAAATCCCCAGCTGTTATTCAAACTTGCTGCAAAGCTCGGCCAATTTGCAAATGGGTGCAAAACAATCTTCTCTTGCAAGCTGATGCATCATTTATACCATCTTTTACACACACAAAAATGTTCTTCTGCGCTCTAAATAGGACAAACAGGACAATCTCTGTGTAAATGAGCTAATGAACATACATCAGATATCAAGAGTGGCAATACTGTACACAGAAACCTGTTTCAAACCACTTTAATTTGCATGGATACTTGACCACTGACTTGAAGGTTGCTATTCTGGAACACAGGAATTACAAGACTAGAATCCAGAGACAGCAGAGATTAAGTACATGCATATTCTGGACGTGCATCTCAGGGGTTTAAATATCAGTCAAGGGTTTCTGGGACATTATCAAATTTGATGCACTAAAATAAATATGCTACAATTTTTCCTGGGTCACTCAAACCATTATCAACAGATGCTGACTCACTGGCAAATGTGTAATGCCACAATGTTTATTACGTCCATTCTTTGGATGTGATGCATTAGCTTGCAATAGAAGTTTGTTTTGCAACCATTTGCAATAAGGCCAAATTTTGCAGTAGGTTTGAGTAATAACCCAGGATTTTCCATTATTGTCATTTATAAAGCTACAATGTTACTTTTCTGCTAGGCTGGCCAACCATTATGTGCTAGAGGACATGATGTCTATTAACTGATGTCATGAGCCTCTCTTATGTCTGATGAAGTTAGCAATTACTTATATAATTAACTCTCTGGATATTTCTCAAGTTAATTAGCATTTTGCCCTCAACATCCTGGGTACTCATTAAACCCACCATAAAAGGGTGGAAAACTGAGTCAACCTTGAATCCCATCAGGATCGAACTCTGGACTTGGCCCACGAAAGCCCACACTTAAATACAGGTGTTAGTCTTTAAGGTGCCACAATATTTTTGCCTTTTTTTTTTGCTGTTTTGTTGTTATTCAGTAGCACAGTCGATTCTGACCCTTTGCGACCCTATGGACCACTGTCTGCCAGGCACTTCTGTCCTCCACCATCCTCAACTCGCTCAGTTCTGTGCCCATTGTCTCTACAATACCATCTAGCCATCTCATTTTTGGCCGCCCCCCTTTTTCTTTTGCCCTCCACCTTTCCCAGCATCAAGACTTTCTCAAGTGAATCCTCTTCTCATTTGATGTCCAAAGTACTTTAGCTTCATCTTTACTATTTGACCTTCAAGGAAGCATATGTTTGCAGACTAACACAGCTACCACTTCTAACATTTAAATTTAAACTATGAAAAATAATTTATTTCTACGATGCATTACCAAAGCAGGCCACTAGGGGCCACTGTCTGCAATGTAAATACAGTAGTATAGACTTCGTAGTAGGTCAGAACATATTCCCCGGAGATTGCTGGCGGGACAACCCTGCAGCAATATACAGTAGTTTGTTCCATTAAAATACCTTCCCAATTTCTGTGTTTCAGGAAACAAAGGTCATTACATAAACTGAAATCCTGTTGCTTAGTGTAGTAAAGTGCATCCAGAGTAAATCCATTAAATCACTGGGGATTTGGTGAGTGAACTCCATAATTTCTGTTGATTCACTGGATCTATTTACCATAACTACACGGATTATAATGTGGATTTCAACTACTAATTCCAGTTCGTTAACCACATTTTAGAAAAGCTACAGCTTCCAGGCATATTCTTTTCCTCCTTGGAAAGATTCTCAACTCAAATTCTGCTATAATAATAAATGCCACTATTTTACCCCTGTACAGCTTTTAACATTTTTCACAATTTTATCACTGCTTATTGTATTTCTTGTTTCACCCTTTCTAATGCACTGCAGCATCTTTTAGTCTGACAATATTTTTCTACCGAAAGGACATAAAGGCCTCAAATGATGAGTTCTGTACTGTATATTCTTGACCATAGTGTATTTTTGACCGTAGCATATTTTTATTGTATTGGATTTTTCTGACTGTATTATATCCTTATTTTTATGAAAGATTTGTTGACTATATTGACTGTATCGTATCTATTATATTTATATTGTGCTGTTTTTTAATGTTTGATATTGTAACATTGTAAGCTGCTCTGAGTTGCTTCGGCAAGGAGAGCGGCATATAAATGGAATATAATAATAATAATGAGATGGACAGCAGCTCTAGAACAAGGGAAACCGTTACCTTTTTTATAATCCCTCACAAAACTACTTTAGGTGTCCCATTCGTAAAACTTGCAAATTAAATTAACATTACAGCATAACTAAAATACATCATAGGAATGTTTGAAGTGGTAGCCGTTAGTCTGTGCAAGCTTATGTGAGAGTAAACGGTCACCCATGCTCGAAAGCTAGTCATATCCGACTCTAGGGCTCAGTACTCATCTGTTTACAGCCAAATTGCCAGCGCTGTTGGTAACTGCAGAGGTTTCCGTGGTCTTGTGGCAGGCATGCCTAGACACCGGAGATCAAGGAACATTGTTTAACCTTCCCACTGAAGTGGTGCCTATTTACCTACCTGCAATTTCTTGCTTTCGAATAAAACAGAACGAGGGGAGACAAACATGTTGTGGCCCCTTAAAAAGCCTAACTCCTGTATTTAAATGTGAACTTTCGTGGATCAAGTCTGCGAAAGCTCACATTTAAATACAGGAGTTAGGCTTTAAGGTTCCACAACATTTTTGTCCCCCCTCCTTTTTTTTTGTGCTGTTGTTTTGCTTCCTCTCAGAGGTTTCAGGAATGGCGTTTCTGTGCCTGAAATCTCTTTGTACCAAACCGTGAATTAGAACATGCTTATATTATTCCTTTATGTAATAAGTTGATTTAGTTCTATTAACAATATTGTTGTGAAATTATGGTGTCCTATTCTCCTGCACGTGTAACGATGAATTGGCCATTACTCCATTTTTTAAAAAATTGGAAAATATACTCTTAGAACCGCAGAAGAGAAGCCTTGAACTGCTTTTTCTCTCTCTCTCTGAACCACCTCAGACACCTAAAGTGGATAAAGTCCCACACACACACACCCCTCCCCACTCAACTCAGCGCCATGTCTCGGCTTCTCTTGAAGTCCTCCCAGTTCTCTTCGCAAAAATGCCGGCAGAGGCACCGGCAGGCAAAATCCAGGATCCACCCGCTGGCGACAGCCTCCACCTCAGCGAACTTGGCCGGGGAGTCGCAGCCGGTCGGGACGGGGTCGCCCGCCGGATCTGCCAGGGAGGAGGAGAAGCCCCGCGGACTCCGCTCCGTTCCCATCTCTGAAGGTTTTGGCGCGAAGGGGAAGCTCCGCCTCCTTTTGGCCCAACGGTCTTTTGCTTACGTCATCACCCTTTTTCAAGATTCTGAACAAGCTTTTCTCTCCCCCTCCCCCCGGCCCCGCCCCTTTCCCTCTCCTCAGCTCTGTGGTGTTGTTGTTTTTCAATGACACGCATCTCAGGGGTTTGAAACCCAGTGGAGGGTTACTTACTGGGACGTTATCTGAGAGTAAACAGAACAGCAAAAGATGACAAAAAACGTTGTGGCACCTTAAAAAAGGGGTGCCCAAATTTTTTTGGACCACAGGCTGGTCATGTGGTTCAGGGGGCTGCTCACTCTTTGGCTCCATGGGCTGGATCCAGTGGTGGGATGTCAAAAAAAATTTACAACCCCACCGTGATGTCATCACAGTGTGGGCGGAGCTAACATCATGATGTCATAATGCCATGGGCAGGGCCAAAGGAAAAAATTATAAAATATAAAATAAAGCACACACACACACACACACACACACACACAAACTCGTAAATGAATACAGTAATACCTCAGATAACATTAGTATCGAATAACACTAAAATCGCATAACATTAAGCAATCTGGGGGGAAGAACTGCATCGGATAACATTAAGATCCTATGGGATGCTTCAGATAACAACCGCTAAAGCCTGTGTGGTTACAATGTATCTCTATGGATCCCATAGGATTTTAACATGCATCGAATAACACTAAAAATCATATAACACCAAGACTTGTGGAACCAGGTTTTAGTGTTATCTGAGGTTTTACTGTACATAAATAAATAACTACAGTAATACCTCATATAACATTAGTATCGAATAACACTAAAATCGCATAACATTAAGCAATCTGGGGGGAAGAATTGCATCAGATAACATTAAGATCCTATGGGATGCTTCAGATAACAACCGCTAAAGCCTGTGTGGTTACAATGTATCTCTATGGATCCCATAGGATTTTAACATGCATCAGATAACACTAAAAATCATATAACACCAAGACTTGTGGAACCAGGTTTTAGTGTTATATGAGGTTTTACTGTATATTAAAGTATAGCCACCCACCCAAACCAAACAAAAATCAACCAGAGCTTTTAAAACAGAGCTTAAAGCTTATTCTGGCTAATCTTTCTCACATTAGGTCAGATGGAAGGAACTACAGAATGAACTCACCACAAGATGGCTTCATTTTGGCACTTTTTCAACTTTTCAACAGTTAAAGAAGTTAGGTTCTAAGTCTTTGCCTAACCAGTTCTCTAGGATAATATGCCTTAATGTAAATGTAAAACAGCTGTACCTCCTTAAGGGTTCTCCAATTGGAACAGCACTTGGAAAAACACAGGTGTAGCTTATTGATGAGGTAACTCCAAGACTTTGCTTAAAAATCCAGTGAAAAGGTAAGCCCTGAAGGTGGTTTCCTCCAAAAGCTGTTACCGGTTCTTCGGGACACTGGGAAAAGTTACTACCGGATCTGGCGAACTGGTGAGAACCTGTTACATCCCATCACTGGCTGGATCCATCCTGACACCAATTCATCTGGCCCATGGACTGGAGGCCTTGTTCCCGGAAGTGGAAGTAAAACGTGCCTGTACAAGTGTGTTTTACTTCCGCTTCCGGGAGTGACAAGGGCTTCGCGGGCCAGATTAATTGGTGTCAGGGATGGATCTGGTTCGCGGGCTGTAGTTTTTGGCCATCCCGCCTTAAAGACTAACTTCTGTATTTAACTGAGCTTTCGTGGACCAAGTCCACTTCATGAGACATACGAGTGAGGCTTCACAGCACAAATTTATACACATATCCTGTGCCGGATTAACCATATAGCAAGAGTAGCAAATGCTACACGCCCACACTTCTGAGGGGCCCTGCGCCATTCCGCCAACCCACCCACTCACCCTTCCCCGCCTCCAGGATGGGCTCTGGGTGGCGCTAAGCCTGGCTCCTCGGGGTGGGTATCCTAAATCCAAGTAATGGATTTAGTAATGAGTGGGCGGCAATATAAATGTGAACTAATAAATAAATAAATAAATAATGGGTTGTTATATGCTGCAATTTTGCCTTGGCCGCTTAAACCTTTGCATATCTGAGAGTAAGCAAAACAGAACAGCAAAAAAGAGACAAAAATGTTGTGACATCTTAAATGACTAACTCCTGTATTTAAATGTGAGCTTTCATGGACAAGTCCACTTCATCAGAGGAAAGCTCACATTTAAATACAGGAGTTAGTCTTTTAAGATGTCACAACATTTTTGTCTCTTTTTTTGCTGTTCTGTTTTGCTTACTCTCAGATATGCTTGCACAGACTAACACAGCTACCATTTCAAACCTTTGCAAATGTGTATTTCAACACAGTTGTTTGCATCCATCTTTTGGATGTGATGCCTCACCTTGCAAGAGAAGTTTGTTTTGCAACCATTTGAAATAGGGTCAGGCTTTGCAGCAGGTTTGAATAACAACAGATTTATTGTCAGTTTTAAAAAGCTACAATGCTGCTTTTCTGTTAGGCTTGGCCAATCATTGTGGATGTTTTTACATTGATGCCATGAGGTCTCACTCTTATGTCTGACAAAGTGGATTTGATCAACAAAAGCTCACATTTAAATACAGGAGTTGGTCTTTAAAGGTAAAGGTTTCCCTTGTTCAAAAGCCAGTCGTATCCAACTCTAGGGTTCAGTGCCCATCTCTGTTTCAAAGCCGAAGAGCCAGCGCTGTCTGCTGCTGCAGACGTTTCCGTGGTCATTTGGCAGGCATGACTAGACACTGGAGCACACAGAATGCTGTTACCTTCCAACTGAAGTGGTCCCTATTTATCTTCTTGCAATTTCTTACTTTCGAACTGCTAGGTTGGCAGGAGCTGGGACAATTCTGCAGTACTCGGGAATCAAACTGCTGACCTTCCGCATCCCAGTCAGCATCTTAGTCACTTGAGCCACTGCAGTCCCAGTTAGCCTTTAAGGTGCCACTTTTTTTTGCTGTTTTGTTTTGCTTACCCTCTGATATGCTTGCACAGATTAACATGGCTACCACTTCAAACATTATACCTAGCAGTATCCTATGACTGAGGGGGAAAGTATGGTGACATGAGTGGCATGAATTACACCATTTGATAAACTGCAAATATACACTATGAGAATTATACTCCAGCAGAATGTGGCTTGAAGGAAGAAGGCATGTCATCTCCATTCTCTCCAAAGAGATCCCTTAGGAGCATAGGATTTAATAAGGCCTTTTACTTGCAGTAGTATAACAAAGCACCCTGGCATTAGGGTGTTCTTTATGGGTGTAGAGAAAACTTTCATCCTTGGTGTACTTCTACATGCACTTGAAAGATCCCTTCTTCTCTTCATGAAATGGATAATTCTGCTTACAGCCTGCAAGAAATATCAACTTATTTTGGAAATGAATTCTTTGCTTTTTATTTCTTTTGTATGGATACACAGAAATAGCTTCCTCAAAGATTGTGGCATTTTAAAACTACAATCGGGTGTACCTTGTGTTGCCGGCTAATCTTTCTCACACTAAGTCAGGCGAAAGGAAAACTCACCAAAAGGTGCCTTCATTTTGGCGGTTTCACGACATGGAAGAATCAGATTTATTTTGTAGTAAAATGAGCTATCTGGACAACACTAGTTGTTTGTTTGAATTTTGCAAGTTATGCTTCAAGACTGTGTCTATCTGAGGGACCTTGGATTTCATAAATTTGTACTAGCAATTTCTCTCTAGCCTGTACATCTAGACCAGTGTTTCCTAACCTTTGGTTTTTGGAGTTAAATTCCCAAAAGCCTAAGTCAATTCCCCAAAGCACTGATCAACCAATGTACTGACTTAGTCTTCTGCGAATTGAAGTCCTCCTGTAGAACGTGTGCTCCACTTTGGGAACCACTGCTCTAGATCTTGGCAGCTGGGAATGAGACAAGTAATAATGACACATGTAGTTCCAAGACAAAAGTTTGCATGCATATTAATCCTGGGAGTGACAGAAATAATTAGTGTCAAAATTCAACCTCTCCCCAAAGCATGCTTTTAGCATTCTTAAGAACAAGAAAAATGAAGGAACTTAAAAGAGAAAGAGCAATCAAAATACAAAAGAAAGATGTAGTACAGAGAGAGATATCAGAAAGTGAATGTTTGAATCAGAGCAGTGAAAAATTCACAGAAAACCAAGAGCAGTGCTTTTAAAAGCTACTGCTACAGGGCTGCAACTGCCAGAATCCGACAGGTTGAGTGGTGTGTGCCTCTGTGTGCCTCTCTCTCTGTGTGTGTAAGTACACAATTTTGAATTCACTTCAGATGTTCTGAGTAGGCAACAACAGAGGAAGCATACACGAATTAGGCTTTTATTTTTTAATGCTTTGGTGTGGTGTATAAGGCCAGGTGTATACAGAAGAAAAACACCTTACCTGCGGGGAAAGCTTCCATATTTCCATTATAAATGCTAATTAAAGGTAAAGGTTTCCCTTGCTCGAAAGCCAGTCGTATCTGACTCTAGGGGTCAGTGCTCATCTCTGTTTCAATGCCGAAGAGCCAGCTTTGTCTGCTTCTGCAGACATTTCTGTGGTCATGTGGCAGGCATGACTAGACACCAGAGCACACAGAACGCTGTTATCTTCCCACCAAAGTGGTCCCTATTTATCTACTTGCAATTTCTTGCTTTCAAACTGCTAGGTGGGCAGGAGCTGGGACAAAGATGGGAGCTCATTCCGTCCTGCAGTACTCGGGAATCGAACTGCTGACCTTCCGCCTCCCAGTCAGCGTCTTAGCCACTTGAGCCACTGCAGGAAGCATTAAAAACAGAATATGCCACTTCATCTGTTGCAGCATGTTTCCAACTACTGATGCCTCTGTAATAATACAGGGTACCAAGTAAACTTTTGACGTGAATTCTATGAACATCTTACGTTTTGGTTGGGTGGTCTGGCAGCTTTTGCAGTGTAACGAAAATAATGTACTTTCGAGAAGCTGCAACCCCAAAACAAAGGCACCCATGAAAATAATGGTTATATCATTTGAAAGATTGTCTCGGTGACTTTAAGAATTGGTAGAATACAAAAGCTGAAAATGCAAAGTGAAGACATCATCACTTTCGGAAGTAGCATCGGAAAAGTGACAGTTTTGCTGGGGGGGTGTGTCTTTTTTTTGGGGGGGGGGAGCTAAAAAACTACCCAATCAATTCAGATGATCCAAAGTGTGTTTGAAAGAGGAAAGATTAACCTTTGTGGGGACACTTTCAGATTTGGAATTGGGTTTCAGAAAAATAATCTATGAAGCATTTTAAAAAAAACCCACTCAAACAAGGTCACAAAAACCCAATAAAAGGAAGGAAAACCAATTTAGAAATTGAATATGGCAACTTCCCAAGGTGGATACAGTTTGCATAGAACATGTGGAGAAAAATGACACTATAGCAGGAATCCACAAAAAAGATATTGAGGAAAAACGTGACTTCTTAAAATGACATTTCCGTGATGTGTGTGTGTTTGACCATGATCCGGCAAATAAACAAAACGATCGAAGTGATCAAAAGTGCGCTTGAAAGAGGACAGAACAACCTGTTTTTTGACACTTATATAATTTGGATCAGACTTCAGAAACATTTTCTATGAAAATTTAAAACAAAAAAACACACTTTCTAAACTTCTTTCTTTCAAAAAAAGTATCCCTTCATATCAGAATAGATACATTGGTATGAGAATAGATACACTGTAGCAAGTTTCTCCTTTGAAGTCATAACCACTTTCCCGTTTGGCTTTCTCTTATTGAAAAGCTGCTTTCAAGGAATTGTGAAGAAAAAACTCTTTTTCTTTGCAGTTTGACTATTGAAATAAGTTGTACCTCGCTTAAAGAGCATAATGCGTTCCACAGGATTGCTCTTTAAGAGAGTTTGCTCTTTAAGCGAAACACCATTGTAAATGACCAATTGTGGGTGGGATTGCGAACCCCGATTTATTTGTTAAGCGAGTTTTTGGTTGGTTTTATTTGTTAAGCAAAGTGAAAATTCAGAGAAAATTCTGCTCTTTAAGCGAGTTACTCTTTAAGTGACGTGCTCTTTATGTGAAGTTTGACTGTATTTATTATAAATAGATCCTTTGCAGTTATTCACCTGTGGTGAATTATTGTGTGTACGGTGGGCTGCTTATGGATACATGTGCATAGTAGGTAGAGTCGGAGAGAATGGAAAATAAAGGTTAAAAGCATCTTTATTAAAAAATAAAATATAAAAAAAAATAAACACAAATGAAATTGGGATTTATGGTTTTGGGTTAACACAATGTAGCAGTTCAAAGCAAGAAATTTCAAGAAGATAAATAGGGACCACTTTGGTGGGAAGGTAAACAGAATTCCATGCCTGCCACATGTCCGTGGAAATGTCTGCAGGCACAGATGAGCACTGAAACCTAGAGTCTAATATGACTGGCTTTTGATCAAGGATGACCTTTACCTTAGCTCAGAAAACCTTAGATTTTATGAACATTTTATAAAAACCTTAATTTTATGAACATAATGTCTTTATTTTCCCCCATTTGAAACATCACCCTTAACTGATGAATGAAATACTGTAAAAGAAATACATGAACTAATGAGCATAATTCAACACATCAAATTCACACACTAAATCCCTGACAGTAGTGTCCTTAGATTCTACCCGCAACTATTTTTTAAAGTGCCAGGGACATGATGGAGCAGCAGCAAAGGTCCCCTCTCCTGCGACTGGAGGTTTCAAACTAGTACGTCCAAACAGTCCAAGGTTAGATCTTCTCAAAGAAAAGTAGGATATTATAACAAGAGACAGCCTAAGAAGAAAGGGAGAGGAACTATAAAAGAGGTACACTCATATAGGCATATCTTCCAAGATGTATAGTAAAATTAACTTCCAGAAATCTTTCTCACTGAGGACTGAAGCCTGGAAATTAATTTTACTATTAATTGGAAATTAATTAACAATAGACTCACCACTAGGTGGGAGCCTTGTCATGGCATGGAGTCTTGAGTAGTCTAATTTGGCAGTGATGTCCATCTCTTGTCAATGGTGTTTAGGTTGGGACTAAAACTCACCAAAGCGTCCTCCATTGGATCCCTTGGGCAAGGTAAATGTGGAGGGCACACGTCATGGTCTGCTTAGCTAGTGGGTGACGTGATATCCAAATGGATAGAAAATCTCATGCAGATGGATTTGCATGTGTGGAATGTCGTTGTGGAGACGTCTACCAATATGCAGATTCCTCGTTGAATAACGACTCCAAGGTATCCAAGGTATCAATTGGAAATTAATTAACAATAGAAATAAGGTATAAGAAATGAAAGCACACTTCTTTAGTCCCTCATCGTTCCATATTTTTCTCCCAACAAGTCTTTTCTCCCTGTCAAATGAAACCAAAAGTCACAATGGATTGGCATACTGGTAATGTAATGTTAAATGTAAAAGTGGTTTCATGCAGAGAACAGAAATGAGACACAGATGATTCATTCACCCATTTATTTTACTATTCCACTTATTCTTGCAGATTGAAATGGAGAACAATGCCATTCATTTTACAGACATTTGACAGAAAATAAACAAGTATTTTGATGTCGAACAACTGTACAATAGACTACCACATGCATATGTATATGCTGATTGGTGCAGAAATAGTTAGCAGATCAGCAAAACCTAGAATAACCAAATAAATAAATAAGTATATTGTGTTTATTTTCATGGTGTTAAGATGCAGCTGATATGGAAACATTGATATGAATACTGTTATATGTGAAGCTTTCTATTAATGGTGTATGATGGACAGAAGAGAAGAAAAATTCAAAGCGGCGTTCTCTACAGAAAAAAAAGTGAAACCAAGACATTCTAGCAAATACAATAATGCAAGAAAGCATGTCTGATGCTGTTACCATTGCAAAATGCCCTACAAAAACACTGTCATTTTTAGCTCTGCCGCATCTCTAAAATACAAATTATATATACAACAAAAGCAGCATACTTTCCCATTTTAGATGGGGCATTTTGTAAAGGCAAAAGAATATTAGATGAGACATATCATATGTGCATGTATCTCTTACCAAAAGCATGTTTTTCTTTTCTTTTTTTAAAAAAATGAGATTGTTATCATAGTTATGGTATACAATTTATAATGAAATGGTATTCTTTGAAAATTGAATAGTAGACACGTATATATTGTGTCAAGAAAATAAATAAATAAATAAATACTGTTGTGCTTTATTCTCCCTGCAGCATTCATAGCTTCCATAGAAGAAAATAAATGTTAAGGTTAAAACAAATACAAGAGATATTACAGAACTTATAAATGGGACAATTGTACATATTTTATGGTTATTTGCAGTTATGTCAATGCATCAGGCTAAGTGCTGAGCTCTGTTCATTATAAAAAAACTGAGATTCTACGTGTTTAATTTTCTCTGCTTGAATGATTATCTTCATGGGTAAAGCCCTGCATAATTTGTTAAATATATATATATATAACTCTTGAATCCATATTACATCAAACAATCCTTCGATCTGAAAAATACTCCTGATTTTGCACAGGAGAGCTTTGTTATTTTAAGGATTGCAGGCCAGGGGGAAATGACTTTCTACAGGCTGCTGTATAAGCAGAAGGGTGAAATTGTGCTGGGCCTCTTAAGAAATGTCTCTCACAAGGAAGTCATTTTGAGCAAGGTGCAATAAATAAGTATATATAGTACATGCATCTTTATATGGGAAATCAGATTATCCTCTTTTTTGAGCACATGCAGAAATGGTTTTCACACACGTGTGCATCTTTGAATTTTAGTCTTCACCTTATCTTGAAACGGAACCTCCAACCTCTTTGGAAAATAAGCTCAATGAAGCAAATATTCAACAAAGTGAGTGGAAATGCTCAGAAACAGAGAAACAAGTAGTCGATCATCTAAGACATTGGTGCCCAAACTAAGGCCTGGGACCCGGGTGCGGCCCCAACGCAATTCATCCGGCCTGCAAAGCCCTTGTTGCTCCTGGAAGTGGAAGTAAAATGCCTCCATGCGGGCGCGTTTTATTTCCGCTTCCAGGAGCAACGAGGGCTTTGCAGGCCAGATGAATTGGTGTCAAGGCCACACCTGAGCCCTGGCCTTAGTAACCAGCTCCCTGAACCACATGATCAGCCCACAGCCCAAAAAGTTTGGGCACCCCTGATCTAAGAGGAAAGGCCTGTCCATGTCTCTTTGAGAAGGGGCATGGTTACTACACAGGGCTGGGAAATTGTTTCTCCATGTGAACTGATCTGATATCTATTGACAACAAATGGGTTGAAAATAATACTTGCTGTGATCTGATTTATTACAGAGCAGAAGTCAATCTACAAAAGAGAGCAGAAACCAATTTGGAATAATATAATTAGTTTTAATTTTGATACAAGTTGATAATAATTATATGATGTTTGTGTGGGAGTTAAATGGAGAGTGGGAGTTGGCAGTAGGCGGTAGAATGGCTACTTCTGGATTGCAACTGCTTGACCTCTTGGTGGCCAATGCAGCTACCAGTGATGATGAACCTTGGCATTGCAGCTGCTTTTAAACTTCAGTTCCCTTGAAGTCCAAGAACACCTGGAGTGCCAAGGTTCACCATCACTGGTTGTTGCCTCCTTATGCACCTCCTTATGCACCTCTTTAGCCGAGGTGCATATTGGATGGGATTTCACATCCTGCATGTGCAAAAGATAGTTCCACTGAAAGGCGGATGAGAGTAGGATTTCTGATATTGCTTTCCAACTGATGCATCATTTGAACTCTGTTCTAGCAATATCATGAGCTTCAGAGCACCTTGTGCAGATGTGGGAGGGCGTCATTAAACAAAACTTGGACTTTGGGGACTTCTGCTTTCAGTCTGGGGGATCCTGGTAGTTCTAAAAAGTAACTTTCCCAAGATCTGGCATTGAAATGAGCTGGGGGGGGGGGCCCTCAGGATTTATGCAACCTTTTTGCTATTCTCTGTTGTAAGTCAGAGCCTCCCAAGGCAGGGCAAAACATTGTATTTTTGGAGCAACTTCTATGATACCAGCTTTGATTCAAGCCTGGCAGCACCAAGATGCTTCAAAGAGAATGGAGGAATGGGAAGAATAGGGGTCTTCCTTCCTCTCTCTTCCCCAAACAGTTGCTACTGTTAGCTCTACAGAATTAATAGGCAAAAAGAAATTATCACATACAGTACATGATCTTGTAGCACTGGAGGTTTTTACCTGGAAAAATATATAAGCTGACATGAATATGTAGCCACCTTTACGCGTTGTAGGCATAATCCTCTGCACCTGGGTCCAGTTGTGTTGGTGCTGTTATGGCATATCCTATACCAGAGTGCCCAAACTTTTCAGGCTGCAGGCTGGTCACATGGTTCAGGGAGCTGGTCACTATGGGTTAGGGGCCAGATGAAGCCCCCAATGCCAATTAATCCAGCCCACAAAGCCCTCATCGCTCCTGGAAGCAGAAGTAAAACATGCCCGTATCGGCATGTTTTACTTCCACTAACAGGAGATTGAGGGATTCGTGGGTCAGATGAATTGGCATCGGGGGCTGCATCCGGCCCTCGGGCCATTCTTTGGGCACTCCTGTTCTATACCATCTAACATAATAACCTAATTATAGCCTACTTGTGATCATGCACATGTATAACCTTAGGCTAGGAAGGAAGAGATATATGTTGCTTAGATTTTTTTTTGTCTCCCATCACCCTTTTTTGGTCTTTATCCATCCTTTCAGCTCATTTGAATTCCTTTGTCTCCTCTTCTGAAAGATGCAGGCAAAGAGAAATTTAGACCATAAACTCCAAATACCATAATATAAGTTGACTTTACGTAAGATGAATTAAAAACAACACCCCTGTGGAATTCTTAGACTGATGTCCATTCTTGATTATATACCTTGGGTTTCAGTAATGAGACTTGCAACTTTAGTGGTCAGTCCTGAATCACTGCAATGAACAGGAGTCTATATGTTGGGTTCACTGCAGTTTCAGTTGCAGAACCAAAGCGGCTGATGAGCAAGCCACACATTTATGCAGAGGTAGAACAAGTAGCATTAACACTGAACTTAGCTCTAATGCCTACCTTATTATATGAACAAGGATATACAATAAGACATACAATAACCATAGATATGCCTCAGTTTTAAATAAATCTTGAGCACTCACAGGAGCTCTGCCTTTCTCCCAGTTGTAGCTGCACTTTATTCTGTACTGTGCGTTTCTTTAAAATGTTTACTATGATCAAGTGTTTTCTAGAGCTGGGCATTAATTAGGAGAATTCAATCAAGTCAGTATAGATTATAAGCTTTCCTTGGAATATATATAAATGTTTTTTTTTTAAAAAAAACCTTAAGCTTAAGTGATAAGTTACACTGTGGATAAAGTGGAACCTTTTGATCCCAACCTGCTCTGAAACTATGGTGACATATTTATTATTAAGGCAATAGAGCATGTAATGGGATGCTAGGTATTATCGTTTTCTTAGAATCAAGTGAATGCCTTGAGAAAAGGTAATAATCTATAAGTGATATATCATTGCTTGCACACCATTCAATAGTGTGATTATAGATAACTTAGCCATATATCTTAATATGGCTCTAAATGAGAAAGGCTTTATTTCTAAAACTAGTTTTAAGAACAGGGCATAATGCATTCAGTGAAGTTATCAGCATAATTCCACAGTAAACTATATTATGAATACAAGAATGTTTTGCAATACTGTAGGTGCTTTCTTGCTGTGCTACTCAAAAATAGGTTTTTGGTTTGAAATCAGCAAAAATGTTCTCTGGGTATACTCCAAAGCTACCTTCCTCTACTGATTATCAGTTTTTAGAGATGCCAACTTAATTGCGCTTAATAGTGTATGTGAGGTCAAACAGAAATGAGCTTAAATATTAGCCTTCTGATTTCCAATAGGGCATAATGGACATGGCAATGGAGAATAGAAACAAACCATCAATGCAGTGAAGCAGGTCAGATGTCCCCTGTAAAAATGTGGGCACCAGTATTCTCACTGACATGTTCTATGAAAAGAGTTTGAAGAATTTCATTATTTTAGTGCAAAGGACATTTTTAAGAACTGGGGTTTTATACCTATACTCAAGAACAGTCATGGTAGTTCATTGAAAGTCTTCTCTGGATAAGACTTGCGATACCGTGACTTCAGCAGAACCAATGACCAAACTTCCATTTTCAACCTAAGGCCAACATTTCATTCAGCCTTTCATTTTTGGTCATTATACAGTTGTCATTATAAAAACAGAGCAAACACAACTTCATGATGTCAAAAATGTACAGATTTTACAAAGCAATTTCTTTAGAAATCTAGCTAGCATTTAGACTCAGTCATTGAGAATATCTACTAATAAAATAATACAAATCAATAAACAGGTTCATGAAATAGAATGGAGGTCACCAAAAGGGGTTTAACAAAGTGCCACTTAATTGAGTTAAATCATATGCAGAAATAGAAATACTTGGACAGCCATGAAGAACAATTAGGTACTTTCAGATTTAATGACCAGACATTTTATTTTGCATTAAAAAACTACCCAAATAGAAATAGATTGAAATATATTTTAGAAATACCTGGTGACACTTAAGATCCAAAGGAGGTGTTAAGAGGAAATTAAGCATCTTTTTCTAAATATATTTTTCTTCCTGTACTAGTCTTTTAGTCGAAATAGGTGAATTGTGGGTGCAGACATTCTGGTCCTTCTGGTACAATCTGAATAGGGATATCTCAGGTCAGGGGAGAAGCAATAGGCTATTTGGCGCAATCCTTATGTCAATTTAGGTATCAACGTCAAGCAATCCTATTTCTGATAATGTGGAATGGCTTAATAAATGAACCACGACAGGGTATAAAGAAATTGAACACTTCCCTTCTCCTTTGCAAGGGGACATGGAAAGTGAAATTAATGATTTTGAGTCTGTTAAATAATCACTTATGCATTGAAATGCTTAGATTAAATTTTAAAAAATTCTTTGCCTGATCGAGAATAACCCTCAGCTGCAGTTATGATAGGCATTTAACAAAAAGGAATAGAAAATATATATTTTAAAACTGATTCAGCGCTGGGAATTGTTACCAGAAGGAGCCTTTGATAACCACAAGACTCAATTTTGCCCGTTGCCAGTAACTGCGTGCACTGGGAAAGGACAAAACTAGAACACATCTATTCACACATCTATCCTGCCTATGGCAGAAACTCAGAGCAGGTACAGATACAGGATCTCTGGGAGTGGCTTGGTCAGCTCATGTTGTATGATCATGGGGAAAATGAGTGGATCAACCTGTCCCCACAATGCAAGGATAAATGGCATCAAGCCCTATGTTTAACATTTTTTTCCATGGGATCCTGAAACAATGGCTAAGGGCCATAGGATCATGCATTTATTTACATCCCTGAATGCTGCTATACAGAGATAAAATAAAATATAAAAATATGCTTTGAACAAAATCAAGGCATTCTTTGGATTTAGCTCAGAAAAAGAAATAGTACATTCCTATTGAAGGGGGGGGGAGACATTTAGATGGTCTACTCTCTGCAAAATCAATGCAACAGGTATGTTTTTAAAACTACATACTGTTTTCTAAGCTGAAAATGTAAATGTTTAAAAATTACTGAAGTTCAGTATTGAATCTTATGATCTGAAAATTATTCATTTTTTAAATGCCCTTTTTAAACCTGAAGAAATTATAATGGGAACTGAATAAAATCAAAGTATATATTTGGAAAGTTCATCTCATATGCCAGTTCATCTTTTTCTGAGACAGCATTCCTCCTACAGAATATATGTGATGTAGGGAATAAAAATTGTGTGTATGGTAGCACTGAAGTTTCAGTTAGATTTGCTAATTGCAATAATTACATGAAAAATATGGTAACAATTCAAAAAATAAAGCCTGCATGCTGTATTGTTCTTACAAAACATAGAACTCGAACAAGCTAAAATCGAGTTTGGGATTTATGTTTTCTAATTTTGCCTTTACAAGGAGGTAATGAGACTACTATTTTAAAAGTAAAGATTAGTCTACACTACTACTAAAATTAGCTGTAAAATACAGTAACAATTTAAAAATAACAAGGTCTTAATAGCGGAGCATTCAGTGACTGCAAATGGAATATAAATCTTTTAATATGAAATAACCACTTTTCATGGTAATTTGACACATTTCATTGCAACAGAAATAATTTTGTTATCTAATATAATAACATTTTATCTTTTTTATTTGGGATTTCTTATATAATGGTGTTTTATCTTTCTTTTGGATTTGTTATTTATTATATCAAAATTTCTGGTCATTAAATCTTTCACAGTCTTAACAGAATTTTATTCAAAGCTTGCACTTGACTCTGTTAATACTATACAAACAGAAATGATAGGAGCTATGGTTTATGTTAACCATTAATTAGAAACACTTTCCTTTACTTAAACAAACATACTTTATGAGCTTTTAAACAGAAAGCAAGATAGGTGAATTCTTTTAGAAGAAGTTGCAATTTTGCAACATAAGTCTGTACAAATCCTCCAGGCAGCCGACTGCGAAGGAAAGATCTGTGTCCCAGGGAAACCTGTTTCCCACAGATCCTTGATAACTGTAGCTCTCCCCCAAACCCCAAACTATTTACAAATATATGCATTTTGCAGGCTCAAAGCACCTTGTTTCACACCATTATGAACACATGCATCAACATTTCATCCTTTCATGTGCAAATTCCAAAATTCAAGAGGGAAAAAGTTAAAATATATATATATATATATTTAAAAAAAATATCTACAATCATAAGTGAAAGGACTGAAAATGTCAAACATTACAGATGGGCTCAAAAAAGAGCTCTTTATTTTACTCTGCGTCCTTGCATCCTTTTTTTCATGATTTTTTTCTTCTTTTTTGTGTTATAAAAAAAACATATTTCCACTTTTAAATTAAACAGTATTTAAACTAAACAACTCTTCATGCCATGCAAAAATAACATTTTATGTACTTTTGAGGCTTCCCATCTAGTTCATAGGCATTACTAATTGCAGTTTTAACAAATGAGTTTTTGCAGCTTATTGCTCTCTTAACTAGTCACATGCTGGTTTCCCGTGTGGGACAGTGATCAGGTTCTCCAGGATTTGTATGGATTTCTGGGGAAAACAAATGGTTTTCCATCTTGTGAACTTCTTGGCTATTGTCACTTTGTCCTTGCCCGGCAACATTGTAAATGTCTTGAGTACAGTTGTGACCCAAGCTTTTGGGCGATGAAGAACTGGCACTAGACTCTTCTACTAAATGGTTTCCATCTTTGTGTTTATCCCCAAGGTAGTTTGGCTTTATATCCTGTGACTTCTCGTGTGTTATGCCAGGGATCTCCATGAAGTCATCTTCTTCTCCAGTGTCTATTTCAGTGAAGCTTCTTCTCTCTTTTGTTGAAGGGAAGGTAAAAAGCTTTTGCTTTGGAAACAAAGGGGATGATTTTTTAGAAGTTCCTTGATTACTAGCTAGCGCATCAGCACCTAGCAAGGGTCTGTCTCCCTGCGGTGAATGCTCTTCTAGGAGAATTGTACTGATATGTTGGGGAGTTGATTGCATGAATTCTCCGGCTGCCATTACAGGCAATGGCCTTGCAGTGCTTGGTGGTGTTTGTGGAGCAGTGCCTCTACTTTCCTTGAAATTAACCTTCAGAGACCTTTTTAATGGATTGCTGCCTTTTAGAGAACTTTTAGGACTCTCCATAGCACTATCGAAGTGCAAATGACTATGAAGGAGAGATTGGGAGCCAGAATCATCCATGCTCATGGTTGACTCCACTGGGCAGTAGTCAAAGGTGGTGTCTCTAGGGGAAAACATTTTATCTTCTGTAAATGATAAAAACTGAGAACTTTTTGCTCTTTGGTCTTCTAAATGGACAGACTCAGTTGGGGATTTTAGCTGTAGGTGAGAGCCAGTGTATGGAGGGAGAGGGGACCGGTCAGTTTCAGTGAACTCAGTTGCACAGCTGGCAAAGCTGTCAATGCTAGAAATGCTTCTCATGTCAGTGAAAACATCTCTGGGGCCAGATAAGGGTGGATCTTCCTGTCCAATAACCTCTTCCATTTCTATTTCTTCCTCATATGGTGGAGGTTTTGCTGATGGGTCTTTGCAAGAAGCATCCAGATTAGACTGTGACTGAGATTTAGTAAGTTCATTATATAACATTTCAAGTTTATGAGCACTCAGGTGTTGGGGACTGGAGTTTGCTGCTGTATTGTTTAGTTTTTCAGAGGAATCTTGCTGGTTTACTTCCTGGTATTTGTTCTCCAATGACTTATTAGAACTTGTTTCAGAGACTGCCCCCCTTGCCCATTTCCAACGGCTTGGAGATAAGTGATTATCATCAGAGGTTCCCTTTGAATTGGCTACTTCTTCAGTCTTATCAGAATCTACAGCTACATCAATCAGTTCCATGCTGCGAGCAAAGGCATCTTTTAGATTCATGGAGATGATGCTTCCATTTCTTTTTGCTCGCTCAAGTGCTTCCCTTCTTTTAATGGCTTTTTCCTGCCGTTTTTGCTCCTTATAGAATTCTGAGAAATTGTTGACTATGATGGGAATGGGAAGAGCTATGACGAGTACACCAGCAATACAGCACAGACCTCCAACTATCTTACCTAATAAAGTTTTCGGATAAATGTCACCATAACCTACTGTAGTCATGGTGATGGTGGCCCACCAAAACGATGCTGGGATGCTAGTAAACTTGGTAGCATCCTCATCTTTCTCAGCGAAAAATACAAGACTAGAAAAAATCATAATTCCCATGGCTAAAAATAATATTAATAAACCTAGTTCATTGTAACTCCTCCTGAGGGTAAAGCCTAAAGACTGAAGTCCTGTTGAATGTCTGGCAAGTTTAAGAATCCTTAGTATTCTCATAATACGGAATATCTGAACGACACGGCGGACATTTTGGAACTGCAGCACACTTTTGTTGGACTCCGTTAGAAAAATGGTGACATAGTAGGGCAAAATAGCCAGCAAGTCAATCACATTTAGTGGACCTTTGAAGAACTTCCATTTGCTGGGAGATGAGAGGAAGCGCAAAAGATACTCCATAGTGAACCATGCTATACACACCGCTTCTACATGTGCTAGCTGGGGGTTGTCATTTAGCTGTCCAAATTCATCAATGACTTGAAGTTCAGGTAGGGTGTTGAGTGACAAAGCAATGGTGGACAGTACAATGAACAAAATGGACACAATGGCCAATATCTGTAAAAGAAGAATAAGCAAAACTATAGTTAGCAAACTATAATGGAACCAATGGAATTATTTATGTATTGCTACATTATTCATCATATGTTCAATTAATCTTGTTGAGCTGGATTTAGATCAAGCTTGTGCAATTAACCCACCCCTGAATAATATCATGCAGCATCACTGGCCTGTGCATGTCAAGCACAAAGGTCTGAGGTAGTTTCTGTAATAATGAGAAACTGAATAGCATAAGAGTGAATATCAAACATAGGACCTCAGCATACCTGTTCAGTAAAATATGATTACAGGGCCTTCTTCAAACCTTTACAGCCAACAAGCAAAGGTCTGTAATACCACTGAATTTGTATATGTCACTTGAAGGAATGCTTCTGCGTATGCCTGTGACTATATAAAGTCTATATATAGAGACTTTACAGCTTCAAAGCAGGTAAGCAGATATTTACTATGGATTTTCTACATTTACCAGCTTACTTCCTCAGAGAGTTGCCAGGCAAGCTAAGCAGTGAAAAAGCATTTTAAGAATCAGGATTAAATGATTTTAAAATGTAAATATTTTGTTAAATTATAGGCACACATTATTTGCGTTATGTAACAATAATGTTTTGGTTTTCTGTGACTTTTGATTAACAGGCCATTACCTGCACTGACCTTATGAGAAACAGAGTAATCTGACTCATAACCAACCAACCAACCAACCAACCAACCAACCAACCAACCAACCAACCAACCATCCAACCAACCAACCAACCAACCAACCAACCAATTTACTAATGGTACATTTCATGCTATTATAGAGTTCTCTGCAGGCCAAGCTGTAAGTTTATATTTAAAAAGTTGTAAGGGTCACAAAGAAAGATAATGTCATATCATATAATGGCATCTTTAAGTTGGAGAAAAGATGTGGCAACAGAAGGAACACTAAAATAAAGTAACTTATCATCTATAAATTTACACTATTGAGGATCTTTTGTTAAACTCTATCAACCACAAATATATACAGATTGGCTCAAAATTTTAAGATGAAACGTTACTTGCATTCTTCAAATTAAAGGGAAATAGAATACAGAGTACAGAGTACGTGGGTTTTCAATGACTTCAATGCAATAGGCTTAAACTGCAGCATCTCTGACCTGCTTTGCACCAATGGATATTTTGGTGTAATTACCCCATTAGCCAACAGCTGTATATCATGTACTCCATTTGGCAGACTTTGGTCTGTATCCAGTGATACCACGATGCTAGAACAAGAATTACTATGCTAGCAGTTGCATATGTTTAATTTTTTAATTTTTATTTATTATATTTCTATACTGCCCATTTGTGTGATATACCACTCTGGGTGGTGAACAAACAGATAATAAACAACAACACCACACAGTAGAGCAAACAAACAACTGACAAATTCATCACAAACTGAACTAAAATAAAATAAAATAAAATAAAGTAAAGTAACATTTGCACCCCGTTATTTTCTAGATTTTTTCAAATGAAAACTAATCTGCTACATTAGGAACTGATAAGACTGTACTGACTGATTTCCACCTAAGTATGAAATGCTGTTCTAAGACTTTTCAGCCATGGTGCCAATGTGAATGGCCATTGGCTTTACAGGGTTTTGAAAGGTCCTTAAAACCAGTCTATACCCTGGTAACAAAAAACAAACACTGGCACTTTAGTGAGCTGTCCACAAATGTGGTGCTGAAACATGATCCCAGAAAACAGACATAAATGGATTATTAATTCACCTGACTTTATATAATCTACCTACTTTCATAGGGTCATGCAATTATATAACTTTGACACAAAATCACACCAACTTAAAAAAACCCAAAACAAAACAATGATAACTAGAAAACAAGACTGAAAAAATATGGTGTTCATCACACTAATGGTTATACTAGCAGAAGGAAGTGAATAAACAAGTTAAAAGTAAACAACTGCAACTTGTTTTGTAGCAAATGCAATACAGGTATTGTATTGTATTCTATATTGTATTGAAATGTATCATTGTTTGACTTTTTTGTTTTGTTATCTTTTAAAAAAATTAATAAAAATTATTTTTAAAATGGCACTGGTGGTATAATTCCTGGTCATAAAGCAAAAAAATATCATAAGCTGGGATGTAATTTTTGTAGAATTTGCCATAAACCATACCAAACGTAACCCAGGGCTGTCATAAGCAGGGGTTTTACTGTAGATCCTACAAGGTTTATATTTGATATCTACCACCACAACATCAAAACATTTCTTTCCCTATAGACCCACATCTCAAACCAGCATTCTACCAACTGTACCATAATGGGTCTCATACATGGGTGTTCTTAATGGCACTTTACATGATAATTTGAATCAGAAGCTTTGAATTTTCTTTTTATTTCTATTGGATATCTACATCTTCGTTAGTTAGGGCATTATAAATCAACATACAGTACATGTTTTGTCATTTCTGCCTATTGTAAGCCTTGACAGTCACATAATAACATGCATAATAAGGATGAACTTCTTCCAGATGAATATCTATCATTATCTGTCAGACAGGATTTCTAGTTCAACTACACTTTGAAAAGATGATGAGTACAAAGCACCACCATTCTTTTCTTGCTTTCCACTTGTCTAATTCCTTTACATTTGCCTCACGACAAGGCTTATGTTGGTTTCAATGTATAGTTGTACCTCGCTTAAAGAGCACAATGTGTTCCACAGGATTGCTCTTTAAGCGAGTTTGCTCTTTAAGCAAAGCACCATTGTAAGTGACCAACTGTGACTTCTGGTGGGGGGGGGGGATTACGCACCTCTATGTATTTTTTAAAGCAATTTTTTGGTTGGTTTTATTTGTTAAGCGAAGCGAACATTCTGAGAAAATTCTGCTCTTTAAGCAAGTTACTCTTGAAGCAAGGCGCTCTTTATGCAAGGTTTGACTGTATTCATTCCATAGGAAAATGCTGCAGTCTTATGTACGCCACTGCAAGAGTATGTGCTTGCCTGCCTGCACAATCCTATTTTTATTTTTACACAACACAACACACACCACTGAGAGAGAGGGATGGAGGGAGAGGGAGAGATTATATCACCTTCACATTTTGGTACTTTTGCAAAAAATTGACAATCTGTTTTGCACACAATGCTGCTGCTGCTAATGTTGGTTTTCTTGTTCTCATGTAGGAACGAAATGCCCTGTAGCCATAGATCTTCAGCTACAGCTTTCCATGAGAATAAGATTTTAGCCAAAATCTTCATCCCTTACAACCTTCAGCATTTCCCATGTTGGAAAATTAAACAAGAAAAATGGGAGAGGAGGAAAGGAAGTCAAAATATCATAGCATTCTAAAGATAACAGAATTTTTGTCTCTTTTGTGCTCAAGGCAGTGGATCCATTTAAGCTCATTCCGACATACAACTCTTAGTCTTCAGAGTGCCACAATATTTTGCCATTATCTTTTCCTACCTTCCTTTTATTTTATCAACATCATTAAACATGCCTCTTTTACTCATCTTGCAGACAAGTTTATGGCATTTTCCAAGGCTGGTTCTCAAGGAAGCTTCCCCATTTGAACCAGCAGATGTCTCTATTACACCATCTTGGTATTGACAAACTCTCCTGGCAACACTTATCATAGTAAAATTACAAGAATGAATATACATACAGTATATGCAAGAATAATCCTTCTTATTTATTTTTATTTATTTACTCACAACAGGTATAGAACATCATCCTGTAACAACTTAGATGTAATCATTACAGAGGACATGAAGCTGAAAATCCATCTCTCCCCCCCCCCCATTTTTTTACAATTCTGCAGACAGACTTCTTTGAGAGAAGATATGCCCTTGAGCTCTTCTTTCTTAGTGCTCACTAGCCTTGCCTATGTTCAGAGGACCATTGTGCTTCTACACCTTCTCTTGTTATTTCTGAATGTCTCTTTTAAGGATCATTATCTACCTACCTACCTACCTACCTACCGTGTGTGTGTGTGTGTGTGTACAGTGGAACCTCATACAACAATCACCCCATACAGCAACAAAATCGCAGAACAATTAGATTTGGGGGGACAAATGTCATCCTGCATAACAATTTTCCCTATGGATAAAATTGTACAATGATTTTTCAATGGGAAAAACTGCTTAGTGATGCATGAATCATATAGCAATTTTTTCGTACAACGAACCCTGTGGAACAGATTAAAATGGCTGTACAAGGTACCACTGTATCAATATCACCATATTTTTAGAAGGTAGAGATTGTGGTAGCTTAGAGGTCAGGATGCTGAACTTGACGACTGGTAGGTCTGGAGGTCAGCAGTTCGAGACCCGAGTACTGCATGATGGACTGAGCTCCTGTCTCTGTCCCAGCTCCTGGCAAGCTAGCAGTTCAAAAGCAAGAAATTACAAATTAGTAAATAGGTACCACTTTAGCGGGAAAGGTACTATATATACCTGAGTTTTGTTGTTCAGTTGCACAGTCGATTCCGACCCTCTGCAACCACATGGACCACTGTCCGCCAGGCACTCCTTTCCTCCACCATCCCCCTCAACTTGCTCAGCTCTGGGCCCATTGTCTCCACAATACCATCTAGCCATCTCATCTTGGGCCATCCCCTTCTTCTTTTGCCCTCGACCCTTCCAAGCATCAAGGCTTTCTCAAGTGAATCCTCTCTTCTCATTTGATGTCCAAAGTACTTTAGCTTCATCTTTACAATTTGACCTTCTAAGGAGCAGTCAGGGGTGATTTCTTCTAAGATTGACCTATTTGTTCTCGTCGCTGTCCATGGGACTCTCAAAACTCTCCTCCAACACCACATCTCAAAGGCATCTATTCTTCTGTGCTCAGCTTTCCTAATGGTCCAGCTCTCACAACCATACATTGCCACAGGGAATACCATTGCTTTGACTATGCGAATTTTTGTTTTCAATGTGATGTCTCTACTCAAGTCTAGTATTTTAGCCTCTAAAATGAGATCCAAAAAAGGGACAACTTATGCTCAGGTCAAGGATCATTTTTTTTAAAAAGCACTCACACTACCGTAAAAATCTGAAAACATACCCACACAAATGTCTGAATAAATTAATTGTACAATATTTTCATGTATTTTAATTATTGAAACTTATTAGCAGCTGCTGCATTTTCCACCCCTGACTTATACTCGGTTCAATATTTTCCTAGTTTTAGAGGTATCTCTACTTATATTTGGGATGACTTATACTCGAGTATATATGGTAACAGCATTTTGTATGCTCTGGTGTCTAGTTATGTGTGCCACAAGACCACAGAAATGTCTGCAGACTCAGACAGCACTGGTTCTTTGGCTGTAAATGGAGATGAGCACCATACCCTAGAGTCAGATATGACTGGCTTTTGAGCAAAGGCGACCCTTTTAAAAGGTACATCCTGATTTTCATATACATTGTACATGTGTATGGTTACCTAATTTTCTCCATAGTTAAGAGATGTATAATTTTAGTAAGATGCTGTAACTTTAAGAGTCCAGCCACTGTACAATTTTCTTATCTTCATCTTCTCTCTTTAACAGACATCATCTTAACTGAAGTTAAATCAGGGCAGGCTTCAACCCTGCATCCCCTTACTGTGTTTTCAGACAACCAACCCTGTAGAGAATAACTTTATAATAAGATTATTTCTGCTAACTGTCAACTCCGATGACTTTAGGCTAAAGGTTCCTAATTAATGTTTTATTCAAACTGTGATCTTCAGAACCAGAGACCATGTGTTGAATTGTGTACCAGAGATTTTACAAGGCTTGTTGATCTATTTCTGAGTTCAAGAACCAAATTCAGCCTGTAATTAAGTATTACATAAAAATATCTGGAGCATTATGACAAGAGACTAAAAGACTTGATAAAAGTGCTTCTAAAACATGTTTATGTTCTTCATCAGATATTCTGAAGCATAGCAATTAAAAGATGAATGAAACTTTATGAAAGTGAATTTCTACTGAAGTAGCAAAAATGATTAATAAATATACAGTGCTTGTAATTTCCTTCTTGCCTTTGACAGAGTCTATTTAGACATTCAATGGGGTAAGGATGAGGTGTCATTTGAATATAGGTGAGGTACTCTCGGCTCAAGGAAATGAAGTCAGGGAGCTGTAAATTGCAATCTCCAGTTCAAAAAACCCTTGTTCAGACCTTTTAAATTTTTTTATTAAAGTCTTCACCCCTTCTCTTTGAATGTTTGGATTAAGGGCCATCATAAATGGAGAGACAACTTTTATGTGTGAGGTGGCAGAGTCTTTTTCTAGCAGTGGACAAAACTAATCTATAGGTAAATCTATAATGTTTTTTATTATTACATTTGAAAGATTGCCAGAGGTTACAAAAAGCTTTGTGTGGCTTACCTTGCATTTCCCCCATGTCAGTTTTCTGAAAATATTTCTGCTAACTGGCACTTTGCTAACTCCCTCATTTATGCTTAAATGCTAAGAACTTATAATTATGTACCCTGTTGTCAAGGGAATATTTCTGTTGATTCTGAGATGAAAGATTTCCTGACAGGGCTTAAAGTTAACTCAGCTTTCCAGCCTTTCGAGGTTAGGAAAATGAGTACCCAGCTTATTGGGGGCAAAATGCTAATTAGCTGCAAACCACCCAGAGAGTGCACTAAGTGTTATGGGGAAGTATATAAGTGTAATTGCTGTTGCTATAAATCAGTGTTTCCCAAACTTTGGTTTTTGGACTTCAATTCCCAGAAGCCTAAGTCAATTCCCCAAAGCACAGTCCAATATGACTGGCATGGGCAACCTTTTTTCCTGATGTACTGACCTAGGCTTCTGGGAACTGAAGTCCCCCTGTGGGGTGTGTGCCCCACATTGGGAAACACTGCTATAAATGCTCAACTTCCAATTTTCAAATCACAATATTTTGTGTTTTTCTTTATATAGACAATCTAAAATTATTACCACCACCACCACCACCACCACCACCACCACACAAAACACAGTCAAACTACTGTAAAAACATTGAATAGTATTGTGTAATGGATAAAAGGTGACAGGAAGAGGAAAAATACTTACAAAGCCAAATTCATATTTTGATAAAGTAAATCACATTGGCCTTCACAGCCCTGTCTACATTCAGCTGTTCTTTAATGGCCATGACAGATAGTTCTTTGACTAAATAAGCTGTTGGTGAACATCAATAATTTTTTAAAATTTCTATCTGTTTAATTAAGGCAAGAAACTGAAATACTGCCTCAAAAATAGAATCTGATATTCTTCCACTAGACAATTTTTAACAGCAAAAGAAGTTTGTGAGAAAACTTATAAAATAGAGGGGTGGACTTGTTTAATGCAGAAAGATAATGTAAATCAGAATGGGGCACTTATCTTCATGAACTGACAGTACCCAATGGGAAAAATCAATTGGCAGGTACATTCAGGTAGTGGGCAGAGTCAGGTACCACTTTTGCTTTCTCTCTGTACCCCCCTCTCTTTCCATTATCCTCTCTCTCTTTTCTCTTTTGTTGACACTTTTAATATTTTTACAGAATAAATTTCAGTTGGTGTAGCTTATTATGCAGAGAAATGCCTGCTGAAATAATTCCTTCTTGTACACACCCCTTCAAAATGCACACGTCCTGTCCTCTTATTTTAATGTGGCCACCGTACTGAGATATTTTCTCTCAGCTCCTCCATTTTTGTCTTTCTCCTTCTCAACTCACTCCCTGCTTCAAACAGCACAGCTGCCATTACCATTAATAAAGTACCAGTTACCCTATCACTGATTTGTCTTATGTGCCAGCAAGATAGAACTGCCTGGCAGTGACTATAATAAGGCTTTCGAGTTAAGGAAGATGTTTAAGGAGTGGTTTTACCAGTCCCCCTCCCCCAGTGTATTGCTGAGCATGAGTTCAAATTGAGGTCTCTTGGGCCATCATCTTATCTATTAAAACAACGCTAGGCACCCTGTCACTATGACTCATTAATCGCACAGGGATGTGTTCAAATTATTTTGGTATCTTGGGTGACCATCAGAAGAAGAGAACAAGGTTCCTATGAGGGCAGAAGGGGACATTTCAGTAATGTATCTTGTCATGAAAGTAACTTGTGCTGAAATGTTCTCTTCCACACAAGTTTGAAAGGTATAGCAGTTTTGCTGTCTTTTTCAGGTGACCATTTTATCAGTCCCCCTGTATTGTATGCTGGACTGATAGTTAAAAGCATGGCTGAATTCAAATCATGATGGTTAGATTCATTCTATTTTACCCAGGTAGGCAACTCTGCTTAACCCTGCATGAGTGCTGAAAGGAAAAAGGAAAAGACAGTGCTCCCTATTGGCAATAATTACCGGTAAGTCCTCCCCCCTCTTTTTTACTTGTGTGCAGGGAGCAAAAGGGGAACATGTGGTTCATTTGTATGCTCACTGCTCTTTGACATCATTGGGAGCTAACTGTTCAGGAGATTAACAGATCAAATACTTTGGCATGATCCATGAGAGTTACTTATGTGTGCTCATTAGCTAATGCCTACACATTTTATACCTATTGCTATAAATATTTCTATTAATCAAGACCAGAGCTTAAGTTTCATGTTCACAACTAAACGAATCAGATTTGAACTTTTGAAACGCAAACAGGAAATTGCCATGGCTTATCTCTAAAGAGAATAGGAGTGGAAGAGTCATCTACTATAGTATACAATATCCTTCAGTTCACAATAATCAAGAATGCATCAAGTGCCAGATAGAAAAAAGTCGAAGATGATTTTCTTAGCCTTATTACTGAGCTGCCAAAAGCACTTTACAATCAATGCACATGCACATTTTATAATAAAAAATGTACTGAGTGTCACATGCTAATGCAGCAGAAATTGATTTTTGTAGAGGAAGGAAGAGGTTCCAACAAAAGATATCAAAATAAAAAACTGCTTTCAAAGATTGTATGCTTTATTAAGTGAGAATATCCTTAAACTGAAATGAAATCCAGACTGAAAGTAAATCTACTTATTTATCTACTCATAAATCTTCCTTTACTTTAGTTTGATTGTTTTCCAGTTCAGGTTATCCATCTCAACTTAATGAAGACGACTAAGACTTTTTGGTTAGTGACTTTTTAAATAAAGAATGTTTTTTTTTAATGATAAGTAGTTTATGGGTGAGATTTGCTATAACTAAAATAATGAATATAAACCACACATCAGAAACTCCACAAAAAACCATTTCAAACTACAGTATTTCAAACTACCTGGAAATTCAATTCAAGACACCAAAGTGGCCATTCTGGAACAGAACAATTTTCTGACTTATTTAACATCTTATACTTACCCTCCATCTCCATTACTCTTTTACTCCTTTACTTAGAAGGAACAAGATGTTGTTTTAAATGATTTTAAGTTGTTTTTAGTGTTTTAACTGTGTTTTGTATGCTTGTTGATTGGTTATAATCCGCCCTGAGTCACTTGTGCGAGTAGGGCAGAATATAAATTCAAATAAATAAATAATATTACAAGACAAGGATCCAAGGAGAGACAGCAGAGATAAAGTACATCCATCTGCCGGACACCAAACACAAGGGTTTGAATAGTAGACAAGGGTTTATGGGACATTATCAAATTTGACACACTGCAACTAACAGGTTATTATACGCTGCTATATATGCTTTATGTTATATCTTGTTATATTATACCATCTTCACAGACACTATTTCAGTAGAATTCCCATCCACTACCTCTCAGAACAAAGGAAGAACCAGGTGCTATGCCTGAAGGGTAAACTCATTAGCAAATTGTAAGGGTTATCTTGCATCCATTTGCAGCTCAACAAAATGAAACGTCACTACTAATCTAAATACCATAATGTACACTGTATTACCATTTGTAAAAAAAAACCCCACCTATCTGTTATGCAAACCATTCTGAACCCCTGTACCTGATGTGTATATATTTATGTCATGCATTTTTTTGAATAGTAACCGTGTTAGTCTGTGGTTCAGGCATATCAGAAAACAAAACAAAACAAAATAAAAAACACTGTAGCACTTTAAAGACTAACTGCTATATTTTTATTGTTAGCTTTCGTGGATCAAGTTCACTTCTTCAGATAAAATTTCATCCTTTATGTCATGAAGTCTCATGTTTCCTCTTTGATATTTATGATATAGTCATTCTTGGAGATTACTTTTTAGGGGGAAAACACTGGCAGTTGGGGAGTATTTCACACCCAGTTTGACAAACAAACACGAGATGGGAGAAGTTACTTTTCTGTATTACAGTTCCCAGAATACCATGAAAGTGTGCAAGCTGCAGCACTGAAATCCAAACCTAGAATCTAGACTTAAAAGAAGTTTTAATAGCTTCCTAAACAAATCACATGGAACAGCTTCCCTTACAAAAGGGAAGTGGACATTTGTAGTGGTTTAGGAAGTTAAGAGTGAGGAGCAATGGAAATTTACTATAAACATACATACTGTATACTCTTCAGTGCAATGCTAAAAAAACAACAGGGCATGAGAACAAATTGCAGCAGATTTTCCCCATGTTGTTTATCAGGCAAAGTGAAAGTAGGATATGGATGGGTGGTGGTAGTGGGAGACAGTTTCAGGTTTAAGGCAAGGAACTCCCTTCCATGATAAGTAAAGGCCAATTATTTCACCATACTAAACCCCAAATTCCATTTTGTCACTCTCCAACACCCAGAGCCATTCATGGGTTGCCCCTGGCACAGTAGTCAAACTGCACACAGCCAAACAGCACACAGCTCACATTCTGAGTTTAATCCTGATAGGCTCCAGGTTTCCTCAGTGTTCTCTTCTTCTGAGGATGGTGAAAGGAGTATTCAGCTTGTCAAAATGCTAACTGAAATGTGAACCATTCAGAGAGTCCTCTAAGTACCATGGGGTGGTATATAAGTGTAATTGCTCTTTCTGTTTTTATGAGGTTGTTATTCACCCTCAGCACTATTTTTTTGTGAAAATGTGGGATTAACATTTATTAAATTGATATATAAATAATTAAAATTGACTGCAGCTTTCTGTGTCCACTCAGAACATATGACAAAAACAGTGATCTGTAATGACGACCTAAGATATGATCCAAATTAAGAGACAAAGCTCTCAGTGTAAAGATTTACTACAGGCCTTTTGTGTACAGTCTGACATCCTGGAACAATCTCCAACAGGGTAAACCCGGAAAAGAAAGTGGTGAAACATCACTTATTTTAACCTAAAACACTCAAACAAAATTGCTCCAGTCTCTAATCAATGACACACAGTCAATCCTTGTCTATGATACTTTCCTTTTGCATGCTTTTGGTAGTAAAGCTTTCAGCTCGCAAAACAATGCTGTAACCTAAAACTTCAGCAGCAACAGGACAATTGTACTGTAGGTCTACATTATCTTCTCAGGCAACATTCTGTCCAGAACTTAGTCCATGACAGTTTGCCATATTAAAAAAAGTTGTCTTACATTACCCTAGAACTGTGGTTCCCAACATGGCACACATGTCTCACAGGGGGGCAATTTGATTTTTAAAAGGGGGGGGGGCAAAGCAATCTGAGCTTGTTTAGACCAAGCTATTGGCTTTTTTACGGGACTGGCTCAGTGGTTAAAAAGCTCGCCTTATTAGCTGGAAGGTTGGCAAGTCAGCAGTTCAAGGTCTCAGTACTGCATGAGGGAATGAGTGCCTGTCTCTGTCTCGGGTCCTGAAAGCAAGACATTGCAAGTAGATAAATAAGGACCACTTCAATGGGAAAAGATCTTGGGCACATGAAAGGAGCCTCATTCGGGCATTCCCTGAGTGGAGTTTCTCCAGCAAAAATCCTTCAACCCAGAATAATTTCTGATATGAAATTATTATTATATAATGGCCTTTTAGACTTCCTCCATGTGAATATGAGTTCACTTTTTGAATAATAAAAATTCTATGTTTCGGGTAGGGTGGGGGATCAGGATTTTAGAGATGCTTAGGTAGGGCATGGCACAAGTGGGACCATATTCTGTGTGGTTGCTTTGACATCTAATGTGATTGTTGTCGTTGGTATGTGCCATCAAATCATCTCTGACTTATGGTGACCCTATAAATGAAAGACCCCCCAAATGTCCTATTCTCAACAACTCTTATGTGGTACTTCTACTCTTATTCAACAACATCAGCCACCCATTGTCTTCAGTAGAGTATGCAATAGGCCCAACAGTTGCCACTTTCTTTAGTTTATCTGTCTAAATCTATCTCTATTATTTGGCTGGCATTGCCTCTCCAGTCCCCGAGTGACACCTAAAATCAAAGAAAAGTTTTCTGCAAACATCTCAAGGAAAAACTAAACATTAAAGCAAAAAGCTTAGGATAAACAGCACTCTTTGCTGAATGGATGATTGCCAAGAGTGTCTCCTAACAGGACAAGATTCTGGCTGGATCATCTGGAAGTCTTTAAGCAAACTTATAAGATAAAATAATCAAGTAAAATGGGGCTACTTAGATACAACTTTTTTTTTAATGTGAAGAAATTCAATCAACATAATAGTTGTGTGAATGCAGTTTATACCCCAACATGTTTGCAAAAGGAAACACAGTAAATGGCCAAGATAACACTATTGAAGTAGCCCATTTCTGGTCAAAAATAGCCTAACTACTTTAACATTTTAATTTGTTTGCATTTTATCTATATTTCATAGAAGTAAAGTAATGTTGCGTGGCTTCAGCCCCGCCTGGGGCTGAAGCCATATTTCTTCCCCCCTGGTGGATGCTGGCACCCGCTCCTGCTAGGGCTTCTGGGAATTGTAGTCTAAGAACACACATAGCCCAAAAAGCTCTGCCCAGGGCCCCTTGCCCCCTAGCCCCCCCCGTACGCGTCGCCACTGTAGAAGTCTAAATTTTAAATTGTGCAATGCTCCATTTCATGGACATTATTAGCATTATTCATTACCTTAAAAGCAGGTTCTGGAGAACTATGGGTTATCCAGAAGTTCTACACCAAAACATTTTACCTTGATGGTATATTGCATATAAAGAAGTGACAAGGGGAGCAAAACTAACCCCCCCTTTTTGTATGCCAGTGTCAGTTAATTGAAGAGTTCTTCCTAGCACCTACTGGCTGGAGACCAAATTTAAAAACAACACAATATCCACTTGAGTTAGAGGACTTCTGTGGAAAAGAATATCTCTCACACTTCCTGAAATTCCTTTGAGAAAACCATGTGTCATCATGTGGTGGGACTGCAGTGGCTCAATGGTTAAGAAGCTTGCCTTATTAGCTGGAAGGTTGGCAAGTCAGCAGTTCAAGACCTGAGTACTGCTGGATGGAATGAGCACCCATCTCTGTCCCAGTTCCTGCCAACCAAGCAGTTTGAAAGCAAGAAATTGCAAGGAGATCAATAGGGACCACTTCACTGAAAAAAAAAATATTGGGGATACAAAAGGAGCTTCATCCGGGTGTCCCCTGAGTGGAGTTCCTCTAGCAAAAATCCTTTCAACCCAGAAAACACCTTTGGGTGCTTCTGACATCATGTTGTGTCTTTCCCCTTTGGGGAATAAAACATGACTGCATGCTTCAAAATGCTCTAGGCCATTCTTAGCATAACCTCAATTTTTCTAATTTCATCTTGTTCCCACTTGGTATCACAACTGTTTGTGTGATTAGCAGTATACAGGCTGATGTCATGCTTTTCCTTATCTAAGGGCTTGTATAAACATAATATAGCTGTTCCCTAACATGTCAGGACAGGAGATGAAAATCTGTAGTAGCATATTAGCACTCTCTCCAGAAGCAGCATCTTGTTTGATTCACTTGCTGTACTGCAGTTGACAGAGCACATTCTGTTATGGCTTCAAAGCATATTGAGAGTCTCTGTGTTGTGTCATGAGGTTTATGTACGCTGAATGTCAAAAGACACCTGTCCAAAACAACACAGTTAAGTGATTTATTTGCCCTGCAAGGACTTTGCAACCCCAAAAGTAATTTTGTTGTTGTTCAGTCACACAGTCGATTCCGACCCTTTGCGACCCTATGGACCACCGTCTGTCAGGCACTTCTGTCCTCCACCATCCTCCTCAACTCGCTCAGCTCTGTGCCCATTGTGTCTACAATGCCATCTAGCCATCTCATTTTTGGCCACCCCCTTTTTCTTTTGCCCTCCACCTTTTCCAGCATCAAGGGTTTCTCAAGTGAATCTTCTCTTCTCATTTGATGTCCAAAGTACTTTAGCTTCATATTTACAATTTGATCTTCTAAGGAGCAGTCAGGGTTGATTTATTCTAAGATTGACATATTTGTTCTCCTCGCAGTCCAGGGGACTCTAAAAACTCTCCTCCAACACCACATCTCAAAGGCATCTATTCTTCTGGGCTCAGCTTTCCTAATGGTCCAGCTCTCACAACCATACATTGCCACCGGGAATACCATTGCTTTGACTGTATGAATTTTTGTTTGCAATTTGATGTCTCTACTTTTCACTATGCTCCCCAGGTTTCTCATTGCTTGCCTCCCAAGAATCAGTCACCTTTTTATTTCATGGCTGCAATCACCATCTGCAGCGAGCTTAGATCCCAAGAAAGTAAAATGTGTCACTGCTTCTACTTCTTCCCCATGTATGTTATGTATCTACTTATTTTCATTTTCTACAGCTGAGGAGGTAAAATAAGCAAAGAAGTAGAAGATGTGAAGGGAAGATATCACATCCATCATGCATGCCATGACACATTTTTCTTTCTTTTTTTGAAGTAACCCAATTTTGTAAAAAATTGTATTTTCTTGGATGTATTTTCATTAATCTGGAGAAGATGGTTGTTGTTGTATTTTCCTCCTTCTCCTCCTGCTTTCTTTTTGAAATGCATGTGATTAATAACTTTGCCACATTCCAAGGGAGCCCTGTCATTCATTTGCACAGCTAGATCATTGGATGGTCAGTAACTATTGGAGTCGCTTCCAGCTCTTCAATGCTATGATTCTGTAATGAATTAAGGTTGCTTACCCAATTAAAAATCCAGGTAATACCCTCTATAGATTGGTTCCAAATTTAGTCTTGTGCAATAGAAACAATGGATGTGCACTGTACTCTGTATCATCTTCTCCATGTTCTGGAAATCTTGAGTACAGTAATACCTCGGATAACGCTAAGACTTGGTTCCACAAGTCTTGGTGTTATCCGATTTTTAGTGTTATCCGATGCATGTTAAAATCCTATGGGATGGATCGGATAACGTTAAAGCTCCATAGATATACATTGTAACCCCACAGGCTTTAGCGGTTGTTATCCGATCCATCCCATAGGACGTTAACGTTATTCAATCCAATTCTCCTCCCCAGATTACTTAACGTTATGCGATTTTAGCGTTATCTGAGGTAAACGTTATCCGAGGTATTACTGTATAGGGAGCCAAGGAGTCCCTGGAAGAAATCTGGCAAACACAACTCATCTGTCTCCAGAAGAGAAGTTCTTGATCCAGTCCTATTGTAACTGACACCCAGGTTTTTCACATTATTTTGGATAAAACTTAATGTTTGACCCAAGCCAGTTTTTATGTCAACAGTTACATAAGCCCAATTGACTTGGTGGATCTTCTATAGTTGAGATTAACAGATGGATTGCTATATTATGTGCTATGAAGTTTAACTCAATTTCTAGAGACCCAAGATGCTGACTGGAAGGCAGAAGGTCAGCAGTTTGATTCCCAGTTACTGCACGATGGAATGAGCTCCCATTTCTGCCCCAGCTCCTGCCAACCTAGCAGTTCGAAATCAAGAAATTGCAAGTGGATAAATAGGGACCACTTTTTTGGGAAGGTAAACAGTGTTCCATGCACTCCTGTGTCTAGACATGCCTCTGCCACATGTCCACAGAAACATCTGCAGATGCAGACAACACTGGCACTTTGGCTATAAACAGAGATGAGCACTGAACCCTAGAGTCAGATATGACTGGCTTTCGAGCAAGGATGACCATTACCTTTAATAGTTTTCAAAGTAAATTAAATGTTTAAAGAATGGGTTTACCAGTTCCAGCCCTTAGTGAGTCTCCATGGCTGAGCAGAGATTTGAAATAAAGGCTCCTGAATTTGTCAGTCTAATCATTATACCACACTAGGTATCCAGCAGCTGGATGTAGCCTTTTAAAAAACATTTTCACAAAAATGAAGTCATTTTTCTCAGCAAGACCCTCAAAATCTACAGCTCATCTGCCTTTCAAAACCATAAAGATCACAGAATGAACTTTTAAGAAATAACATGGGATGATTGCTCATGAAGAAGTAAGAAAGAGAACACTCTTTGAAGAGCAAATAAACTTGTATTTTAATGAGCGAGCAAAACTACTCATTATTAGGAGATAGTTCTTTCTAACCAGATTGTGAAAATGGAGTACTTAATCATTTTACAAACTGGAACCAAAATGGAGCTCAAAACCAATCAAGTCCATTTTTTTTAAAAAAAGTTGGCTATGTTTAAAAGAAGTAAGTTTCCCACTCCTGCTCTTTCTGTGAGGTACACAGGAAAGAAGACACATAGCTTGTTTATCAGTCTAGTAGTTTGTTGAGACTGGTATCAATGAACATGGTGACTTATATTCAAAAGCTACTGTTCTTGCTTAGGAGTCCATTCACCATAGGCTGGCCTCATAACCTACAGCAGAAAATGGATCCCGCTGCTAAAATAAGTATTTCAACATTTCTTTTATTAGGAAGCAGGACATCTGTATGGTCTTTGTGGCTAAAATCTCTGTAAAGGTGTCAAAGTCCCAGTTTTTGCTTGTTGAGATTTCACTGATTAAATAGGAGATAAATTCTGATCTTAGAGACTAACTGCTACATTTTAATGTGAGCTTTTGCAGATTAAGTCCAATTCCTCAGATTTATTCCATTCAAACTCACATTAAAATCTAGCAGTTGGCCTTTATGGTGCTACAATGTTTTTGTCTTTTTAACTTTTTAATATTGTTTCTTGGCTAATATGCTTGCACAGATGAACCCGGCTACTACTCTGAAAATCCTGATCTGTGATCAAAGCTTGGGTTTTGAGCTCTTATATGGATACGTGAAACACAATAAATATGATAAACTGTAATAAATATGCACTTTGTACATATAATCCTCATTTACTTTCAGTGACCAGATACTCAAGACATTTTTCACTAGCTGATTATTCAACTGATTATTCAAGGTGATTATTCAAGGTGTTCTTGGATTTCAATTCCCAGAAGTCCAAGTCAGCACTCCTGCTGATCAGGGCTTCTGGTAATTGAAGTTCAAGAACAACGGGAGTGCCAAGGTTTGCCATTACTGCTATATGGGTACCCAAAGCACCGGTTGTTTCTCTCTCTCGCTATTTATAGAATGTGTGCGTGTACACATACTCTCTTTCTCTCTCTAAGTACAGAATTATGCCCAGCCACATTTTTAATATGGACATTTAGATGATTTGGTTAACTAAAGTCTCCATATGTGGGGCTACTCTCTCTTTTAAAAGTTCCTAATATTGATATGTAAGGAAAAACAGGCACTGTATTCTATCATTAGTGCACTCTCCATCTTACTTTGTTTCTGCTCTTACCTTCTCAATTTGGGAGTCTAATGTGATAGCTTTAATGAGACAGCAATGTAATCAACCGAGAATACAAACTTTGTGCTTCCACCTTATAAAGCCCACACAAACTGTTCCAAATAGCAAGGAGAAATCATTGCATTGCTCAGCATGACACAGGAGGAATGTCATTTAACCTCACATCATAAGCTGCTTTCCTACCTAAATGAATAAAAATATTTTTTTCCAGTTTACTAGGGCTTAGGTCGAGGAAAGTACAAATGTATAAATGCTGTTTTGAGACTAAAGACATGTGCATGGCAATTGCTTATTGTCCTGCACAAGCAATGCTCAGACTTTATTCATATTCATGTTGATTATAATTTCAGTGAGGATGATTGGATGCCAAACATTTGATTATGTGATAATCTAGTAAAGCTATAAAATTGATTCTGTTCTAAAATGTACTTGAAGGTACATCGTAGAGCTTGTCAACTTGCCCAAGGAAAGAATAAAATGCTAAGAATGGATACACAGCCTTTCTATATATAGAAATCCTATTACAATTACCCTTAGCTGTCCTCTTACTTCCTATACAGCAGCTCATTTCCCTTCCTACCCTGGTTCTGTTTTTTAATAATTGCATAATTTTATAACTTGGAAATGTTTAATTTCTTTTAGCTTAACTTTTAATTATTGTATTAATTTATATTTTAACTGTGAATAGGCTATCGTATATTGATTTGTGGTTTTATATTGAGTTGTGGTTTAGCTATGTATTTTTAAATTGTGTATGTAAGCCGCCCAGAGTTGGGTTTTTGACCCGATTGGGCGGGATAATAAGTCGAAGGAAATAAATAAATAAATAAATAAAGGGTTATAACCTGAAAGTACCAGTGTTGTACAGTACAGGTATTAGGAACAGACAAATCTGGGAGAGTATATACAACTGCTATACTAGTTATGGAAATAGCAACTTACCTCAGTCTGTTCTTCCCTCTGAAAAAATACATATAAAGAAGAAAAAATTGCTCTTGTTCTTTGATAAATAAATCCAGGAATTCACTGATGATAGAAAAGCTCAGAGATTCCTATTTTATCCTACATATGGTAGGGCAATTTTGAAAACCAGCATATTCATATCCCTTCTTTCTTTCTTTCTTTCTTTCTTTCTTTCTTTCTTTCTTTCTTAGGATTTCCTCTTATTCATATTTACTTACCTATATGTTTCAGTTAATTTATTGGGACCTATTTTAAAATAAACATACTTAAATTGCAACTGGCAAGTACTTCTGGTGAAACACAAACTCTTTGAGCTCAAAGTATAAGCTTCAACATCTGCTTATTGAGTCAAAAAACATCAATGGATTTTGTGATACCCAAGGAGCAGTGTGTGTGTATATGTGTCTTTTATAAACCATTGTTATGACTGCAACAACCAAAAGGAAAATACTGTCTTGAAATGGATGTAATCTGACCAAATTAACTTGCAAACTTTGCAAATTAATTTGCAAACTTTCCCTGAAGCATAATATATTTAAATATAAACTTGTAACAGAGCAGCAGTTGACAATTAATTCCACTCTCCTAATTCTGTAGTTTCATGAAGGTGCGTGCTATGTTCCCTAAAAAGCCAATTACCATGGGAAGAAATCTTCTGTGAATTACAAATGGCTACAATATGACTGAAATCTCCAGAGAAATGTTAGGACTGAAACTGATGGGAAAATCTTGCTTCATTGCTGATAAACTTTTGGCATACAACTCTTAATCTTTGAAGTGAAAGAAAATTGAATTCCTGGTCAAAGCTATATACAGTCAAACCTCCCATAAAGAGTGCCTCGCTTAAAGAGTAACTCATTTAAAGAGCAGAATTTTCTCTGAATGTTCGCTTCACTTAACAAATAAAACCAAACAAAAACTTGCTTAACAAATAAATCGGGGTTCACAATCCCCCCCCCCCACAATTGGTCATTTACAATGGTTTTCGCTTAAAGAGCAAACTCGCTTAAAGAGCAATCCTGTGGAACGCATTATACTCTTTAAGCAAGGTACAACCGTATTCTTTCACACATACATTTGACTAAATGAGCCTAAACATTTATAGTGCTCCCTTTTGTTACTACTGCTATTGGATTTAATTACAGTATTAAAATAAAACCTCACATAAAGAGTGCCTCACTTAGAAACTAACTCGCTTAAAGAGCAGAATTTTCTCTGAATGGTCACCTCGCTTAACAACGAAAACCAACCAAAAACTCGCTTAACAACTAAATCGGGGTTTGCAATCCCCCCGCCAGAAGTCACAATTGGTTACTTACAATGGTATTTCGCTTAAAGAGCAAACTTGCTTTAAGAGCAAGCCCATGGAATGCATTATGCTCATTAAGAGAGGTACCACTGTATTAGTATTTTTGCCCTTTTGGACTAGCAAAAGCACTCTGTTCCAAGCAGAAACCCTTGAAGTTAAATTGACAGATGGTAATTGAGGATTACTGCGGGGGATCTTTTGGTGTATACTATGGACCACATTATATTTAGGTGTCCTTTATGTGTGTTTGGAGGCACACTGGAAGACATGCATAGTGTCACAGATGAAGCCTTTCAATGGCTATCACACTTGGATGTGTAACTCTGGCTAGGAACTTGAGATGGTCAATTTGTGCTTGCTGTTATATCAACATTAATGTAGATAATCATCATATGATAAATAAATTTGTTGTTGTTCAGTTGCACATTTGATTCTGACCCTTTGCGACCCCATGGACCATTGCCTGCCAGGCACCTCTGTCCTCCACCATCCTCCTCAACCTGCCTAGCTCTGTGCCCATTCTTTTGCCATCTCATTCTTTTGCTGTCCCATTCTTCTTAGATAGATAGATAGATAGATAGATAGATAGATAGATAGATAGATAGACAGACACAGACAGACAGACAGACAGACCAGCAAAAACAGAAAATAAGATCCGAAGAAGACAGATTCCAGTGGAAGAAAACACATACACAAGGGATATAAACTATACTCAGCAACTATACTCAGCATTTCCATGAGAGCTCAGGAAGTAGACTGGTACCCTCCATGGATAGTTCACATTAAAAGCTGACATTCATGCACGTTAAAATATGGACATATAAAAAAAGAAGGTCGCCCATGCTCAAAAGCCAGTCATATCTGACTCTAGGGTTCAGTGTCCATCTCTGTTTATAGCCAAAGAGACAGCACTGTCCGTGTCTGCAAATGTTTATGTAGACATGTGGCAGGCATGCCTCGACACCGGAGTGCATGGAACACTGTTTACCTTCCCACTGAAGTATTACCTATTTATCTACTTGCAATTTCTTGCTTTTGAACTGCTAGGTTGGTAGAAGCTGGGACAGAGAAGGGAGCTCATTCCGTTGTCAGTACTTGGTTATTGCACTCCGACCTTCTAGTCCTCAAGTTCAGCATCTTAACCAGGGAAATGGAAATGAAAAAGGGCAATTTCTAAGAAAGATACAGATCTGGTAATGAAAGAGAAGGATACCAACAGCTTCGTCCCAAACTTATGTGCCCTTCATTGGAGACAATCCAAATTGTTAGGCTAGTGCACAGCCCTAGCATTCACTTTCTTAATGAAATTGGGGGCTTACTGATTTGCATGTAATCACTTTGATTAAAAGACTGTGATTAAATATAACAGCACAGAGTTAATGCCGAACACCAGAGCGAAAATGCGGTGTGTGTGTGTGAGTGTGTGTGTGGATATTTTTACTTTTCTAGAATTGAAATAAACATAAATGGTTTACTGAACTCAAATTTGTGTTTTGCTGCTAGTTATTTAAAGAGATTTATCCTGGTTTGACACCAAAACTACTCTACATTCCTGGTTTTCCAGTGTAATATAGCTCTGTGTTCTTTTTAGAAAACAGATCATTAGAAAGGGCAGACAGATGGTAGACAATGTGCTGTTTTATAATATGTCCAGCATTACTTAAATTAGATAAATACCAAAAACCCAGCAGCCTTAAATCTCTCCTTTCTCCCATGAAATCCACAGAGATTAGAAGAGAAGCACGAATCAAATTCTAATACTGAAAAAAGCAGCACCCAGCACAACACACGCTGCTGGGACACGTGAAAGATGAATGAATTACCCATAATCCTGCAAAGGTGAACTTTAACCTGCTTCTCAGTGACTAAAATAATTACTGAAATCCCATTGATAAGTTTCAGTGATAGTGTAACAGCTGAGAGCAGACAATCTGCAATGAATTTAAATGATGGTATTTGCTGGAACAATTCTGAACTATCCTTCGGAATTTTTAAATGGAGGATTTTTCACAACCCTTCACAAGATTTTGTCAAACTGTGAAACAAACATGCTTCTACAAATGCACATTCTTCATTGATGTAGTTGTACTAACAATCTTTCTTTGACTACAAGAACAGATGAAAGATTTGAATGAAGAAGGACCTGTCACTTCCCCAGTGAACAAAAACCGAGCCACCTACCAGCCACTGTTTATAAAGTCAAAACAGATTCCATTTAGCTGGCATCCACCTTTCTGATGAAGGTAGGACTGACATTTCTGCACCTCATGTGGAGTACTTTTGTGAGCACGGTCTGGCTAAATTGGACCACAGTAGTCCACTTTTTGTAAGCTGTAACGCCAAAAAAAGTTCAATATTTTTCAAGCTCAGGATTTGGCTCCACTGCAGTTTGGGACCTTGACCAGGCATATTCTGCCTTCTAACCAAAAATAGAATTATTTTTGTACACTTCTTTGCATACTGTTTATTTTCTGCCTTCCCTCCGAGGCAATATAATGCATGATTTCCTATTTTATCTTCAGAATAATCCTATGATGAAGGTCTGGCTGAGTGGCAGTGACTAATCCAAGGTCAAGGATCTCCATTCTTCAGCAGGGACTAACCCTCATTTTCCCCAAGTTTCACCTTAACTGCTATTCTGTGCTGGCTCTCACTGTGAAGATCTTCCCACATTTTATTTTCCCCTTTTCTTTTCACCTTGAAAAAATATTTTTTAAAAAACCTTTTCCTACTTTGCTAAATATTCCTGGAAGCAGGACTTGATTTGCCACAACGCTTCTGCAAACAAACACTTTGGCAGCACCAGTTCACTTAAACCTCTGTGCCTCCCCACACGCAATCTGAATAGCGCCCCTGCCATGACTTCTATTTAGACAGAACTTCAAAGACATCAGGATGATTTTATGCATCCTTGTTATAGTGTGTAGTTTGGCCCTTTAAGGGAAACTACTAAATGTGTACAACAGCCACAGATGCATTTACGGCAGCATTCACGGCAGGTGCAATTATGCATGCACGGGTGTGTTTTACTGCTGGTGTAAACATATCCACTTCCACTTTTGGTAGCGGTGAGGGTGGCAGTGGACCACATTAAATGATGCTGCAGACTGGATCCAGCCACCCGCAGTCTAAGTAGTCTTAAAAAATGAAATTGAAATCAAATCTCAAGTTAAACTCTGTAACTTCTCATTCTGGACTGGACCTACAGATCTCAGACAAAGTAACAAGACTGGAAACAAATGACAACAAAACTCCATGACACATGCAGAGTGCCTTCCCTGTGCTGTGAAATAATTCTATTTTAATTTGCTAAATATTACAGTGTAATTTTCTAGTGTAGCAGATGTAGTTAAAAGCAAATACAGCAAAACCCCTTCTTATGTAAAAAGTCTGTTCTGTAGGGTTTTATGTAAATTGGGTTTTTACTTAACACAAAGCAAACCCATAGGAAAAATGAATTTTTACTTAACTTAAAGGAAACCGATAGGAAAAGTGAAAATTTTACTTAATTCAAAGCAAACCCATAAGAGAATGATATTTATGTAAATCGAAGCAACCCCATAGGAAAAATGATTTTTTTTTACGTAACTCAAAGCAAACACATAGGAAATTGTGTTATGTAAATCAGGACATATATATATATAAGGGCATAGTTTTAGTGCAAAAATCATTATATAAGTCAAATTTTATGTAACTCGAGGCATTTGTAAGTCAGGGTTTTACTGTAGAACTTTGTTATCGTTTGTTTCAGCTGAGGGCGCCATAATCTGAATCACAGCAGTAGTCCTGCCCTCTGAAATTTTGGATTGCCTATACTGTTCATTCCTGGATTTTAGCAATTAAATCATAGGTTGAAAATAATCTTTCTCCCCATCCCATATGGACACAGTTTAAAATCCTGCTCTCATAGTATTAGCAAAAGCAATTACACCTATATACTTTCCCTAGTGCTTAAAGCATTATTTGGGGGATTCACAAGCTCCTATCATGATGGATACCAATTTTACCAATCTCAAGAAGGATGATGGATGGTTGAGTCAGCCTTGAGTCCCAGTCAGGATTAAACTCAAACTGTGAGCAGAATTTTGTTTACAGTGCTGTCGCTTAACCACTGCATCAAAGAGGCTCTTATTTCTTATTTAAGTATTCCTGTGCAGACATTCACCTTGCCCACATCTCTAATTCTACCTGCTCATTCTGTTTTTGTGTGGACGGGAAAGCCGTACAGCAAGGCTCTTTCAGTCCAAGGAACCTGGTTCATTTGCAGAGATGTTCTTGTAAGGACTGCAGTGGCTCAAGTGGCTAAGACACTGACTGGAAGGCAGGAGGTCAGCAGTTCGGTTCCCAAGTACTGCAGGACGGAAGGAGCTCCTGTCTTTGTCCCAGCTCCTGGCAACCTAGCAGTTCAAAAGCAAGAAATTGCAAGTAGATAAATAGGGACCACTTTGGTGGGAAGGTAAACAACATTCCATGCACTCCGTTGTCTAGTCATGCCTGCCACATGACCACAGAAATGTCTTTGAAACAAAGATGAACACTGAACCCTAGAGTCTGGTATGAGTGGTTTTCGAGCAAGGGAAACCTTTACTTTTACTTCTTGTGGGGCAGTGGTGAGCAGAACCAAAGTTAAAAGAATGGGACTGAAAAATATCAGCATTTTTAGTTTGACCCCCCCTCCCCATCTATTGCCTGTTAAGAAGTCTTGGGGAAAGGATTCAGCTCTTTAGGATGGGAACATTCTGTACCACAGTTGGAAGCCTATAAACAAAGGGACAGATGCAGCCATGCCACACAAACTTCCCCTCCTTGTCTTAAAGGGAGCTGCTAGTCATGTTGAGAAGGGACTGTGGTGGCTTTGTGGTTAAGATGCTGAACTTCACAACTGGAAGATCAGCAGGTCAGCAGTTTGAGACTCGAGTGCTGCATGATAGAGTGAGCTCCTATCTCTGTCCCAGCTCCTGCCAACCTAGCAGTTCAAAAGCAAGAAATGGGAAGGTAAACAGCATTCTGTGTCTAGTCATGCCTCCCACATGTTCCACAGAATTGTCTGCAAACACAGAGAGTGCTGGCTCTTTGGCTATAAACAAAGATGAGCACTGTACTCTAGAGTCAGATACGACTGGCTTTCGAGCAAGGGCAACCTTTACCTTTAGTCATGTTAGTTTGAAAGGAAGCTTACTTTTTTATTTATTTTTAAAGTAAAAAATATGAAACAGTTGGAAATGGAGTCTGATATTCTCAGGAAGATGAGCATCCTTTCCACCTGATGCCTGCAGAAGTTCTTAACAAGAAAAGCTCTATACTAGTGTCATAGCAAGGTTCTTGGATGGAGCATATTTAGCATGATGCTGCCACTCTTTTTATCTTGATGATGGAAATGCTTTAAAACATATTCTCTCACTGGATTCCAGAGGATGGATAAGAAGCATTTTGAATTAGTGATTTTCAGAAATTAAAAACGTATTCCCTTTTACAGGGGGCTTAAATCTTTAGTTTCCAAAAAATTGCCATGGCTGATGACATTATCTGCCTTAATGTGGCATTAAGGTAAACTACTGGATTTCAGCCAGCAGGTACACAAAACATTTTACAGTGGACATGATGCCAATATTTGAATGTGAAGACCAGATGTAAAATGTTCGCAGAGGTCACTCTACTCTAGACCAACCACTTCTCTGTACTCTGTGGTGCTAAATGCCTACTTTAAGACAGTATATCAGTTGTTTTTTTCAAGTGCATTTCAAAGTTCAATGAGATTCCCTGTTTCATTTGATGTAGTCTCCCAAGTGTAGCATTCTGTTACATTTCTAGACTTGGCCCAGACCAATGTGAATTGTTGAATAGCAAGGGATTAATCAAACTAACAATTTATTAATATGATAAGCCAATCTTGAGTTTAGTCACATTCAAAACACTGAGACACTAGTACCAATATGGAAACAGCTATGTGATTGCTTAGTGAATTTATTGGCACATAAAGAACATTATTTCATGGACCGATGAGCACAATCCCATAAATACACTGCTTACTGGTGCACCATAAAATAATAAGTCTGACCATAAATAAACAAGATTTTATGATACACCTCAGACCTCTTACTAGCATTCCATTAACACAATTTAAGCTTGTGAAAGCTGTATTTTACATCCCATCTGGTTGAAGAGAAGCCAGATAGTCTGGTGAGAACTTCTGTCACTGATAAAACTTTTCAGGATATTTATCTTAATTTACACAGAAATCTGTACTTCTGAAACTACATACAACAACCAGCAATCCTTTTAATTTTTCTCCTCAAAACCTGAACAAGAGTTTCAAACAGAAAGGTCATGTGTAGTACTACCATAATTAAATTTGATGTCCCTAATGTTTTTTGTTTAAAAAGATAAATACTGTACTTAATTCCCATCCATTCTCCAAGCTGCTAAGGAATAATGAAGTTCTCTATGTATTTATTCTTTTGGCAATTAAATAATGATAAATCCCTAGCAAGAGTTAGGAGGTATATTTTCTACTGAAGAGTTTCTAAGCAACCAGTTTAGAAATAATAGTAAATATGCTATAGCCATAGGTCTTTATTAAGGGGAAACCCTTTATCATCCTCTTATAAAATACATAGTAGAAGTGAAAAGGTTATGAAATCCAGAATCTTTATGAAATCCAGAATCAATAATAATTTGCTTATATGTTACACAGACTTGAGGAAAGAACCCATGAGTATTTTACAGCCTTCCCCCCTAGTTCTGAATATGCAGTAGGAAATGCAGGTCTAATTCCTAGTGTGACTTGTTCCCTTGATAAACATTTAGTATGAGAAGACTTTATCTACAACATTTCAAGATGTTTTACAATATATGGCTCCCCAAATAATGTTTCCCATGGAATTCTGGCTTCCTTTATGTTTGTTGTATACTATAATAATGATAATAATTTAGGTAGGGAGTTTGATTCCCCACTGTACTTCTTTGACTAGGATTGAAATTAATGATCCATAGGGTCCCTTCCAGCTCTACTGTCTAAATTTATTTAATAAAAATTAAAATAATTTACTTCTTATTTCTCAGGTTTGCTGGTATATGGGGTCAAGATTAAAAATTAGCAATAAAATCCTAAAAAAAGGTGAGATGATTTCACAGAAAAGAATTAGCAGTTATTGACAGTTGGTTTAAATTGTTAATCAAAGATTTTGAAATAATATCTGTTGCTTTAATTAGAGTGGAAAAGAGCTGATCTTGCATCCATACTATTTCAATCTCTCTCTTTTTAAATGCTTGATATTTTCCAATGGTTGTACATTCTGTTATTTTTTAGGTTGCTTGTTAATGGAACCCCAATTTATATAAGGTATTTTTTTGTTTATAGAGAAGTATAATATCCAGCTTATTAATATCATTTGTTTTATCCATTATAACCTTTTTATCCGGGTATAGTATAGCAGATATGGCTAGAATTTATCATATGGAAAAAACCTGTAGGTACTGTAATCCATAAAGGATAGTCAGCTGCTGAAAAAGATGCTGATGCTGATGGATGATGCTGATGGATGATGCTGATGATACACCTCAGACCTCTAAATCAGGGGTTCTCAACCTGCACCCCATGGTGCCATTTCATGTGGCCCCCTACCACCTCCACCACACCTGGAAGTGCCATATGGTGGAGTAAGGGCAAAATGGCCATCCAGTTCCCAAAGTTGTCTGAGGGAGCGTGACCTGGCCCCAGCTTTAAAAAGTTGAGAACTCCTCCTCTAAATCATCATCATCATCAGAATATAATCCATTACATGTTCTTAATATGCATAATAAGGCTCCCTTTAACCATTGGCATGGCCTATAATCATTGATGGCTAACCTTGGCACTCCAGATGTTCTTGAACTTCAATTACCAAAAGCTCAAGTCAGCTCTCCTGCTGATCAGGGCTTCTGGGAATTGAAGTTCCAGAACACCTGGAGTGTCCTGTTCTAGTATCTGGAGGTGAGAGACTGAAATAAAGTGGCACTGGCCATCTCTGCCCTGTGGGATTTCATTTGTGCCTTGTAATGCCCATTCAACTGTGAATTAAATAGATCATTACAAAGATGTCATAAAGCAGCATCACTGCTCCAAAGTAAACTCACCTTGGGTGGGTCTGCTTTCACCTTCATGTTGCCAGAGAAGGAGAAATGAGACAGTACGGTACAGTATATTGAACCAGAAAGGTTACCTTACAATATGTATCATATTCATTATACAATTAATTTTTACTGATGCTGTAAATGGTTTTAAAAACATATGTTGTGGGGGAGAGAGGGAATGGTTTATTGCTTCCTAAATTCAAGGGTTTTTATACAAATCTAACATGAAATTAATAGCAATTAGCAATAGCAATTACCGTTATATACTGTACCATACCACTTAGTCCATTCTCTGGGATGTTCACAAGATAATTAACATTTAGCTTCCAACATGTTGGGTACTCATTTTACCAACTTTGTAAAGCTGAAAGGCTGAGTCAACCTTGAGCCCAGTCAGGATCAAATTTACAATGTCAGCAGTTTTGGCTGCAATACAGCAGTTTAATTACTGCACCACCAGGGTCTTAACAATTGTGACCACCTGGTACGATACACAAAATGCAAATTGGAAATTGCAAATTCACCAATCACAAATAAAACAAAATGTTATTCAAATGACTATGTTATAATATCCAGCCTGCTTATTAGGTTGCAAAACACGGAGTGTCCTTAGTTGAAAATAAACTACACTAAAGTTGACCTGTGTCCTTAGCTGCAAGATAGCATCCATTTATCACAGAATGATAAAGTAACTGAAAACCAATTCAGACGTCAAAATATTCACTAGGGCAGTGATGGCAAACCTTGGTGGTGTTCTTGGACTTCACTTACCAGAAGCCAAAGTCAGCATTCCTGTTGACCAGGGCTTCTGGGAATTGAAGTCAAGAACAACCTGGAGTGCCAAGGTTGGTCATCACTACATTGGGGCATGGATTCTCTTTCTACTGTGTGAATAAATTTGGAGATTTGGTTGTGAGAACATATAGTTATATATTGTTTTCTGCATATTGCTTCTGAATTCCATTAAATTTTACTTTCTTTACAAATGTGAATAAATAAATAAATAAATCTTCTCTGAAGGATCAGATTAATAATACTGTACTTTAGTATCAGAACCCACCTACAAAGGAAAGGGGACATGTAGATATTTACTTGAATTTCATGTAAAGCAACACACATAGATAAAATAGAGACAAGTATTTCTAATTCCATTTTCTATTAATTAGGAAATCTGAGCAAGAATATTAGGTTTATGGAGAGAAGACTGGAAAAATCACTTGCTGATAATCAAGTAATCATATTTAATTATGTTTAGTAATATACAATTTAGTGTGGAAGGATTCAGTCCCAACAATATTCTTGGTCCTTTTGATATATTTACATTGCAGACAGTAATTTAGCTAGTAGCTACTGCAAAACACAGTTCTTAAAAGGAAGCAGAAGACAAGTGTATTGGAGGACAGAAGGGTGGGTTTGAGCTGGAATAAGAGTGGGTCAAGTGGGAGTGGTGTATGGAGGGGAATCTGCCCTGCCTTTTCTATCCCAACCACTTAACAAGCCCTAAATCACCTTTCCAAATCCTTATTTGATTATTTGACCAAACCCAAACACAGAACCAGATCCAAACAGGTGGACATATTTTCTGTGTCTGCTTAGCAATTTCCATGTGGGGCTTCTATGGAATATTAGCAGTACTGTATAGAAAAAAGACCTGCGATAAAAATGTTGCCGTGTGGAGAGTTGTTTCTCTAGCCCAGGATTTCTCACCTTTCTAAGCCAGGGGCCGGGTCATGCTCCCTCAGACAGCTTCACGGGCCGGAAGGTCATTTTGCCCTTCCTACATGGCACTTCCAGGTGTGTGGAGGCAGTGGAGGGCCACAAGAAATGGCTCTGCAGGTTGCACCTGGTCCTCAGGCCACAGGTTGATAAACTTTGCTCTAGCCAGCCAGTTACAGTCTCTTCTAGAGCACACTGTTCAATTTACAGTACTCTCCGTCATGGTTTTCTTCTTTGCATCCCAATAACCATAATATCCAGCATGTTTAGTCAGGTCTGTTTGGACCTTAATGGACTGCTTTTAGTATTCTCCTCACAGATATCATCATTAGTGAGAACAGTGCAGTAATTACCTCAGGGAGCAGGATGTCAGAAGTGGTAAATTGAGTTGTATCCCCCTTGTAGATGGGTCTTGCTGCTGCTTTTTCTATTTCCACACTTTTCTATTTCCATTATGTCACCTTACCATCACTCCAGGGACATGAAAGGAGCCTCATTTTGGGCATCCCGTGTGAGGAGTTTCTCCAGCAAAAATCCTTTCAACTCAGAGAAATTTCTGACACAAAATTTATTTATTTATTTAGTACCCAAATACCTGCCCTCTCTCTCCTTCCTGCATGAAGGGCCTTTTGACACTATCTCTAGAAGCTTATTATGGGAAACAGAAAAAACTGGTGTTTCTTTTTCATCAGTTTTATTTTGCAACCAAATTCCATATGTGTTGATATCAAGTAAAACAATTATACACAAGAATATGACACTCAGACTTAAAAAAAGGCTGTACTGAGTCTTACGTTTATTTAATTTAGATCAGAATGATTTGATCTCAAAAGTATTGTGTTGTTATAAGCCATGTTCTGTAAGGTATGGATTATAGATCAGTGGTGGTGAACCTCTGCTACACATGCCAGAGGTGGCACTCAGAGTCCTCTCTATGGGCACCTGTGCAGTCACCCCAGCACAGAGTTTGCCCCACCCCTCTGCCCAGCAGCCCAATGGGAGCATTTCCTTCCTCCCCTGTTGCTGTGTTGGCACTTTGCAATAAATACAGTAGCGTAGCAATCAAATGGAATAAGGGGGAGAGGGTGGAATGGAATGGATGAAATGCTGAATAGGCACATTTCAGTACCCTTGGAATTACATCTGTGCCTGTGCCTGTCTCTGTACATGCATGTGAATGCACACAGAAGCTGGTGACATATAAAAGAAACTGATCACCACCTCCACCAAATTAAAGTGTCAGAATTATTGGGAGAAATTGATGACATTTTGTTATTATAAAACAAAAATCAATTTGTGAGGTAGATATGACCTCAGTGATTGCAGAATTAAATGCTATAGATTAGGCTGCCCAAATGATGAACAGCTATTTTGCTGAACCAAAGAAACCTGGAAAAGCATAAAAGGATAGCGCAACTCTGCTGTGGGTTAGATGAGATCCAGAGTTTACTTCAAAGGAGCATGAGGAGTCTTCTTTCTCTTTTGTTGGTTAGCCTCAAAAAGAGAAAGAACACACCCACACACCTTTGATGTGATCTCTGGAACTCATCTGACCCACAGTAGAGTTGTGCTACCCTTTGATGCTCTTCCAGGTTTCTTTGGTTTAGTAACTTTTGCTCCTTTGGAAGTTGACTGCGATATTCATGATTTCATCAATTGCTCAGATTTAAGCTCCTTGCTTTGAGGAATTGTAATTTTTTTAAAAAAATATACTGCATTTTCTAGGCTTTTCATTTTAGGTGATGCATGATGTACAGATCAAGTCAGTCCTAAGGAAAAGTTGTTTTTAATTACCAGTTGCTTTTGATGACTAATTGTTGTTGTTACATGCTATCACGTTACTTCTGATTTATGGCAACCAAATGAATTAGTCACTTCCAAAAGGACCTAATATTAGCAATCCTGCTCAGCTTGTGCAAACTCAAGGTCATGGCTTTCATTATTATGTCAGTCCATCTGACATTTGGTCTTTCTCCTTTCCTTCTGTCTCCAGGTTTTCCCAGCATTATTGTCTTTTCTAGTGGTTCTTGTCATTTCATGATGTGGCCAAAGGTTTGATTTGATCTAGCACTCAATTTTTTTTTTACTGGCTATCCATGGTATCTGTATAGTTTTCTTTCAACATCATATTTTAAACCAGTGGTTCCCAACATGGGGCCCACACCCCACAGGGTGAATCCAATTCCCAGAAGCCTAAATCAGTACATTGGCTGACCAAAGGTTGGGAAACACTGTTTTAAACAAAGCAATTTTCCCCCAGTTAGCTTTTCCCACCATCAACTGCTTCTAATAACTTTAACAATAATTAAGATCATGGAGGGAAAAAGATGAACAAAAATAAAACTTTTACTTTAAGCTCTTTCTGTTCTACCTAAAATTCTGATTTGCAAATTATGAATGTTCATAGATGCTTTTTCTCTATATTAGGCTTTTGCAACTTCTCCAGTGAACTGTTATTTAGGATGGCCTGTAAATGTACCTTAATGCATACAATAAAAAGGGTTTGTGTGTGTGTGTGTGTGTGTATCTATCTCTATCTATCTATCTATCTATCTATCTATCTATCTATCTATCTATCTATCTATCTATCTATCTATTCTATCTATCTATCTATCTATCTATCTATCTATCTATCTATCTATCTATCGATATAGGAAGGCAAAGTAACAAAGTACTGTATAAAAGTAGCTCTAGTCAGAACCATGCATGCTTGAATATTTAATGTACCTTCGTCATCTCCAAACAAATCTTTTTTTAAAAACTTCCTTTATTCTCTCTACTTCTGTATACATCTAATATCAGAGAAAATTTAGTTTGGAAAAATGTTTATCCTCTTTTTTAAAGCACAAACTTATTATATTTTTCCAACCATTTAGGGTACAGTAATGATGGAATTAGCTGTATTTATATTACGGTTAAAGCCATAATCTAGAACAGGGGTGCCCAAACTACAGCCTAGGGGCTGGATCTGGCCCCCAGCGCCAATTCATCTGGCCTGCAAAGCCCTTGTCGCTCCTGGAAGTGGAAGTAAAACGTGACCGTATGGGCGCGTTTTACTTCCACTTCCAGGAGCAATGAGGGTTTTGCAGGCCAGATGAATTGGCATCAGGGGCCAGATCCAGCCCCCGAGCCATAGTCACCAGCTCTCTGAACCACGTGACCAGCCTGCAGCCTGAAAAGTTTGGGCACCCCAGATCTAGAAGATATAGAAAGTAACTCTCCCAGGGTTTTCTACAGTGCAGTAAGTATATTGTATTTTGGTTTGTTCCCAATAAATCCAAGTTCATGTTTAGCAAAAATACCTTCCAGATTGATTCATGATGGGAAACAAAGACCTTTCATTGAGAGAGCTATTTGAATGTAAGTTAACTGTGACTCCTCCACCGTCCTTGGAATATCTGGCCATATGGGCTGTAAGCAGATTAATCCAATGATTTGCACTCTCCTCCTTTAAACAGCTTAAAGGTTGCTGTTTAAATAGCACAGCATGTAATATTTTGCTTGCTGTTTCTTCCTGTAAGAAATGACTAGCAAAGTTCTTCAGACCAAAAGTGCCGCTCACTTGTGAACTGCCCACTCCTGGGTCTATTTGCTGTGACTCAAAGGACAACTAAGGTCTTGACAGTTAAGAGCTCTGGAGCAGATCTTTTGTGTCTTGCTTCATAGATCTAAATGTAATCTTTCCCAAAGTTGTCACATCTTATCTAGCTTAGGTGATTGAAGTAGACACATAACTTCCACTCTTTCTGCTTCCTAGCAATGTAATTTACAACATTATGGTGGAGAAGAAGAAACAACTTGTACCTCTAGAGGGAAAGAATGGGAGTAAAAATGTGACATCCAGAAGCAGACATTAGACATACTTAGCCCATGACTTCAAGAGAGACATTCTTAACTCTGAGTCACACCATAAGCTTCTCTATCACTGAGGTTACACAAATTAGATTCCTTTACTTGGTGGCTAGTCCTTATGATCAACAAGATTCCTCTGAAGTATGGGCCACAGCCACCTCTCTGCAAAATTCATATGATTCCACTTGTAATTACCAAGTATGATTAACATCCATTCCTGTTCACAGAACTGGTGGTAGTGGCAATATAAACCTACAGTACAGTATATGTCTTCAGAATTTGCAATTGAGAGACAGTGTGATGTAGCGGTTAGAGTACTGAGTAGGACCCGGCTGATGTGACTTAAATTCCTGCTCAGCTATGGAATTCATTGGGTGGGATTTAAGCAACTACAGTCTTTCAGTGTCAGCTGTTTCATAGAGTTGTTACTGTTATCAAGATAAAGTAGAGAGAAAGGGACCCATATATGTCACCTTGAGTTCATTGGAGGAAAACCAGGAAATAAATATTATAAAGCAATGCTGTTAATCACTAAAATATATACAGAATTATAAGAGTGAATAACGAACAGCAGTATTTAAGCAAAATATTTCAGATTCTGTTTTCTTCAGTTGCTCTGGTAAAAGCAAGCTGTTTCTCATATGGCAATTATAGAAGCTATTGAAGAAAGTGCCTTTTAGGAGAATGGGTCTAGGTATCATTTTGTCTAACACACCAGTTTTATATGGACATGAATGCATTGCTTTTTAAATGGAGGAACAACAAGACAATGTCAGAATTTCCAGCAGGTCTGAACTATTATAAACAGAGGTCATTCAAAACACCATGAGCCCCCAAAACACAGCCTACTTGAGACGAAAAGGAGCCGGGTAGTATTTTTAACAACCTGAAATAGTCAGCACATTCCCAAAGGCCTCCTCAAAGAGCAGTATTTTTAGTTGTTTTTTTTTAAAAAGACTGCCATTGAACTGATACCGAAATAAATTTAACACTGTAGATCAGTGTAGCAAAGAATTTCCAGTTCAAATATTATTTTAACCATGAATTTACTCATTAGATTAATATATGTGGATACAGAACTCAACACTGTAAGGCTGTTGTTGTAAGAATTACTAAAATGAGTTCTACTAAATTCCAATAATTGTCATAAAACTTAAAGGGAATGAAACGTTCATCTATGTTATGTATAGATTTTATTGTTGTTGTTCAGTTGCACAGTCGATTCTGACCCTTTGCGACCCCATGGACCATTGCCCGCCAGGCACCTCTGTCCTCCACCATTTTCTTCAACCCTCCCAACTCTGTGACCTTTGCTTCTACAATTCCATCTAGCCATCACATTTTCTGTCACCCTCTTCTTCTTTTGAGAGATTTTATATCTAGGGATATATGGCTATCTATTTGTGTTGGTAAATTAGTTGATTAATTTCATCTGATTGGCTAGGGGGGGAAATCTGATTTACTACACATTCAGCAATGTAATTACAAATACAGTACAGAGTATCTTGGAAAAGAGTAGGGCACCTAGAGCCAGTGGCGTAGCGTGGGGCGGGCGGATGGGCGTGGGGGCGGATGCCCCGGGCAGCAGCTTTCAGGGGGCGGCAAAATGTCCCCACCACTTTGGCCTCCCTCTGCCTGGGCTTAGGAAACAGGACTTCCCAGGCGGAGGGCGGCCCTTTTGCTGGTGAGCGCTGCTCGTCTCCGTCCGCCTGGCTGGCCGTCGGGGGCTCTTCGCCACCTGCCCCTGGCTCAGCCTCCGTTGCGAGTTCAATCCTGGCGGGATACCAGATTGCCTAAGCCATTCATCCTTCCGAGGCCGGTTAAATGAGTATCCAATGGGACGGAGGCGAGCAGCGCTCGCCAGCAAAAGGGCCGCCTTCCGCCTGGGAAGTCCTGCACGCGTGCGCGCCCGCTGCCCACCTCCGCCCGCCCAGCCACCCACCCAGCTTGCCGTCAGACGGGGCGCTCGTCGGGGGTTGGTGGCGCCGTGGCGGGGAGCCCCTGGCGGCTGGCTGGGCAGGAGGAGGTGGGCAGCGTGCGCACGTGCATGCAGGACTTCCCAGGCGGAGGGCGGCCCTTTTGCTGGCGAGCGCTGCTCGCCTCCGTCCCATTGGGTACTCATTTAACCGGCCTCGGAAGGATGAATGGCTTAGGCCAGTGGTCAGCAAACTTGGCTCTCCAGCTGTTCTTGGACTTCAGTTCCCAGAAGCCTTGATCAGCAGGAGTGCTGACTTGGGCTTCTGGGAATTGAACTCCAAGAACACCTGGAGAGCCAAGTTTGCAGACCACTGGCTTAGGCAATCTGGTATCCCGCCAGGATCGAACTCGCAACGTTTTGGCTGCAGTGCAAGAAGGCTGGAAAGTCCATAGGGTTGGAGCACCTCTCCTGAGAAACAACAAATACTCCGGAGAAACTCCGGACCTGGTGTGTGTGTGTGCGCGCGTGGGGCGCTTGTCAGGGGTGGGTAGCGCCCCTGGCGGCTAGCTGGGTGGGCTGGCGGGCAGAGGTGTGCGGTGCGCGCGCGCGCCACTCATCAGCAGGGGGGCGCCTTCTGCCTGGGTCCTGGGGGGGCGGCAGCGGCGAGCTGGGGGGGGAAGCGAGTTTGTTCTTCACCCCCGGTGGCTGAACTCTGCGTGACGCCACTGCCTAGAGCTTCATTATGTTTTTGTTTTACTAGTTGAAAGCTATGAGATCTTTCTTTATCGCTTTGTGCAGGATTTTCTGGTTGAGTTTTTGTAATGCAGTGCTTCTGATGAATAAAATCAGCATGAAAACTTTGTAAGGAGAATCACAAATTATTTTTACTTGCTTCTGAAAGTCAAAGAATGAATTAGTTAATTATAACTAGTCAAAGAACCTAGTGAAAAACAGGATAACAGAAATAAATGATATTAAAATCTCTTCAGCTCTGAAGTGATACTGCTCAATTCCTGTGGTTAATAAATTTACATAATATTAGCAGATGCACCCAATTTTATAGGTTAAGAAACCTGGTGGTCCTGGAGATTTGTATTTATGACACAACAGAAAGCTGTACCAATTGGCCACCTTCTTGTGCCTTCAAATTCTCTTCAGATTCTCTTCTTGTTTGAAAGCAAGCAGCGCTGACAGCAGAAAGGGATTGTAACCTCTGAGAAATGCAGGAAGGTCTATGTCAGTGGTGCCCAAACTAAGGCCCAGGTGCCGGGTGCGTCCCTCAATGCCAATTCATGCAGCCCGCGAAGCCCATACGGGCGCGTTTTACTTCCGCTTCCAGTAGTGATGAGGGCTTTGTGGGCCGCATGAATTGGCATCGGGGGACGCACCCAGCACCCAGGCCTTAGTGACCGGATCCCTGAACCACATGATCAGCCCCTGGCCCAAAAAGTTTGGGCACCCCTGGTCTATGTGGACAAGGACTATGTGGCCTGAAGTTTCAGAAGAGCAGTGATTTACTGCATTTAAAAAACAAACAAACAAATATTCCTGTCATCCTAATTTCAGGCTAAGCGTTGTTTTCTACTCTGTATGTTTAACAGTCTTGTAATTCTTTTCCATATTAATCTAAAGAAAAATGTAAAAAGGAGGTACAGTAATACCTCATATAACATTAGTATCGAATAACACTAAAATCGCATAACATTAAGGAATCTGGGGGGAAGAATTGCATCAGATAACATTAAGATCCTATGGGATGCTTCAGATAACAACCGCTAAAGCCTGTGTGGTTACAATGTATCTCTATGGATCCCATAGGATTTTAACATGCATCAGATAACACTAAAAATCATATAACACCAAGACTTGTGGAACCAGATGTTAGTGTTATATGAGGTTTTACTGTATTTTTGAACCACAATCAGGTGTACCTCATGCAAGAGCCATCTTGTGCCAGCTAATCTTTCTCACACTAGGTCAGGTGAAAGGAATTGTGGAAAAAGATAGCTTCATTTTGGCAGTTTCATGACTGGCCTAGCTAGACATGGAAGAAGAACTATGTGTCAATCAATATAAATCATCCAAAACATTTCCCAATAGCTAATCAGAAGGGGAAAAACTTTCTTGTAAATAGAGATTGTCAGTTTCCCGTGTCCTCTCTATCTCCATTAGTCCTCTCAAAAACTGCTTTTAAACACATTGTTACAAAATAATTGTTTTCCAACCTTGATACACAATTCTAAACTGTCTCTATAAATCTCCTTTAAAATCCAGAGGGCAGCAGTGAGAATGAGAAATTACTGACAGCATGAGAAAAATATGCTTAGAACAATAAACAGTTAAGGAGATAGGTTGGGACAAAATGTGAATCGACAAAGCTTGAGGGCACAGTATCCTTGCTGAGTGGAGTGGTGAGAAAGCATGTAAAAGCTCTTGCAAAAATCATACAATAATTGTGTTTCCAAGGCAGAAAACAGAGATGTGAAGGGTAGGTAGGAAACGATATCAGATGTCATTTTCCTTTCAGCCTCATACAGCCCTATTCCCTAAAGCACCCAGCACTGCAGGAAAGGGGCTGGAAAAGCCTATCCATGCAACTGCTAAAGACAGATCCCCAGGTTGGCACAACCATAAGTCTCATGTATGAACAATACAGTAAAGTGGGTGACATTTGTAGAAGTCCAACTCTTTTTCATATACAGGTAAGGAAAATGTTGCCATTTTAACAAGAGTTAATAAATGATCCAATGAATAAGGTGTCTTTATTCATATAACTGGGCAATCTCCATAGCTCCCACCAGATAGAATCAGATGAGTAGGAGGAAATAATATGTTTAGGGGACCCCTGGTCTGCATGCACCCTCTGAGCTCTGTAGCTCTCCAACCTGCTTGTTTACTGCTATTGCTCTCAAGACATTTTCTGTCAGACTGGCGCTGTTCTTTCTGCCTCAAGGAGCCAGTATTAGGACTACTCTTTTTCCTGTTCCTTTCTTTAAAATAAAATAAAACAACCACAGTAGGCACATTGTTTCTTCTGGTCTCATCGGTCCCTTCTGTCAACCCCCTCTTGGCCTTGACCTCATTAATATTTTGGCCATTTTGGGTATTTTACTACCCAGCAGATGTCACGTAAAGGAAAGCCAGTCATATCCAACTCTAGGGTATGATGTTCATCTTCATTTACAACCAAAGAGCCAGCGCAGACTGTGTCTGCAGGCATTTATGTGGTCATGTGGCAGGCATGACTAGACATCGGATTGCAAAGAATGCTGTTATCTTCCAGCTGAAGTGAAACCTATTCATTTGCTTGCAATTTCTTGCTTTCTAGCTGCTAGGTTGGCAGGAGCTGGGACAGAGATGGGAGTTCTTTCCATTGTGCAGCACTTGAGTCTTGAACTGCTGACCTTCCAGTCATCAAGTTCAGTACAGTATCTTAACCACTAAGCCATTGCAGTCCCATAGAACTCAGGTACCCATAACATTAATGTTTCTTTGTTGATGCCTGAATGTTTATTTTTCATCTACACTTGCAGGTTAATAATTCTGTTACATTTTGATTTAAGATGTAGCCGCCCTGAGTCGCTACGGTGAGTGGGTGGCAATATAAATTTGAACTAATAAATAAATAAATAAATAAATAAATAAATAAATAAATAAATAAATAAATGGTATTGTAGATGCAATGGGCACAGAGCTGGGCGGGCTGAGGAGAATGGTGGAAGACAGAGGTGCCTGGCGGGCAATGGTCCATAGGGTTCCAAAGGGTTGGAATCAACTGTGCGACTGAACAACAAGCAACAATAGTTCTTATTCTTTGATATCTCGGTATTTTACAGGGCATTTTATAATATATCAACAAGTATATGTCACATCCTAATTACAACTATTTCCCTACAAGTTACCTTATTTTGCTTCTGCAGGCATTATGATAGGCCATTACTGTACTAAATAAGCTGGTTAAGAACAAATTAATGAGCAAATGGACCAACCAACCAATAATAAGACATCAAGTAATAATAATCTCGTGTCAGAAATTATTCTGGGGTGAAAGGATTTTTGTGGAAGAAACTCTGCTCAGGAAATGCACAAATGAGGATCCTTTCATGTCCCCAAGAGCTGGGACAGAGACGGGCACTCAATCCATCATGCAATACCCGGGTCTCGAACGGCTAATTTGCTGGCCTTCTAGCTAATAAGGTGAGCTTCTTAATGACTGAGCCACCACAGCCCTTAGCCATCAAGTCAATTCCAATTTATGTGGTCTCCCTAAGGGTTTCCCAGGTATAAAATACAGTTGTACCTCGCTTAAAGAGCATAATGCTTTCCACAGGATTGCTCTTTAAGCGAGTTTGCTCTTTAAGCGAAACATCATAAATGACCAATTGTGTGTGTATGGGGGGGGGGGAATTGCAAACCCCTATTTATTTGTTAAGTGAGTTTTTGGTTGGTTTTATTTGTTAAGCGAAGCGAACATTCAGAGAAAATTCTGCTCTTTAAGCGAGTTACTCTTTAAGCGAGATACTTTTTATGCGAGGTTTGACTGTACACAAATATTAATTACCAGTTCCTCCTTCTGGTGGCACTCTGAGATTGTTAAACTTATCAAAGGCCACAGAGGCAGTGGTACACACACACACACACATATATCAGCCCACACAATCTCCAGGTGATCCTACTTCCTACTCTCCTGGGAAAAATAATATTCATCAAATTCCACACCACTGGCTCTGCAGACAGACACTGCAACTCTCTGAGTTTATGCCAGCACAGTGAGAAATAGGATCAGCTAATTTCAGAGGAATTTGAACAAGATAATGAAATCCATTAGAGAAGGAGAATTCTCCACACAAACCCGATCTAACTCTTAAGAAACTATAACACATTTGGTTTCCTTGGAGATTCATCCAATGTATACCCTCTCTTGCAAAGCAGCTGTGCTATTAACAGGAATGTTGGTCAGATAGATTGCTTACTGCTTGTTTTTGCTTAGAAACAGAAGGCCAAGTTTAAAATATTGGAAATTATTTTTTAAAGTAACAAGACTTATTCCAAGAAAAGCTAATTCTCAAATAAAATTATTTCTTTTCTTACTTTAATTGTTAGGGTCCCTAATCCAAGCTGAAAAAACAAAAATGTGAATTTGTGCCCTGTAACAAGCAAGCATGTATGCAACTTTTAATTTGATTAATTCACAAATTGACACATGGATCTGTTGAAGGCACCAATGACAGGAGAAATAGAATGTAACACATTTGTTCAGAAAACAAAGTCATACACAGCAACTGCCGAATCGTTAGTAAAAATTTAAGATTAGTGGTAAAGTAAAAAGATCCATTTTCCATTCCATTCCTTTAGGTTGATTGATGCACATTTTGGTTAGAGGGCATATTTACTGTTTAAATTTCGCAAAACAGGATTACTGCTACAATGATAATCTGTTCACATTACTAAATTGTATCATGTTGCTTGTTTGCCTTCATGGAAGTCACTCATTTTATGATAATTACAGCAAATCAAATTTATTGCCAGATTTATTATTCCTTTTGATTTAAGCAAGTTTCCAATTTTGTTCAATTTGCATAAAACCTCTCTATATTTATCCCTCATTCCTTCTCAGTGCTTTTGGTTCCATTAAAAGATGTCTGCACTATTATTACACTCTGCACTATCACTTCAGAATAAGATTGTAATTGTGATTGAAATTTTAACTATCAATGAAAAATATAATATGCATTGTAATTACCAGTCAGAATTATAATCTTAGCCTCTATTTTTTTCATTCAGGAAACAAGCAGAATTCTCTTTATGTTCAAACAAGTAACCATGACATCAGCAAACCATTCTACCATGGCAACACAAAGACAGAATTTTCTTTTATATGACAATTTTTTGAAACTCAAGAGCTTTATGGGATGTATTGCTGTTATTACAAATTCAAAAGAGAGTATAATGGTAGTGGCATTTTCATAATAGTCAACATAGTAACAGCTAGTTTTTTCAACTATACAGACCACTGTCCTATAAGTTGCTTCCTTCATTAGCCACTATGAAAATCAAGCAGTGGTGGGATGTCAAAAATTTTACTACCCCACCGTGACATCATGGATGTTGTGGGTGGGGCCAACGTCATGACATCATGAGCGGAGCCAATATTATGACATCATGATGTTGTGGGCGGAGCCAAATAAAAAATAAACAAAATTAAAAATAATAAAATAAATAAAATAAAAATAAACACACACACATACACACCCCTCGCTGTGGATTGCTGTGGCTGGGGTATGTGTGCTTCGGGGACAAACTGTGCACCCATGCGACTTTCCCCCAACCCCTACTTCAGCCGTAGCGATCCATCACTGCGTCTGGGGGGTGGCTTCAGATAGAAGCCACCCAGCTTCTGCCCGAAGCTACCCTCCAACCGCAGAGATCCATCATTGTGTCTGGGGGGTGGCTTCAGGTAGAAGCCACCTGGCTTATGCCTGAAGCTACCATCCACCCACAGTGATCTATCCCTGCGTCGGGGGGGGACTTCGGGTAGAAGCCAACAGGCATCTGCCCGAAGCTCCCCTCCACCCACAGCGATCCATTTCTGCTGGTGGAGGGGGGCTTCAGGTAGGAGCCACCCACCTTCTATTTCTTACTGCACATGCATCAAATTGATGTTTGACGCTCGTGCACTTACAGGCAGCCATTGTGGCTGCCTGGAATTTTTTTAAAGAAAGGGGTTCAGCCCAAACCGGGCAGGCCACCGAACCCCCTGGTACATCAACCCCCCTGGTGACCCCCTCATGTTGGGAGCTACCAGTTTGGGTGAACCGGACCGAACCGGTAGCATCCCATCACTGGAATCAAGATAGTGATATTCAATGTATTTTTGCATATATAATTTATATTTTTAAAAATTCAAATAGCATCAGTGGACTGAGAATTGTGGGAACATAGCAAGCATGGCAAAAATCTAATTCTCCCCTTTCCTGGCACAATCCTGTGTGAAACTGCTTCTTTTAAAGCCATCTGTCCCCTACTTTAATTAACCTTGTGTGAAAGATTAATTTGTAAGAAGGGTTTCCAGTGGTGGTGGTGGGTGGGTTAAATTGCCACTTCAGGTTGATCTTAGTTTGAACACTCTAAGAGAAGGACAGGCAATTTTGTTTAATCTGGTGGCTGAATTTTCACACCCAGAACCCATGGATAGCCACAGAAGGCGTGTTGTTTTATTTTAGTTGTTTTAATTGCCCTTTTATTTGTTTGCATTTGTTATGTTATTACTGTCTGTTTTACACTGGTTGTAAACCCAGAGTGGAACATTTACCAGATGGATGGAATATAAATTCCTCAATTATCAAAGCAGAAATTTGCCATCCTGTTTCTGGCTGTAGTTTTAAAAATAGACTTTTTGCCATTTCCAGGCCTACAGGCCAGCTTGCCTGTCTTACTTATTGCATTTATATTTCACCCATCTGGTAAATGAACCAATGTGGATGAAATATAAATGCAATAAGTAAGGCAGGCAGGCAGGCAGGCAATATAGTGTTTTAGAAGGGCTAGGCCAGGAATTCTCAACCTTTTAAAGCCGGGGACAGAATCATGCTCCCTCACATAGTTTTGGGACCCAGACAGCCATTTTGCCCTTTCTCCACCACATAGCAATTCCTGGTGTGGTGGAGGTGGTGGTGGGCCACATGAAATGGTACCACAGGCTGCATCCGTCCTGCAGGCCGCAAGTTGAGAATCCCTGAGCTAGGCAACAATAGTGCTACCACAGAGTCTAGCTAGAAACTAACAGGCCTGTTTATAGATTTAAATGACAACTTGCACTAATTCTTTTTAATGTTTGGTTCTTCATCAGTCATTACATTTTAACTGGATAAATGAAATATCTGCTTCATTTACAGCTACTTCAAATAAATTATTTTATTTTAAAAATACCGGATAGTGATTGGGATACACAAATACCAACCATATGTTACTCATGCAGACTGTTTCACATAATTCACCACAGGTTGTTTACATATTTCAGGCTCTTTTATTTCTTAAGAAATTGATGGATTAAAAGGGGCAATGTTTGAACTCTAGAAATGATTCCTGTGACATTGTTGTAGACCTTTTTAGACTGAGATATTTTTCAAAACTAAACCCAGGGACTGCAGTGGCTCAAGTGGCTAAGATGCTGACTGGAAGGCAGGAGGTCAGCAGTTAGATTCCCAAGTACTGCAGGATGGAATGAACTCCCGTCTTTGTCCCTGCTCCTGCCAAAGTAGCAGTTCAAAAGCAAGAAATTGCAAATACAGTACAGTAAAACCTCGCATATAGAGCACCTTGCTTAGAGAGTAACTCGCTTAAAGAGCAGAATTTTCTCTGAATGGTCACCTCGCTTAACAAATAAAACCAACCAAACACTCACTTAACAAATAAATCGGGTTTCACACGGACACCCACCAGAAGTCACAATTGGTCACTTACAATGGTGTTTTGCTTAAAGAGCAAATTTGCTTAAAGTCAGAGCAATCCTGTGGAATGCTATACTCTTTTAGTGAGGTACCATTGTAGATAAATAGGGACCACTTCGGTGGGAAAGTAAACAGCGTTCTGTGCCCTCTGGTGCCTAGTCATGCCTGCCACATGACCATGGAAACAAAATATCTGCAGAAGCTTTGAAACAGAGATGAGCACTGAAACATAGAGTTGGATATGACTAGGTTGTGAGCAAGGGGAATCTTTAAAACCCAAAATATGTTAGGAATAAATGATTCCCAACCAAACAAACAATGTCTGGATACCACTGAGGATCACACTAAACTTTAACACATCCCACAAGGGGAACTTCAGTTCCCAGAAGCCTAAGTCAGTACACTGGCTGATCAGTGCTTTGGGGAATTAACTTAGGCTTTTGGGAATTGAAGTCCAGAAACCAAAGATTGGGAAATCCTGCTTTAGACAAAAGCAGAAACATTTGCTGACCATTGTGGTTTGAATAAGAAAAGGAAGATTTGCGACAGAGCCCCATGCAAGCATATTGTGTCAATTTATACATTTTTAGGTCTTGACACTGAACTAGCTATTTTGCCTTTTTTTCTGAACTCAAAAGTATGTGAGAATTTGCTATAAAATTTAACTAGAACCAATGCCTGTATAATAAACAGGGATGTGTAAGAGCTAACAGTTCTAAAGACCAGGGAATGTAATTATCAGCTATATGTTTCTATTCCTTCATAGCTTCAGAGATACCATCAGGGCTAGTACCAGAAACACCTTATCATCAAAGCAGAGGGGCATTCCTTTTTATAAAATTAACACTAAATTAATACTACATAATATATTGTTTAAAATTGTATATAAAAATACCAAAATATGTTTATACATAGGACATTCATATGACCTCTATGTTTCTACATGAGAGTAAAAAAAACCCTCACTGGAAGAAATTACATCTTCTTTCCCTTAATTGAAGTTTAGAAGCACTGTAGCACAGATGTTAACTGCAATAAAAGCTAATTAGGGTTTTCTTTAATATAAGATCTGAAACTGTAGCTTGGAAGTTGCTTTCATCCGCAAGCTTAATTTCTTCAAAGCAAAACTAGCCAAAATTATGCTTAATTTGTGCCTGCAAACCAATTTACTGTCTGCTGATTGCTAAGACTGAGTAGTTTTTCTAGAAACTCTAGTCTAAAGAAAGAACTTGAGGGGGAAAATAGCTTCAGTAAGCCTAAAAAATGTTTTGTTTATTCAATTACTATTTATTATACTAATCCTGTTTTAATTATTTAATGTTTTAATTAGTTTAATTATTTTTCAACTGAACAAACATTATATTTTGATTTGTTTTTATTACAAAAATATTGTAAGCCACCTGGAGACACACCTGTTGGAAGAAAAAGTGGCCTATAAACCAACCAACCAACCAACCAACCAACCAACCAAGGAACCAATATTATTTGTGGATTTCAGCTCATGCGTTGCCACTTACATTCCCTCTTCTCCACCCTACAATCAACCCTTTAAATTGGCTTTTGAAGATACCTTTATAATTCATAGCATTTTAAATTGGCATTGCTGTTCCATATCATAGTGGTGGGAAGGGTTTTTTTTTTCTAAACTGCCTTTGGTAATTTTCATTGCATATGATGCAAACGTTGCCAGTGAAGAAAGAACTGAACAAAGCTGTTGATGTGTAAATAAGCTCTTTGAAAGGGAAAGAAGCTGGGTCCCTTTGGAAAAGAAAAAACACCTGCTCAACTTCAGAAGCATGCAGATAACATTCATTTGATAGACATTAAAACACTCCTTAAGGAAGCAGAGACCACTTTAAAAAATGACACAGAATCTGACAATAATATAACACTGGACATGGTGGCAAACTACTTGAAGGAGAGAAACTAAGAGCAAAATGATCTTTCTAAATCATAGATTTGATATGAAGATAACAGTAATCCTTTTATCCAAGGAAGGGTGGAACAAATCTTCTAGTTCACCTTGACCTCCCTCTTAACATTTTTTTAACCCTCTCCATGTGGATGATGGGTACCCAATAGCATCCCTCCCTCCTTCTGTCTCTCCTGGAAACTGGCAAAGGTGAAGTGTTTAAATGAAGCTTTCATTAAAATATTGCCCCTCAGTTAAATTGCTTCCAGTAACCACTATGAGTTTATCTCTTGCCTAGTTAGGTTTTTTGCCTTCTGTTTGTGCTTTTATAGTAAATATTTAGCTATTTATAATGGCTGAATTTGGAAGATTTTTTCTATTTGTAACTTATTGCTTGTACAATACAACCTGAGTAATTGTAAATCAGATGGTTAGTATAAGAAATAAAACAAACCAATGTCTGTAAATTGAAACCCATCCCACAGCTTCTATTTGATATTTAAATAATGTTGTGAGCTCCATAGATAATCAAATAATCTACATATGAATAATCAAAATGGCAATTGGGTGGCAGAGCTTTATAGCTTGTTTTTACTTCTTCTTTTAATGTCATTACAACAGCTAATGATACACATTTTGCAAAAAAAAAAACCTTCGGTGAAGAAAATTGCTCAAATGAGTTTGTAATCCTCTGCACATTTAAATTGGAATACATACCTTCAATAGGTTGATTGCCAAATGTACACAAAGCAAGGTGACATTAGGAAAAACAGGGAGCAATCTTTTCTTTCAAGGGAGCCTTCTTCCTAATTTCATGTTTATTGTATTGTCTAATTCAGTCCTAAACAATTATACTGATTCATTAAGGAAAAGTTTAATGCACATTATAGGCAAAAGATGTTTTCTAAGGTAAACATCTGAGCCAAATGTACTGCTTTTGCTGCTTTTACTACAAGGGTGTGTAACACTGGATATCTTTCAAATGTTTTAGATCACAGTAACTACAAACATTGAGTTTGTGGAATTTGATCTGATGAGTAGTGCAGGGAAAAACATCTGGAGGGTGACAGTTTCCTCACCTCAATGTACTGCAACAATTAACGTGTGAATAAACAAAACATGTGAAGAATAATATTTTAATGAAAAAAAATATGGATATCAGCAACAAAAATAAACAAAATCATAAAGTCTTTTTATACAGACTTGCTATGGAATTTGGAAAAATGAAACAGCCTTTGGAGACAGACATTTTAAAAAACCAAGCATTTCATTGCAATAAGACAAACCAAATACAGTATTGGAACAGTTAGCTCTGTTCTTACAACACAAGGCAAAACCAATCAACACAATGAAACACCTCATACAAAGCATATCCTTTCCCACCTCATGTTACTAGTGCCAAACACGGTCACTTACAACAAAACATAAGCAAAAGTTGGTCACCACAGAAATGAGATGTCTGAGGAAGGCTGCTGGAGTGACTAGAATGGATAAAAACAGGAATGATGTTATAAGGGAAAGAATTGGAACAGAACCACTCTTGCACTACACAACAAATAATGTGGTTTGGCCATTTGGAGAGAATGTCTTGGAATTCCATACCTTACAAGGCATACGTGGAAAGAGGAGAAGGGCAAAGACCACGAGGCAGACCCAGAGGGAGGCGGAGAGAAAACATTAAATAAACATTACAAGAACACCAAATAACACTGGTGGAGACTGGTAGAAGTGCCAGGACAAAAACCTCACATCTCCCTCAACAAGTGATGGGGTAAAAGAGGAAGAAAAGCAGCAGCAGCAACATTTCATTTAACTGGTGTCTTGTCCAGACTAGTACTAAATCAAATATTTTAGGATTCTCTTAGGTATTTTTTAGTGCTTCAGTGTACTGCAGCGTATATTGTAAAATAACATCTGCAGCTCAACTATGTAGCAAAGTAGCACAAAGGATGTGCCTGAAGAAATGTACAGTACTGTGTTCATGAAAGCTCACATTGAAATAAGTACAGTATATTAGTTTTAAGATGAGTCAATACTTCAAGAAAAGGAGATTAAAGAGAAAATACAGCAGTATAAAAAGTTGAATTTATCTTGGTTTGGCAGAATTGTTTTATATAAAATGAAATCATTACCAAAAATTAATTTTTTGTTTGATGCACTGCTGTTCCAACTCAAAGAAAAAGAAATACTACTTTCAGAAATTGTTAAATAATTTTTGTAACAGACGAAAAAGATCAAGAATATAAAAAAAATTATGGTATTTACCTCAGAAAGAGGGTGGATTAGGATTACCAAGTGTTAAACATTATTATTTAGCTTTCCAACTAAAAACATGGTTAAGATACTAATGAAAGAGGAGGTAATATGGGAAGAAAATGAGATGAAAGAATTGAGTCAGGTAGGGAAAGCTATTTTTTAAGATAAAGATAGATTAAATATTAGTGTCAAAAATAAAATGTTGAAAGCAACATTGGAGGTTTTGAAAAAACTGAAAGGAAAATTGGCCCCAGATGTATCACCAATTATTGAAATGGGAGATTTAAAAAGTTTCCCAGTAAAGATAGATGAAATAAGGGAGGAAATGTTATTTAGAAATGATGTGTTCCTGCTGAAAGATTGGATGTAGATATGTAGAGATAGTGAAAAAAAGAGTTATACAGTAAAACCTCGGATAACGTTAAAACCTGGTTCCACAAGTCTTGGTGTTATCAAATTTTTAGTGTTATCCGATGCATGTTAAAATCCTATGGGATCCATAGAGATACATTGTAACCACACAGGCTTTAGCGGTTGTTATCCGATGCATCCCATAGGATCTTAATGTTATCCGATGCAATTCTCCCCCCCCCCCAGATTGCTTAATGTTATGCGATTTTAGTGTTATTCGATACTAATGTTATATGAGGTATTACTGTATAGACAAATGAACTTGAACTGGTTTCAAATTGTGTTAGTAAATAATTAGAACAAAAGATATTTAGATGAACCAAGGAAAACAACAAAATTTGAGGAAATGGTAGATGGGGGCAGATAAGTATTAAAGGATTGGTTAGCAAGATATATAAAATTTTAATTCAAGAGGGTAATGTACAGGAAGTATTAAAATTATTATGGGAACAAGATTGGAATATCAAAATTTCTGAACAGAATTGGAGAAGTAAATGGAAGAGTAGGATTATGAGAACATTGTTGGTTAGGGTTAAAGAACATAGTTATAAAATGTTGGGGAGGTGGTACCTGACCCCAATTCAGTTGCACCAGATGGATAATACAAAAACAAAAATGTGTTGGAGATGTAAGAACACACTAGGGACTTATGAGCATATGTGGTGGAGTGCAGTGGTGGGATGTCAACATTTTTACTACCCCACCGTGATGTCCTCACAGTGTGGGAGGAGCTAACATCATGATGTCATGATGTGGGTGGGGCCAAAGAAAAAATAAAAAAATACAAAAAAATAAAATAAAAATAAGCACACACACACAACACAAATCCGTACATAAAATAAATAAAAAAATAAAATATACATTAAAATACACCCACCCAGTGGGGGAACCAGTGAAAAGGTAAGCCCCGAAGGTGGTTCCCCCCAAAAGCTGCTACCAGTTCTCCAGGACACTGGGAAATTTACTACCGGTTCTGGGGAACTGGTGAGAACCTGTTACATCCCATCACTGGTGGAGTGGCAATGTGTTAAAGAACTTTTGAATAAATATTGAGAAAGAAATAAAATATATAATAGGTGTGGACCTTAAGTTGGGACCAGGTGCTATCTTATTTACTGAGATAGATATTAGCATAAATGTCTATAAAAAGATTTGTTATCAATTATATTGTCAACTGCATGGCAATGTATAGCAAAGAATTGGAAAAATGATACTTTGGTGAAAATAGAAGATGGGTATAGAGAAATGTGAGAAATAGCACTCAATGACAAGCTAACCTGGGAATTTTAAAAAGGGTATAATTAAGGAAAATAAATTTTGGAATGTATGGAAACCATTTTTGGAACATACATTGACAGAGGGTAAGGGTGGCAGACCAGCACCAAGACAAATGGGTTTTGGGAATGTAAGAGTTAGAGGAAAATTGCAATCTCCAGGACATTGTAAATATCACTGGTGGTTAGATTGTACTTTTCCCCCCCCTGGTTATTACTAATACGTTGGTATTAAAGTGAACTTGTTTATAGAGTTAGAATGTCAAGAATAAAATACATATTTAGTAATTTGTATTTGTATTTGTATTTTCGACTTATATGCCGCCCCACTCGCAGAGCGACTCTGGGCGGCTTACAGAAGAAACAGTTACAATTACATACCATATTCCATAGCATAAAAATAATTACAGATAAGTTACAAATATCACATATATCTACAATAGCAATAGCAATTACAAGACATCAAGACATCCTAAGGAATAAAGCAAAAATACTATAATATAAATAATTACAGAATCAAAATTCAATAAGCAACAATAAAAAAGCAACAACCAAAAATTCAAAATATCAGTCCTGTTTACACAGAGATTACAAAAGAAGAAAACTAAACAATATCAGGACATCGTAAAAAGCATATCAAGACTATTACAATACATTGAAAATCTCGAAACCCACCCTCTCAGCCCTAGGAGTCCGTTGGGGGCGGAGGCAGGTCTTAAAGCAGGTTGGCTTCCCTCTGGACTGATGAATACAACTCTTCAGTCCATGCTGAGTAATCAACATCAGCTCTTAACATCCCCACCTGGGTATAGCAATGAATATAAATCAAGTGTGATATTCGATTACACATGCAGCTGTTCCCTTACCAAGTAAGCAGAGTGTATGCATCCCGTTTCTTCTGTTTTTTGTGATTTTGTCAAAAAAGCTTTCAGGCTTCCATGTGTCTGTCCAGAAAACTATAGAAACCGTTTCTCCAAAATTGTACAGCTGTAAACCACAGCAGCCAACAGCATTCAGGATGGAGGCATTATGGATGACCCTGTAGGGAATCCCAAGCTGCACTGCCCGGAGAACAAGATCGCTGTGTGTAGTTGCCCCATATGGATCTCCAACTACAAGGAAAGCTACATCGTGCAGATGGGCGTCCTTCAGAACCGTATCTGCTTCTTGTTCCACAGTTTCTCGGTCAGCAACAATAAGTTCCCTGCCATAGAACTCCTCCAGAGCTTCCTTTCCAACTGTAAGGACTGAAGTGTAGGCTTCCAGATATACTCTGCTACATTGCTTTACTATCTCGAGACCTTTTACGGTAATATCTTTGGCGTCTCCGAGTCCAAGTCCAATCAGATAAAGCATTTTTCTATAAATCCCGGTGCTTTCTCTTCATTCACATGTGCGCGCCGCTCCTTTTTCCTGGTCCTGCCGCTGCTTGCTGTAAAGCGAACCCATCCCGGGGATTTTCATTTTTTTGCGACATTTTACGTCTCCCGAGGCCCCCGCGTTTTCAACTGGGGAAGGAGAAGGAGAGGGGTGTATGTATGTGGGGTCATCTCACCATGAGCACTTGGAAACCCAGACAGGCGCTGGGGATGCCCGCGGTTCCCTTGGCCAATGGCTTACGCATCCCAATGTTGGGGCTGGGTAAGTGCTCAGGCAGCCGCTCCTCATGGGCAGCACCTGCTGCTGCTGGAAAAGCCCTAATAAAGTTGCTAAACGGGTTGAGAAAGAAGAATTCAAAGGCAGGCAGCTTCCCTTTTTATGCCCCCCTCCACCTCGCTTTTTGCACCGACAACTACTGTAGTAAACATGCGGGAGTGGGTGGAAAACCGTGAGCATGCTGAGCTAGTTTGGACTTCAGCTCCAATGGTGCCTTGTTGTTGGTCATGCAGGGCGGGGCTGGCCATGTCGCATAATAGGTAATTAAATATATAAGAGATTATATAATACGTAGATAAGAATACAGTCAAACCTCGCATAACGAGTGTTTTGCTTAGCGAAAAACTTGCATAATGAGCAAGTTTTTTGCTAAGCTGTCTGACTTGCATAACAAAAGTTTTCGTTATGCGAGTCGGATGATCCCTATGGAAAAACTCGCATAACGAGTGTTTCTATGGGAAAACTTGCATAGCGAATTTATTCGCTATGCGAGTTTTCCCCCTTGAAATGCTCGTTATGCGAGTTTTTCCATAGGAATTGTTTGTTTCACATAGTGAGCAACCTCGCATAGTGAGCAACCTTGGATAACGAATTAAATTCATTATGCGAGGTATTACTGTATATAAAGTAGCAGATAAGACATTAGGGATGAGATTATTTTAAAATGATGATATGAAATGGTTTTGTCTTCTTTACTATAACAATATATATTAGTTTAGCCTTTTTTCTATTATTTTTTATTATTAATATTTTTAACTTGTATTGTACTGTTTTTTCTGTATATAATTGACATGAAATGTGGTAAATATTGTCTGTTTTTGTTAATTATCTTTTTAAAATTAATAAAAAATATTTTTTAAAAAAGATGAGTCAATACTTTTCATTTTCTTTTTTCTTCTGCTTTGCTTTTGCCTTTCTGAAATAGACTAACATGGCCATTTTTCTAAAACAGGGGTTCCCAACATTTTCCTGCCAGGGGCTGTTCCTTCCCCCAACACTTAGTTGTGTGGGGGCCGGAGACGTGGTTGCTCCCTGTGCTTCCATTTTCATTGTCGTCAGTGGCAGTCGCAGAAATTGTGCTGTTTTTTCAGTTTCTTGCCCAGCCTCCACCACTCCCCACAGCAGTAGGAGGATTTCTGGAGCATTTTAATATTAATTTTAAATGGATTTTATATTGTGTTTTTATGTCTTTTTAAAAACCTTTGTTAGCCTCCCTGGGTCTCTTTGAGGAGGGCAGCATATAAGTCTTTAAAATAAAAAAATAAACTAAATTAAAAAAAATTGGGAACATTTTGCCATGTATCTGCTGCATTTCAACAGCTATAATGTGACATTTGGGCGTTTCCTGGTTCCGTGTTGGGAACCCAGGCACTGCTGGAAGCTCCACTGCCAAAATACAGTGGATCTGTGGTGAAAAAAAAATCTCAAAACTGAGTGAAAATGCTCTGAAAAGCCTCTCACCACCATGGGGAGTGGCGGAGGCTGTGCATAAAGCCAAAACACACAAACAAAAAGGCTGATTGCTGCCACTGCCACAGTGGTAAGTGAAGTTTTTGGACTTCTGGTGTGGTGGGAGCTTCTGGCGGTGCCTAGATGGTCACTTTGGGCCATATTAATGAGCTCCAATGGGCCGGATTAGTCACAGTGCCATAGGCTGGGAACCCCTGTTCTCAAAGTACAAGATTAGAACAGTGTTATTTTTGAAAAGCACTGAAAATGCCTAAGCAAATCCTAAAAGAATTTGTTTGGTACTAAGCTGGACAAGCCCCCAGTAGACCCTTGTATGACCCAACTTTACATTATTTGGCATGTGGAGGAGGGAGCTGAATGGTGATGAGGAAGTCATCATGGAAAAATATGTGCTTTAAGATAAACAGGCCTCCAGTTGTGATAGGCTTTCAAGATTAAAGCCAGTATTCTAAAACATGTCTAAAAATGGACCACCAATTTCAGTTGACCAAATTGCTACTTAAAGCACTAAAGCAAAACCTACCAGCTCTTTCCTGATCAGCTAATAGTTAGTGACTCTGTGCCACTTAAAAAAAAAATCTGGAAATGAGTTTTGAGTTTTGATTGTGTGTCTTTGAAGCAATAAGGGGGGGGGGGAATAGAAACTGTTTCTGTCATATACTAACCAATGAAGAATCATGGAAAATAGCAAAAACTGAGCAAGCGAGAGATTATTTCAGGAATACACACACATATTTCAGTAGGTATTGTGTTGTTTCCTCTCTCTACTATAAATAGAAATACACAACATTTTTAAATCACCCACTAGAGAAATTTATTATTGGATATAGATTGAAAACATTCCATTAATACTTAAAATATATTACAGTGGCATGATGGTTTTGAAGCTGATATAAATGCTATAAAGACATCAACCTGCTCGAATGTGCTAATTAAATGCAATAGGTGAAACCATCTTCAGAAAAGAAAAAAACAACAACTGAAAAATAAAACCACACATTGTATCTATACCGTTCCTCATTAAACAGATTCCCTTCCTCTGTATAAATGCAAATTCTTTTACCAACAAAGCATAATTTTTGGACACTCTGATGACATTAGAGAAAACAAAAACCTGGTGCAGATATGTTCCTTATAACACCCTGAGTCTTCGGAGAAGGGTGGGGTATAAATGTAATAAAATAAATAAAATTAAATAAATAGATGGCTCAAATGCTGAAGATGCTACGCTGATTTTTCTCACCACTGGCTTCTTTGCACAAGAAGGAAAAATCTTAGGTGGTTACCCGACCACTGTTCAAACAGTGACTGCCCTCGATTCCTCTAATTTGAGGAAACTGGGCAGTCGGTTGAGGAATTGCTTGTTTTCATCTCTTATCTTCCATGCTTGATGAGATATTGAACTGCCACTAACAGATATGGGGTGACAGTCTCAATTCAGAGGCTTGGCATAGACTTTCAGCTTTGTGTCTCCACTTTGTCTTCCAGACCAATCATAAATGAGTCATGCTAATAGCAGACCATCAAATAGAAAAGTGATATATTTCAAGACTATTTAACCAAGTTTAGTTTAAAATGCAGTTCAGTGATTCAAAGTCAAAATCATTAGGAAATTCAAATCCCAACGTTATGGCTTGCTGCAGCCTCCAGGGAAACAGGGCTTTTTTAAACGTTGTGCGATCAATACATCGCACAACGTTAAAAACCGGATAACAATGAGACTTGTGGAACCAAGTCTCATTGTTATCCGAGGTACTACTGTAATCCAATGTTTAGGAAATAACCCAATGTCATATATTTTGCACATATACTGGCACAAAATGAAGATGGAATATTAGAAACATATATGCATGTCTAATATTTCTTCATGCTGATCAGCACTAAGGACAGATGGGCAAAGTAGGCTGATTTGCTTTGAATTCTGATAGCAGTACACAGATCTTGTTATTAAAACAGACTCACGAGTGTGATCATTTTTATCATGATTCATAGCACTACACATAGGAGTTTAGTAACCAAAGGCAAAGACCCTGCAGCTCATTATAAACCTAAGAATTGCTTTTGGATAAACACAGCTTGTCCTTCACTTTCTAAATCCTGATCAGCTTCTACTCAGCTATCCTGTATGTTCACAGACCTTGAACATGCACTTAATATTGTGGAAAATATATAAATCGTTACAGCAGAGACAGCTACCTTGACCAATTGCTTAATACTAAGGCAAGTAAGTTGATAACATGACTTGTTGTTTAACCTTTATTTGCAAATATTAAAAATTCTCTAGCATCATATAAAATGCACTCTTTTGTTATTCATTCCGAGCAGAGAAAGAGCCAAAATACATCAAAGAGCTTAGATCTTCATCTCTTTAAATAGATTCTATTTATTTTGAGCTTTGTGTGTGTCTAAGAAGGCAGTGGTGGCAAAACTTTTAGTGTCCAAACTCAACAGGCTGCCATCCGTGCCACACCCTCATGCTGCATGTGAGCCGCCTACCTTACCCCACACATGGAAGTGAGGAAGCACTTCCATTGTGGTCCTGGGCAGAGGGTCTGGCCAAACTGTGTGCTGGGGAAGGGAGGAATTGCTCCCATTGGGCTGCTGGGCAGAGGGGTGGGGTGAACTCTGTGCTGGGGGAGGGAGGAAGAGCTCCCATTGGGCTGCTGGGCAGAGGGATGGGACAAGCTCTATGCTGGGGCAACTGCACGGGTGCCTACAGAGAGGTCTCAGATGCCCCCTCTGGCATGTGTGCCATAGGTTCACCACCACTGGTCAAAAGTGTTTTTGAACAAACAATAAAGGCTACTTCTGCATTTGCAAAAGGCTCATTTCTGTCCCAATGCATGTTTGTGTAATATCTGGTTTTACAAAATAATAATGGTATATGAGGCAGTGCACTTAATTTGCCTGTTCAGTCTGAAATTAGGATGGAAGGAAAAATCTACAGATATGGCTCTATAGGGTAGCAGCTTTAGGCTACAAAAGCTAAGAAAAACTTGTTCTATGTAGCAACTCAGGTATGAAAGATTCAGGCCATTCATAATAGTGGCAATTAAAAGCACTTAATGAGATGGAAATTCTCCTTCCTTCTTGTTGCCAATTTCATTTTATATGACAAAGGCTCCATACTAATTTTTGAACATACACAATCCACACTATTTCTTTAGATTTGTTTGGGTCTCAACCATATGAATGGCTAAAAATAAGCAATCATTTAATTACAGTAAAGCAGTGCCAGAACATGAGTTTACATTTCAATCAGTGCAATCCCAGAACAGTTATCTAATTCTGAACCATTATCTAACAATCCTGGTTGACTTACCGTTTTCTGAACATTTGTTTATAAATTTTCTGCAGCTTTTTTTGACAATTCTAAACCACAGAATGGATATTTGAGGATTAGAAAGAGGCTAGAGCTTGGCAGATTATGTACATGGCATACAGAAGATAAGTGACTCAGCCCTTGGCATGCTGTGTTATTGGCAAATACCTGTGCAGGCCTTAGACATTAGTAGCTGATGCTAGATGGAGCATATCAATGGACTATAGTACGAGTGCATGTCTATTAGCTTCATCAATGTCAGAGGTGCCCAAACTACAGCCCCAGGTGTCAAATCATCCAGCCCGCATTGCCCATGCCGCTACCGGAAGTGAAAGAAAAATGCATGTGTATGGGTGCATAACACACCCATACATTTGCATAATGCTGCCATAAATGACTTGTGGCTGTCGTAAATGTGTTTATGACAGCCATGTGTCATTTATGGCAGCATTATGCACATGCACATTTTAATCCCACTTCTGGTGGGAGGAACCACATGATCGGCATGCTCAACCACATGACTGGCCTGCAGCCAGTGGTGGGCATCAGCAGGTTTGCACCAGTTTGCCAGAACCAGTAGCAGAAATTCTGGCTGGCCTCGCCCATCCAAGTTTTGAAATAAAGTAGTCCTAATTCGGGTGCAACGCAGGGCTTTCCCCCTAGCCACACCCACCATACCACACCCATAGGGTGGTAGTAATTTTTTTTGAGCCCACCACTACCTGCAGCCTGAAAAGTTTGGGCACACCTGATCTATGTGTTGCAGGCAATGTTAGAATAATAGTATCATAGAAGAAATGTGATATAAAATATAGTAGCATTGTCTAATGTAGACCAGATGATGTATTTCCTATGCCCTGTAAAGAATAAACAACGTGTAAAAGCATATGTTATCTATAGTTGCAGATATCCCATTGGGTCATTTGTGTGGAGGAAAAAACAGGAAGCAGCATATACACAATGTACATTGTATTGTAAAAAGGGTATTTATGGTGGTGAGAACATTAAAGTGTGGAAACATTTCTGTGTGTGAAAATACCAGGTCTTGGAATTCTATTGAACCTTGTTTGGATGCCTATAAAAAGGTGTTTGGTGTTTGCAGTCAGCATGGCAATCCAAGACAACCAACTCTTGGGTAGCTTTATGTTTCTCGATCAATAAAACTAAGCTGGTTTTGCCAAAACCTCTGATTCTGATCTTTTTATCGGCAAATACTGGTTTTGATACAAGATACTGTACTCCAAAAACAGTCCATAAAACCATTTCTCAGTGAGGGAGACCTTGTACAGAAGAAACTGCTGCTCCACAGTTACCTCTGGATATTGACAACACTAAATAGACACATGCCCAGATAGTTTACAATGCAACTGTAAACTTCTGTAGTAAAAGGTAAAGGTTTCCCTTGCTCGAAAGCCAGTCGTATCCGACTCTATGGTTCAATGCTCATCTCTGTTTCAAAGTCGAAGAGCCAGCGGTCTGCTTATGCAGACGTTTCTGTGGTTATGTGGCAGGCATGCCTAGACACCGGAGTGCATGGAATGCTGTTACCTTCCCATCGAAGTGGTCCCTATTTATCTACTTGCAATTTCTTGCTTTCAAAGAGCTTGGTTGGCAGAGAGTTCACTCCGTCCTGCAGTATTCAGGTATCAAACTGCTGACCTGCCACCTTCCAGTCAGTGTCTTAGCCACTTGAGCCACTGCAGTGGCTATTTTTAGAGGGCTATTATCACTTTAACATTTAATGTATTCAGCATTTATTCAGAAAAGTCAAGCAGATAAATTGTTTATTTGAAAGTTCATATGAAGATAAGCCTGCCAAAATGTTTATGTCTGTGTGAAAGTAAAGAAGAATGAAATATTGGATAAATGGGTCTCCCTGGAATCTTATAGGTTTAGAAGAGAACTTGCTGTGCATCTCACTTTCCAAAGAAGCTAGATTGGTGAGTAAATGAGACAGGGTTTTCTCTGCACTTAGACTGTGACACTTCTTCCAAGGGAAATTAAATTTGCTCAATCTGTGATAGGTTACAGCAAGAGGCCAAGATTACCATTTGGTATGTAACATTGTTTTAAAGTTGGATTTAACTTGATTTTATCAGCTATAACTGTCTCTTTGCTATCTTTTAATCTTTGTTGTTTGCTTTTACTCATTATTTTATCTATTATCACAGCTTGGAGGAAATGGGCAGGGTACAGACGGCAGAAAGCCCTGATGGGCAGAAAGTAAGAATACAGATGGTTGAAATAATGTGCCAGTTCTTCGTTTACTTAGCTAAAGCAAACACTTGTGTAGATAAATTATAACTGGTTAGAGTGTGATTACTGAGGCAAGAAGCTCTTTGTTCATGTTTGTCAGGAATGAGCCATATCACTATAGTTTTAAAGGGGGTTGGGGTTGGGGAGAAATAGTTTTAGGCTGTTGGCTCTTCCTGAGTAGGAAGAAAAAGAGGAGGATCCCTATGTTAGGTGAACAATTCTTGATCTTTAAGCACTGTCTGTGTTTCTTTCGTCCCTTGAGAGCTTTCTCTTTGGTTCTCACTCCTTTCTTGTTCTCTGATCCGTTTCTTTGGCTTTTGCCCAACAATGTTAAGGGCTCTTTAGTCTTGGTTCTTTAACTCATCCAGGGCAATAATAATAATAATAATAATAATAATAATAATAATAATAATAATAATAATAATAATAATAATAATAATAATAATAATAATAATAATAATAATAACAACAACAACAACAACAACAACAACAACAACAACAACAACAATAATTTCATTTCACAGCCTAAAGCAGGAGTTCTCAACCTTTTTAAGCCGGGGGCCGGGTCATACTCCCTCAGACTGCTTTGGAGGCTGGATGGCCATTTTGTCCTTCCTCCACCACATAGCACTTCCTAGTCTGGTGGGGGCAGTGGGAGGGGCAGTGGGAGGGCATATGAAATGGTGCCATGGTCCGCATCTGGCCCATGGACCACAGGTTGAGAATCACTGGTATAGATATTACTCCTCATGGTAAGCAGCCTTGTATATGCTAATAGTTCATTGCAAGCATAGAACTGTAAGAAATTATTGGCAGAGGTAAAAGCTTTGAATACATAAGGAAGTGGCCCTGGGCAGTAGTTTGGATGAGTTGAAGAACCAAGACTAAAGAGCACTTAGCTTTGTTGGGCAAAAGCCAAAGAATCAGCTCAGAGAACAAGAAAGGAGTGACAACCAAAGAGGCGGTGGGAGGGCCACCGCAGGTTGAGAATCCCTGGCCTAAGGATACATTGGTTACAGGAAGAAGTTCACTGTATGGGGTAACAAAACACAGAATCAAAAATTTTCAGCTCTAATCCTTGTACTCTCAACAATGAGAAGAGTGAAGGGATCCATCTAAGAAACAATTTCCTCGCAGCTTCTGCTTCCAGCAGTACTAAAAATACAGTATTTCTCCAGGTCTGCTGAAAGTATGTAGAACTTTTGAAATATATTACTATACTGCCACTCTTGAGGAAAATTCTATTACTATTAGTTACTATAATAATTAATATACAGTAGTACCTCAGATAACGTTATGACTTGGTTCCACAAGTCATAACATCCGGTTTTTAACGTTGTGCGATGCATTGATTGCACACTGTTAAAAAAAATCCCTGTTCCATTTCTAAAGAGGAAAGGGAACAAGGGGACGATCTGGTTTGCTTAGCAAGCGGGGGGGGGGGGTCCCTTCTTTTTAGAAACCTCCGTCTGGCTTGCTAAAGTGTTTTTGCAATCCAGGGGGGGGGGGTCTTCCTAACAGAGGCTTGGGTCCCAGCCTCTCTTAAGAAGACACACACCCCCAGCCTGGATAGCTAAGGCCCTTACCAAGCCAGGCTGGGGGGGGGAGGGGTTCTAAAAAGAAGGTAGGATTTTTCCCCCACCTTCTTTTTAGAAACCTCCATCTGGCTTGTTAAAGATCTTAGCAATCCGGGGGGGGGGGGCTTCCTAACAGAGGCTTGGGTCCCTTATCCCAGCCTCTCTTAAGAAGAACCCCCCAGCCTGGATAGCTAAGACCTTACTAAGCCATGCGGGGTGGTGGTGGTGGCGGCTCTAAAAAGAAGATAGGATTCCCCCCCACACTGTCCTTTTAGAAACCTCTGTCTGGCTTGGTAAAGGGCTTAGCGATCCAGGTGGCAGTGGTGGTGGGGTTTCCTAACAGAGGCTTGGGTCCCTTATCCCAACCTCTCTTAAGAAGACCCTACCCCCTGGATAGCTAAGACTCTTACCAAGCCAGGCAGGGAAGGGATCCACAGCTGCAGGGTGGCTGGGGAAGCTGACGGGGACTCCCTGTCGGCTTCCCTAGCCACCCGCTTCTGCCTCCGCAGCTGTGGGGTGGCTGGGGTGACAGGAGCCCCCTGTCAGCTTTCCAGCCACCCGACCCCTGCCTCCACAGCTGCAGAGTGGCTAGGAAGCTAAACGGAGAACCCCGTTCAGCTTTCTAGCCACCCTGCTGCTATGACCGACTGCATCGGATAACGCTAGTAGATTGTTATCCGATTTTAGCGTTATCCAATGCAGTCATTATCCAAAGTATTACTGTATTTCATAGTACTGATTAAAATGTTTATCATGAAGTATTTGATTTATTATTGCCATCATTATTAACTGATATTTCATAGTATGGGTCTATTGCTGGTAGAAAACATTCACCTGAAATTTCATGTCTGACCAGGGATTTGAACTTGTATCAAGGCATATGTCTTATTTTTGCCATGGGAATATCCAGTTTTTACTAGGCAGGTATAAAACTGTCAGTATTTGCAGCCTCTCCCTGATAGAGAGGTGAGAAATCAATCTGTTTTCCTCATAGCTATACTTTTCTAAGGGAACTCCCCGACCTTGAGAAATTTCACCACAGTTCCCAGAAGTTTCATGGTCATTTTTTTCCAAAAACAAATGTATCCCTGCACAGATTTATTACAATTTCTCTACTGGATGGCATCTTTTCCTACAGCATTCATCTGTGCAGGATCTGGCAGTTTACTGAGGAAAGCAACAGGAAAAACAAATCAAGAAAAAAGAGGTCAGGAAGCCAGGAAATCTAACTGGTGTGGGGGAAAGTCTCTGTGAGGAGTCTTGGCATGGTTAGACTCAGAAAATCAGCAAGGACTGAGTTCTTGTCACATCTCTTGTCAAAAGGTTCCCATTTATTGTAAAAAGTGTTTTCAGTTGCCAGAGAATTCTGGCAAACAAATTACCATGAAAATGTTTATTTTTCTTCAAAAATGTATTTTTTATTTTCTCTTTCCCTACTTACATCTCTCCAAGAATTAAGGTTCATAAGAACAACACATCTTTTATTTAGCAGGAAGACCAGCCAAGTGACCTAAGAGAAGCAGCAAAGCATGATGCTGCTTCCCTCAAAATCTTCTTATGTCTTAGTCAACTAATACTGAGGTATATTTACTGTAATGAATAGTGAGTTTTACAGATGGATTTTTATATGGTGCTCGGATGTTAGTTTTCAAACTCATGTTCTTTGATTCTGTGGTAAAATTTTTCTCAAAGGTTGACCAAATAACTTAGTAGCTTGAACTAGGTAAAGGTTGCCCTTGCTCGAAAGCCAGTCATATCCATCTCTAGGATTCAGTGCTCATCTCTGTTTATAGCCAAAGAGCCAGCACTGTCTGCATCTACAGATGTTTCCATGGACATGTTGCAGGCATGAATGGACACTGAAGTGCATGGAACACTGTTTATCTTCCCACGGAAGTGCTACCTATTTATCTACTTGCAATTTCTTGCTTTTGAATGGCTAGGTTGGTAGGAGATGGGAAAGAGACAGAAGCTCACTCCGTCATGCAGAACTCAGGTCTTGAACTGCTGACCTGCTGAACTTCCAGTTGTCAAGTTCATCATCTTAACCACTCAGCCACTGCAGTCCTTTTCAACTTGAACTAGCATCGTGTAAAATGGCCTGAGGAACATCTTCAAGTGTGCCATTAGAACCATTAGATCTACAAATGTTAGTCTTCACTGGATACATTTTTAAAATTTGTTCATTCTGGCTCCCAACTTTATTGCATTCTCATAAAGTAGCAATAACATACTGTAGTATGAAACTCCAGATGGAAAAGAAAAACCAGAAGAGAAGTGGGCTGCAGATTATCAGAGAAATCATGTCATTTGAATGGGAACTTTTAAGATTTCAGCAGGTCCAGCTGTAAACTTTCTAAATGTAATCTAAAAAGGAAAATATCTTATACCTGTACTGGGATTGTCTTTACATTAGTTATTTGCAAGCAAGCAAAGAAGCAAGTAACTCCCCAACTCCCTATGCTTTATTAACCATTATGACAGGCCTGCAGTAAACTGGAACCCAACCCAAACTGTAGGTTCACGTTACAATATAATTATCTGAGACAAATGTTATTTTGAATAAAGGCAGGTGTTAGGTTCTCAGAGGCTTAGAGCAGTGTTTCCCAACCTTTGGTTTTTGAACTTCAATTCCTAGAAGCCTAAGTCAATTCCCCAAAGCACTGATCAGCCAATGGACTGATTCAGGCCTATGAGAATTGAAGTTCCCCTGTAGAGTGTGGCCCCCATATTGGGAACCCCTGCTTTAGAGGAACATTTCTAATTTATGAGCATTTTCTGTACCAGAATATAGGGCAGTCATACATTCTTCCTAAGAAGGAAAATGACACTAAAATGTATATTACAGTTGTTGTTGTTGTTCAGTCGCACAGTCGATTACAGTACAGTACTTCAATTCTCTATTTGTTTTAAAATATAATATTCTGTTACAGTGTTTTTCTCATATGGCACACCCATATTTCAACATTTTGAAAACCATTAACCAAGAACAACTTCACTTAGGCTTTCCTATTCTCTTTAGTGGAAGGAGCTGCCCTCTTAAACACAAATGACTGTGGAAGTTCAGTGCTATTGGAACATCTACAAACTCTGAGTCCAGATCTGGTCTTATGTTTCTGTCAGTCTGTGGCCAACACATTGATACATCATTGGTATGTTTCACCTCTTCCTTTCACTTTTTCCTTGACTACTCGAAACCCATGAACAAATGATATGTGTGAGAATGAGGCTAGGGGTTAATTACAATTAAATCTCACCAAAATCAATGTGAAAAGTCATGGCATGTTTAACTTCACTTATGCTCTACAGCAGGGGTGGCCAAACTTTTCAGGCTGTGGGCTGGTCAAGTGGTTCAGCAGGCCGGTCATGTGGTTTCTACCGACATATACACAAAACACTGCTGTAAATGCACCCACAGCTATCATAAATGTGTTTACGACAGCCATGGGTACATGTATGGTAGCATTTTGTGCATGCACATGTGTGTTTTACTTCCACTTCTGGAAGCAGTACGGGTAGTACGGGCTGATGACTTGACATCAGGGGCCAGATCTGGCCCACAGGCTACAGTTTGGCCACCCCTGCTCTACAGTAAATAGAAATTCTGCAGTAATAAGAAATGACAATGTATACTATTTCAGAGTATCTGAACATGTAATTTACAATTATGCCTGCAAACCTCTCCTCTAATAACCTATTCTTCTCTTCTTACCATTGAGTAGTAATGAACTACACAAGGACAGAAGGTTAAGTCCCTGAGGACATTGAGGAATGCCTTCCAAGCATCCTTAAATGTCATTAAATTCAAAGTCATTTATCACTACATAACTGACATAGTCTGCAAATCATTTCTACTGCTGCCAATTTTTTCCCCTGATTTCCCACAGCACTTACAGATATGTAGGCTACGTAATCCCAAATGGGCTTACAGCTCCCTTCCTTGGTAGTAGGCCTTCTGGAACAAGCCTTCATGATGCATCCCCAACATGTGAGAAAGTCATTCTGCAACCCATTTGCCTGTACCGGCTTTTCTTTCTAGAATTTGGGAAGCCCATGTCTCTAGACTTTGACATGATTAATATTTAGCGATACAACTGTCATGGTAGCACCATCCGACTGCTAACTGCTCGGAGTCTCAGAAGTTCCATGTTGGGCCTGCTGGTGCCAGGAGGCCACAAGGAACACAGAGAGGTCTGATGGCGGAGGGTGCTAAGCAGTCCGCATAGGGTGACAATAATGACCGTGTCTCTCTTCAGCTGCCAAGTACCTTCTGTCTAGTAAAGAGAATAGGATTACTATCTGGAATTCAGAAAAAGGGTCAAGTGCATTAAAGGGTCCAGTACATGCTGGCTACAACATTATTGTGGATACGACTTGAGAGTCTCTCTGAATGTTCAAATGTATGTCAACCTCCCACATAAGAAATGCAACCAATCTGTTCTGCATTGTTCACACATGGTCCCTTGAGGTTACACTTCTCTTTGATGAGTAATTTCCTTAGCAGAGAACTTTATGAATGATGTTATGTCTCTCAGAAAAATGCAATACTCTACTTCCCTGCCTTCTCTCTTTTCCTGGCAGTACATCCATCACTACTCTATTAGTTATATGAAAGGCAAATGCACAAGTACTGGGTGATTTTAATTGCTATTTCCTGCAACATAGATAAATGCTCACCTCTGTTTGGCCACCACAATGTTGAACTTCTTGTTCAATCACATTTAAAGTATAATGAGTATAAGGTCGGGAAGGGGGAAGATTACACACACTGATGCTAATGTCTGCATTAAAACACCTGTTAATGGTTAGTGGCAAGCTTACCTCCATTATATAAAAAATGGCCATATATATTTGGAGTAGTGAAATTATGCCCTGTGTGATGTGTGACATCCTTGGCTGAGTATAGCTAAGTGTTCGCTTGGTTTCATACATGAAAGGCTTCTGGAGGGAGGGAAAAACTGAGTCACTATGCAAAATTGCTAAGTCCATCAATTTTTATTATTCCCTAAGAAGAAGAAAAAGGCACTTTAGCTTAAAGCTGAGGGAGGAGGCAACTTGGTTGAGGCTAAGAGGGACATTTTTGCCTATAGCATTTCATCAGAGCTGTATTGGACCCAGAAACTGTAACAAATGAGAGTGATTAATTAACTAAGGAAGTAAATAGGTACCTTTTCTTGGTTTTGGTGTTTTAATTGAGGGAGATAAGCAGAGGGTCCTTTCCCCTTATTTGGGAATCAAAGGACCAAAACTTGTTGTCTTTGGGAGCTTTAGCATTGCAGGAGAGGAGCTTTAATAGTAAAAAAATGGTGTTTCCTGCACCATTAAAACATACATGCTTTGGTGCACCCCTTCCTTAAGAAGCCAGCGTTCGACCCAACAATAATGGCCAACTATCGGGTGGTATCCAACCTCCCGTTTTTGGGGAAGGTTTTGGAGAAGGAAGTGGTGCGGCAGTTACAGGGGGATCTGGATGAAGCAGATTATCTGGACCCCTTTCAGTCAGGATTCAGGCCCAGATATGGTACCGAGACTGCATTGGTTGTGCTGTTGGATGATCTCTGGTGGGAGCGGGATGGAGGTCATCCCTCTCTCCTAGCTCTTCTTGACCTCTCATCAGCCTTTGATACCATCAACCAAGGTATCCTTCTGGAATGGCTCCAAGGACTGGGGATCCAGGGCACTGTGTGGTCCTGGTTTGCCTCATTTCTGATGGGCCGGACCCAGTCGCTGTGGTTGAAGGATGGGATGTCAAGCCCTAGGCCTCTCCAATATAGGATGCCTCAGGGATCAGTGCTCTCACCTCTCCTATTTAACATCTACATGAAGCTGTTGGGGGAGATCATCTGTTCCCACAGGGTGAGGTATCATCAGTATGCAGATGATATGCAGCTGTATGTCTCAGCCTGTGGTGATCCAAGCAATGCAGTCAGAGTCCTATCCAGGTGTCTGGAGGCTGTTGGGGTCTGGATGGGGGACAACGGGCTTCAGCTGAATCCTGGCAAGACTGAGTGGCTATGGGTTAGTTCTCTCACATTATCTTGGGAGTTACCATCTTTGGTTCTGGGTGGGGCTATCTTCCCCCAAAACAGACCCGGTGCATAATCTGGGGGTCTCCCTGGACTTGTGACTCCTGCTCAATGAGCAGATGGCAGTCGTGGCCAGGAGGGCTTTTGCACAACTTGTCATACGCCAGTTACGCCCACTCCTAGATTGGGACTCCTTGCTCATGATCACGCATGCTCTGGTCACCTCCAGACTGGACCTTTTGTAATGAGCTCTACATGGGGCTGCCCTTGGTGACCATTCAGAGGCTGCAACTGGTCCAGAATGTGGCTGCCCGGTGGTGATGGGGTGCGGATGTTTTGCTTGTGTCTCACCACTGCTTCGGGAGCTGCACTGGCTACCAGTATGCCTCCGGGAGCAGTTCGAGGTGCTAGTAATGACCTTTAAAGCCTTACATGGTAGTGGGCCAGGATACTTAAGAGACCGGGTCACCCCAAGAACAGCTGTCCATCCCGCCAGAGCAGACCGGAGAGGCTCTCTTATTGTGCCATCTGCTAGAGAGGGTCACCTCTCTAGCACCAGAAAGAGGGCCTTCTCTGTGTCTGCTCCGGCCCTATGGAACCTCCTGCTAATTGAGCTATGACTCCAGATGGAGTTGCTGCCCTTTAGGAAAGAAATAAAAGCCTGGCTGGCAAAGCAGGTGTGGGACACTTTTTTCAGTTGTCGGGGTAATTTTTTATTGTATTTTTAATTGGGGTTTTTACTGTTTTTATGTAATTGTTGTACGCCGCCCAGAGTCGCTTGCTGAGTGGGCGGCAATACAAATGTAACTAATAATAAATACAAAATTATCACTGCCTGATTTCTGCTCATGGGATTGAGACTGCAGCCAGCAATCTGGTGGCAGTTTTTGAATTCCCTTTTGACCCCACCTCCCATGAGAGTCTTTCTGCTTTTTTGGCAAGCTACCCAGTCAGTTTGGCACTGCACCATGCTGCCCTCATTGCTCCTGGAAGTGGAAGTAAAATGCACCCGTATGGGTACGTTTTACTTCTGCTTGCAGGAACGATGAGGGCGGCGTGGTGTGGCATGGGCCAAATGAATCACAGAAAACCCATTTGTGTGGATTCACGGGGGCTTGGGCTTCTGGGAATTGAAGTCCAAGAACATTTGGAATGCCAAGGTTCACCATCACGGGACTAGGACAACTTAAGTAAAAAGCACATACAGAGTCCAGAAACTTTCAAAAGGTGCCAAGACTGAGACGTACATTGCATAGTAGCTATAATTTTTAAAAGTTGTCAAAAATAATGGAAGCAGATTCACCATAATTTCTATTGGAGAAGTAGGTTATCAAAGTGCAGCAGCTACAGCCTTGGTATAGTTTCATAACGATTGAGTAATTTTATATCACACCTTTCTGCTAATGAGATTAAGATGAGGAAAATGACTTCACCCGCTCTTTGATTTAACTTATGTTGGGTTCAACTCTTCACATTGTTATCACTGCACAACAATGCAGTGAAGGTATTACGTGGCAGAGCAAATCAACCTCCTACAAAGCAATTCTGAAAATTGGGGGTAGCCCAAATAAAAAGTTATCATTTTGAAATTTGGCTTTCTAAAATCCTATTGTCCCTCATGACATATAATTCTTATTATTCTAAATGTGAACTCCTATTCATGTGGAAGAAGCCTAATAGGCCATTCACTGTTAATAACTCGTTCCTGAATTGCACCACTTAAAAATCAAATTGCCCCACATTAGGAACCATGGAGTTAGGCTCTCTGCAGCAGTAAGAGAAAGCAAATTGTCAGTCAGCTAGGAGACCCTGTGGGTATTCTGAAAAAAAAAATTAATAGTAATATTTTGATGAAATGTCAATTCATATCTGCAGTTAAAGCAATGGGTGGAAGACAATGATATAATTCACAGAAATGGCTTCAAGGACAGAATCAGTGGTGGCATGTCAAAAATTTTACTACCCCTCCGTGATGACATCACAGTGTGGGCGGAGCTAACATCATGACATCATGATGTGGGCGGGGCCAAAGGAAAAAATACAAAATAATAAAAAATAAAATAAAAATAAGCACACACACACACAGACACACACACCTCAACCCACCTATCCACCCACAACGCAAACCTGTAAATAAATTAATTAAATAAATACATAAAATAAAAATACATTAAAATACACCCACCTACCCACCCCACACACAAATCAACCAGAGGTTGTAAACCAGAGCTTAAAGCTTATTCTGGCTAATCTTTCTCACACTAGGTCAGATGGAAGGAACTACATTTTGGCACTTTTCAACTTTTCAACAGTTAAAGAAGTTAGGTACTAAGTCTTTGCCTAACCAGTTCTCTAGGATAATGTGCCTTAATGTAAAACAGCTGTACCTCCTTAAGGGTTCTTCAATTGGAACAGCACTTGGAACAGCACAGATGTAGCTTATTGATGAGGTAACTCCAAGACTTTGCTTAAAAACCCCAAACCAGGCCTTTTTAGGAACTGTGGTAGTACGTCAATATAGGTAAAGGTATTAAATAGACATTAAAATACAGACAGACATACCACATCCAAAGGTGAGTAACTTCCTGGGGGGGGGGCAGGCTATAGGGAGCTTCAGGCTAGCAGCTTCTCTTCCTCCTCCCCGCTTGGGAGTACAGCAAGGAGGCTGTGCATACGCGCCAAGCACTGTAGGCATGCATGTACACCAAGTGCTTGGCGCGCATGCGCAGTGGGGGAACCAGTGAAAAGGTAAGCCCCGAAGGTTGTTCCCCCCAAAAGCTGCTACTGGTTCTCCGGGACACTGGGAAAAGTAACCACCGGTTCTGGAGAACTGGTGAGAACCTGTTACATCCCATCCCTGGACAGAAGCCAAAAACTGCTCATGGTGTGAGTTCAATCCTGATGGGCTCATGGACTCAGCCTTCCAGTCTTGTAAAGTTGGTAAAATGAATACCCAGTGTGTTGGGGGCAAAAATGCTAATTACTGTGCATATCGTTGAGAGAGTGCTCTAAGTATAAGTTTGCTTGTCTAAGTATAAGTGTAACTATTACTGCTAACTGCTTTTGCTAAATATGGCAGCATGAAACACAGTAAATATTAACAGACTAGACAGAGGTCATTTAAAAATAATCGTTCCAAGTATTATATAGAATCAATATTTTAATATGTTCTACTTGTCATTGATTTAACAGAATGTCCTACATAAGATCAAACTTAGTGTTTTGCAGTTAAGCAAGTATAAAGGTGATGAGAAGGTTTTCAAAATTAATGATTATGCCCAGCCATGTGATTTTCAATAATTCAGTCAAAGCCTTTTTCAGTTTTTCAGTACAAATTACTTTTAATTTTTAATGTGTAAATGATTTGTTAATAACTGATCTGAAAAAAGATCTGACTGCAGATTTTAGTCTGACCCTAAGGGATAATAAAACCCCAAAATGGTATTACTGGGATGACCTTCAGATCATGTTGTTTTCTTGCCACACTCTCTATTATTGCTTTGATTGATGGGCACAAATGTTATTCCTTCATTTGTCAGGGTCAATCTATAACTGATGAGGAAGCAGCAAAACCCAAAAAGGCCTAAGTTAGATTTTTTTCTTCATTTCTCCAGAAGAAATGGGACGGGATAAAGTGATATGAAAAAATAACTGTAACCAGCTTTAGTTCCTTTTTTCCTAGAAAGTATGCCTACAATAAACATTGAAATACTGTACTACCAAATGTGTACTGTATTAATAGTCTCAAAGGTGAAAAAGCAGAGTAGGCTAACATTTTCATCAGACCTATCCAAAGATTTTTCATCAAGCACAACTGAATCCCATTGGATTTACCCTTTACAGTTCAAATGCAATGTCATTTAATAAAAATTATCATTGGGAATATTTGGGGAAAATACTCCTTAAATATCATATGTCTATTAGAGTCAACATACATTAGGTGCAATTTGATGGCACACAGCAACAGATACATATATACATAAGTGTAATTTATTTTATATGTGTGTTTATTTGTTTACTGCTTACCTGAGGATCACGTGGCTCAACATTTTTGTATAATGGCAGATTCTGCATAAACCCAATGGTCAATTTTATATACTGTACTCTTATATAAACAGGGTAAGTAAAATTTCTGCCTATGATACATCACTAATATGACTTTATACAAGTAAAATAATAAGCCATTGGTTATCTCTTCCATGTCAGTACACCGGCTGACCAGGGCTTCTTGGAATTGATCTCCGACAATATCTGAAGAGCTAAGTTTGCTGACCCATGATACAGAAGCACCTGCAGCACCTGCTCTAGAAGCAGCAACTGCTCAGTTTGCTATTGAGAACAAAGGAGATATGACCCCAAAGAGGTCCATAGAGGCCCAAGGAGCTTGTGAATTAACTTGGCAGATTCCATATTTGAGATTTTATCTAGAAAAGTTGATTTATTGCATCCTCAGAACATGCAAATCTTAATGTACAGTACAGTACAGTACAGTACTGAACTGCATCTGGTGAAATAATGGGGAAGGGAAAATACCTTTTATGCTAGCAAATTCTAACCCTAGAGTATTCCTCCCAGAAAAAGACACAGTACACAATAAAAGCATAAAACACAAATTACGGTACGTTAATTGGGCAATGTGCAAGGTTGAACTATTCACACAAGAACCTCCTCTCCTTACCCTTCCAGCATTTCTGAAGGTGGTACATCCTTAGTATATACCACAAAGATCTAGACTTATGCTAATAAGCTTATGTGTGACTCTGGAGCAGGGGTCTTGCAGGAGGCTTCCAGAGCCCTGGCCTGATATAGCCTCTCCCATTAATCTTTGGCTTGCAAGCCATAACATTTTGAAGCTCAGACAGCTTTGGGCTTTTGCACTGACAGCCACTTGCTACAGCAACTTCTCACTCTCCCACCAACATCTTGACAAGATGACTGCAGATATAACTGCAGCACACACTCTTCCAATGCTCAACCAATGCTCTTCATGCTATACTAAGCAGCATTCAAAGAGCCCTCAGGCCTCCCTTGCAACTTTGCAGTCAACTGAATTATGTCTCTACTTAGGATGTGCACAGACATCCTGACCTATTGTGTGCCCAAATAAAAGCACATAGATTGTTGCAAACCTGCTCTGTCTCTTTTTGGTGACTCTCTGATTTGACCCTTATCTAAGCCTAAGATTGCACTTGTGAGTCTGTGGTTCTCATTGAAAACCCCATTCCTGGTGATGAAGAGACTCTGATGACTTACTCAGTATATGGAGTTTTTGGATGAGGGTGGGGTATAAATGTGATAAAATATATAGAGAAATAAATAATTTCATGTCAGAAATTATTCTGGGTTGAAAGGGTTTTTGCAGAAGAAACTCTGCTCAGGAAACGCCCAAATGAGGCTCCTTTCATGTCCCCAAAAGCTGGGACAGAGACAGGTGCTCAATCCGTCATGCAGTACCTGGGTCTCAAAATGCTGATTTGCCAGCCTTCCAACTAACAAGGTGAGCTTCTTAACCACTGAGCCACCGCACACCATTATATACATTCACACTGATTCGGATTTATAGTGCTCTTGCTAGGCTTTTTATAAGCTAAGCACAAAGTACTCATACATAGTTTACCAATCCCTCATCTAGTAGTACCTTGATACTGTGCAGTTTGTCCAAGGGCACATAGGTTAGCAAGGGACATAACCCCACTACAGGGCTGTAGCCGGGGGCGGGGGGGAGGCTTTGCCCATCCTAAATTAGCAGTTTGCTCCCCTGGCCACTAAAGGGTTTCCCATAGGAATGCATTGAAAAGAGGCTTTGTTGCCCGCCCTGAAAAGATATTTGCCTACCCACATCTAGAATCCTGGCTATGGCCCTGCCCCACTAACCAGGCAAACTACAGATTATCTCAGTTGTTTCCTAGGAGGCATAATGGGGATTCAGAACTGCAGGTGCCTGAACTCACTGAGTGATACCATGTCTCGGCGGAAGAACTCAATGAGCCATTCTCAAGAGAAATCATAAAACATTTGCAAAAGCTTCAACCTCAGTTTCTCTGAACACCCTTTATATTCCTCTTACGCATATTTTAAGAGAAATATCTCCACCATGTTTGAGAGCATAATATGGAATACAATAATGCATTGAAATGGTTGTCTCATTACAGACAGTTCTGGGAGATTTTCACAAAAACTCAGGAACAATCACTTTGGTAGTAAATTAACATTTTATCAAGGGCATAGCCGGGGGGGGGGGGAATGAGCCCAAGAGACTTTCCTTATACACTAGTAGCTCGGATAACTTTATGACTTGGTTCCACAAGTTATAACGTTATCTGGTTTTTAACGTTGTGCGATGCATCGATCGCACAACATTAAGAAAAGCCCTGTTCCCTGTTCCACTGGCATCGGCGCTGTGGTTGGGGAAAAGAATAGGCTTAAAGGGGGGAGGCTGGGGACCCTTTTCCCAGCCCCCCCCCAGCCTAGATGGCTAAGCCCCTTAGCAATCCAGGCTGGGGGGGGGGTGTCTGAAAAGAAGCTGGGAAAAGTTTTTCCTAGCCTCTCTTCAGAAACCCCTGTCTGGATCACTAAGGAACTTAGTGATCAAGGCCGGGGGGGGGCGGGTTCTGAAGAGAGGCTGGGGATCCTTTCCCCAGCCTCCCTTTGGAAGCCTCCCCTGCCTGGATGGCTAAGCCCCTTAGCAATCGGGGGGGGGGGGGGTTCTGAAGAGAGGCTAGGAAAAGTTTTTCCTAGCCTCTCTTCAGAACCCCCTGTCTTGGTGGCTAACCCCCTTAGCAATCCAGGCCGGTGGTGGTGGTGGTGCATCGTTGTTACTGGGTGCGCGACCTGTTATTTCCCCCAGCCAGCCAGCCAGTCAGTGCACACTGCAATTGGCGCTTGGGTTGGGGGGAAAGAACTGGGGCGTGCACACCCAACCCAAGCTGCCAAGGGCGCAGTGATGGCATGGCTAGGAAGCCAACTGGGGAGTCCCTGTTCTGCTTCCAGCCATGCTGCTGCTGCGAGCTTCGTAGTGCTGGTTTGGTTGGGGGGAGATCGGGTGCGTGCCAAATCTCTTCCCAACCAAACCAGTGATGTTTGCCTCGGTAGAACTCTGCCCCAAACCTGCAGAAATCAATGTCGGGGAATTTGAGGCAAACATTTGCATCATACAATGTGATGTTGTGTGATGCAAATGTTTGCCTCAAATTCCCCAACGTTATCCAATTTTAGCGTTCGGTGGGAAGGTAAACAGCGATCCGTGTGCTCTGGTGTCTAGTCATGCCTGCCACATGACCAGGGACATGTCTGCAAACACAGCGCTGGTTCTTTGGCTATGAAATAGAGATGAGCACCGAACCCTAGAATCAGATACAACTGGCTTTCAAGCAAGGGTGACCTTACCTTACATAGTTTCCTCCACTTGCAAGGTGACATAGGAATACAGTGAATTAGGCATCCAAGTCCAGTAGCCAGAGCACTTAAGACTGAAATCTTACGCTTTCTCTCAGTTTACCAGTATACTTTATCACAGAGGTGGATCAAGTGAGACTCTTATGCCTGAAGAAGTGGACTTGATCCATGAAAGCTAACATTAAAATATAGCAGTTAGCCTTTAAAGTGCCACAATGTTTTTGTCTTTCTTTTGTTTCTGTTTTGTTTTATTATAGCAGTAGAAGTAGTAGCAACAGGGAACAATACAGGATAGGACAAGAAAATGTCATAGTGGCAGGAGGAAACAACACATGGTCAGGAGAAACCAAAGGTTGCCATTCTCCAGTTTCTCACATTCATAGTTTCTCCCTCTCTCTTTACCAAATCCCCTGTTTCTCCCTCACCAGGCTCAGTTTTACAGCTTATGGTAAATAGAGGACTCTCTTCCCTCAAAGTCATGGTAGATAGTACCTTAGTTATTTTGGAACCTGAACCAATAAAATCAAATCTAAAAAGCAATTCTCTCAATTGTCTGGCAATAAATAATAGCTAGATTGGTAAAAAGAATAATGATATATTTATTATTCTCATATACAATAAATATATTATTATTATTACATTAATAAATTTTAAATGATCAATTTGCCTCCTTTTCACAATACAGTAATACCTCATATAACATTAGTATCGAATAACACGAAAATCGCATAACATCAAGGAATCTGGGGGGAAGAATTGCATCAGATAACATTAAGATCCTATGGGATGCTTCAGATAACAACCGCGAAAGCCTGTGTGGTTACAATGTATCTCTATGGATCCCATAGAGGATCAGATAACACGAAAAATCATATAACACGAAGACTTGTGGAACCAGGTTTTAGCGTTATATGAGGTTTTACTGTACCTCCAAATCAGCTTCCTCAGGCAGCTGTCTCTTTTGTCTTGCTTTAATTGTTAAAGTGTTTTAAAATGGCTTAGTTTCTAGAGAGGCAGCTGGGTTGCTTTTTGAGCAACAACAGAAACAAACAAAATCCAAGCTGCTGTGACATCTTTAAGACTAAACATTTATTTCAGTACAGGTATGTGGTTTCAAGGATTAAAATCTATTTCTTCAGATGCCAATGTCTGAAGAAGTGGATTGCAAGCTTCCAATGAAATAAATTTCTAAAATGAGATGGCTAGATGGTATTGTAGACACAATGGGCACAAAGCTGAGTGAGTTGAGGAGGATGGTGGAGGACAGAAGTGCCTGGCGGACAGTGGTCCATGGGGTCGCAAAGGGTCAGAATCGACTGTGCGACTGAACAACAACAACAAAAAGATGGCAATCATTATTGTTGTTGTTTTTGGTTAAAAAAATAGTCAACTACTGTATTTGAATGTTCTTAGATTGAATGTGTTCCTTTGTGCCCACTCAAGAGCCATCAATATAAGCTGGACTAGAAATATATGTCTCTATGCTTTGCTATATCTATCTAACAACCAACCAACCAACCAACCATCCAATCAAGCCCCCTTTTGTTCCTGCATCTCTTTGTATTGTCATTGTGGAAGAGAATTTTAATATCCTTTAAAAAAAAAACCCCAAGGATGATTCGTTTATCACGCGAATCAAGAATTTTTGGTAAAATGGATATGTAAATAGAAGAGTTTCATTTCTTTCAGATACAATCCATGATGAATGCAGCTCAATTCCTGTTTCACTTTTATTTCCAAAATAATCCCTTCAACAATAGCAAGCTGGAACAGAAGGGAAAGCAAGTTAGATAATGGATTTTGTTTATGTTTTTAAACTGATTGGCACCTTGTTTGACCTGCTGTGTTTCCCAATAGGAAAATAACATAACAAGATATCTTTGCACATATGGACTTTTCTGGGGAGGATTATTCCTTCAACCAAGGCTTTAACAGTGCATTTTCATGGCAGAATGGAATACAAAATACAAGCACTATTTTCTGTTATTTTGAAAGTGAACAGATTTGAAAGTACAGTACTGTACTGTACAGTAATCTTCTTCCTTGGTAAAGCATGTTTTATGTTGCACCATCTAGTGGTAAAAAAGCAATAGTGTTTCATTGTAAAGACTGAACATGCTCATTTTTGCAGCCCTATTCAAATCTTATAATTTGGGCACATTCACTATGTATAGAAAGAGTCTCTGCCTCCTTTCGAAGGTTTTATTGCTCTCCTACAAATGGATGGCAACAAATATGTAGTGGAAGAGCCCGACCACTCAAGGACACATATTTTCCAGAGGTCCAAACTCTTCTGGAAAGAGTCTACAAACTATGTAATGAATGAATGAATGAATGAATGAATAAAAGAAAGAAAGAAAGAAAAGAAAGAAAGAAAGAAAGAAAGAAAGAAAGAAAGAAAGAAAGAAAGAAAGAAAGAAAGGTGCTGGAAATAACACTAAAGTGAAAATAAAGAGGAGCAAGGGAAAATACTTCTGCATGTTTGAAGAGTTAGCCAAGTTAAAATGCCTGATTGGAACATGTGTATACAAAATGGCTGCCAAGCTTAGGATGTGACTATATACTCCTGCAGTAATAGTACGAGTCAATTCAAAATATATTTTGGATCACAAGACACAAAGTCTGATTTTAATTGGTCTAGCTCTTTTTGCAGCATTTTCTCTGCCACCAGGGGCTTCTACTTTTTTCAAGCCAAAACAATTCAAACACACTTTTTAATTAATTTAATTAATTTAAACAGACTTCATCGCCCCTCCCCCTAAGCCCCCATCAACATATTGTAATGTATTGTTTGTAAGCCGCCCTGAGTCACTATGGTGAGTGGGCGGCAATATAAATTTAAACAAACAAACAAAATCATCATCATCATCATCATCATCATCATCATCATCATCATCATCATCATCATCATCATCATCATCATTATTATTATTATTATTATTATTATTATTATTATTATTATTATTATTACTTGTATTTACTATCCCGCTCCAATCGGGTAAACCCGACTCTGAGCGGCTTACAAATTAAAATCATAGGTAATCCTATGTTAATACTAAGTCATCTAGAAACTTAATTCATATATAGACAGGGTATGTATGTGGGTGCTGTTTTGATGATGTAAGCAGTTGAGGCATGATGTTCAGAACCATTGGAAAACTCACCCACAAATTCTTTCCGTAAAATTGGACTCTAGTTTCTTGTTTTTATTGCTTACATATACTGTATGAGATTAGTGCTATAACATCAGATAACCTTCTCACTAGTATAGATATACTAGTTAGTACTAGATCACCTCCAAATGAGACATTTTTTGAAAAACGAAACCAAACCAAATTGAATAACACAGAAACAATCCAAACAAAGGTGTTCCAGAGGTATGTGGTATTTCTGTACATGTTAAGATGACTGTTGGAACAAAGCCACTTTCTCTGGAACATTGTAAACCCTTTCAAAACCTAGTGGCTTGACAGTAAACCATAAAGGGATTGGCAGAGGTAGGACCAGAAGAAAAGGAAATAAAGAGGGGGGTGGGGTGGCTTTCAAGTATGGTTTAGCAGCTGCAGCAGGATGAGGGCTCCAGTCCTGCAGGACTTAGAGCAGTATTCAGAAATCCTGACACTCCCTCAGCTATACCAGGCTTCCAGTTGATGTTCCTACACCTCTCTCACTGCTGTTGGAGAGAACTGTAAATACATAAATCAGCAGGCCCGCCATCTTGGTGATACTGTCCCACTCCAAATTTGCATTACCGTCCATTAACTTCCCTCAGGATGTTTTTTTAAAGGACCATGTTGTGTAAAAGTCTTTTGCATACGGTCACCCTAGTGTTCTTTCCTTCACAGCTTTTACCACTGAACAAGCAAATCAAAGATATCTTGAGGAGAAGCCATGCTGGGGGATGCCCTTACTTCAGAGGGACAAATACTTAGACATCTCTGGCATTGTTGCTTTGTCATATAGTACACCAAACTTTTTTGCTGGGAGCAAAACAAAAACAAAAAACATCAGAGTACGATTGGCATTGTTAAGGTCATGACAGAACAGTTGCAGAGAGTAGCACTACTAGATACCATCTACATCAAGAGTTCCCAATCTTTTCAAGCTGGGGGTCATGCTCTCTCATTCAGCTTCAAGGGCCAGACAGCCATTTTGCCCTGTCCGCATGATAGGACTGGCCATTTGGGCCCAGCAGCTTTAAGGGGGTGGTCATTTTGTTTCCTGAATGCCATTGGAGGGGTAGGGGCCACGTGAAATGGCACAATGGGCCAGATCCAGCCTGCGGGTCTTAGGTTGGGAATCCCGATCTACATTATCTGGCACTGATTCTTAGGTCCAAGCCTAGGTACCTGAGCAGTGGGATTCCTAAACACTTAGTGGAGCAGGTACATCACTATCACCATCACCACCACCACAAAATACATATGCCTCATGCCTCAGTCAGAACCACCTCACACTTTAAAATTTTAGAAGACTAAAATGTGGCAAACCAGTTAGATAGGAGGTTTTAAAAACAATTAGTAAACTACTCAGATGACATCTTATTTTGTCAAATGGTAATCTAACCATAGTAGGAAAACTTCCTACATCACAAATATTCCTTTCTTTAAAGAAAAGAAAAGACTGGTTTATATAACAATAACTGGCTCTTGAAGTCTGTGTCAGCTGTTCTCCAGCCTTAGCTGGCTGCAACATCTACTTAAGGGATAAGCAGGTAATCATTTGCAGGCTTCTTTGGAAAAAAATGAGATGCCAATATCCATCAGCATTTCTTGAAATGCCTGGCAGCTTCCCAAAGACATTGTCAGTTCCAGTGTGTTAGCCAGCAGTTCTTCTACAGGCCTTGGCAGTAATACTACCAACCTGCCATTGCTGGAAGCAACGTTAGTAAAACGAAATGCACTTTGGAAGATCTGTGAACACAGCACTGCGTTATTTGCAAAGGAGGCAAAATGACAAGTGAGGTACAGTATCTCACTTGAGGATTCTATTGGGTGGACTTCTGTTTGCTGAAGATTATAAGAAACCTGAGGGCTGGCTTACGTTACTGCCATCATGTGTAGGTTATGCTAACTGGATGCTCACAGAGTTGCTGCCTGTCATTTTTAGGCTGCAACAAAGAATATTTGATCTTCCAGAGATTGCTGGATTGCAGCAGAGTGGCTAAGGATCCTCTTTCACAGTGGATGGGCCTCCATTTGATGGGTTGTCTGATGAAAGACCCCTTTTGAGGGAATTTTCAGCTTGAAGGGCTAGCTCAAGGGTTCCCAACCTTTTCAATCTTGGGGCCGGGTCACACCCTCTCAGTCAGCTTCAAGGGTTGGATGGCCATTTTGCCTTGCCTGCATGATGGGGTGGCCATTTTGTCCCAACAGCTTCAAAGGGGTGGCCATTTTATTTTTTCAAATGCCATTGGGGGGTGGGGGCCACATGAAATGGCACTGGGGCTGGATTCAGCCCATGAGTTGTAGGTTGTGAACCCATGGGCTAGCTTGTAGAAATTATCAATTGAAGCGAAAGAACCATGATGAGGGAGTTCAGGGGCAGGCTACACATGTCACCATCTTCCCCACCCATATGAAATATAAGGAAATTCTCTTTGAATTGTAATTTTTTAATTTTTTTGCCAATACACACATTAATTAGAATGAACAGCTTTATGCAGATCACTGCACTTTTTTGTACTTTTTGGGATAAACTTTTTACCAGAATGCAAAATTTCACATTTTTCATTGTTGAAGCTAGTTTTATTTGCTTTAGTTCAGATTCCCAATCTGTTAAAGTAATCTTGTACTGTACTGTATCTTTATTTTCTGCCAGCTATCCCTCACATGTCAAATTTGATGAGCATAACCTGCCTGCATCCCTCTAATAACTTATAAATACCTTAAATAACTTATAAAGACCAGAATCATGCAGAATCCTACTTGTATCTTCTACCTAATACGGCAAGAAACCACTCATGACACTCTTAGTACAACCATCAACTAGCTACAAATCTTTCTTACAGTAGCATTGTCTAGTCCACTTTTTACCAGCTTGACCACAAGAATATAAAGGTCCTTAACAAAAGCCTTGGTGAAACCAAGATACATCAGTGGTGGCGAACCTATGGCACGAGTGCCAGGTGTGGCATCCCAGCCCTCTCTGTTGGCACATGTACCATCACCCCAGCACAGAGTTTGCCCCACCACTCTTTCCAGCAGCCCAATGGGAGCACTTCCTCCTTCCCCCAGCAGAGAGTTCACCTGCCCCTCTGCCCAATGGGAGTGCTTTCTCCCTCCTCCCAGCACAGAGCTCACCCTGGCCCTCTGCCCAGCAGCCCAAAGGGAGCACTTCCTCCCTTACCCAGCACAGAGTTCACCCCATCCCTCTGTTTGGGCATTCGGTCTCTAAAAGGTTCACCATATTATGTCAACAGCATTTCCCTTTCCCATTAAGCTTGTGTTCAGCTTTGTTATTTTGGGAGAAATCAGAAACAAAGCAGGTATTCGGCAGTTCTGCATTCTTTCAGTTTATTTATTATTCTATCCTCTCCATTCAGCAGAGAAACCACTCCTTTTTGTTATTTTTAACTTCTCTTGTAAGTAAACTTTAATCCTCCTGACCTCTTCTGTACAATGCTGGCTACTTGTTTATTCTTGTCCTTGGTGATTCCCCCTTCCTATACATGCCCTTTAAATCTTAGGTCATCTAAAAGCTTCTTACATAGTCATCCCCATTTTTTTTTTAAAAATCCAATTTTTCTTTCTTGCAAGAATTGTTTATGATTGTACCTTCAATGTCTCATCTTTGAGAAACATCACCCTTTGTGCAATCCCTTCTGTTTGAGCATTTATGACCATAGGCTCTCATTCACTGTCTTTTTAGGCTTCCTGAAATCAGCTTTTTAATCTTTTTATACTAATCTCAACTTTCCTTATCTTTGATATAACAAATCATACAGGAGCATGGTGTCTTTCACCCTAACATGCAAACTCCTTCCACCTCATTTACTACTTCTTCCATATCACTAAGGATCAGATCCAGAATAGCTGATTACCACGTCACTTCTAGAAACTGAGGTTGTTGGCAAGTGAAGAGAGGAAACTGTTGGTCTCAGGGTAGTTGAATCTCCTGCAACTGCTATGTCTCTTTTGCCTGTTTGGTAAACTAGTAAAGGAGGTGATACCCAATCTTCAGAATGGCTAAGAGATTTGCATAGTCATGTCACGTTTGTTTTTTACACCCTCTAATTTTTATCTAATGGGCTCTGAAAGTGTTCATTGCTTCAACTTATGGATCTCTACACAGTTGGCAGATAACCTTTATACAATGCTATGTCCCTGCTCTTCCTTTTGAGACATGATGTTCATTCCACTAGGTTTCTTCAAAGCATTGCATAACATAGCACAACACAACACAACACAGAATAGCATAACAGATTTCACATCAATGGTATCAAAAAACATTACATTTTGAAGCTTTTCACTACTTGTGTGGTCCTCTTTTCAAAAAGCAGTATCTTTGATGATGAGGATGATGATCTTGTTCAGCATTTGCATGCACAGACTTCTAGCCATCACTCTGGCTGCAATACACTGATTCCTTAGTGGTGAGGGAGTCTGGAAGCTGATGCTCAACAAAACACAAATCTGGCCATCACATTTTAAAAGAAACCTAAGAATTCTGTGTTTTTGCACTGTCCACATTTTTTAATAAATGGGAATGAATGGAAGATTCACCACTGATTAACGTAGCATGTGATAATACGGAGTACATTCAAGGTGCAGTCAAACTGAGCCTAAAGCCATGAAACAGGCAAGGCACTGACACACAGTCGAATCGGATTCAAGGCATGTCTGCAGAAACTAAGCTACAAAATATCAAAGTGCGAATTAAAACTTGCTGCTAGGGAGAATCTAGCCTAGTTTTTCACAAAATAATGCAAGTCAAATATATTAGGGATTCTGCTGAAAAGTAATACTTTAAGTCAGTCGGGATCGAGCATGGGAGTAGGAGAGGCAAGCCTCTGGAGTAATTTTATTCTTCCTGTTTCCTTTTAAAGCTTCTTAACTCCCTTTTAGAATTCATGCTTTCCCATGAGATTAAAAACAGTTGCATATAAAACAGAACATTACATTCATTCAAGTGACAGAGCAGCCACATGATTTTCTAAAATTTCTTGTTTTCCACTTTCTTCAGGTGTTCAATGCATTACTTTCATTTTTCAAAATCTATTCATAACAGTCTGCAATGTTAACTTTTAGTCATTTTCTAAAACAATAATTTGTAAAACATACAACATAATTGTCTTCTGAATTTCTAAAGGAAGAAATGCCTAAGGTCAGTAGCATCGCTTGGACTTCAGCCGCCCGGTGCTTAAGCCAAATTTGCTGACCCCTGGTGGATGTTGGCTCCCACTCCCGCTTGGGCTTCTGGGAATTGTAATCCAAGAACACCCAAAGCCCAAAAAGTGCTGCCTAGAGCGGGCCACTGCCTAAGGTACATAATCAAAAATTTAATTATTACTGTCATCTTTATATCTGTGTATATTTTGTTGTAATACTATTTTTGCGCTTACCCCAGGTGGCTGTCTTAGCCAGGATGTGTGGGGTATATAAATCTAAATAAATAAAACGCAAAAGGAGTATGAATGGTGTGACGGAATGAATTATACCCTTTTCTTTAGCTCAATCCAAGATGGGGAATTTGGTGTGTAGGAGTCCCTTCACACCAGGTCTGGTATGTAAACTATATGGGCCTCATGGTTTAGAAGAACCTAAACTTAATGTGTGAGTGACATGTCTTGTTGCAAGATCATTGGTTGGAATCCCTAAGGGGGAGGGCCAAAGGTGGACCCTATGGGAGGAGATATAACCCAGAGACGCACACGCACACACTCAGACACTGTCTGGAATGCTATGCTTTGAACCTGCAAAAATGTAGAGGCCTGGAAAAAGGAAAGCCATTGGCTATCCCTTACACAAGCAGCATGCTTTATTCCTTTGCTTCCTGATCTTTTGATGGACTGTATCCTGTATCTTGCTATGCTTTAAATATAATTTTAAAACACCTGAAGAAGACTGGAGTGGTTATTTGGCTTGACACTACCTTATTTACATATATCTGGTGCCTGGGTTATCAGGCCAGGGAGTTGCAACTCAGAAGAACGATAGGGCCTACTCGAGGGTAAGGCTTGTATTGCTACAAATGGTTCAAAGCAAATAAATAAATAAAATAAAAATAAACAGAGATGAAAATAATTGTAATGCACTGTACAGTCTAGAAAACCTACGAATAGAACATTGTTCTCACCAACTGCGCCTACCAGGAATACTCCACTTTACTACAAATCTCTTTATTGAGCATGTTGTCAAAGGATGACAGGAGTTGTATTCAACACTTCTGAAGGGTGTCAGTTTGGGAATAGTAGCCTTACAGTCATATCTGTATTTAACACTCTAATATCCTGTATGTCATGAATAAGGAGTGATTCACCTATGTATACTCAGTATTTTACAAAAATAACACCATTTAGTTATAAGTGGCTTGTGTGAAATCTGTTGCCAAAGAGTAAAAGTGTGGGGTGAACGACTCCTAAAATGTGCTTTTCACATTACAGTCACTGCAATATGAATAAGGCAAGGGATTTTTGTTCCATTTATTAGGCAACCCAACCCAATAGGTACAGTTCTAAATGCTTCTGATACCTGGCTGCCAGTGGTTTTGTATTGTTTGTTGCTGTTCAGTCGCACAGTTGATTCCAACCCTTTGCAACCCCATGGACCCTTGCATGCCAGGCACCCCTATGTGCCACCATTATCCTCAATCCACCCAGATCTGTGACCATTGCATCAACAATATCATCTAGCCATCTCATTTTCTGCTGCCCTCTTCTTCTCTTGCCCTCACCCTTTCCCAGCATCAAGGCTTTCTCAAGTAAATCCTCTCTTCTTATTTGATGTCCAAAGTACTTTATCTTTATTTTCACTATTTGACTTTCTTCAAAGATCAACCTATTTGTTCTCTTCACTGTCCAGGGTACTCTACTCTCAAAACTCTTTCAACAGCACATTTCAAAGGCATCTATTCTTCTGCACTCAGCTTTCCTCATGGTCCAGCTCTCACACCCATACATTACCACCGGGAACACCATTGCTTTGACTGTGTAGACTTTTGTTTGCAAAATTATGTTATTTTTTAAAAAGGGATCTTGTCTTGATTTTGTTTTTTAAGATGCTGGCTTTAACGAGTGTTGTAGAGATCTTGGTGAAGTATTATGTCAGTGGTGGCGAACCTATGGCACACATCCCAGAAGTGGCACTTGGAGCCCTCTCTGAGGGCACCCATGCAGTCACACCAGCACAGAGTTTTCCCTGCCCCTCTGCCCAGCAGCCCAATGGGAATTGTCCTTCCTCCCCTGTTTCTGTGTTGGCACTTTGCCATAAATAAGTGGGTTTCAGGTTGCAGTTTGGCACTTGATCTCTAAAAGATTTGCCATCCCTCTATTATGTTAAATATTATGTTCAAATTATACCATTACTTATTTTTATTTTTACACATTGCTGTTACTGATTGTTTATTCTGAGCAACCTTGGAACAGAGTTTCAAGGTTTATTCTGTCAGTGTGGAAATACATCCTATAAATTAAAGTCTAATTTAATTAAATTTTGGTACACAAACTTATTCTCACATTCATTAAGTTTCTTATAAAGTTCAGCACAGAAGGGACAGTGCTTTCAGTGTTATTGCACTACACAGCTTGAATTCTCTCAAGTACTAGCCATCTTTGTAGCTTCCTGTTGTTTGCTGGAACTTGAGAAAGTTCTTTAGAATACAGTCACTGCATTGTCCAATGAGCATTGCTAGTAACCAAGCTGGAGGGACCATTCTGGAAGTAGCTTTTCCAAGTAAGGATGTGTAATCTGGATTTTAGGGACTCAAATCCAGAGTTATCCATTTTGAAAGTTATACCTGACAGATGTAAACTTAGAGACATCTATATTCAGTGTTGGGGTTCAAAAAAGTTTACTACCTACTCTGTGGGCATGGCATGGTGGGCATGACCACGTGGCCATGTGACTGGGTGAGCATGGTCAGGTGGCTCCGGCAGCCAGATGGGGGAAGCCCAGGGAGGCTGCACCACTGGTATGGGAGGCAGATGCAGGCTTATGTCCCAAGGCTCCGGCAACCGGATGGGTGGGACTAGCTGGAATTTCTACTACGAGTACAGACATACCGGGGTGTACCGTTTGAATCCCACCACTGTCTAAATTTCACTCAAATGAAAAAAGGCCAAGCTGAAAGGCTTCAAGACCTTGGTCAAATTTAGTTCCTGATTAGTTTCCTTCCCCAGTGTTAACTGGGAGGCTCCAAATTAAACATTTAATATAACATCTCCAAATTATGTCCCAAAGCTACTGAGTCTCCTGTGTAATGTCTTTCACTGTCAGGAAGATGTGGGAGCTGCAGAATGGAAGGGTGAAATCTTTAATTACAAATAAAACACACATTGCTACTGTTAATGATATTCCAGCTGCAGTAGTTTTCAATAATTATGTGTTAAAGCTTCCATGGCTTCCTAATGATGAAAAGGAGCCTTGGAAACTTCAGGACAGAAGGTGGAATTGTTGAAATGTTAAGAAATTGCCACTGCTGCTGACATCATCAGTCTTCCATAGCATAAATTATTATTATTGATTTTACTTATTTAAACATATCACTTTTCTGTTTAAAGAAATAGTTGATGTTGTCTGAGAACAAAAGTGAAACCATAGTATGGTACAGTATTTTAAAAACACCTGCTAGCAAGCCATTAAGGCATTAAAATAATGCAGCAGTGGATAAACACAAATACTGTGTGATGTTCAATATTTAACTTGACATGCACAGTCACAAACAAAGAACAGAACTTTCTTTGCCCATATAAATTATGGCAACAGGATTTCAGCCAATATTTGACCTTCTTTCATGTCTAAGACACACTTTATACTGCCAAAATGAAGCCAACTTTTGGTGAATTCATTCCATAGTTCATTTCACCTGACCTAGTGTGAGAAAGATTAGCCAGCACAACAAGGTTGCCATTCTTCAGGATACACCTGTCTGGTTAAATGCAATGAATACAGATTTAAAACTATAAACAGATGTCTGAACAGAAATAAGGGTTTTTAGTACCCTGCATATATTAATAAACTGGTGTCTACATCATTCTTGTGTATATTGATATAATTATCTCCCTCCACCTCAACAATTCTTAACAAATTCTTGATAGCAGAACTGGCAGCTTCAACGTTTGAAAGGCAAAGTCTTAACACAGTTGTACTGTAATTGTTTTGTTTATTACTGGGATGTCTATGTGACCAACACTTTTTCATATCTTTTAAAAAAAATTAACACTTTCAATATCCCATTTCACTCTGACTCCAACCCGACAACCATGTAGTCTGTGTATATGAACACGTGGCCTAAACTTTAAAACCAACCAATCTTTTTTATCCTGGCCCAGTTAGTTCAAACTCACTACTCCAGGCACTTCACCAACATTACACAAACCAAACAATAATACAGTAAAACCTCATATAACACTAAAACCTGGTTCCACAAGTCTTCGTGTTATATGATTTTTCGTGTTATCTGATCCTCTATGGGATCCATAGAGATACATTGTAACCACACAGGCTTTCGCGGTTGTTATCTGAAGCATCCCATAGGATCTTAATGTTATCTGATGCAATTCTTCCCCCCAGATTCCTTGATGTTATGCGATTTTCGTGTTATTCGATACTAATGTTATATGAGGTATTACTGTATACAGAACCATAATAAGTCAAAACCCACAACAATATTGGATTTTATAGCACATTCATCTTTACAGTGAAGTTTCCCTTTCCTGAAAGTGCTAGAAAACAAAAGAAACCAAGTGTTGTGGTATATTTCAACCTAACAAATTTATTTTAAAACAAGGTTTTATGGCTTATAAATGACTAATATTTAATTACTTATTTGTATTTGTTGAATTGTTCTATTTGGTTTTTTTATTTGTATGAATTAATAATTTTTAAAACTAGAATAAATTGATTTGTATTTTTTGGCTTTTCCATTGCAAAAATCCTAAAAACAACATGCCAATTACAAATATCTTGCCCAGATGAAATAAAATTTGTCACATACTGATTGACCCTTTACTACTGCCAGTTTTCCGTACAGGTGAAGCAGTACTATCAAGTTTCCATTTTCACTCCAGAATGTATCAAAAAGGTTATAGTGAAGACTGGTATGCAAAACTGTCATGAATGATTGAAATGCTTTCAGAATGGTTTCACTTGTCTTGGGCTCATATACTGAATGCCATGATGATAGCTGCTATTTGTAATTGACAGAGAAGATTTATTTCTACTGATGAGTCATATGGCTCTTGTTTAACCTTTATTTTGACAACTGAGTTTTAGAGGGCAGATGTATCCTCTAAACAGTATTACATTTTATTTCCCTACAATGTTAAATGTAAAGAAAATGTTTCATTTCAAGAAATAACCAATGAGAATTCAGAGCATTGTTGTTCAGTTGCACAGTTGAGTCTGACCCTTTGCGACCCCATGGACCACTGCACGTCAGGCACCTCTACCATTAGCAGAGTAATTAGCAGAGCATTAGCAGATTAATATTATGGGTTTTTTTTTGTTGAATTAGATAATCCCAGCATTGTATGAAAACAGTTTTCTGTCTGATCCAGTCATAACAACTTGCCACCAATATAATATAAAAGGAGCCCTAAACATCAGAAATTGTTGCTATAGCACATTGCAATAAGCTATTTTATTTCAAGCCTATCAGAAAAATCTCTCAGTGTTAAATTACAAAAATTCCAGGAAGGAGTAATTTTAATACTAATGCTGAACTATTTCCAGAGTGACTGATTTTAGTATTAGTAGACAGATGAATTAAGAATGAGTTTTTAAAGAATTGAGTTCAATATGATGTCAGCTCACTAGAAATCTGGATGGTTTAAAATAAAAGCATAACTTGAAATCAGATCTTGATATTGATTTTGAATGCATAAGATTCCATTATTTTTAAATGGACCATTTGAAGAAAAGCAAACAAGTATTCTTTCCTCTTTGGATTCTGAATTCTCCAAACCAATGCTAAGACTCATTCCAAGAGCAAGAGATCTTATGTATGTATAACAAATGGTGGGATTCAGCTGGAATGCCCCGGTACACCTGTACCATAGTAGGAATTCTGGCTGCCCCCGCCCATCTGGTTGCTGGAGCCTTGGGTCGTAGGCCTGCACCTGCCTCCCGTACTGGTAGTGCAGCCTCCTCAGACTTCCCCCATCCGGTTGCCAGTGTCTCGGGTCGTAGGCCTGCACCTGTCTCTCACCCGGGCCACACCCAGTAAGTCACATGGCCATGCCCACCCAGTCACATGGCCACGTGGCTATGCCCACCATGCCACGCCCACAGAGTAGGTAGTAAAAAGTTGTGAATCCCACCACTGTGTGTAACATTCCTTTACACTGTATACTGCATGTGAAATTTATTTCTTTCCTTTCCAATTACCTGGCTCCTGTTTTGGAATTAATTGGAAACCTCTACATGTAGACTGCACAGTTATAGTTAATCTATTGGCTCTGAAATCCATAGGTTTAAGTTTTAAAGATGGCCATATAAAAACAGCAAGAACAAGCACCTCCCCAAATCCGGAAAGTCATAGCATCCTAGATAATGTGAAATTATCCAAGAAAAGAAACATGGAGCCCACAAACTACTTGTCTGTGGCAAGTGGCCAAGAAACCACTAAGATGCCTGAGACAGACAAGAAAATGCACCCCAAATGTGCATAATATCTCAGCTACATTATTTTGCACCTAGCACTAAAAAACCCACAAGAGTTACCCTTTCTTGTCTGTAAAAATACCAACCTTTCATGACACATACTCTAAACCTGCTGCCTGAATGGAAAAATGTTAACTACAGTACTGTACTTTGAAGTTGCACCCAGGAAATGAGCAGTTGGAAATGAGGAAACAGCCTTGAGGGGGAACTCTTATTAACAGTTGAATCCTGTCCTCTCCATGCCTGGTCCCAGGTCTGATTTCTTTCTTTCTTTCTTTTGCCTTACTATATTATCAAGTTGTCCTGACACTAGGTTAGCAAGAGTAGAAAAGATGAAACAGACCCAGACTCTAGGTCTGGGGAGCAGAGGATTCAAAAAAGGTAGCCAGTCTCCCGGCTGCTTGTCTGTCTCACTGCTGCTATTGCTGGCTGGAACAGCTAGACATCCCTCCACCTCAGCTCAAGTGATTATACTGCCTGAACTGACATAAATGCATCCAATTTTTTTTAAAGGTGAAGGTCCAGCAGTGGAGGGGGAAAAAATATGAATTGGGGAGGAAACTCCAGGCTGATTTATTTTGACTATTATGACCTGTAATGAACAGAAAATAATGTGAATTAGATGATTCCACTCCTTGAGCATTTCTTGCATTATCTGTCCACATAGTTGTGAATTTATTTTGCCTTAGCCTGCCCCTGCAAGTAGATTACCTCTGATCCAGACTACTTTAATCAAGTTGGCTATGCTATTGTCTTCTAAAGGGCAAAAACTGTTGCAAGATCCTGTTAAAATAACAGGCCACACGTCATCAAAAAATGCAATAATCAAATTTTGCAAAACCAAGCTATCTTTTAAAAAACTTCTCTATATGATTCGTTCTTTCATAGGAAGAAGACAATATACTACTGCAGTGGTAGTATGATTTTTCTGTTTCTGCTGATGGGGAATATGCTGGCCTACCATTATTACATTTTAAAAAGAGAGAGAAACAGATCAGCCCAGATTCTGATTTCCTGTTCTTTGGGTTCTTAATTTAATTATAAAGTCCAGGATCTACTGAAGTCCCAAATAGATTCTATACTGCCAGGAACATAATGCTGTTCTCACTTGTTTTGCCAATAATATCATGCAGAATGATGGGAAAGGAAAGTAGAGGATTTCTTTCCATGGAAGTAGGTACAGCCTGAATTCTCAGAACAGAGTAACAGCAGATGTCATAAAGTGTAGACAGTTGTGAATGTATCAGAAAATAAGGAGACTAAAGAGAGGCATAGGAGTTCATGATTTTGATTATTTTTAAACACTTTCTTCTGAGCCATTTCCTTTTAAAAATTGATTTTGTAATTTTTCTTCTTACAGATGGAGTGAGGAAGAGGAGCTGAAGATTTAGATCCGTGGTTCCTAACATGGGTCACACGGGGAGGGGGGGCAATTTTATTTTTAAGGGAAGCAATTCGAGAAAGTGAATAGAAATTCACTTTTTGAATAATAAAAATTATATGTCATGGGGGAGGGGTGTTAGGATTGTAGAGATGTTTGGTGGAGCATGGCAAAAAAAAAAAAAGGTTGGGGACATCTGATTTAGATTCTGTCTCTCCTTCAATTTTTTTTTCTTGTAACTTTTTACAAAATCTCTTACCTTGAGAAAAAGGCATGTGTTGTTACAAAATCAGAATGAAAGGCTAGAAATTTTAATCACTGCCAGAAATCCTCCAGTTTATGAAGGTCAGAGCATTCCTCTGTGTCATGTGTCAACTAGAAACAACCAGTGTTTCTTTTCACTTGGCCTTTGAATGCCCTACATAAAGGGGAAAGGTTAATCAGTTTCTAATACAGACAGTCAATTGCTCAGTGAAAGAGTCCTGTTCCAAACAATCCTCTAGTGGTTATTTTCACATCTCTTGCCATTGAATTTTGTTTGTTTGTTTAGCACTCTTAAAATCTCATTTTCCTTCTATTCATCCTCTTTTCTGTACTGTAGCATATCATCTAATAAAGATAATCTGGTTAACTAGTGTGGAATCTGAAAACCTTCTCAGAATCAAAATAAATTCATATGCTGGAGTATGTTTTCATGTTCTGTTTTTGAGAGATCAGAGAGATAAACAGTCTGGCCAGGTTATCCTGTTATGGTAGTAGAGTAGACCATGGATTCTCAACCTGTGGCCCATGGACCGGATGCAGCCCGTGGCATCATTTCATATGCCCTCCACTGCCTCCACCACACAAGGAAGTGCCATGTGGTGGAGGAAGGACAAAATGACCATCTGGCCCCCGAAGCTGTCTGAAGGAGCGTGACCTGAGCCCTGGCTTTAAAAGGTTGAGAACTCCTGGAGTAGACCATACTGCCAGCAACTCAACACCAAGTGTCAGGTGGTGGTTAACTAACCTGACCACCCTAAGGACTAATAGCCTTGGGTGCAGAAGTCTTCAGAAAAGGGTGATGATCCCCAAGTGGATTAAACCCCACTTGAATCCATCTTGATGGTGGGTAGCAGCTTCATCAATATTGGCCTGGGGCTGATGAGGACTTTGTGTGCCAAAAGGGCTCAGCACAGAAAGTGACTCACGGAACTGGATTAGTAGTATGAGTGTCATGCTGCGATGTGGAAGGCAGATGAAAAACCACTGCAGGACAGTTTTCATGGCCAATCGCCATGAGGATGACTTCTTCAGACTATAATCCCCAGAATCTTTCAGTTGATCATGCTGACTCTAGAAGTTATAGAAACCTAATTTTTCCAAATTCTTTGTGGAATGGCCTAAGCTTCCAAAAATGATGGATGACAACTAGTTTTCTTAACTTTGTTGTTCATAACTTTCTGTTATGGCAATGCAGACTGATGACTCTGATGCTGCATGGGCAGTGACCATCCTCTGGATTTTAATCTGAACTTTAAAAGAACCATTCAAGTATTTATTTTAGCAATAAGGCTCAGCACCCTGGAGAGCATAAGAAAACTGGAGACCTAAAACCAGAAAGGATCCCCCATGACATTGGAGCTGCCATACTCTCCAATGGAGAACTGTTCTTACAACTTCGATCATCTCTGACATTGGTCATCCTGGTTGATTCTGATGAGAATTAGAGCCCAGCAATGTTTATTTCATTCATTCATTCATTCATTCATCCTTCTGATCACCATATTTGCTAGCGTATAAGACACATTAGAGTATAAGATGCACCCTGTGATTACCAAAATAGTCCACTATAGGTCACTATATACAGTACAAAATGGACTCCATTTTCCCAGTGTATTTTAAGGGGGAAAACTGGGTCTTATATGCCAGTAAATATGGTAATTAATTAATTAGATATCTATATCGCTTATCTAGCACATGAATGGTTTACACAGGTTAAAAACATAAAGCATCAAATATCTATCATAATAATTCAGTCAGGACAAAATGAACAAAAAAAAACCCACACACAACAATATGGCAGGCAATAAAACATGGCTGAGAACACATAACAGTGGTTCTCCCTAAAGACTTCTCTAGATAGCAGAGTTCTGACTTATTTTCCAAAGGCAAGGAGGAAGAAAACTTCATCGACTTCCTTTGGGAGCTTGGTCCATAGTAAAAAGGCCTGATATCTTGTTACCAATTTACGAGCCTCTCTTGGGATAGGCATGCTCAACCACAAAACCAGTAGATCTAATCTAGTGTGATGTGAAGGTCTCCATAATATAACAAGGTCCCAAACCATAGAGGCATTTATATGTTAAGGTCCTATTTATTAGTCTATAAGTCTCCTCTCCTTTTCTATAGTTTTCTTCCCCAAGAGTACATGTACTCTTTCTCCCCTATTTCCACTAGTCATTCTGACTGCAGAATATACAGTCTTTCCCAATGCTGGACTTGGAACAAGGAGTCCCAAGTTCAAGTCTTTTGTAGCTGTTCAGTCGTATAGTTGTGTCCGACCCTTTGCGACCCCATGTACCATCTCACACCAGGCGCCCCTATCTTCCACCATCCTCCTCAACTGGCACAGTTTTGTGCTTAGTCACAAAGCTTACTGAATGTTCTTTGGGCAATCAGTATCTCTCACACCAAATCTAAGCTGGCTGTTAGTCCCCCCCCCCCCCCCCGGCCCTTTGTCAGCATTTTGTACTGATGGCAAAAAAAGATTCATGGAAAAAAACTTAGAGAAATTCCAAAGGAACAGTCTTCCGATCTGTGGAAAAGCTGCAGGAGAAAATGAAGGCAAGATGCACAAATTATGAAGAAAATACAAGGAGAGATTTTAGTCACAGCTCCTGATTACACCTTTAAATATTATAACATCTTTACATAATTTTCTTTTGCCATATTTCACTTTCAACACAATTAAAGTCTTAATGAAATTTTCCATAATAAGTTCCCAGTGTTACTGCTCAACTACTGTTTGTTAATTGTTCACGTTTAGCCTAGACACGGGAGAAGATGTTAATGATCTCAGTTAAGGTGAGGACCTATTTTAGTTTCTTCACCCTACTAATTACACCCTCTTACCCAAACATGGATATAATAATCGGAAAATGCAGGAGATAACTTTCATATCCCTCTACCTCAGCCAGGATGTTGCATTATGAATATCATGAAAATACTGTGCCATGAAAAGTTAGCAAATAGTTAAATTTGCTGTTACTGTATTGTATTTTTATTTTTACTGCCAGGAAAGTGGGGAGGTGTAGAATTTTCCATGCATGTGTCAAGAACAACTTGCCTGATTCTGTGTGCTTTGGATGTTACAAATGTGAGCGTGGGGACTTTCATGTGCATGTACACTATTTTTTTACTTCACCCGGGAGGAGGGGGATGCTTTTAGGAGAGCTCCCATTCCAAAAAAGCACCATGGGTGGCTGCTCTTAGAAACAGAATGTTGCACTTCATGAAGTCAGTTTTGATCAAATCCGGCACGGCTTTTATGCTCTTCATTTTAAAAACTTGATGACAATCTCAGCTTTTTAAATATATCCTCAGAACTCTGATGAGTCCTATGCTGATGAAAACAAAATGATGCATTGATTACAAATGTTTTAAATATGAGCGGAGGAGGGAATAACAAATGAAATTGATGTGGAGGATTCATGACAGGGGCATAGCCAAGTGGCTAAAACATTGCAGTATTTAAACCACTCATTTACAGTGGAGTTCAAGCATGTACAGTAATACCTCGCATAACGAATTTAATTCGCTCTGCGAGGCTGCTTGCTATGTGAGTTTTTCGCTATGCAAGTCAGACTCGCATAGCGAAAATTCCTATGGAAAAACTCACATAATGAGCTTTTTTAGGGGAAAAACTCACATAGTGAATTTTTTTCATTATGCAAGTTTTCTCCATAGAAATGCTTGCTATGCGAACGTTTCCATAGGGGAAGTCTGACTCGCACAGCGAAAATGTTTGCTATGCAAGTCGGACTCACATAGTGAAAATTTTCGTAATGCGAGTCGGATCACTTTTTGAAAAACCCACTCGTTATGTGAGTTTTTCATAAAGCAAGGTTTGACTGTAGTTCAGCTCAGCATAGAAGCATTCTGGATTTTTAGCTGTGAGAAGGGTCATTATTTCACAATAGATTATTTCATTTCATTGCTGTGTCGCTTATCGTGTACTTTTATGAATCCCACTCATAATCTATAGGCAATAATACAGTAGCTTCATGGGTTCCAGCTTGATTTTATCATTTAGGGCAGCCGCTATTAAAGGCACAGAGCCCTAGGACTAACTGCCCCTCTCCTCACATTCCCAGAGGGTGGAGTTTCTGGCACTCATCCCCAGGATAGTTTGTCTGTTGAGGCCCCAGTTGGTTTTACTGGGATTCCTGAAAGTCAAGAACCAGAGAAGTGGGAGGGAAGAATGCATACATGCTTTTTAGCATAAAGGCCAGTGATGAGGAATGGACTTTGGGGCCTTCTTGCTATGCCTGTTTTTTCTCACAACTCCAGCCATGGCAGTAGGTGCCAACATTGTTAGGTGGTGAGAATAACTTGGTGTGGCACAAGATCTGTTGGTTGGCTGCACTGCCTTAGGTCACTGATGCCTCCTATGACTGAATGGCTGAAGGTGGCTCCACACTGCTTCTATCCTTTCTTGCAGAGGCACAGAAGATGGAAGTGATGGTGAACCTTGGCACTCGAGGTGTTCTTGGATTTCAATTACCAGAAGTCCAAGTCAGCACACCAGCTAATCAGGGCTTCTGGGAATTGAAGTTCCAGAACACCTGGAGTGCCAAGGTTCACCATCACTGGAAGATGGGGTCTCCACACTCACTCCTTTTCCCCCATGTCTCTCCTTAATCCAAAGTAGTATTTATTTATTTATTCATATTTATATACCACCATACTCACTGGGGTGACTCAGGGCGGTTAACATGTCATAAAAACATAATGAAACATCAATCAACAATAAAAATAATCAGGACTTTCCCCTAAAAAAAATCAGATGAAAAAATTAGAATAGCACAATGAATTAAAATAGCAAATAAAATTAATAGCAAGTAATAAGAATTAAAAAGATTCAGGGAGAGAGGTGGCTCAAATTAACCAGCAGGCTGGGGTTAACTTGCAGCCAGTACCCCATACCTGTCCCACCAGCCATGTTTTTACACCCTTCCTAAAGGGCAGCAGCTCTGTCTGGAGACACAGCTCAGCTGGCAAGTGGTTCCATAGGGCCGGAGCAGACATGGAGAAGGCCCTCCTTCTAGTGCCAGATGGAACAACTAGAGAGCCTCTCTGGTCCACTCTGGTGGGAGGACAGATGTTCTTGGGGTGACATGGTAATGACCCTGAGCCCTGCAACTCCAGCCCTCATATTCTAGCTATCCTGTCCTTTCCAGCTGCAAAGAGTGCATCTCCATTGGATATGGCAGGGGTGGCCAAACTATGGCCTGTGGGCTGGATCCAGCCCATGGCATCAAACGCCCTCACCAGTACTGGAAGTGGAAGTAAAACACACCCGTGCTTGTGTATAATGTGCCCACACATGCATATAACACTGCAGTAAATGCACCTGTGGATGTCATAAATGCATTTACAACAGCTACGGACACATTTTATGGTGGGAGGAACCATGTGACAGGCCCACGGCATGAAAAGTTTGGCCACCCCTGGGATATGGGCTCAGGAGATTCACTCTCTCTTGTGCTTCTCTGGGCTTGTGGGTACATGAAGAAACCCTACTTAGAAGTCCCGGTGAATTCCTAAGTGTGCCTATTGCAATATCAAAACTTTAGTTGCAATATCTTTTTTTTAACACTATGTGTCATTTCATTCAGAATAACCAAACAGCCAAAAGCCTAGCTTGAAATTAAAACATTTTTTGGAGGAGAAGAGTACTTATAAGCAGGCAGAATTAACCTGGATATGAAAAGCAAAGTACAGTAGTATGTTACTATTTTTAGAGACAAGGCTCAAAAGGAATTTCCCCGCTAAAAAGAAAAGCACCATGTTAAATTTTCCTTCCAGGGATTTCCCAGTGAACATCACAGAGCACTTAGTACTGCCAATAAATCCTTGCCCTAGAAATCCAAAGCTTACGGGAAGCTGTGATTTATTTCCTCTTTAGAATAAATATTGCATCAAGGTTCTCCACAGCATCAATTACCTTGCAAAATTGGCAGGAACACCTCCAATTGTGTAGAAAGGTGTGCAGGTGGAGACAAAGAGGTAACAAAGGAAGTAAATGAAGTGAAAAATCCACTGTATCTAGTTATTTCATATGGAACAAAAGAAGATTGGATGAGTGCAAATTCACAACTGTGTTAGATCTAAAGCTGAAACAAATGTCATTACATAATTACATAGCAGAAACTTACTCTATACAGAGACCATTTCTTTTTGCTTTTCTTGGTTTATCTCTCTTGCCACTATTGACTGGCAGCAGCTACTTATTATCTTAGGCTTGGAGAATTATTTCCTAGCCTTACTTGGATATCTTGTATTTTATTTGTTTGTACACCGCCCTGAGTTGGTCGCACCAAGTAGGGCGGTATAGAAATCCAAAAAATAAAATAATAAATAAAATAATAAACTGAATCTGGGCTGCTGCACATAAATCATCTGCTATACCACTGGGAGGATAATGTCCCTACAGCACATACAAATTTACTTGATGCTGAATCAACCCCATCTAGTTCAGCATTGCTGACACTGAGTGGCAGCAGCTCCCCAGAGTTTCATAAAAGAGTCTTTATCTCACTCATATCTGGTACTACCATCATAGTGAACTTGAGATCTTTCTCTACAATTAAACAGAATATTTGGAGATGATAATGATGATGATGATTTTTTATTTCATTCTTCTATAGGGGACTGTGGTGGCTCAAGTGGTTAAGATGCTGAACTCACTGACTGGAAGGTCAGAGTTCGATTCCAGGGTACTGCATGATGGAGTGAGCTTCCATCTCTGTCACAGCTACTGCCAAACTAGCAGTTCAAAAGCAAAAAAATTGCAAGTAAATAGGGACCACTTTGGTGGGAAGGTAACCAGAGTTCCATGCACTCCAGTGTTGAGGCATGCCTTCTACATGTCCATGGAAACATCTGCAGATGCAGACAGCTCTGGCTCTTTGGCTATAAACAGAGGTGAGCACTGATCCCTAGAGTTGGATACAACTGGCTTTCAAGCAAGGGCAACCTTTACTCTTTACCTTTACTATGGGTATAATTTAAACAGAAGATGTGAGGTTATATTAGCAGAGTAGAAAGGCCATTCAGGACTAGAATGTAATTAAATGAAAGCAAAATACAGGAACATTCTGTGCGAGAAATCAGATGGGGCATGGCTCACTTCAGCCATGAGCTATGTAAAGACTTGCAAGTGACATGGCAGACAAGCATGAAATTGGAGAGGAAATTGAGCTTATCGGTGGCACCAGGGTCAATTCCTTATTGAAAGGAACAATTTTGGACTCTTGACTATGAGAGACCTAGCTGAGTTGTTTGTTCTCTTGTGCTTCTGTTGTTCTGCAGTACGTTCATGAGCAGACAAGAGTTATCTGGAATTGCAGACTAATGTGTCTACTTTAAAGAAAACCCAGCTTTGTTCAGTAGGTCTTTTCTTTGGCTTAGTAAGTAAGCAAGCAAAGGAGTGGTAAACAAAATAACAGTAACAAGGCAGAGCAAGATTACATTCTACAAAGGAACATTTCTCCAGCTGCATTTCCAAGAATTTTTTTAAAAAAGTCATTAGTCCTTCCTGCTGTTTTCTTCTTAAACAGAATAAACCTAACACAGGAAAAACTAAAATGATATTTCCAATATTGGTATTTTGATGATCCAGTCTACAGGTAAAGGTTTCCCTTGCTTAAAAGCCAGTCTTATCTGACTCTAGGGTTGAGTGCTTATTGGTTTCAAATCCGAAGAGGCAGCGCTGTCTGCTTCTGCAGACATTTCCGTGCTCACGTGGCAGGCATGACTAGACCCTGGAGTGCACGGAATGCTGTTTACCTTCCCACTGAAGTGGTCCCTATTTATCTACTTGCAATTTCTTGCTTTCGAACGGCTAGGTTGGCAGTACTTGGGAATCGAACTGCTGATCTCTCACCTTCCAGTCAGCGTCGTAGCCACTTGAGCCACTGCTGTCTATATCCTTCATTAATTATTTGCAATAGATGTAGAAAGACCAGTGGCAGAGAAATATTGGCATATTTCAGGCAAATGTACCCTACAACCAGTGGGTCATCAGCAGGTTCACACCAGTTTCCCAGAAAGGGTAGCAGAAATTCTGGCAGGCCTTGCCCAGCCAGGTTTTGAAATAAAGTAGTCCTAATTTGAGTGCCACGTAGGGCTTTCCCCCTGGCCACACCCACCATACCACATCCACAGTGTGGTAGTAAATTTTTTTGGAGCCCACCGCTGTCTACAATATAAAGAATAACAAAATGTTAAAAAGATGCCAAAACCTCTCTATATTTCTGCATTAGGAACGCACTGTTATTTTCCATCTTTTTGTCTCTGTTGATAACATCATCAACAACAACACCATCACCACCACTGTCATCACATTATGTTTAACAGGATTTTATTAATATTTTTAAATAAAAGGCAACATAAAAGACACAAGCTTATGATTTCCCCCAATCCCTTGGAGTGAAAAGCAGCTAAAGCAAACCAAACCTCAAATATCCTTTGCAATACAATGTGGGAAATTTGTACTTGTCTTGTATGAAAATCTGAGATATGAATGCTGGATAAAGACATGTGTAAAGGCATTCATAGGGACTGTGGTAGCTCAAGTGGTTAAGATGCTGAACTTGATGACTGGAAGGTTGGCAGGTCAGCAGTTTGAGATCCGAATATTGCATGATGGAATGAGCTGCCGTCACTTTCCCAGCTCCTGCCAATCTAGCAGTTCTAAAGCAAGAAATTGAGGTAGATAAATAGGGAAAACTTTGGTGAGAAGATAAACAACATTCTGTGCACTCCTGTGTCGAGGCATGCCTACCACATATCCACAGAAACATCTGCAGATGCAGACAGCACAGGCTCTTTGGCTATAAACAGAGATGAGCACTGAACCCTAGAGTCTGATACAATTGCCTTTGAGCAAGGACCACCTTTACCTTTACCTTAAAGGCCTTCATTTCAGAGGATTATCACAGCCAATGAAAACTGATTTCTATGGAGGTTGCACAATGGAAAGGGCCATTGTAGGTTTCTAGATCTGAACTACAATTAAGTAGACTAAGGCAGAAGTCCAAAGCTGGGAAGTTTTCATTGAGCAAAAGGGAGGAAATGGTGAGCAACTTTTATGGCTGTGTTTTTTATTGCAAGAAATAGGAAAGCCATTTGCGCGATTTTCTGCCTCAGATGCCAAAATGACTTGGCTGTATGCTAGAACTCATGGTTATGGTGGTTGGCACAGTATAGCTCAGTGTGTTGGAGCATGACGTTTGCCCAAAGATGCTCAGGTGGTAGGGCACTTAATTCCGTCGGCCACCCACACTCCACAGGTGGCTCTACTCCTAAAGAAAGAGGGCCAAACTCCAGATCTACAGCCAGGTGCTCCAACCCACTGAGATATACTAGCTCCAGCTACCATAATTATGCATTATAAAGTACAGTAAAACCTCATATAACACTAAAACCTGGTTCCACAAGTCTTGGTGTTATATGATTTTTAGTGTTATCTGATGCATGTTAAAATCCTATGGGATCCATAGAGATACATTGTAACCACACAGGCTTTAGCGGTTGTTATCTGAAGCATCCCATAGGATCTTATTGTTATCTGATGCAATTCTTCCCCCCAGATTCCTTAATGTTATGCGATTTTAGTGTTATTCGATACTAATGTTATATGAGGTATTACTGTACAGTCAAGTCATTTTGGCATCTGAGGCTGAATATATATGGAGAGAGGGGGCAGGGGATAACCTGTCTTTCCCTTAGGGTGCTTGAAATGGAAAACCTAAATTCCACTTTTGCAATTCCCTGCATCAACCACACATGGTTGCCCTATTAAGCATGGTAATACGTTTAGCCTAATAATAGTGACTTGCAATTTTAACTACTTAAATGAATAGTATTAGCAATCATTATATTTAATGGACTACATGCAACTTGCTTCTTGGGATTAAATAGTTTCTAATGTGTGAAATTCTAATTGTATGCCTTTTACTAAAGAAATTTACTCATAATAGATTAGGAAAAAAAGAATTACATTTAATACATTGTAGTTTTTTCTGTATTGATAAACTAGGAAAACTACACCCGGTATTTATAATAAGCAGCAATTCTGGGGCAACATCCATCACTATATATGCACACAAACTGACTGTGAGCAGATTGTTATTTTCTCACATTTGTTCAATGTTAAAAGAAAAGGTCTAATTGGACACCTAAATCTGTTCTAATATACAGGGCAGGATGCTATTGTTTAAATACAGAACTGCTAGAAATCAAGATTCATTGTCTATGATCATGATGGTGAACCTTGGCACTCCAGCTGTTCTTGGACTTAAATTCCCAGAAGCCAAAGTCCCTGTGAATCTATTCCCTAATAGATTGCTCTTCTGAATATCAAGGGGTGTGTGTGTAATTCAGTTGCATACTGTTTCCCCAAAAGCACCTACATCCAACTAGACTATGAGAAAAGGAGAAAAATACTTATTTCTATCCATATGCAAAGTTATATTTCATTCATTTTTCTGCACTTTCTGAAACACATGAGAAAGCAAACATTTAACTTTTTAAAATAGGTATTATTCTGGCAGCCTTTCCTGAGGATGCAGTACAGGTCAATAGCTAATTTGGAAGAATAGATGCGAGGAGAACAAATAGGTCAATTCTAGAAGAAATCAACCCTGACTGCTCCTTAGAAGGTCAAATAGTAAAGATGAAGCTAAAGTACTTTGGACATCAAATGATGCAATGGGCACAAAGCTGGGCAGACTGATGAGGATGGTGGAAGACAGAGGTGCCTGGCGGGCAATGGTCCATAGGGTCGCAAAGGGTCGGAATCGACTGTGCGACTGAACACAAAAACTGATTAAAAAGAAGACACTCTGAAAACATTGTTAATCTACAACATCAGAACTCTTGCTGATAAAGATCATTAGAATGGACAGACAGGTCAAACTGAGGATTTTCAAAAGCATGTGACTACAGCTTGGCTGTTTTTGCAATACAGTATATTGTACAGTACAGTAATACCCCGGATAACACTAGTACCGGATAGCGCTAAAACCACATAACGTTACAAGATTTTCGGAAAAATCTTGTATCGAATAACGTGATTTTTCGTGTTATCCGATACAGTCGTTCTTAGCAGCAGGGTGGCTGGAAAGCTGAACGGGGTTCTCCGTTCAGCTTCCCAGCCACCCTGTAGCTACGGAGGCAGGGGTGGGGAGGCTGGAAAGCTGGCAGGGGGCTCCCCCGTCGGCTTTCCCAGCCACCCCACAGCTGCGGAGGCAAGGGCGGGTGGCTAGGGAAGCCGACAGGGAGTCCCCATCAGCTTCCCCAGCCACCCTGCAGCTGTAGATCGGGTCCTCTGATCTCTCTGGAGCAGGCAGGGGACACGATGCAAGCTGTTTCTGGGCTTCCCCAATGTCCCCAGCCAGTGCAGCAAGCCAAAACGTCAGGGTTCGAATCCCAGCATTCTGGCTTGCCGCAGCCTCCAGGGAAACAGGGCTTTTTTAAACGTTGTGTGATCAATGCATCGCACAACGTTAAAAACTGGATAACGACGAGACTTGTGGAACCAAGTCTCAACGTTATCCAGGGTACTAGTGTATAAGAATTTTTAGAGTGCTTTTCTTTTCTGCTGGGGTTATATGCACATAGTGGTCTTGATGCAGCTCAGGTTAGTTATGAAAGTCCTCTAAAATCTAGTGCAGCATGTTAATCCTCACAAAACCTATGTCCCACTGATTTTCACGACAGCTCTACTTAAGTAAATAGGGATTCTGTTTGCAAACATTTGTAACAATTGTATACCATCATTTGCCGCTATGACTGAAGTTTCAACAAAATTACTTGAGCAACCACAGCTCATCTCCTTAATTTTAAAAGCTGCCAGAAAGGCAATAGACCACATTACTTGATTGAACTGCAACAGCACATCTGGTCTAAGCTAGTTATACTGCATTCAAAGTTGCAATTCTATGAAATAGATTCCGAGAGACTGAGCACAGTTATTCTGAGTAGGGCCCAAAGGACTAGCCAAGCATCTGCTTGGCTTTCCACTTTAATGAAGCTCATTAATGTAGTAGACAAGGACTTCATAGGACAAATTTTGTCTTGAAAAGGAATCTTTAAACATGAAGGTAAATGAACAGCTGCCTGATGTAAAGCATATGCAATGTCATTGCTGTGCATACTCCAGTGTCTCCAAATGTTTTAAGGTCATATTTATCATGTGATATCAAGTCCTTCAATAAACCAGCTGTAAGAATGACAAGAACACAGTCACTATGAGAGTACTATTAGCAGCAACACTGGGATGGACAGAGATCAACAAAGGGATGTGGTTGGTTCAACAGCCAGTTCCACAAGTCTGATTAAGTGATCTACTGTTGACAAAGTCCTTCTCTGACCTGTCTGCTATTCCTGTGTCTAAGTCATTTGTGAAAGAGCCCCAGCATGTGATCCTCTTGATGACGCAGGAATACTAAGAATACTAAGAAAGGAAGGTAGATGCAGGCTTCCTTGTGTGTGCTTAAAATACAATTAACTCTGTAGTGTAGACCTTCCATTTTTATGCCTAGCTGCGGTTCCTTAAGGCTAAAAGTGGGTAGAAAGCAGTATGACCATATGTAAATTGTAAAGAGAAGAGGTAGGGGATAAATTTATACTAGAAACTTTAACTTTTTCTAGATCTACCCTTTTCTTTCTGAAGATATTAGTTTTAAGTCCCCTTCCCCAGGAGAGGATGATTTTTTTCATAGCAGGTTTTTTTAAAATAGCAGCAAGATTACTGATAGAAATAATTGGAAAGTAGAGCATCATTTTCAATTATCTGAAAAGTATAAAGACGTTTGCAATATAACTATTAATAATAAGTTAATATTGGTTATTAAGAGTAAAGAAAATGTTGATAAATAAGATTTTTAGTAATATTTGGAGAGATTTTATAGATCTCATATTAATAAAAGGGAAATACAGTACTGATGATATCTCTTTTGGTCCCAGTAGCAGGGAACACAGTTTGTATAAGTGTATCACTTATGTTGTTGTTTAACATATTGTTGTATTTACTATATTTTTATTTCCTTTTTTTTCTGTTTGTCATTTGTAGATTATTCTTATAAAAATAAAGAATTGTTGTGGAAGGAAAAAAAAAGGGTAAAGGGGGGGGGGACCAGTTCTGCCCCTTACCTATTCTCTGCATCTCCTGTTTGGAAACAACACATTTCTAACAGACATGTCTCTTATTCTCTTCAACTAGTAGCCCCAAACTTAAAATAGTAAAGTTATGATTAAAATAATATCAATTAACAATAGCAATTATACTTATATACCGACACACAGGGCTTAGTGCACTCCCTGGGCAGTTCACAAGGTAATTAGCATTTTGCCCCCCAACATTCTGGGTGTTAATTTGACCAACCTTAGAAGGATGGAAGGCTAAGGCAACCTTGATACTTATGAGGATCAAACTCATAACGTTTTGGTTGCAGTACAGTAGCTTAACCACTGTGCCACCAGGGCTCACGTTTTACTCACGCTCCAACTACTCAGTCAAGCAATGCAGGATTTTTCTGTGGGTATAAAATGGAGCTGCTGGGGGATGTGCTTTTTTCAAACAAGAATAATTTGAAATGATTCAAAAGGACTTTCCCCAATATCATCAGTTTTGTTGTGCAAAATGATGGAGGGTGCATATCTGTGTGTGTTGTTGTGGTAAAATAGATAGTTCGGGCACGATGCTTAGGGCACCCCACCCAATCGATCCTCTGAGTGTCCCAGAATTTTATTCTTTGAATAAATGAGTTTAGCAATATATTGGTCATTGGATTGATATACTAGTTTAGTGCTAGATCACCTTGGCATATAAAAAACAATAACCATGCCATAATTCCACTCCTTCAATATGTAGTCATTTGCCCACTCCAAAGACCCTTCTACTTTTAAAACGCCAGATCCTTTTCCTTTCTCTAATGCAGAAAGGAAACTCTACTAAACAAATATACAAAGTGGTGCTTTGACTAAAGAACCTTCCCCCTCACCTCCTTCCTCACAAGGAAAGATAAGAAGAGTCTGCACACGATTGATTGATTGATTGATTGATTGATTGATTGATTGATTGATTGATTGATTGATATTGATCGATCGATCGATCAATCAATCAATCAGTACTGTATTTAAAGATCTGGACACTAGGTACAGACCAGGGGTGAAGGGCTTTGGCTCGCTGACCAATTTTTTGACCCCTGTGGGGCCACTCTAAATACCTCTAAATTCTCCAAAAATGAAGCCAAATGTGACTCCACTCTCACTTTTGAAGAATGACTTTTTGAGTTGACAAATGCTGTGATGGTACTGCAGTTTATCTATATCTTTTAGAGAGGTTTAGGGAAAGACCAATGGTAGAAGATGGCCTGAAAATAGGGCATTTTGTCCTCCCAAAGTAACTTTTCCACGCTCTAGCCAATAAGATTGATGATTCCCCCCTCCAGTTGTTCATCCAACATATATTTATTGTGTTGGCAAAAATATTCAGGCAAAAAAGGGACTGAAACATGCACACAGGAAAATGAAACATTTTGGGCTGCAGGCAATTATTGCTTTTTTGTTTAAAACATCATCAACAACAAAATCAATTAAATGTCATTTATATTTGACTGCAGACAGGCAAAGCTGACCTTTAGGTTCAGATAACAATCCTTGCACATTCAAAGTCAAAACCAAAGCTGTCTTTGTGACAACTTTTGCTTGCCCTCCTAGTCTGAACAAATGACCTACATCACTCTCTAGATCTCTGAAGCTTAAGTCATGGTGTTACAATCCACCCCATTTCACTTTGTTCCCAACTTAACTGGTCATGCCTTCTGTTCTGTTAGTCATAAATAAATGTATATTTTTCACATTCAAGACCAACTCCTTAATGATGGTGCTTACATAACAATGATGATCTAAACATACTTTAATAAAGTACTGGGACTAAAATGTTGCTTTAAAGCACAATCTCTCCATCTGAAGTCAATAATTTCTCTATAGCACTGGTTTTCTACATCAGTTTAGGCCAGCTCTTCATATGTAAGTTAGTGTGCTGAACAGTAACTGAATTAAAAGTAAAGTTAACGAGACACAGATGTGCACATTCAATGAAATCATTCATTTGTTCATGCATTCAATTTGATTTATTCATTTTACATGAAGGTTTACAAACCTGATTCACACCTTCAAAATTCTCAGAAGAGGGGCTGCCTAGCTGTCTCAGGAATGCTTACCCAGACTAGGTAACACCCAGTCATTCTCAACCAGTGGTACAGAGAAGCAATCCTGGGTCACAGGATGATCATAACAAATTCTGAGAAATCACTCTCAATCCAGAAGTCCTCTGAAGTTGATACAGTATCTCCTATCAATCCTACTTGCCATGGATTTCTGCCTCTGTGAGTTTTTGGCGAGCCACTGTAATTTGGACATTTGGTGATTCTCATAGTCTCCTATTCCAAAGCTACTGTAAATCTTAAATATGAGCTCCATTACAAAGTTCACCTCCAAATACTAGCTCAGAATTCATGACTTGGTCAGTTACTAAGGTGGACAATACTAACATTCTGAGAAGGAGATGGAAAAAATGAACTGTTTTGATTACAACTCCCAGACAGAATAATCTGGGAGCAGTAGTTTAAATAATTAACACGCATTGTCATAATCATCATTATATGCTGCCAAGTCAATTTTTACTTATGGCAACTCTTCCCAGGGTTTTCTAGGTAGACAATACACAGAAGTGGGTTTCCATTCCCTTTTTATGGGGGTGCCCTAGGACTGTGCAGCTTGCCCATGACTACACAGGCTGGCTGTTCTTCCAGGTGGGATATATTTTTGGCCCATTTTTATGGTCTGTTTTACTGTGAGCTTTTATTGTAGTTTTAGGGGGGGTATTTTTAATAAGTTTGTTTGCTGTATGGGTGATGTTATGCTGTTAGCCGCCTTGGTAGGGATTCATTTTTCCCTAGAGGGCAAACAAACAAGTACAAATCCTTATTGTGTCTCCTGGGAGAGGGGACACTGTAATCCTCCAGAGCAGGGATTCTCAACCTGTGGCCGGATGTGGCCTGCAACACCATTTCATGTTGCCCCCCACCGCCTCCACCACACCAGGAACTGCCATGTGGTGGAGAAACAGCAAATCGGCCATCCAGCCCCCAAAGCTGTCTGAGGTAGTGTAACCTTTAAAAGGTTGAGAACTCTTGCTCCAGAGTGTATGTGGCTGAGGGGGATTACAGACCCTGCCACCTATGTATGTACTCATAGCTGTACAAATTCCAGAGCACCAGCAGAAGGAAGAACTGGTAAATCACTTTATACTAGAAAACTCAGGGAGGATTATTATTCAATGGGAATCACCAACCCCACTGCCACCAACACCAACACTATTACTGGTTTGATTTTTCCTGGTTGATAATAGGGAACCTTGTCTTTTTGCAGGTCAGGTGTTTAATGCGTAGAGCTCAAGATTGTGACAAGGGGACTCTCTTAGCTGATCCTTATAAATTGAAAATGCTATCTACTGATTCTGAGATTTTCTGTATGCAAAGTAACTGGCCTGCCAGTAAGGTATGATTCTTCAACAAAACATCACTGTCTTTGTTCCCACACAGAAAAACCTGGGTGTGGCATTTATGATTATGATTCCACTAGTGAACACTCTCCAATTTCTTCTGTTAAAAATGACCATAGCTAAACAAATCACAGGCCTTCTCATTTACTCTGACACTTAAACTTGATCCATGAAAGCTAACAATAAAAATATAGCAGGTAGTCTTTAAAGTGCTACAGTGTCTTTTATTTTATTTTATTTTGTTTATTTTATTTTACTTTCTGATGTACTTAAACCTAGAATTCTGATTTGGGACTGCAGTGGCTAAGTGGTTAAGAAGCTCGCCTTGTTAGCTGGAAGACCAGCAAATTGGCTGTTCAAGATCTGAGTATCACATGACGGAATGAGTGCCCATCTCTGTTCCAGCTCCTGCCAACCTAACAGTTTGAAAGCAAGAAATTGCAAGTAGATAAATAGAGACCACTTTGGTGGGAAAAGATCTTGGGGACATGAAAGGAGCCTCATTCGGGTGTCCCCTAAGCGGAGTTCCTCCAGCAAAAATCCTTTCAACTCAGAAAGCACCTTTGTGTGCTTCTGGAAAAAAATGGGTAGAATATAACTGAAACAAAAACATCACAGTCTCTGTGTGTTTTGATTCAAAGTGGGTACAATGGGGATAGCCCTTTCCCAAAGTTGGAAGCAAAACTAAGGGATTATGCTTAATTAGATAATATAGCAATACTTGACCAATGTGTCTCTCTGCTTTCCTTAACGGAAACTGTGCTCAAAATAGGTCGCTAATTTCTGGACAGATTAAAGGTAACCAAGCTACTTTACTTCCCGATAATTTATCTAATACCTCTTAGCTTCCGCAAGCACATTCACTACAATGAGTCTGAGTAGAAGGTGCCAGCTGCTCTATAAGAATTCACAGAACTGGGAATAAAAGCAAAAAGCTTTTTGGATTCAAGCGATTCAGACGTTCAACAGCATTATCATTGATAAAAGAGAAAGAGAGAGAGCACAACCAAACTATTTTACTGTCTAACTAAAACTGCTTTCCTTATTCATCCAGACACAGAATGTATTTTCATGCCAAATATGCTTTATTTTGCTTTCTCTGTGTCTCTTTGTGCTGTGAAAGCAAAATCTTCACAGACCGGAATTACTGTACTTTCATTTTTAAATATATATATATATATATATATATTGTTTTCTGTCCCACATAAAGCACACAAATGCCAGAACATCGATATTTTTCATTTCTGTGTGAACACTAACGTTTCCTTCCTCTTGCAGTTATTCATACCGAATACTCACTCTTCTAAAATGCTATGGATGAATAATACAGAAAGTTCACAACATGTGCAAATATAATGGGGGGGGGGGGAGCAATGAAAAACAAGATTCAAGTACACCCCCTCTTTACTCAACAAAGACTCCAAACTGAGACAATGAGCTATTACAGAATAACTGGATGTTATATATCATGTGGTGGTCTTACAGCAGGATACAATTAATTCTCACTCTTCTCTGCGTTTCAGAAGAAGCACTATCAGGAGAAAAGCAACTGAAGGATGAAATAAGGAGAGGAGTTCTCGTCTTCTTGTGCCATATCCAATTCCGAATATTAGCAATCATCATGGCAATCAGCCATGAAGACTGTACTGCATCGCAGTATGACCCCCATATCACTGATCCAGCTCCATGAGTCACTTTCTGGTCCTGAGCCCTTTTGGCACGCAAAGTCCTCTTCAGCCCCAGGCCAGTATTGATGAAGCTACTGCCTTTCATCAATATGGAGTCAAGTGCGATTTAATCCACTTGGGGACCATCACCCTTCCCTGTGGACTTCGCCAAGGGTGCTAGTCCTCAGTGTTGCTAAATTAGTTAACTGCCACCTGACACTTGGCGTTGAGTCTCTGGTAGTATGGTCTACTCTATTACCACAGTGGGATAATCTGGCCAGACATGCAAGGAAAAGAATACAGGTGGGGAAAAGGTTCACCACCATCCTCTCTTCCACTTTCCTACATGAAATGGTTACTCCACACAATTTGATCTCAACCACTGCATCTAGTCACCTTCTTAGAAATAAATTATAGGTGAAATATAACACAAAATATAACAGATATGTTAAATAAAATATAAATATAATATAAATAAAACACAAAATACATGCAAAAGATTATGTTTTCTCTCACAAGATGAAATCTTTGGTTAGAAAATGGGCTCTGTAGCAAAATGAATACCTCTGTTCAGGTTTCCAGTCAGCCCTCTTCCACAACATTCCTTTTCTATTCTACCTCATATCCACCACACTCAATTTGCATACTGTGACAACTAAGTCTCACTGGACTGTTTGGGATTCTCCTCTTGAGGAGTGGCTACACAGTGGCTAAGAGATATTCTTCTTTCTTGGAGGACAGACCAATGTATGCCATGCTGTCTATCTGTGTCCCTAAACTAGTAAACTGCACTCAGATATGGTCCAGAGCCTATATCTTTGCCAGCAATGAACTGAAATTTAAATATTGCTCCAGCTGGTATATGAGGAGTGGGCTGCGAGCCTTCTTGCTCTGCACCTCACACAGCAAAATATCTTGGGTGGTCCTGTTATGTTTGCAAATAGCAGGCCAAGGAAGTTGAAGAGTTCCTCTAGTCCAGCCAATGGAAAAACACTTTCAGCTATAATAATGACTGTATGTTAAATTTTTATATTTCATATTTTACATTCCGTATCTCTATTTTAACTGGTTTCCTTTTCTTATTGTTGTATTTTAATTCTTTATTTTGTCTGTCTTACTATGCTTTTCCACCATTCTAAGTGGCCTTCAGCCATTTGGGTGGGATGTAAGTCTAATGCAGTAAGATAGTAAGTTAGGACAGCTGTGAAGAAAAATAGGCCTTGCCTCTACCCAGAATATCTATGCCCATCTCCCTTTAAATATAAGTATCCAATTATTCTCTTGGTACAAGATTCTTCCTACAAGCCTACAGTACTAATGAGTTTAGGCTATGAAGACAAATGGCAAATTATGACTGACTTTTAAAACTTTTTTCCTCTGTCATTTTCCCTATTCATTCTTTCCTAGTGATCATGCTAATTACATTAACAGTAGCACCACTGCAACTCTTTTAGTAACTGAAATAACAGAAATGCTCTTTGAAACAGTCCTGTTAATTTAAATATTGCACATAATGAGGAATGATAAAAACATTTTATTGTGCAACTATCATATTAAACATCAAGGACAGTGCCCAGTAATAATATGGGAGTGCAGGAAGGTTAAGCTGAGGCTGCACACTTAATTTAAACTAATAGCTCTTTATCTACAGGATCTCTCTCTCTCAAATAAATGTAAAACTTTTCTCATATTCTGAAATACAGTACTACCATCCTGTCATTAATGTACCACTGATAAATGAATCACTGAGGAACCTCAAATCTACCTAGTACAGTGATGGCAAACCTTGGCATTCCAGCTGTTCTTGGACTACAATTCCCAGAAGCCCAAGTCCTAGTGAATCCACACTAATGGGTTTACTGCATATATGTTCACAGTGACTTGGGCTTCTGGGAATTAAAGTTCAAGGACAGCTGGAGTGCCAAGATTCACCATCACAGGCCTAGTTCAACCCTCTATTGATATTAGAAATCTCCAATACATTTTTTATGGCATGTGGCCAACCAACCTCTGCATAAAAATATCTTAATGAATGACTGTTCACACATTTTTATTGAATCTACAGACAGGTTATTTCCCCCCTTGTTTGGTCAGTGAAATAGCCAATTGAACATGGGCAATATGCAGGAACAGAGGATTTTACAGTAAATTTATATATAAAATCTTCCAGGAATAAAAACAAATTCTTTATCTTCACCCCAAAGTTTGAAATTTCACATTTCCACATAGTTAATACTATAAGATTTTATGGAGGTTACCAGAGGAGTGGCTTCCGCTGCACCCAATCAGAGTACAGTATATTGGTTGGTTTCCATAACAGGTTTTGTTTTGTGAGAGGCGAAAAAAGATGGTGTTGTGGTCCAACCCTCCTCTGACTCCAAAGAGGACGTGGATCAGGGGACACTCCCTATGGCCAGCCCAGTTTTCCCTACACCTGAGTCCAAGGATGCCCTGAGCCAGGGATCTCCACCTGCGTCTGACCCATGTCTTGTTTTCCTCAGCAGCTGATCTGTCAGAGCATGAGTCTGGCTCTGACAGTGATCAGCCCTCAGTCCAGGAAAGGTCTAGGAAACAGCTACACCTGAGATGCAGGCAGGCTAGAGCGAAGCACCAAAGAAGACTCCCAGCTGATACCAATTACCTGGGAGGCTTATAAGCAAGCTTCTTACAGCTTTGGTACAACGCTTGCACAAAGACTGACATACTGCTTGACTCCAGACTGCCTGCCTAGACCCTGACCTGCCTGCTGTGACCCTAACTTTTCTGCCAACCCTGACAACAGCCCAGGACACCCTTTGTATTAGGCTACTGACTTGGACTACAGGTAAACAGACCTCAGCTTGCCTTTTGGACTTTGATATCTGGACTATCCTCAAACAAGACTCTCTGTGTAGCGCCACCATGCAGCAACCATGCCTGCCCGGGTGGGTCAGCACAGATAGAATGAGCAAACATTCCTACTTCACAAGGCTGTAATGCAGATAAAAGGGGTGTCTACTGACTTAATGTACTTGGTGAGATATGAAAAAAATAAAAGCGAGAAAAACTCCCAAGGTGCCAAATAACCCAGCCCTGGACCTCACTCCTGCTGCCCCTGCCGCCACTGGAATCAGCCACAAACTCATTTACAGCAGCATTTATGGCAGGGGGAACCACCAGTCCAGGCAGCTCAGCTGTCCATGGCTGAAAAAAGTTGAGAACCCCTGAACTATGCAAACAGTGAACAACTTTCTAGATGGAGGGTTTTGTTTATCAAGAAAAATGTTTCATCTTCAGCTTGCATAACAGTTAAGTGCTTTTAATTTATTATTTATTTATTTCTTATTATTTATAAATGCACTACTCTGGGCGGCTCACAACATGAATAAACCAATAATAGTGTACAAAAATCCCAATAATCATTAAATTAAAAACATAACAAATAACAAAGAACAGATACAACTATACAATAAATACAAAAAATTACAACAAATACAATTAAATAAGTAAACATACCTTCCCAGATGGCTCCTGAAAATTCAAATTATCCCAATATCTTAAAAAATGTATAAAATGACTATCTAACGGGCCTAGAAAGGTACAGGTCACCTTTACTTGAAAGCCAATCGTATCCAACTCTAGGGTTTGGTGCTCATCTCCATTTATAGCCAAAGAGCCAGCAATGTCTGCGTCTGCAGACATTTCTGTGGAAATGTGGCAGGCATGACTAGACATTGGAGTGCACAGAACACTGTTTACCTTCCCACCAAAGAGGAACCTATATATCTACTTGCAATTTCTTGCTTTTGAACTGCTCGTTTGCCAGGAGGTGGGACAGAGACGGGAGCTCACTCCATTGTGAAGCACTCAGGTCTAGAACTGCTGACCTGCTGACCTTCCAATCACCAAGTTCAGTGTCTTAACCACTAAGCCAATGCAGTCTCCCAATGGGCTTAGTAGCTCAGGCTAAAACCAAAATATATGTTATTTATAAATGAGGGGATTCAGGTGAAAACATTTGTTGAAAAAAAAATACTTTTAAAGTTAGTTCCGAAAGGCAATTTAAGATGGTGCTGATTTTATTTCATCTGGTAAACTATTCCATAATGTGGGGGCTGCAGCAGAAAATACTCTTCCTTTAGTCACAGCTTTCTTTACTTCTTTTGGAGTAACTACTTGTAATTTAAGCTGATGAATGCTCTAGGGAGCATGCTTTAGGGCCATGATGGCAAACTTTGGCACTCCAGGTGTTCTTGGACTTCAATTCCCAGAAGCCCAAGTCCCTGTGAATCCACACGAATGGGTTTACTGTGTGTATGTGCAGTAAATTCATTCGTGTGGATTCACAGAGACTTGGGCTCCTGGGATTTGAAGTTCAAGAACAGCTGGAGTGCCAAGGTTCGCCATCACTGCCTCAGGGAGAATTGCTCCTACAGATAAGGACTCATCTTGTTCCAAAAATGTCCTTGTTATTTGGCCCAGTCCTCAAGTCCTTACTGCTCTCCATGTCTTTAAGGGCCTGGCAAAACCAACAGCAATTTTGTAGTTAACAAATCAAGTACTGTACTGTGCAAGCAGAAGCTGCTGATGCAGAGGTTCCTATAGGAAACGATCTTATGAATTATTTGCAACAGATAAAAGTGTCAACCCTATGAAAACTGCAGAGTCTGTGCTGCAAATTAAAACAGACAAAATAGGGTAAATGTATGTGCATCACCAGACTGCAGTGGCTTAGTGGTTAAGACGCTGAACTTCATGACTGGAAGGTCGGCAGTTTGAGACCCGAATTCTGCAAGATGGAGTGAGCTCCCATCTCTATTCCAGCTCCTGCCAACCCAAGCAGTTCAAAGGCAAGAAATTGCAAGTACAGTAGATAAATAGGGACCACTTTGGTGGGAAGGTAAATAATGTTCTGTGCACTCCGGTTTCTAGGCATGCCTGCTACATGTCCACGAAAATGTATGCAGATGCAGGCAGCACTGGCTCTTTGGCTATAAACAGAGATGAGCACTGAACCCTAGAGTCAGATATGACTAGCTTTCAATCAAGGGCGACCTTTACCTTTACCTATCATCAACAATAGGAGTGACTCACCCCATCCTCATAGTAGACCAAACAGCAGGAGAAATGCCTATCTGATATCACCCTTGGTCTCATTGACTCAATGTGAGTATTGTAACTGAGGATAACCACTGAATTTAGCCCTATTAACTCTGAAAAGAGAATCAAGAGGCTATGAATATTGAAGCAGAATAGAATAACAGAGGCTAATTAGTTATTTGCATTAACTTTTATGGTAGAATATTTTTGAATCTTGGATTTTGGAGACAGAATTTTTGGAAGTTTCAAAAAGTACAAGCACCTGCACCATCCACAGCTCTTGAGCAAACTCATTGGTGAAACTTGCCACAAAGTTAGCCTCCTTAATGGACATGTTTAAGAAAGTGACTATGACAGCCATTTAAACACATATTCTAGTATGGAGCCATAAATATTTTAGTAGTTATTAGTTAGTTATTTGCCCTCAAGATGGAACTGACGTATGGTGAATGTAATAGGGCTTTCAAGGTAAGTGAGATACTTAAGCACTGATTTTTCTAGCAGTACTCCCCCAGTAAGTTTCCATGGCCAAGTGCAGATTCAAACACTTGTCTCTAGAGTCTTCTACTCTACACCACACTGTGCAATTATTTCTAAGATAAAAATCGCCAAGCCTTGCAGTGGAAAATCAGAATTATTGCTCTAAAAGAAAGCTTTGTTATACTAGTGTTGTTGTGGAACATCACTACATTTTATTATTTGTTTTAATTGTTGTAGCCACCCGAACAATATGTAAGAGGTAGAAGCAGAAAATATAAAATAAATGAATGATTGCTGCCCTGCAGTCTTTTACAATTTCCAATCAACAAGCAAACAGCATGAAGCTGATCCACCAGACATCTGCACTCGGGAGTTCAAAAAAGCTTTTTATAGAGTCCCTTATCAAAACCATCAAAGAAAACTTGCCAGTTACGGAATATAGACTAGTATCTAGTTAAAGAAGGAGAGGCGAAGGGTATGAATAAATGATCAGTGATCACAGGAGAAGTAAGAAGTGAAGATTTCCAAGGGATTTGTATTGGAATCAGGCATATCAGAAAATAAAATAAACAAAATAAAATAAAAATAAAAAACACTGTAGCATTTTAAAGACTAACTGCTGATAACTGATATGCCTGAACCACAGACTAACACGGCTACTATTCAAAAAAAAAATCTTATAAGATAATGGACTGAAATTCCCAGCTTTTCCACGAAAAAGTAATGAGTAGCTGTATAGACCACTAAATAGTGACACAAGTCCCTTAATGTTCACATGCATGGTGTGATGCATGATAATTCAAAAGTTCATTCTTGGACAGACCAACTCCAAAATAAACCCTCACAAATGAAATTGAACTTCAGGTGTTTGTAGGGAGGATTGTAATCCGAAAATGAAATTACACAAAAAATAAATATGCATTTCCTGTTATTATGACATCTTCCAAAGGGGCTGTGGTAGCTCAGTGGTTAAGAAGCTTGCCTTGTTAGCTGGAAGGCAAGCAAGTCAGCAGTTCAAGACTCGGGTATTGCATGTTGGTTTCAGTGCCCATCTTTGTCCCAGCTCCTGCCAACCTAGCAGTTCAAAAGCAAGAAATTGCAAGTAGATAAATAGGGACCACTTTGGTGGGAAAAGATCTTGGGGACATGAAAAGAGCCTCATTCGGGAGTCCCCTGAGCAGAGTTTCTCTACCAAAAATCCTTTCAACCCAGAACAATTTCTGAAATAATAATAATAATAATAATAATAATAATAATAATAATAATAATAATAATAATAATAATAATAATAATAATAATAATAATAATAATAATAATAATAATAATAATAATAATAATAATAATAGTTGTTATTATTATTATTATTGCTACATCTTCCTTCTAACCATACAGGGCTTTTAAAATTCTGTGCCAGAGCTATCAAACTTGAAAATAAAGCCTGATGACCAGTACCAAAACAAAAGCTCCATGCCAATTTGACAGACGGTGAAGTGGCTCAAGATTCTTCTAGGACATGCAGACATCTTGTACCTTTCCAGTGAGTTGCACTTCTGATGACACATCAACTGTATTATCTGCTGCGATACTAGGTAACAGTAATTATTTATAGTGTAGACCATGTGAGTTTTGGGCAAATCTGTATCCACTTTCCTGTCCTTTTTTGTTGCATTAAGCTGTCACTCAAGCTAAAGATTTCATTTACCTGGAAAAAAATCTCCACTGAGCTCAATATGGCTTACTTCTGAACAGAAAGATGTAGACTGGTGTTGATGATCACCAATATCAGCACCAACTCAATCCCATCAAGGTTAAGTGCTCATATCCTCCCTCCCCCCCAAGCATGGGCGAACCACTACAGGCTACTGTACCAAGATGTAGCCACTGACACAGATCTCCTGAATGCCACCTTAGAAAGCCTCCCCAAATGGCCACCAGTATCAAAGTCAGAAAATTACTTCCTCATCACCCATCTTCGCTCAGGCAAGGGAAGGGTGGACCTCATTCCTCAGAACTGCTAAAAAACAACATGGAGTGGTGGTATCCGCTCTTGGCCTCATTGTTCACCTACATTGACAGCACCAGACAAATTCCCAAAGACTGGGGTTCAGCAATCATTATCCCCATATTCAAGAAAGGAAACAAGTACGTCCCCAGGAACTACAGGTCAGTCAGTCTAATCAACGTCATCAGTAACCTCTATGCCAGTCATCTGCACAAGAAACTCAAGAGTTGGAAGAGGAAAACCTGATAGCAGAGGAACAAGTTTGCTTTAGGGAAAGCACGTCCACAATAGACCTCTGCCTAAGTCCTCCAACATCTCATTGAGAAATATTCTTCCAAGCGCCCAGTATCTCTGTACGCTGCTTTCATCAATCTAAAGCCTGCCTTCGACTCAATTTCCAGGATCAAGCTGTGGGAGAAGCTAGAGAAATCCTCCATTGACTGCAGGCTGCTCCACCTGATCTGTGCTCTCCACACCAACCCAAACCTTAAGGTCAAATGCTCCCAGCAGGGACACCTTACGGAACTGGTACCTGCACAGAAGGGCATCAAGTAAGGATGTGTACTGGCATCACTTCTATTCAACTTCTTCATCAACGACATTACTTCTATCCTGATATTATTTATTCCTAACAACAACAAAAATATCAAGAAATATCAGTTGCCATCTTAATAACAACTGTGTTTTTATTTTGTCAGATGAAACACAATGAAAATCAGAGGGATTTAAGGAGAATATTGCATGTACAGTAATACCCCGGATAACGATTGCATCGGATAATACTAGACTCGGATAATGATGTAAGTTTTTTGGAAAAAACTTGCATTGCATAATGATTCTTAGCGTTATCCGAGGCAATGGTCTGTGGGTGTGGGGTGGTTTGGTTAGAATTACCCAATCCACCACCCACCCGCAGCGGTCTCTGCGACTGCAGTAGGGTTGGGGGAAAACACACGCCTTTCCCCCAACATTACTGCAATCGCAGAGCTTGTGTCTTTTCCCCTCCCTGTATTTAAACTACAGGGAGAGAGAGACTGCTTGTGTCTCTTTCTTTCCCTTCCTGTATTTAAACCACAGGGAGGGGAAAAGAGAGAGATGTGATTGGTTCTCTAGAGACCCAATCATGTATCTCTCTTTCCCCCTCCCTGTAGTTTAAATACAGGGAGGGAAAGAGACACAAGAAGTCTCTGCGACTGCAGTAGGGTCGGGGGAAAGGTGTGCCTTTCCCCGACCCTACTGCAGTCGCAGAGACCGCTGTGGGTGGGGGGTGGCTTTAAAAGCCTTTAAAACGCTTTGTCCCTGAAGTCAGGGCTTTTTTTAGCGTTGTTCGATGCATGCATCGGACAATGCTAAAAATCGGATAATGTCATGACTTGTGGAACCAAGTCATAACGTTATCCAGGGTATTACTGTATTAGCAGCAGCATACCTCAGAAGAGAAGAAAACTATAAAACATTTGAAGGGTCAAACGTGGGACTGAAAGCTAATACTGTACATGCTATGAACAGATGTCATGTTAAGTAGTTCATTCAGTTTGAATAAAACTGTGGATCAAGGGACTACAGAGATGGGAGCAGATTAAAATGTAGGGAAAAATAAAAAAGCCTCTGGTTTGTTAATTCCATGATCTGTCACATCTCTCCATCTGCACAGAAATGTGTGGGTGTTAAAATGCAGGAGGAGGAGCTGGATGGTTAAGGAGAATCAAGGGAAAATTGAGTTTATCTTTGTGTTCTAAGCTAGCAGTGCGAGAACACTTTTGTTCTGGACAACAGGGACAGATTTGTGATGAACAGCCCCAGGTAAAACATTTATATATGTATATATGTTAACGCAAAGGTAAAGGCTGCCTAATCCAATATGATTTATTTCAGGTAAGTGAGTATACAATTGCAGGCTAAAAGCACTTGCAGCAACAAATAAAAATATATAATAACCATAATAATAAAATATTTGAATGCTATGAAATAAGAAAGCTTTAGAAAAGCAAGACTCTAAGTTGGAAATGGTCTCCAAACGATATTTTACATAGGATGGCAAGCTGGAGGATGGAATTTTGATTTAAATTTCAAGAAGCAATATCAGCTACACTGATATCTGCATTCAGTGTTTAATGCCCAGCCCAAACAGAAGCCAAAACCAGCACAAAGCTGGCTGGGAGGGAGGGAATGGCCTATTTATTTTACAGTCCCTACCATGATGGCAAACCTTGGCACTCCATGTGTTCTTGGTCTTTATTACCAGAAGCCCAAGTCAGCATTCCTGCTGATCAGGGCTTCCGGGAACTGAAGTTCAAAAACAGCTGGAGTGCCAAGGTTCACCATCACTGCCATAGAACCTTACCAGGAGGCATTAATTAAACCCATTATTATTATTATTATTATTATTATTATTATTATTATTATTATTATTATTATTATTATTATTATTATTATTATTATTATTATTATTATTATTATTATTATTATTTTGCAATTTTAAACCTTTCAATGATTAAAAAAGAAATTCTGTTGTAAGCCCATATTTATAATTATACAGACACTGTAAATACATAAACATTGTTGATTAATACATTAAAAATGACCCCATCCCACTGCCACTCCAGCACACAGCATGGCACACTAGATGAAAATCAGCACCGGGACCATTATAACAAAATGGCCAGTTGTGATCTGTATCCATTTTCTAGGGAAAGCAAATCTTTGGAACAAGCTGCCCGGTTCTGACACAGCTGGAATTGTTCTGCAGAAACACTGCTTAATGTAGCAACAACTTGCTCCAAATATCACAGCTTGTTAGACGGACAGATTTATTTCCAGGAGGATTTGAGTTTCAACAAGATAACACCACATACTGGTATACTTCTGTACTCAGCAACTGCTATTGAATGTTACATGGCAACTCAGCAAAAAAGAAGAAAGGAAAAGAAAAAAGAACAAGACAAGGAAGTGGGGTGCTTTAAGGATGCCTAAGCAACCTGCTTCTCTCTACCTAATAATAGGGCTGGTCCTAGAGAAGGGCATCATTTTCTGCTTTGTCTCAAATGGCAATCTGTTTGGACTACTGCAAAAGAAGAAGAAACAACCTTTCCCCGTCATGATCAGGAGAAATAACTCTATCTAAATCCCAAGCTACTGTAGCTAAAACTCTGCTCACAAAATTTTAGTTCAATCTTGACTAGTTGGTAAAATTAGCACACAGCATTGAGGGGATAAAATGATAATTACCTTGTGAACTACCCAGAGAGCACTGTAAGTGTTGTGGGTCACTATGTAAGTGCTATTGCTAATTTCTTCAATTATTGTGTACCTCTTTGATTTTTATCCACTCTAGCTTTGAATTAAAATGGCTATCTATTTGATTTATCTTTGAAATTTTTCGTGACATTGGGCACTATCTACTTTTTGTGGATAGGTGAGCATTGTGGATGGCTGAGCATTTTTTGGCCATTCGTTGATTGCTATTTATATTGTTATATTGACTTAGCTATTTATTGTTCTTTCATACACAGAGAAGTGCTAGCTATGGGACAGAGTTCAAGCACAATGAAGCCACCAAACTATGTGATGTGACTGATGCTTGTATGAGTATAATGTAATTTGATGCATACTTTTATCATGTACCTCATTATGTGTGGTTCTGCCTTCATTAAAAGAAAGAAATACAACTGATAGTCAGATAAAGATATGAACTCACCATGTTATTTATTGTTTAGCTAATGATGATTAAAGTTATAATTTATAATGTAATTTACAAAGCCTAGCTGCAAATTTTTATATACAGTACTGTAGTTTCATTTTTGCTTTTGCATTTCAGTACTTTTGATTATTCTGTACCCAGTCTGAATAGAACGATGGTTCGCTACATGTAGTTAGTAGGGTTTTTAAAGAAAGATTACTTTTATCATTTTGTAAAGTATATGAAGCTTGAATCTTCATTCATCCTTCTCTAACACACTATTTGGAGATATGGAATTGCTATGTGGACACGTGACAAATAAGCTGTTTCTCTGGAGCAACACTGCCCAACCTGGTGTACTTTTGTTGCCCTGAAAAGTTTTGTTTATGCATGAATGAAATTCAGTAAGCACCAGTGTTGAGAGAGGTAGCAAAGTAACATGCCATAGTATGTTATTAAACTCCTGAGTCCATATTTGCTACATTCATATGCTGAGCTACTTTTTAGAAGTAACTAATTACCCGTTAAATCCCAAGAACTCCAAAAGCAGTTAGTTGTCATTTATATGATTTTTTAAAGAAATAATTTATTTACTTTCCTATTTCTCAGAATTAACTAAAACCAAAATGCTACAAACTATAATGCAAAGCACAATCCCTGCTTCATCAATGTTTCATCACCTCTCCCCACAATAGAGGAAGAGGCAAGAGCACAACTCAGCATTTGAACCATGTGATATTACATCTCTATGAATTAATATAGCAAGTCAGTCAATAACAGAAAACATACAGAAAACAATAACAGAAAACATACAATTGTAATTTAATTAAACATCTGTTTCTAGAAAAAGGAATTCATTTTAGGCAAGTAGTCAACAAAGAGCCAATATGAGGTAGTAGATAGACTGTTGAACTAGGACTCAAGACCTAGGTTCAAATCCTCATCAACCCATTGAAACTCCTTTGGTGAAGGGGATGGGAATGGTAAACCAATCCTTGCATCTCTTACATACCTCAGGAACCCTATTAGAATTATTTTATGTTGCAAGTGACTTTACGAGACATAACAATAATTAGTTAGTTGCTGACGTATCAGACAAGAAACAAAAGTTTAAAATGAATGAACAAATGACAAAAATATGGCACCTTTAAAACGCCTATATTTTAATGTGAGCTTTTGTGGATCAAGTTCACTTCCCCAGGCAACATACAAGGAAGTGTTTCAGGAAGTGGACCTGATCCACAACAGCTCACATTAAAACACAGCAGTCAATCTTTAAGGTGTCACAATGACAATGTATCTTTTTTGACACAACTTGACAGACTAACAAAACAACCACTTCAGAAACTGCAACTACAAATGGCCCTCGCCATATACATAGGAGATGAATTCTAAAACAGTGAACCCCATATTTAAGCACATTTACCTGAGTGATAGGTGTGTCTGTACGTGCATGTGCCTGGGCATATGCAAATGCCTCTGTCATTCTACACATGTGCTAACAAAATGGCTGCTGTAATCTAGCTAAACATTAAATTGTAGACAGTGGCTTCTAATGGCCACTTTGGTAATGCATCATAGAAATGTATATGTATTTCAGGAACTTTTTCTTGAATATTTTTGGACTCATATAAAAGTGAAACTGTGGAAACATGACCTGAGACTATGGTGTGTGTGACTTGTAAATTAGTTGTAACAGGTTACTTTCATAACCAGCTCTAGGTTTTCTTGTGAAGCACGGACATACAATTCAGAGAAACCTATGTGCACACATTTCCATCCAAACCAACTTGTTTGTGGGTTGGAATGCTATGCTTACAGTAATTGTCTCAAAAAAACCAACAACCAGCATTTCCCACCTCCCTCTCATCCAACCTGTGGATTACCTCATGCTTTTCAAACACTAAACTGTGTATAGGAAATTCTCTGATTGCAATGCTTTGACTCAAAGAATGTTCAAATGTTATTTTCATTAAGTATTTCAATGTCTGACAACTTGAATGACAGTCTCCCATAAAGGTATTTGAAGTGTTTAAACAGTTACAGATTAATTTGAAATCTAGAAATAGTATCTTTGGAGAACACAACACCCATCTTTTGGAGATTTAGTTGTTGCAGGAAATTGTTGCACTATAATAGTCACATGTTCCAGATGTTTGCATGACATTGGTATCATGAGGAACAGATAGGTAATAATTATCATTATCACCACATCTTTTAGTACCTAAAACTGACAATAGAAATAAAATGAAAGGAGACAGGCATTAGAATGAGAGAAAGAGGTGCTGCTTTTGAAGTTAATGGCTGCAATCAACATTTTAACTATGACTTTTCTGTTTAGTAAAAGCATTTTTGTTATGCAAATTATTCTGTACTATTACAAAAATCTGTTCAGGAAAGATTATAAGTACCTTTCAGAACTAAACAAAAGCCGTTTGAAATGATGTCTTGTTTATAGGAAGTTCTCCCTCCCAACTTAAAAACAATTAGATAACATATACAGAAACACAGAAAACCTTCCTGAAGCAATATACTGTACTAAAGTACACATTTAACAGGGATACTTAGTGTGGAGTACTGGCAGTGTGAGATATTATGACTCAGGAAACCTCAGTCTGAATCCTGCTTTATTATGGAAACTCTCCAGGGGTGTGTTTGGCAATGGTAAAGCGACTTCTTATATACCTAACTTACTTTGAAAGGCCTATTAGGATCAAGACAAGTTGGTTCCAATTTAACAACACATAACATAAGCATATGGTTGTCAGCTCTGATTTAGAAAAATATGCCCCTAAAATGCTTAGGCTGAGACTATGACTCAAAAGGGATGATGTTGCCCCTTTGGGACTGTACTGTAAGACTTGGTCAACAAAAGCAATACTCCTGTAAGTTAAAGGGAAAGCTGATTCCTTATGCAAACAACGCTAGCAAGGACCACAAGGCTGGAATTCTGGAATTGATGACAAAGGTATCAATTATGGGTAAGACTACATCAATGATATAGCCTTACCCATATGGTCATGTTACATGAAATTTTAAGATTCCAACACATCATTTTATTTAACTCTTTAATAAAGTTACAATCAGAAAAACCACTGTACACACATGGGAAAAGGTATGAAAATAAGGGGAGAAGCCAACGTTTAATGGCTAGTAAAAGAAATAAAACCATACAAGGTTTAATTTAAAGCATTTAGAAACCTCTCCAAGGGGGGGAGGATTAAATGGGAAGAGCCCACTAGTCACGTATACTCTGGCAATATTAAGAATTGGCTTCCCATTGCCAAGGAATGTAAACTAATTACTGTATGTTACTGTTTTCCCCATTGTCTAAGCCTCAAGGTGTGAAATCCTTGCAAAACTGGTTTTCCTGATAACAAAGCAGAAATTCCTTTTCATTTCTTCACAAACAGCAGAAGCTGGTTGCCTGAATTTTAAGATCATACATCTGGTTTGATTCTCCTTAATAAAGTTTAATTAAAACATTACTATACACTGGCCAAGGCAGAGGATATGGGGAAAAACCAACTCTTAATTACTAACAAGTTTAAGGCTTAATATAAAAGCCTCAAAAAAATCTATGTGAGCAATTGTATTAGGAGTTGGTTGCTTCCCAGGGGGGCGTGATGAGTCATCCAGCAGAAACAATGGCACTAATCTCTTGTCTTATCTCCCATCTCCTGAAGCTCCAGAGAGGACACTTCAATGGAAACTTTACCTTAGATTTACCTCAAGAAGAAATGTGATAATTTAAGAACTGAAAAGACATTTATATCAGAATTTGCTTCCAGCAAAGCTTCTTACAGTATTTCATCATTAACCATTGTATCTGTAAACTGCCATGTGTACTTTTGAAATTACTTTTGCACAAGATTATTAAGCTTTTGTAACATGCAATCAAGAAGTGTAAATGACTCTTTTAATTGCCCCCATTTTAGTAAAACAGCATTTACCTCTGCACTCATTAATCCAGGCTTAAGTGTTCTTCAGTAAGAAGTGTATAAAAATGTTGAGCAATGGGAGGAAGGGAGCTCAGTCACAGAATGTCGTGATGGAGCTCCCGGGTGTGGTTTTCATTAAAACGTTTGAGGTGGAGATTTCCAGTCTATATACCGGTCAATGTAGATTGGAACCCTTAATACCAATAAAACCAATTTTGTTTTGATCAAAGCCATGTCTCGGTGTCAGTTTTTGAGGTTAATTAATTCTCCACCAAGAAATGAACCTAGACCTAAAATTTGCGGTAACAGTCATATGGAAATTCCTTCTACAGTAATAATGATTGCATCGGATAATGCTAGAATTTGATAATTTTCCAAAAAACTTGCACCGGATAATGATTCTGGATAATGATCCTTTAGTGTTATCCGAGCCAATCGTCTGGGCGGTGGGGGCGGATTGAGTAGCGCACATTTTCCCTAACCTAGTCATTTCAGACAAGCTGATCCTTGTCTAGGTGCGCTATCACGCGCCCGTGCAAAGATCGGCTTGTCTGAAATTTCCCCCCTGGAGGAAATCCTTTGTCCCTCTCTGCCTCATGGACGCATGTCACAAGACTGCCTATTTTCCAGTATTTCTTATCTTTCTAGCTAGCTGAGTTTCATGTTTTGTCTCCACATGTATGTCAACAATCCATTGTTTTGAGAATATTTTTCTCTGTTACCTGATTGGCTATGAATAACCCACCTGACTACAAATTCTCTATTTTGCAGAGAAGTTAGTGAGTTCGATCTTAGATATCAATGGCTTAAGACCTCAGTTTGGCTTGTGGGATTTTTTCTTCTTTTCAAAATGGTTACCTAATGAAGCTGTGGACTGTAACTCTGTTTGCTGGACTGACTTATGCTACTAACTTATGCTACTGACCTATGCTTTATGAACCTGATCAATAAACCTTCACTTGCTTGAGCAACGTGTCTTCATTGGACTAAAAGGGTAAGAGAAGCATTGCATTCACACACAAAGCCTCTGAACACGCTACCTGTTTAAACCTCCTTGTGGATGAAAAGCAGCTAAGGGCTGTAAATCTGCTTTGTCAGCCAGCCCGCCCTCTGGGGGGCTTTAGTATAGGAGGGCTAGAGCAAAGAGAGGGCCGGCTGGTACGTGACATGCTGCAAGCTCTGCTTCTCCTAATTTGAGTGCCTCATCCGATTCTGAATATTGGCTAATATCATGGCGATCAGCCATGTAGATTGTCCTGGGAACAATATAATGCGGTGGTCTTACATTTCTCTTCTGCATTGCAGCATGACACCTGCACCACTGATTAAGGCAAGGATCGGCTTGTCCGAACCCCCCCCCCGAGAAGGTCATTTTGGACAAGCCGATCCTTGCACAGGCGCACGATCGTGCAACTAGGCAAGGATCGGCTTGTCCAAAATTCCCCCCCGGGGGGGGATTTCAGACAAGCTGATCCTTGCATGTGCACATGATCGCGCACCTAGGCAAGGATCAGCTTGTCCGAAATGACCTCGGGGGGGGGGATTTTGGACAAGCCGATCCTTGCACAGGCATGCGATTGCGCGCCTAGGCAAGGATCGGCTTGTCTGAAATTCCCCACCCAGGTCATTTTGGACAAGTTGATCCTTGCCTAGATGCGCGATCACGCACCCATGCAAGGATTGGCTTGTCCAAAATCCCCTCCCCCCCGGGGAGGTCATTTCGGACAAGCTGGTCCTTGCCTCGGTGCTCAGTTTGTCCCTGACGTCAGGGCTTTTTTTTTTTTTTAGCATTGTTCGATGCATGCATCGGACAACGCTAAAAATCGGATAACGTCATGACTTGTGGAACCAAGTCATAACGTTATCCGATGTTCTAGTGTACATCCAAAGCAAGCCTTCCAATTTGAATTTGCCAATATCCTGAAATGGCTTAACAAGCAAGCCACTTCAAGATATTGGCAAATTAATCCTTTTGGCAGAGGGACAAGGAAACAGATTTTTTAAGAGACTGTGTAATGGATTATTACTGATTATCGCAGAACATCAGTTACAAACATATTTTTTTTATATTTTCATTGCCTTCTCTTCAAGCAGAATAACCCAGAATAACAGAATTAATTAACTCAGATAAGCACACAAACCTACATGCAGGTCCCCATACACACTTTTTAGTAATTTGGGATAGGACTTTTTAAAGGACCAAAGTGTCCTCAAATTTGAGAGAGGTTAGGAAACCATTTTTACTCTGAATTGGTTTTGCCTTGCTATCTGCTCTCAAAAGAAGCATGATGGTTTGAAGAGCCCATTATTAGGAGCAATTTAACAGGAACAATGTTAAATTATAACAGTGTTGTAGAAAATCTTGGACTGAAAAGATATCAGTGCACTTCAAGCCTTGTTGGAATTACCTGAATTTTCACGCTGTCTCAGACCTACTTCTTATATATAAGAAAAACTGCATTATTTTTCCTTCTTATACAAGAAGAAAATTTCTTTATTTTTTCTGGGTGGCCTGACTAATGGGAAAGAAAACTAAACCTCCCATAAAGACTTAGGCTTCCCAGGAAACAATGGTTTTCAACCCATCACAACTGGGGCAGTTTCCTTTTTGTACAGTAGACCTGAAACAGCCAGAAGAAAGGATCTGTTCCAGGTGACTGAAATGCAGATGTGTGTCTGTAGCAGGAACTCCCTGAATTCTGCCTGGGGATTTCTTGGAAAATTCTGAAGTTGGGGGAAGAAGAATAGCAGACACCACCTCCACCTCCCAAGCCTATTGGCATGTTGTTCTTCCTGTGTTTCTGCTTGCATTACTTACAGATTCAGTTTTTTGCTAGTCATTTGTTATTTGTTTAGATAAATAGCTGAAGAGATATACAGATGGACTGATAAACAGGTAGAGAATCAGGGTGTGTTGGACTTTACATGTTTGTCAAGTTAGGAAGTACTCTACTGGTCTTAATAATATTCATAGATCACAAGACCACTTGTGTTGTGATCAAAGCGTATATCTACATAATCCTCATTATGACAGGGGATGTAAATAGATTAAAACATTTTTATATAGAAGGAGGGGGGGAAACCTTTCTCCAAATCAGTCAAGACAGCTGGATTTTCTGTAATTAAACTAGAACATAAATCTGAAAATCTCACTCAGAGAAATGAACTAAATTAGTTTGATTTGCCAAAAACAGAGGATTCTCAAGCCTGATTTTGATGAGCAGCAGTGCTGTTAGGTAATTTTATATCTTGCACTTAAATGATCTTGCAGGTTTCTCCTCATGCTACCCTTAGATAAGCCATATATACTGCTTCACTTCCTTCAAAATGTGATGAGTTAGCAATATTAAGCTAGGGAAACCTTTGGTTTCATTTTGTGGAGTGATTTTGTTCTGGACTTCTGCCACAAATTGCAGCACTGGTAGCAAGGCTTCCTCCATTAAATATATATATTTTTCAAGTCTCATATCTTAGAATAGAAAACTGCCACCAGAAATAACATACAGTAAAACTCCGGTTTACAATTGTGGTCCATTCTGACAGCTTTTATTGGAAACCAGATCAATCATAAACTGAAACACATTTCCCATAGGAATGCATTGCTTTTTAAAAAAAAAAAAACAGTTCCCAACCTCCTCCTCCCCAAATCCAAACCTCCCCCCCCCCCAAAAAAAAAAGTGGGACACTATCTTTCCCTACCTTGCCTGGGCTCTGGTGCTTCTTCCTCAGGGTTGGCATCAGGCGACGAAGAGAAGCGGTTTGTTCAGCTGCTGGAGCACGTCCAGGGCTGCCCCGCTGAAGACTCCACAGCCGGGCGAGGTGAACTACTCACCTTGCCTCCCTTTGGCCACGTTGGTGAGGTGAAAGGGGGAGAGAGCCGATCGCAATGGATGACCTTGCCTTGCGTGTTCATGGCACCTCTTATGAAGCCGTTGCTAAGGTGAGGGTTTTAAAAGACATCCCTTGCCTTAGTGACAGCTCTGGAAGAGGTGCCATGAAAGTGCAAGACAAAGTTGCCCAGTGCGATCAGCTTTCCCTCCCTTCACCGCACTGATCCGGGCACAGAAAGGAGGATAGGTGATTGATCACAGAGGGTGAACTTGCCTGGAGCATTCATACACCTCTTCTGGAGTTGTTCCTAAGGCATGGGATTTAAAGACATCCTGCTTTTCTGGAAGAGGTGCTGTGAACACACAAGGCAAGATTGCCCGCTGCAATCATGCCACCCACAGAGTCCAAAATGGCTCCAGGTGTTCTTAAATACCCCTACAGCCATTCTGGACTCTGGGGAATTCCCGATCATAAGGCGAAAAAACATCATACACTGGGATGTCATTTCCTCTAGATTTGCCATCATAAACTGCGGCAAATCAAGGCAGTCATAAGCTGTACTTACTGTACTTAGGAAACTGGCTGGTTCAGATTGAGGTACACAGCCACAAACAATAAAAATAGCTCCTGTGCTACTCTTCTTCATTTTCTTCTTGTGCTGTATCCGAGTCTGAACTTTGGCGATCATCATGGTGATCAGCCATGAAGATTGTCATGAGAATATAATAAAGTGGCCTTCCATTTGAATTCTGCATTGCAGCATGACACGAGTACCACTGATCCAATTCCACAAGTCACTTTCTGGTTCTGAGTCCTTTTGACACAAAAACTCTTCATTGGTTCCAGGATAGTATTGATGAAGATGGATTCAAGTGGGATTTAATCCACTTGGGGACCATCACCCTTTCCTTTGGACCTTGCCACCCAAAGCCATTAGCAGAATATGTAGTGTTGTATCGCATGGTGGAAGCACAAGCAAAACAAATAGATGTACCTCTTAATGAATCATGCAGGATTATTACTGGCTGCTTGAAACCTACTCCTATGGAATATGTCTATTTTGTGGCTGGCATTGTCCCTCCAGAAGTACACTGAAATTTGCTAGAAAATACCAAACAAAATAAAGTAATACACACCAAACCTATCCATTTCATGCATGCTAACTCCTTAGGAAGGGCCATAGCCAAGGGGTGGCCAGGGTGGGCTTTGCCCACCCTGAGTTAGCAGTTTACCCCTCAAACTCCTGGCTGCTTATATATATGAGCAATTTTCCAAGTCATCTTTACTTGCCACATTACTGAATGATGAACAATAAAGCACCAGTGAGGAAAGATGCTAACATGGCATAAGATCTCCCTTGCCTCTTCTAGTTACAATTTTATAATTTGTGGACTCAGGAGAAGATAAAGGCAAGATTGATATGAAGAAAGCACATACAGACCAAGTGTCAATAATAAATCACTTAAGGGGTGAAAGCCACCTGACACAACTGCATATTTTCATTCTGTACGGTAGGCAGTTGTCGAAAAAGATTCCTTGCTGTGATGAAACAAGCACTTACTTTTATGCTGAAGACCTGGAATTTTAAAAGACCTGTTTGACAAGAAAGGATTTGTACACACTGTCATTGTGTTCAACCAACAGTGTTGACTAGAATGTGGCATTCCTATCAGAAAACTCCTCAAATATTGCAGCTTCTAAAATTAAACCCATCTCTAAAACGTTCCAGGCCATTCTGTTTTAATGAATGAATGAATTTTTAAAATGTGTCCTGCATTTTGGAACATCAGGAGGGGTCTGCCAAGCTTAAGATCTCTCCTGTTGAGCATTCTGTACCCATAGCAATGAAGCTGATATTAATGGAAAGCCAGCAAGGATGTTCGGACACAAGAGCAATTGCATTCTTCCCTTTATACTCCCCATCAACTGAATGTAAGAGACATCCTGCCTCTGATCCTGGAATATCACATAGCAACCATGATCATTAAGGGACAGTGGTGGCTCAAGTGGTTAAGATGCTGAACTCAGTGACTGAAAGGTCGGAGTTCAATTCCCAAGTACTGCACGATGGAGTGAGTTCCCATTTCTGTCCCAGCTCCTGCCAACTTGGCAGTTTGAAAGCAAGAAATTGCAAGTAGATAAATAGGGATCACTTCAGTGGGGAGGTAAACAGCTTTCCATGCACTACGGTGTTGAGGCATGCCTGCTTCGTGTCCATGGAAATGTCTGCAGACGCAGCCAGTGCTGGGTCTTTCGCTATAAACAGAGATGAACACTGAACCCTAGAGTTGGACATGACTGGCTTTTGAGCAAGGGCGACCTTTACTTTACCATGTTCATTAGCCCCTGAGAACTTTATGCACTATGTTTCTTTGCATACATTTAAAACAATTTACAATGAAGTGATAAAAGTAGCGATAAACACAAGTAAAGTGAATCAGTGGGACCAGAACTGAGGCCTGGATGCTTGCTAAATAACCTTCCTGTTCGTCTAGTGGCCTTGGATTATTTCTTGTCTCTATGCTTAACCTGCGTGGCAGGGTTCTTGAGATGATAAACAGGGAGGCACACAGTGTTGAAGACTTATGGGATAAAAACATTAACAAATATGTAATGTCTTTGGCTTTCTTCTGCAGTCTGGAAAAAAATACAGCAGTAGCAACTAAGGATGTGATGAATGCCCACCAAATTTCTTGTGCTCATTATCCTTGCCAAAGCATCTTGATTCATTAGGCAAGTTTCCCAGCTTCTCATGAAAAAGAAACCTTGGTCTTGTTTTGATTGTTTTCTTTTTGGTCCATTTTACAGGAAACTGTAGGAAACTGGTGAATTTGGGGCAATTTAATTCCTTTTCTGATTAATCCTGTACAGGAAAGAAACCATGCTGTGCAAAGATTGCAATAACCCTGCTTAGCTAGACATTTCTTTCTCAAAGACAAACAACTATGAAAAATCTGAGAAATCCTATTATGTTTCGTGTTATATTTCTTGAGGAAAGAAATTTTTCAGAGATAAATCTTTCAAATGGAAATGTCAGTAAAATGAAAATGGCATGTAGTCAGTATGGAGAATATTGAGAATTGGTTGATTGTTATTTTTTTTGAAAGAAATCAAGAATAATAGTATATTTGACTTGACATCATAAAATAGATAAACCTGTGAACAAAAAAATTCCTAATTTGCAATTTGCAACTGCCAAATTATAATGGATGTTCAGTCAATTATAATTCAATCTTATGCATGTCTACTGAGAAGTAATTGGCAGCTGGACTAGTGTTTAATGCCTGGTAAGTTGTTATATGGTTGCAATATTAGGCAGCAACCATAAATAACACTCCTGTAAGAAGCATGGAAAATTCTAATGCCACTGCAACTTTTGCAGCTGGCTGTTACACCAGTGCCCAGGGGCTGCAAGAAGAATGCAGCTTAAAAAAAACATCTGAACAACATTTGCTAACATTATGATTGGTTAGTAAAAACACTGCCGGGATAATATTATTTTCTTTATAGTCATGGTATTCTTCTGCAGAAATCAACATTTCAGTTTTTTCAGTTTTTCAAACCCTTCTGACAACATAGACAGAAATACTGCCATTTAAATATCTAATTTAAATATAAACAATAATTCTGAACTCAACTTGCATGATTCACACACATACAAAATGAAGCTCTTTCAGATCCTATTTGTTTGAATGGTAGAGTTAGGCAATTCTGAATAAAATTAATTGAACATGAAGATCATTTCCAGCAAATTGAATAATTTATTTCATACATACTTTGTTAGTCTTGCTCTTTTTGATGTACAAGAAGAATTTATCCAAGTTTTGAATTTGAAAATTTGGCTGTATGGCTAAGCCACTGAAATACTGAAATGATCTGATGAAGTAGACTTGATCCACAAAAGCTCACATTGAAATATAACAGTCTTTAAAATGCTACAGCAGACATTCACAACCTATGACCCGTAGGCTGGATGTGGCCCATGGAGCCATATCATGTGGCCCTCCAACCACGTTCCCACCACCCCAACTGCCATTGTAAGTGGCAAAAGCACTGAAAACATGCAGAAAATGTGGCAAAAACTTGAATTTTCATGTAAGAACTCACCGAAAACGCATGTTTTCATGCCATAACTCACAAAAAAAAAAAAAAACGCATGAAAACAAACTGAAAATGCACAAGAACTAGCACGGCTACTATTCCCAAACAGTCTTCCATGAAATGCAAAAGGCACCACAAAGTATAACTGAAGGGATAGATGGGGTGATCCAGAATTTAGGAAAATTACAGTTTCAGACTATAACTCTCAGCACCTCTCAATAAACAATGGCAGTTCCTACACAGGTGGGAAATTTTAAGACATGTAGTCTGTATAAATTACACAGGCCTTCATGAGGAAAAATAGTTTGCTTTGTCACCTGATGGCAAAGAATATATCTGAGCTTGGAAATGCCTTGTTACAGTGACTCATGGAGCTGAGGTAGCCTAAGTCATAAAGAACAAAGAATTCAGTTAATTCTTTACATTGTCATTTTTATGCATAAGATTACAGTACTGTACTTGGAAGATTTAAAACAGAAAAAACAACAAGAAACAAGTTTCTGCTGTGCATCTATCCCCCACCCTGATAAAAAAGTGTTTTAAGACATACACAATATGTTTGCCTCAGAAAGCCAATTAAAAGATCCCAGTAGTTCAAAATAACATTGCCATTGTGCTTCGTCAGCTTATTCACATTGCTCTTTCAACTGGCAAACATAATTCAGCATACTATGCTGAACTAAACCTCTCCAGACAGATCACACAAGCTTTGCTCCCTTGTCGATACCTACCCTCAGGTTTCATGACCTGGGGACAGTGACCACATCAGGACATCCCGCACATGGCATCAGACATTTTGATGACACCAACTCTTACCACACTGATGTTTAATGATCTCTTGTATTATTTTTGGCTGTTGACTTTCTAAACCCATCAAAGCAGATTACAGCCACTTATAGTGTTCATGTCTTCTGAGTCCTCTGCTTGGCTTAATTGAGCAAAGAAAAGCATCTTATCTACCAGATATTCACCTTTCCTTGCCATTGCCACTCCTACTTTTCCACCTAAAATGTGTTTTGATCCTTCTTCTGAGCAAGGGGAAAGAAGAACTTTTGTGGCCTTCTATACATGAAAAAAGGCTACCTTTCTTTTAAAGTAACCAATCTAGCTACCATTAGTATGAGTCCATCAGAACTCATTACGATTACCGGAAACAAGATATGTTGACTAGAAGCTTCCTGATTGCTAAAGTTAAGCTTGGAGGCAATAAGCAATGTGCTAGATTAAATGCTGTATTAAACTCTGTTATATTATTAATCAGACCAGCAAAATAGAAAGATTATATCAATGGATGTTGAACACAGAAAATAAGTACAGTGGTACTTCACTTAAAGAGCATAATGCATTCCACAGGATTGCTCTTTAAGCGAGTTTGCTCTTTAAGTGAAACACCATTGTAAGTGACCAATTATGACTTCTGGTGGGGTGGATTGCAAACCCCAATTTAGTTGTTAAGAGAGTTTTTGGTTGGTTTTAGTTGTTAAGTGAGGTGACCATTCAGAGAAAATTCTGCTCTTTGAGTTAGTCTCTAAGCGAGGCACTCTTTATGCGAGGTTTAACTGTATGATGGTATCTCTAAGTATTCTGGCCACATGTCCAAGTGAACGTATGCAAACGCAGACAGCTTTCTCTTCAGCTATAAAACAGAGATGAGCACTGAATCCTAGAGTCAGACACGACTGGCTTTTGAGCAAAGGTGACCGTTACCTTTACTTTACCTATCAGTTTCTGGGGAGAGGTTGGTAGTTTGTGGCTAAATCCAATCCAGCTAGAGAAGGTACACTGAATAAGGAGCACTTGTTAACACTTTTGCATATACCACTGGCAATAATATATCTAGCAAGAACTAACAACTAAATTTAGTCCTATGTTTCTTCTTCCTAAATTTGGTCAATGACATCCATATATTCTGCTAGATTCCCACTTTCAGGTCATGCCAATAGCTGTTAATCCAAAAAGCTTTTTTATTATTATTAAAAAAAGAAGAGTTTACCTGGTATTTTGGCCTTCTATTACTCTCTCATCCCTGCTTCTTTGATGCATGCCTTTTCTGTGTCAAATGTGTTGGCTATTAGTAACCCAAGTTGTTTCACAGAATTTAACTTAGGCACAGCAGTGCCACTGAGAATTAATCTGTATGCAGCAATTAATCTAGGGAGAAGAGTTGCAGTAGCTAAAGAAATTTTGATGTTCTTTATGCATTTATTGTTTTCATAGGTCTCCCGAGTAACTAAAAAAGCTTGCTAGAAAAGTACATGCACTGTTGCCTTAGTCTCCCCCCCCCCGAAAACTAATGCTCTGCATTTATTGCAGGCGTCTTTGCTGCTGGTTGACTAAAATTAGATAGTCCACATTTACACTTAGAGTTTATGTCATTATCCCAGGAACGGTGTAGGAGTATAAACCTATAATCTCTGTACAGACAGGCAGTGGATGAAGACTGAATAAATGCAGCAGCTGCAGAAATTCTGTTCTCAAAGTTTAAGCTTATTTTTTAAAAGTACTTTAAAAATGAGAGAAAAGAAAAACATACAAGAGGTGAAGAGAGGAAAAATTACCCAGTAGCCAAAGTGATCAAGTCAATCTACCTAATGGTAATGCTGGCCCTATTCTTCTTTCTCTTAAGTCTAAGATAAAGCCTCAGCAAATGGTGAGGAATGAAGAACTCCCAGAAATAAGGGAAACTTTTGTAATAGTTCCCCCATCTCTTGTCCTCTTTATGGGGCCATTATAGGAAGCCACTCACAAAGTACTTCACTACTACCTTTGAAACTGACAATGGTAGGTTAAACCTCAAATTAAAAATCTAGCACAATGATAATGACTATGGACAATCCATAATAATATCCATATCACAATGATCAATGTAAAGAATACTTAATTGTTGTAGACAACGATTTTTAGTTGGAGAGAAGTGCTCAATGCCAAATAAAATTTGGAGCCATCAACACCTTCTGTAAAACAGAAACATATAACTTTACAAAAAAAAAATGAAATGTAGACTTGACACTTCATTGCTCAGTTCCATGTGTGTAAATGGAGACAAGTATTTAATAACTTCCCATTTTCATCTTCAGTGGGGAATTACATTACAAGCATCTTTGTGTTTCTCTCCCATTAGGATTTATTCAGCATCTTGAAGCATCATCACATTATAAGATTATGCAAACTGACTGATGGATGCGATTATTTGTCATCATCACATTAACTGCTCATACACTTGAAAATATCTTTTGATTTCCTTTTTTCATCTGAAAAAGTTGCAGAAGCACCATAGTAATTTTTCATATTCTGCTTCCAAAAAAGAAAAGTTTCTGGATATTCTATCTCTCCCCCTCTCTTATATCAGTAAGTTATTGAAAATGTATCTCTTCCCCTTCCCCTAATTATCCCACAATCAGTTGGTCATGCTCACTTCCTATTCCAGTGGGACAGTCCATTTTTCCTCAGTAGCAACACTGCAGTATTACCTCAGTCACAACATGATATTTGATTGGTTGCAGCTTGGAGCAAATGAGAATGTAATCGGAAAGTAACAGAAAATGGGAGCAAAATGACAGGGGACAGACATAAAAATGTCACATCAATATTTGGGTTGTGTTATGTGGATCAGATCACACACTTTAACCCCAAATTTCCCACAAGTCAATGTTTAGCAATGAAATATTTCAAACTTTTACATTGGTTTAACGACCTCAAGACTTTAAATGTAATATTTTCAAACTATGACGCTGCCAGTTCTTACTAGTCCAGAAATTTGGATTCTCTCACAAAGTACTGATTTTAAAAGTGATGTGCAATTTTCTCTTTGGTCATGAACTCATTCTCTGTGGCTGTCAGTCTTGATTCAATCATACATCTCATCAGAGATAAAAGGAAAATGGAAAGAAAGTTTAAATCCTTTTTTAACATGCTTCTGTTTCTATCTCTTCTTCAAAAAATGGCTGTGCTCCAACAACATGCAAACCATGTCATCATAGGACAAAGACCTCCCTGTAAACTCTTACTGGATCATTTGTTTGCATTGGTAGGATATTGCAACTTGTAAAAGTATTGTTCCGTGTTTACAAAATTTGTTACAGTTTTAAAAGGCTAATTTCTTTAAAACTGTCATTCAAAAATTACAGGAATAAACTAAAGAAGGAGGGCTTGGTTTACTACTGTTTGCCTTGATGCAGGAATGTTTTATGAGCCTAAAGATGTCTTTCTTTTCTTTTCTTTTCTTTTGGGGTGGGGGTGGGGAGAACATCACTATGTATTACTTCTGTCATAGTAAAACAAGTCAGTATAGTACAATGGTGGCAAACCTAGCACTCCAGCTGTTCTTGGACTTCAATTCCCAAAAGCCCAAGTCCCTGTGAATCCACACGAATGGGTGTATTGGCACTCCAGCTGTTCTTGGACTTCAATTCCCAGAAGCCCAAGACCCTGTGAATCCAGACAATGAATTTATTCGTGTGGATTCACAGGGACTTGGGCTTCTGGGAATTGAAGTCCAAGAACAACTGGAATGCCAAGGTTTGCCATCATTGGTCTAGTACATCATAGCCCATATAGAGGTGCTGATAGTCACCAGCTGTCACAAAGCAAAACAGAGTGCTTCTGGCATCACTGTTAGAAAATGTCCCAGCTGTGCTCCCTCACTGGCCCAAGTAACAAGCTGAGCTACACTGATTCTGCAAGGTGTCGAAGATGTCTTGACATTTCCCTGGAGTGCCTTCTTACTGCTCCATTTCTCCTAATTAGCTTCATCGCCTAGCTGTCCACGCTAGCTGCATCTACTTCAAATATAGGAATAGGAAAGAACACAAGTAGGGATGCACTTAGGTTGATTGGCTGTCAGGACTCATGGCAGAGCCCTCCAATCAACCAGATAAATAAGGCCCATGCCACTGTTTGAAAGAAGCTTTCTTGGAAGGAAGTTCTGTTACATTTTGGCTTTAACTGTAAAATCCCCAAAGACAGAACAGTGCTTAAAAATTATTAATTGGGAAAGGAAATGTATAAAACAAATGCATCCTAGAGTCCTTTCTGGTTGTTTACAGTAGACAAAATAGAGAAAGGTAATGGAAAGAATTTAGCTGACAAACAATGGACAGAATTATATTATAAAATAATACATGCACAAAGAAAATTATGCAAGTGTATTTTGCAATTGTTTAGCTTTCTGTCACAATGCCCAGGGATACAGCTGAGTGTGTGACCTAAATATATCCAAGTACACAAGACACAGCAGAATGAATGCACACAGAAGTTATGCAATGTTGAATGTATGCTGTACAAACCTAATATGATTTTGGCCAATAAAATAATAAATTTCGACCAGAAAAGAAAATTCAGATAATCTATAGTGAAAAGACAGGGAGTCTCTATTCTAGTGTTTCCCAAACTTTGATTTTTGGACTTCAATTCCCAGAAGCCTAAGTCAACTCCCCAAAGCACTGATCAACCAATGTACTGACTGAGGCTTATTCTACGGGCTGTTTCCTCATCTAGCTTTTTCTGCTGTTATTTTTAAAAAGTGATAGGAGATAATAGTAATAATTGCATGCTGTCAATTCTGATTTATGGTGATTCCCCCCCCCCCACTGTTTTCTAGGTAAAGAACACACAGAAATGGCCTACTAGTCCCTTCTTCTGGGGGTGACTTTAGAGACTGCAACATACTCATGACTACATAGTCTGACTGTTCTCCTGAAAAGCACAGTGAGAAATTGAACTCCCACCCTTGCCTAAACTACTGAGTTATCCAGCTGGCTTCAAAGCATTACCTGAATTGAAGATGTACACATGATTGTAAGCCTATAGTATGCAAGATACTTATTATATTGTCAAAGTCTCCTAAATGTTATACTGTACTACTGTTTTAGGGTACTGTAGTTTATTTGAGATGGCTACAGATTTTATTATTATTATTATTATTATTATTATTATTATTATTATTATTATTATTATTATTATTATTATTATTATTATTATTATTATTATTATTATTATTATTATTATTATTATTATTATTATTATTATTATTATTATTATTATTATTATTAAACTACTGATTCTTGGGAGGCAAGCGATGAGAAACCTGGGGAGCATAGTGAAAAGTACAGACATCAAATTGCAAACAAAAAATTGTATAGTCAAAGCAATGGTATTCCGTGTGGCAATATATGGTTGTGAGAGCTGGACCATTAGGAAAGCTGAGCCCAGAATAGATGCCTTTGAGATGTGGTGTTGGAGGAGAATTTTGAGAGTCCCCTAGACAGCGAGGAGAACAAATAGGTCAATCTTAGAAGAAATCAACCCTGACTGCTCCTTAGAAGGTCAAATAGTAAAGATGAAGCTAAAGTACTTTGGACATCAAATGAGAAGAGAGGATTCACTTGAGAAAGCCTTGATGCTGGGAAAGGTGGAGGGCAAAAGAAAAAGGGGGTAGCCAAAAATGAGATGGCTAGATGGTATTGTGGATGCAATGAGCACAGAGCTGAGCAAATTGAGGAGGATGGTGGAGGACAGAAGTGCCTGGCAGACAGTGGTCTATGGGTTTGCAGAGGGTCGGAATCAACTGTGCGACTGAACAACAATAAAACTACTATATTGATTGTTAGATAGCCTAGTTGTGAAGTGTTTTAAAATAGTTCTGGTGTTATAATTATAATTTTATTATAATATTTTATTGATACTCTTTTTAAAATTGCAATGATCTGATTGACCAATAAATGTTTTTTGACTTTTTGGAAGACACAAATTTTTGGCACCTTCCACACTTTTGCAATTAATCCTGGATTACAAAAAAAAAAAAAAAAAAAAAAAAAATCAGATGATAGGATCAGTGAATTAATCCTTCCAGATTTACACATTACAGTTCTTAAAACTAACAATTTGATATCATGGTGAGTTGATGAGTTGCTTGGTACCTGGAACTGCACAATTAAAACATAACAGAGGTCTTTCATTCTTGAAACAATTGTAAAAGATAGTTTAGAAAGTAATCCTGCATCAATAGGGAGGTAGCAGATGGACAGCATGGGTAAATTTGTTGAGTAGAATCATGTACCTGCTTACTCTTATCTCAGTGGCTTACTGGTTGAGAGGCTGATCTTGATGACTGGAAGGTCGGGGTTCAATACCAGAGTGGTGCATAATGGGTTTTAGGGACATGGAAGAAGCCTCATTTGGGCATCTCCTGAGTGGAGTTTCTCCAGCAAAAATCCTTTCAACCCAGAGTAATTTCTGACACAAAATCTATTTTACCCACTGATTTCAGTGAGGCTAACACCTTTTCAAGTAACAAATAAATTACTGTAACAATTTAGCAGTAAATGTGCACAAAACAGGAACTTCTGCTTTTATGCAAACCTCAGCTTGTTTTATTTTACAACGGTATTGTTGTAAAGTAAATATTAGTACCTAAGCACTGACCTTGTAATTTTACATGTGTTGTGAACCGCCCTGAGTCAGTCCTACCAAGTAGGGCGGATAATAATAATAATAATAATAATAATAATAATAATAATAATAATAATAATAATGATGATGATGATGATGATGATGATGATGATGATGATGATGATGATGATGATGATGATGATGATGATGATAATAATAATAATAATAATAATAATAATAATAATAATAATAATAATAATAATAATAATAATAATAATAATAATAATAATAATAATAATAATAATAAGTTGATTCAGTCAGCTGAGATGAGTTTGCTTAATTCCAAAAAGATGATTACCCTCTTTCATATTTAAAAAAAGGTACACTCTATGTATGCTGGCTGGATAGCTCGTTGATTTAGGTATCTGGCTGCGAAGCCAGAGATTAGGGGTTTGATTCCCCACTGTGCCTCCTGTGAAAAGCCAACCTACGCAGTCATGAGCAAGCTGCACAGTCCCCAGAAGTCCCGAGAAGAAAGGAATGGTAAACCACTTCTGAGTATTCTCTAACAGGAAAACTCTGGAAAGGATCGTGAATCAATTTGGCAGCATGCAATTATACTCTAGGTACAGTGAGAAGAGTGTCTGAAGGGGAGACCTCACTGCAGACACAGAGTACTTGCCACAGAGGCAGCATGTACTTAAAACAACTCACATACATATTTTCCTTATTTGATAAGAAGGGGTCTTCCCCTATTTATCACCGCTGTGTCACCCTTCTTGAGGTGAGAGCAAATATGTATAGCAGTGGTGCTTTGTTTCTGTGCAATGCAGAGTCCTGGTTTTGCTGAATTCTTTATCTTGTACACAATCTATACGGACACAAAAGTCCAGTGAAAATTGCTCATAAACACAATGAGGGTAACAAGGTTAGCAGTTAAAGCAGCGATTCTCAACCTGTGGCTCATGGGTTGGATGTGGCCCATGACACAGATTTCATGTGGCCCACCACCACTTACACCACACCAGGAAGTGCCATGTGGTGGAGGAAGGGCAAAGTGGCCGTGCAGCTCTTGAACCTGCCTGAAGGAGCGTGACCCGGCCCTCGGCTTAAAAAGGTTGAGAACTTGTGAATTAACTGGTCAGATTTATCATGCTGGGCCTCTCTCTCTCTCTCTCTCTCCTATGTGTGTTCTTTAAGCCTGGAAAGAAAAGATGGAATGCAGCTACAGTGAACAGAAACATTTAGTTCTTACTTCTACTTAAACTGTCTGATGTTAACAATTGCAATGGTGGATATCAAATCAAACAATTATGGTATAAATATTAGACTTACTTTTAGCATTTTAAAAAGCCACATTACAGACTTAATCCAGGGTAGGCTACAGGGTATCTTCTGATTTCTCATTTGTAGGAGAGGGCAAAAGGCTGCCATGGGCTATATATAGTTCTGTGGAGCAAAATGTGGTGGACAGCATACTTGGGAGACAGTTTCCCCATGTTTTCTGTCCCCAAAGGCTCTAATCATTTTTATACATTTTAAAAAAGGTCACTAGGGAGGCATATTAGGGGTGCTTTTAGTTTAAGAAAATGCCTTTTGGAAAGAAATAAAAAATATTTTGAGAGTGAGAGAGACAAGAGTGTAGTTCTTCAAGGTCTAAGGATGTTCAAGTTGCCCATACATTAATCATTTATCAGATACCTGTACATTTATTCCAACCTTCCAATTAGCTCAAGACAGACACTATACTTCCCCATCCCCCCCTCAAGAACATGGGAAGGTACTGTACATCTCAGACTAAGTGACTCAACAAACATTACCTACTGAATTTCACAGCTCAGTGAGGACTAGAACCTTGTCTGTCAAAGGTCTTCTAATGCTCTGAACATTACAACACTCAGCTATGAGCAGTCAATAGCTATATGTGTACGGATCCAAACACACAGCAGTATGCACATAAGTGTCTTTAAAAAATATATATTAAAAGGATTAAATGTACAAATTAAAGCAGTCTTATGTTTTGGGTTTCCCTCAAAATGTTGTTCTCCAGCTTTTGACAGCCATCTGGAATGAGGCTAAATACTAGGTTTCTACAAGTTGCTATAGCAGCACTGCTCAACAAAACTGTTGTCATTATTTTATTACCATGATCTAGCATGACATAACACTTATGAATAAAGAAGCAATTTGTCATCCACAGCACATAATCACTGACAGTTAAACTTGCTTTTACTATCAGATATGTTTGAAAGAAAGAAATAAGTGATGGACAGCAGAATTTGATGTATTTTATTGTTATCACTTGGCTAGATGTTTCAGTCTCTTGAAATTATGGAGATGAATGGCTAGAGGACTAGAGGACGGCTATCTTTAAAAAAAAAAGCAAAAAGGAAGAACTGGGAAACTACAACCAGTCAGCCTGATATCAATCCTAGAGAAAATTTTGGAGCAGATTTATAAAGTGATCACTTTGCAAACAACTTGAAAACAATGCAGTAATAATGAAGCCAACACATAATTGTCAAAACAAAATCCTGCCAGACTAATCTGATATCATTTCTCAATCGAGTGACTTCCATGGTGGACAGTGGTCATGCTGTTGATGTAATATATTTTGACTTCAGCAAACCCTTTGACAAAGTGACTCATGATATTCTGATTAGTAAACTAAATAGGTGTTGTCTGGATATCACAAGTACTAGATGGATATACAGTTGGTTACAGAATCAAACTTAAAGATTGCTTATTAATGGCTACTTCTGGGAAGGGGTACCACAAGACTTTGTCCTAGACCCTGTGCTCTTCAACATTTTAATAAATGATTTGGATGAGGGAGTGCAGAGAATACTTATCAGATTTTCAGATGACATAAAACTGGGTGGAATAACTAATACCTTGGAAGACAGGAACAGAATTCAAAAAGATCTTGATAGGATTGAACACTGGGATGAAACCAACTGAACTTTAACAGGGATAACTGCAAAGCTTCACAGCTAACAGGGATAACTGCAAAGCTTCACAGCGCCGCCGCCGCCGCTGCCGCTGCGCCCTCCCGGCCCCCGTCACCGGCCGGGAGGATGATAAAAGGGGCCTCCCTTGGCCAGGGGAGGCCCGAAGCAACGCCGCCGCCGCCGCCGCGCAACAGACGCCGCCGCCGCCGCCGCCGCTGCGCCCTCCCGGCCCCCGTCACCGGCCGGGAGGATGATAAAAGGGGCCTCCCTTGGCCAGGGGAGGCCCGAAGCAACGCCGCCGCCGCCGCCGCGCAACAGACGCCGCCGCCGCCGCCGCCGCTGCGCCCTCCCGGCCCCCGTCACCGGCCGGGAGGATGATAAAAGGGGCCTCCCTTGGCCAGGGGAGGCCCGAAGCAACGCCGCCGCCGCCGCCGCGCAACAGACGCCGCCGCTGCCGCCGCCGCTGCGCCCTCCCGGCCCCCGTCACCGGCCGGGAGGATGATAAAAGGGACCTCCCTTGGCCAGGGGAGGCCCGAAGCAACGCCGCCGCCGCCGCCGCGCAACAGACGCCGCCGCCGCCGCTGCGCCCGCCCGGCCTCCGTCACCGGCCGGGAGGAGGATGGGGGGGCCTCCCTCGGCCATTTGGCCCCGAGGGGAGAGAACTTGGCTGTCTTGGGGCGGCTGTGGAGGACTCGATGGGGGGGGGGTTGGTGGGATATTGTTTTGTTTTTGTATAATGCCGCCTAGAGTCAGGCTTGCCTGAGCGAGGCGGGGTATAAATTTGAATAATAATAATAATAATAATAAAAACAGATGAACAGTTACAAGATAGGTTTTTTTAAATCAAAGGTGAGATTTTTTAAAAATAAATGCAGGCTTCCTCCTTTTGGCCAGTGGCTGTCACACAATGAAAGAGATTACTTATGATGAACCACAGAACAGAGGGAGAAAGTCTTTAATTACCAAAGATCTCCCCCATCAGTAACATAGTCACCTTTATTCAGATGTAACTAACACAACATGATTTTAGTGTTATTAATTTGTTCATATTAATTATTATACAGATGGAGTTTAAAATTATAACCTTGGATACCTTGGAGTCGTTATTCAGTGAGGAGTCTGCACAATGGTAGACATCTCCGTGACAACATTCTGCACATACAAATGAACCAGTGGTGGCAGCAACACGTTTATACCCCCTGGGAGGGGGGTAGCAAAATAGGGTGGCCTCTGAGCAGGAGGGTGGCGAAATTGGGTGGCCACACCCATCTCCCTGCCCTGCCCAATCAGGTTTTGTCCCTACAAGTGATTCAATGTCTCCCTTGCTCAAAAGCCAGTCATATCTGACTCTAGGGTAAAGTGCTCATATCCATTTACAGCCAAAGAGCCAGTGCTACCTGTGTTTGCAGATGTATACATGACCATATGGCAGGCATGACTAGATCGCCCACGACATAGGTTCTGCCCATGATGTAGGCTCCGCCCATAATGTAGGCTCTGCCCATAATGTGGGCTCCGCCCATGATGTAGGCTCCGCCGTCCACAATGTAGGCTGCCCATCACTGAAATGAACCCGGGAAATCAAGTCTGTCTGCATGCGGTTTTTTAGCCATTTGACTATTATTTCACCCGCTGGCTAGGCAGACCATGATGTGTGTCCTCTGCTATCACACATTGTATTATTAGGCTTTCTCATAGATTGAAATCTTACCATGCAGCTGCATATTCCAGTGTGAATAATGTCATCAGCAGCAGTAGATTGCCATGGATTATAATCTTCATTTGGCAATTTTAGCATATAATTTGACTTTGCTACATTGTGTACTAGTCATGCAAAATCGCCAGAGAAAGCCTTTAATAAGTAGTTATTTGCTGTGGCTGAGAATCTTGTTCCCATTGTTCGCATGAAACAGCACAATAGGAATTTAGTCATTATTTACTGTTATTTCTTTCCTTGCTTATTAAATTTTGTATATTTAATAGTTAATTAAAATTTATTAGTAATTAAATAAGAAAATGTATATCATTCCTTTTCACCTCAGGTGGCACAGAGGCAGCTTGCAAGTGTACTGCAGGAATGAATATGAACCAACAAACATTAAATATGTGGGCCAAGTATAACCTCTACATTTCCTAGTCTGTTTGCTAGCAATCCTCTCACAACGACCACATAGACAGTAGCATCAGTTCAAAAGGTGTGTGGATATGTTAGTACAGGGATCCCTGTTGATCAAGCTTATGAGTACATATTTCCCAGTTTGGACGGATGGGACTGCTCTATAGGTGGTTGATATGCAAGCACTTGTTTTTGTTGAAGGCAAGAGTGAGGAATCTCTTTCAGCCTGATGTTCTCAGTGGTGGTGAGCATTACAAGCAAAGAAGTGCTATCAAAAATACCTAATTTCCCCCCTTAAAGCTCTTGTTAGCAACTAAGCTTTAGGTCAGGGGTTTGCAACCTACAGCCCATGGACTGGCCTCAGCCCCCAATGTCATTCCATCCAGCCCATGGTCACAACCCCAGAAGCGGAAGTGTTTACAAAAGCCATAAATGCACTTGTGCATGCGCAAATGCACCCGCCACGGTTTACGGCAGTGTTTATGATGGGGGGGGACCACGTGTCAGGCCTGCTCAGCTGTCTGAGGGTGAGTGGTCCACTCCATGGCATGAAAACCTTGAAAACCCCTGATTTAGCAGGTGCAATCCAGCCTCTTACATGGGAGAAATGTGCACCCAAGGTGAGAAACCTGGTGAGGAAGACATGGTTATCTTGTCTGGTTTGGGACACTAGACTAGGAAGGTTGGATTAAGCCCTAGTAACTTCAATTTCTCAAGGTGAGGTTAGAGGATCATTTCTTACTAGTTTCTCCACTCATTTAAAAGAACACTTCTCCTCTCGATTTTTTTTTTGGGAGGGTGGCGTTTCTAGTTGCCCCTAATATACTATCTGGACTGCTGGGATTTGCACAAGCTGTTTTAAAGAAACAATCACTGAACAAAAGGCATTATTAAATGGAAAGTTTAAAATAAATTTAAGAAGAATCTCATTAAAATAAAATTCTAGGTTAACAGACATATGTAAGCTATGCCTTTATCTACTTCCTACTTCACTTTTTTTTGTAGTAATGCTTCAAAAATTTTAATCTTTTTAGCAGGTTAGTAACTAAACATGTACCACATGAATAAGATCTAGGCAAACAATTATAAAATCCTGAAACCAACAATGTATAATAGAAGCCACACACAAAAAAGGCTTCTTTCAGTTCTGTTAATTGTACTAAGCAAACTCAGTTTGCCATGATATGAAGCAAAAGCTTTGAATGTAATTTTGCATATGACTACTGTAGACTGATCAAATGAGAAAATACCTGAAGAGGATACAGTATATCTTATTGTGACCAAAAACATAGTAAGAATCAATCAAAATTCAGTGTGTTTTAAGTTCCATTCCTCTCAATGTATATGTTAGGGTACACAGAAAGACCCTCCTCAAAGATTGTGGTATTTTTGAACCACAATCAGGTGTACTCTGGTAATGGCAGAGTATACCTTTCTCACATTAGGCAAAAGGTGCCTTCACTTTGGCAGTTTCATGCCTGGCCTAGACACGGAAGAAGAAGAAAAAAAGGTATATGCCAAGGATATATAATTACCTCAGTGTAACCTAAACTCGCTACACTAGCTTCCAACTCTTGGTTTTATGATCTTTGTGACCATTTAGTGCAGTGGTGATCAAACTAAGGCCCAGGGCCTGGGTGCAGCCCCCGATGCCAATTCATCCGGCCCACGAAGCCCTCGTCACTCCTGGAAGCGGAAGTGTACTTCCAGGAGTGACGAGGGCTTCACGGGCTGGATAAATTGGCATCGGGGGCCGCACCAGGCCCCAGAGCCTTAGTGATCAGCTCCCTGAACCACATGATCAGCCCAAGGCCCAAAAAGTTTGGACACCACTGATGTAGTGCAATGGCAAAGCAGACAGCAAAGGTCAAAGGCGGAACAAAAAAGCAGCACAGTGGTAGATAGAACAAAGAAAGAGCAACTAACAGAGCAGAGGATGAACTAGGGAAGAGAGAAGATGGTGAATGCAGATGAACCAAACAAAAAGCAGAGAACAAATTTGGAGAGGGAATTTGATGAATTTTTGATTAATAAATGTATGAAGAATGCTTCTTGAAAGAAAGAAATGTTTGGGAGTCTCAATTTCAATCTCTTTTTGTAAACTACAAATTTTATTTTTTAAAAACCCACCAAACCCCATTTTAGCATAGATATGATCTATGTTAAAATGTTAAACTATATTAATATGCTATTTTCAAGTTGCAGGATAATCATTTTGGTAGTAAGTGTTGGCGTCTGCTCTACAGATGTTAAGGCCCTGTAAAAAGAGAACTTCTTTTCAATAAGCAGTTTTCTCCTAAATTTTAATTCTAGGCCTTCATGTTTCTAGACAGGACACACCATCCAGAAATAACAATGATATTCTTTTTAGAGGTAACAAGTAGAGGGTAAAATAATAGTAGCCCCTCCTCTCGAACAGAATTCTGATTAGGAGTGCCATTTCTTCACTGCTGACAGTCATTTTGACTCTGTCAACAAGTCAACAATTGATTAGCTGGATGGTATGAGAAAGTGGGAAGGCTTTCCTGGGAACTGTGGAGTTTTTGCCTCCAATTTTTTTAGGTATCTCTCCAAGACTAAATATCTTTAGTAAGCTAAGTCTAATTATAATTAGATGACCTTGCTTTTTTGTCTTACAGTTCAAAACCACCTGTCTATTCTGTTGCCTAAAAAACCCAAATAGAGAATATAAAAATCAGGAGTAAGCAAAAACATGTTGGAAAGGGCAGTTGCCTTGAGAAATTTGTCAGCATAATTCAGTGACAAAAACTTTACCAATCACAAAAGGAGTACTGTACTGTATTCTCTTTCACAAGCTGAATGTGCTTGGGAAATTTTTCATTAGCATTTTTAAAGGGTTATTATTCTGCTGCCATCTTTGGATACAAATTAAATCTTGGCATACAAGATATTGCTTGTTGCAGCATGACCCCCAGACAGCTGCCATCTTCCACCCCCTCAATTTTTTTTGAACCTAGACCTCTATGCAAGAGATTTTTTTTGTTTTTTTTAAAAAATCTCCTTATGATTTGGTAGAAGATAATCATTATTGTATTTTAAGAGCCTTTATATGACTCATTTGTTGCACAGATTAAAAACGAGCTTTTTCATTTCCCCCAAAAGCACCAGTTCCTGAGGCCAGCCTGCATTTATAGCAGAGCTAATGCCAACATACATTTATGCTGTGAGGAGAATCATTTTATGAGAAGACATTTAGCTGTGCCTAATGCACTATGTGATACACTCAGATGAAAATTTTGCGGTTTGGAGGCAAAAACAACACATACCCGTTTGTGGACTGCATCTGTGCCATGATTTCAAAGTACAGTACAACTTTTATGCCAGGCAATCTTCACCTCAATATGCTAAATCAGTGATTATAGCATTGTGTCTTCCTTATTGTTTTCTCATTCTCCTCAAATAGTGGCTCTGATACTTTGACAATAACAACCTGCATAAAATTTAGTTTCACCTTGAAGAAGTAACAAAACTAGTTTTGCTGGACAGATATTAACTTTCCTCATTTACAAACGATATTATTTATAGTAAGACTGCTGGGAAGAACATCAACTACCTGAGATATGCAGATGACACTACCCTAATGGTGAAAAGTAAAGAAGACCTAAAGAGCCTCTTGATTAGCTTGAAAGAGGGGAGTGCAAAAGCTGGCCTGAGTCTCAACATCAAAAAACAAACAAACAAACAAACACAAAAACAAAAACAAGATCATGGCATCTGGCCCCATTACTCCTTGGCAAATAGAAGGGGAAGAAATTGAAACAATGACAGACTTTACTTCCCTGGGATCCAAGATCACTGCAGATGAGGACTGCAGCCATGAAATAAAAAGACACTTACTTTTTGGGAGGGAAGCTATGAGAAACCTAGGCAGCATAATAAAAAGTTGAGACATCCCCCTGACAACAAAAGTCTGCATAGTCAAAACAATGGTATTCCCAGTAGTAACGTATGGCTGTGATTGCTGGACTATAAGGAAGGCTGAGCCCAGAAGAATAGACGCCTTTGAACTGAAGAGTACCCTGGAGTGCAAGGAGATCAAATCAGTCAATCCTGAAGAAAATCAATCCTGACTCATTAGCTCATTAGACGGACAAATTCTGAAGATGAAGCTCAAGTACTTTGGCCACCAAATGAGAAGAGAGGATACACTTGAGGCCTTGATGCTGGGAAAGACTGAGGGCAAAAGGAGAAGGTGGCGGCAAAGGATGAAGTGGCTAGATGATATCATTGACACAATAGGGATAGATCTGTGTGAGCTGCGGAGAATGACAGAGGACAGAGGAGCCTAGCATGCAGTGGTCCATGGGGTTGCAAAGAGTCGGACTTGATTGTGCAACTGAACAACAACAACAGCAACAACAGCAGCAACAACAACAGCAACAACAACGATGATTTTTATACTTGGATCTCTAATCAGCATCTCTCAGGAGAAATAACCCCAACAGAGAGCTTTATAATTATATATATATATATATATTTGAGTTCTAGAAGTATTTGCTCTCTGTAATAATATATACTTATTTGTTTACTTGTTTGGCTTCTGTATCTCTATTCCTGGTAAGAGCTTAGAGCAGGGCAGTTATAAAAAGAGTATTACAGGACATTCATGCTTTAATGTGTTTGGGAGCTGACACTTTGGACTGTATTGTCTCAGGTCACTATGAACACATAACTTGGGGCTCTTTGGCTTTAGAAAAGGACATACAGGGAAGCCAATGTAATTCTGAATGGAATGCGTTGAAATTCCAATCTGGAGTTTCACAAGCTTAAAAATCAGAAGCATGTTAGGACACAGACGTAGATTTAATTATGATATTGTGACTGAAGAAACAATGGGAAACATACCAGATGGCTTGCTCTTCTCAGCAGCTAAGTGAAGGAGCTTGGATGGTAAGACATTTTGTTTCCCTTGTGCAATGCAAGAGAAACAAGCTGCAGTTGTCACTCGGAATACTCTATTGGACAAATCATAGAGCTCAGCAATTATTTTTATACTGCTCTATGTAATATTAAATGAAAAGGATGGAGTTTTTGAATTCTTAATATCCACTTCAGAATGCCACAGCGAAGCATGTTATGAAATTAATCGTTATGTGCTGTCAAGTTGATACTGACTTATGGCAAGCCTCTCCAAGCTAGTCTAGGTATAGAGTACGCAAAACTATTTTAATATTCCCTTCTTCTGGATGGTGGTGTGATGTGCAACTTGTCCAAGGCTATGTAGGGTGGCTTTTCTTCTATAAAACGCAGTGGGGAATTGGACTCCTAATCTCTGGCTCTGTAGCCAGATGCTTCAGCTCATTGAACTAGCAAGCAAGCTTTCGTATGACATGAGATACATGAGCACCTTCTAGTATATAAAAGCTACTCTGTAATGTTAACATACATTTCCTGCATATGCTTTTCTCTTCCTCATGTTTTTATAATATTTTTTGGGGGGAAATCCAATTGTAAATAAGTACAGTTGTACCTCGCTTAAAGAGCATAATGCATTCCACAGGATTGCTCTTTAAGCGAGTTTGCTCTTTAAGCGAAACACCATTGTAAATGACCAATTGTGTGTGTGTGTGTGTGTGTGGGATTGCGAACCCTGATTTATTTGTTAAGCGAGTTTTTGGTTGGTTTTATTTGTTAAGCGAAGCGAATATTCAGAGAAAATTCTGCTCTTTAAGCGAGTTACTCTTTAAGCAAGGCGCTCTTTATTGAGGTTTGACTGTAATCTCTTTTGGAATTTCTCACCAGCTTGCGAACCTATTGTCAGGTTAGCTAAAGATGTTTGCTAAAACAAGTCAACCCATTTCCTGGTAGGGTTTATGGGGAATTACAGGAATTACAGAAACATCTTATCTCAATGAATCAAGAATGCAAGATAAATAACATAAGAATCAGTAAAGAGAAGACTAAGGTAATAGCATTTGGAAGGAAACAACATACTCTAAATATTTTTATAGAAGGAAAAAGTATAAAACAAGTGGCAGAGTTCAAATATCTAGGAACATTTACTGAAGATGGCAAAATAGACAAAGAGATTAACCAAATATTGAGACAGTTAGCTCCATTCTTACAACATAAGGCAATACCGGGACTGCGGGAGCCTGGGGGAACAGCCTGCAGCCCACCGCACCCCTCTGGGCAGGGAGCCACAGCAGCAGTCTTCAGAGAATTGTAGCAAAAGAACAGGATGGCAGCAGCAAGCTGTGGCTCTTCCATCTCTACTACCAACTGCGGCTGGGTTGGCATTGAGTGTGGTGGGCCTGAACTGCGGTGGAGTGGTGGTGAGTTGGTGTGAGCTGTGGGGTCATGGAGCAGGATCCAGCCACAAAGGGTCAGTGGCAGGGGGCCTAGGTGGCGGAATTTGGGGCAGACTGGGATTTTGGGTCCACAGTTCCCTTTATGCCATTTATGCCATGGACTTGGCTGCTGGGATGCATGCGAAGGACTGGTGTGAAGGACTGTCAGTAAGAACTGGGGGATGGACATCACCCCTGGCTAGCTTAGGCCTTGGACTCTCTGGCGGCTGATTTGTGGGACTTTTTAAATGATTGACTTCTTTTTCTTAATGTTGTATGATGGTTGTGATTTATGATGTTACAATGTTGTGATTTATTTGTGATTTATACTATGTTGTGATTTATATGATGTTGTGTTCTATTTATTTTATGGTATTGTACTGTAATTCATTGTATTGTGATATGTATATTTTCTGTTATGGTATGTATAATGTGTACTGGATGCTCAATTGTTATGTGAGCCGCTCGGAGTCACGTTGTCGAGTGGGCAGCATAAAATCCAAACAGCAACAACACTGTAACAACAACAACAACAACAACAACAACAACAACAACAACAACAACAACAACAACAACAACAACAACTAGCACAAACCCCCCCCCCCGAAAAACCACGACTTCATACAAAGCAGAATTATTTCACTTTCTGTTACCAGTGCCACTTAAAACAAAACAAACAAAAGTTAGCCACCATGGAAATGAGATGTTTGAGGAAGGTTGAGAAAGCGACCACAAGGGATAAAATCAGAAATGAGATTATAAGGGAAAGAATTGGAATAAAACTAATCTAAACTACATACAGAGATAACAAAGTGGTTTGCCCATTTGGAGTGAATGTCTTGGGATTCCATACCATACAAAGCTTTTGTGAAAAGAGGAAGAAGGACAAGCAGCATGAGCAGACCCAGAGGAAAGTGGAGAAATAGTATTAAAGATATATTACAATAACACCGGTGGAGGTGGCTAGAAGCGTGAGAACAAGAACTTTGCATCTCCTTCAACACTTGAAGGGTGGAAGCAGCAGAAGCAGAAGAAGCAGCAGAACAAGAGCAAGAACAAGAACAAAGAATAAGAACAAGAACAAGCCTAATGGCAGCACACAACAGTGTGATTGACCAAGATACTGGAAGTTTAAGAGATGTGGAAATATCAACAGGAACTTTGAAAACAAATTTACTGGCATTCAACAACACTCTGAATGGTACACTTACTTTTCAGCTAGGATTATTATAATCCATTCAAGAAGCAACACATATAAAATTCCATTAGATAGTTAATACACCATATTGCTTTCACAGTATACAGTCTTACTGGTTTGACAATATTGTTATTTTAGGTTTTTAGATATCACAAAAGTTAACTTCTGAAGAGATGTCCCACCCAACTTCCCCCCAAAAATCTCCTGCAATTAGGAGGTTTGATATGAGAGTTTTCTTCTAGTTTAAAACTTTCTCAGCTAAATTCAAAAGAAATTCTTTTAAAACCTCAGAGGGGAGCTTCAGAAGCTGTTCTGAGATCCTTTGGGAATTATTCTGGAAAGGGAAATATTAACAAACAAACAAAAAGGTCCCACCCAGAGTGTGTATAAGCTTCTATATTTTGTTACATCAACATTGTTAAAGACCTGCACAGAATTTTTGCCCCACCCTCAAAAACACAGAGTAACCTTACCATTAAGGATTACCCAAGGAGACCCTGAGGAATCCAAACCATGCTGGGAACTGGTGGTGGTGATAACTGGTGGTGGTGATGGTAGCTGCTCCAGTAGGCCATGCAGGGCACATCGTACTTCCAGTCATTGAGTTCAGTGTCTTAACCACTTGAGCCACAGCAGTCCCCACTCCAACTGATATAACCCCACACATAAAGCAGAGCCCAGAAAAGTTACTTTGTTAAACCTGTTCTGAGCATTGTGGTACAAGAGTAACTTTCCCAAGTAATTGTGCATATGCTTATATGCCAGAAATGAACTACATCTGCTCCAGGACCCCTCCATTCTAATTTCACGGGGTGTGAATGGGAGTGAAATGAATTGCAAGGGTGTAGCACTTCTGCAGGTTCTAAAGAAACCAGGAAGATGGTACATGGTCCTTTACTCTGTTCAGTGGCAACAGAAAATATGACTATAGGAGAAGAACTAATTTAATAATCTCTAAAGGCTATGTGTTTAGTGAGAAGATCAATAAAACAACCAAGAAATTAATGATTTTTCCTCATTCTAAGTTCTGTTCATCAACATTGTCATCATCATCATCATCTTAGAACTGCAAAGTTGGAAGAAACCCTATTGAGTCCAGTCCCTGTCAAGGAGGCACTGTTAAAGAATTGAATTCCTAACCTCTGCCTTTGCAGGAAGAATACCCAAATCACTGAGCTATCCAGCATTACTTAAAATTAGTTTCAGATATTCAAGTCATGGATTTATGTCCTTTAATTGCTATTTTATATAAACTAAAGCAATGTTCAGATCTGCATAAGTTTCCATGGGCAATGAGCAAAAGTTTTTTCAACTTATTCTCATGTACTGTACATTGGCAAACCATCATATACAGTGATAGTACTTATTTGGTTGTTTTATTTTATTTTGTTATCTGTTTTATTATGTTATTTTGTCATTTGCATGTGCGCCACCCAGAGTGGGAAATATCCCAAATAGTTGGTATAAAAATGCAACCAACCAACCAACCAACCAACCCATCCATCCATCCATCCATCAATCAAAACTACAGCATTCTCATATTATAGCACCACTTTGAAAAATATCTACTAGTAGGAAACTCTTACAATGCTTTTCAAAAATATTACTTGTGTTTCAAAATGACCAGTCATGAGCAAAATCAACACCATGCGTGTACTTTTCTAGATGTCTAGAAGGACTCTTTAAAATACCACGTGATCTAAAATTGGCCACTTTTTGACCCCCCTCACCTTTTGTGACTTTCCGTGACCTTTGACTGACCCAACCCTCCTAAATCACGTGGTTTCTCAGCTAAATAAGAGAAATAGCATGGAAAATCAGTTTTATATAGCACATTTCTTACTTTCAAACTCCCAAGGAAATTCAAAAGTAGAAAAGGATTCACAAAGCCAGCCCCTTTAAGCAACGCAATGTAAAGAAGCCAGCTAAATAAGAGAAATAGCATGGAAAATTAGCTTTTTCCAGCACATTTCTTACTTGCAAACTCCCAGGGAAATCCGAAAGCAGAAAAGGATTCAAACAGTCAGCCCCTTTAAGCAATGCAATGCAAAGAACCCAGCTTGGAAAATTAGCTTTATTCAGGACATTTCTTACTTGCAAACTCTCAGGGAAATCCAAAAGTAGACAGGTATTATCTCCCCTTTTGGAGTCACATGACTTCATGGCGAAACCCACCCACCCTCTGTGACTTTCCATGACTTTTTGTTGACCCCCTCCCCCCCCCCTAAAATGATCATGTAGTACGTGAACAGCCCCTAATGCTTCTAATAGTATTTACTGATACAGTAATACCCCGGGAAAATGTTTGCACCGCACAATGTTAAAACCGCATAACATTAAGGAATCTGAAGAACAAATATGCACCGCACAATGTTAAAAACCTATGGGATGTATCACACAACATCCACTGATGTCTGTGCTGCTTACAATGCATCTCAATGGAGTTTGACATTGTGTGTTACATCCCATAGGGTTTAAATGTCATGGGGTGCATGTATCGCACAACATTAAAAACCGCATAATGTTAAGACTTACGAAATCAAATTTTAACCTTATCTGGGGTATTACTGTATGTACAATATTAAAAAAGCAAAAACCAGAGGAAGTGTTGTATAAGAGGTAAAAGAGACTACCCATTGAAGGAGAACACACACACCTTAGTCATCCCACCATAGTGATCTTAGTTTTCATTTCAAGCTCCTTGTAATCTGCTAATGTGGGTAATTTGCATTTCAACAGAAAGCATTATTTCCCCTACACAGGATGGCTTTTCTCCCTGGAGGCACAGTTGAGTTTTGAACTCCCAACCACTGGCTCTACAACCAGATACTTAAATCACTAAACTATCCAGCCAAATTTCTGTGTAGAGAGCCATAATATTGGAGGAAAAATTGTTAGCTTTTGTTTATTTGTTTGCTTTTAAATGCTTGAGATCTGTCTACATAAGTAATCTAAAGCTGTTAGAAGACAGATCCTACCAATACAGTACATATCTATCTACAGTGGAACCTTGCTTAACAAATTTAAAGTGTTCTCCGGGACCTTTTGTACTATGAAAAATTTGTAAAGCGAATTTCCCATAGAAATGCATTGAATGTAGTTTTCCATAGGAATGCATTGAAAGCCAAAATCTGTTAACCAAAACACAATTTTCCATAGGAATTCATTGAAAACCAATTAATCCATTTGGAAAAAATTGTTAAACGAGCCACTATTTTCTATGGATTTCCTTTTGTTATGTGAGTTTTGTGTTAACCAAGCCATTTGTTACGCGAGGTTCCACTGTATCTCTCTCTCTCCTTCTGAGGTCAGTAAAATGAGTACCCAGCATGTTTAGGGCAAAATGCTAATTAACTTGTGAATCGCTTGTGCATTAAGCGCTATGGGGTGATATATAAGTGTGATTGCTTTATAGGATCAGGAGCGCTTTCTATCAATGGCCTTCCATAAGAGCAATTTTCCTGTTCTCAGTTTCAAACAATGTTTATGTTGAACAAGAATAAAAGGAAAATGTTGATTCCCCCTCTATTATTATTCGTCTTCTTCTCCCCATTTCCCTAATAACTGAACTTGAATATCAGCAGAGAATGCGGGAAGATATTGAAGACTTCTTATCCTCTCTAGTTTTCAAAATCAACAAAAAACTATAATAGGTATTAGTATACCTTGTACCTATTGTTGTATTTTATGTTACATTTGGTGTTCCTTTTATAAATAAGAAAAAAGTGACATTATGGCTGAAATCCTGTTGCTTTCCATAACAGTGTCCTTACATCCAATCCATCCAGGTGTAAGAAAGAAGAAAGTCCTGCTGCAATTCTTGAGCATACGTCAAACTAACATGCACATGTCTCATCCCCAAGAGTTGTGCAGGGGACTTCATATGCCAAGCAACAGGATTTCAGCCTGTGTAACTTGTATGAACAACATTAATTTTAGATACGCTTTTTATCCACATGCCAATTAAGGCAAAAAACAAAACAAAACCTAACAACAACACCATTGCATTCTTAAGACATTCATTTTGCTCAAAATTATGGGAACTATAAATTATGGGAAATATTTGCAAATGATATTTTTATAAATAGTTTTCTGGTCAGATTTGGGTAAGTGGGAGTCTTTCATATTAAACTGAGATATAGTAAGAGTTTGACCTTGGTGAGGCTCATCAGTACAATTCTACATCACCTGTTTTTGGAATACATGCATTAAACTCCCTCTGGGCACTTAATTAGCTCATTATATTATGAAGACTGAATTTTGTTCTTCTATGTTAAAAGCTCTTAATACTCAAATGTGGTACAGTATTAAGGTCTATGTGATCTTTTCTGGTGACATTAAAAGAATAGAAAGATACCTTACACATAAGCATATCATTAGAAGCTGGTATCTTATTAGTATTCTATCCATAGACATAATTGTGGTAGATCATTGTGTGTGAGCAATCATACTTGGAAATGCACCCTATGTTGCCTTCCAGTGGGTAATCACAAAGGCACCAATGCAGTATGATTTTAGAAATGTCCAAACACTGGCAACATAGAATCTATAGGGTCCCTGTTCCAGTTGCCTCAAACTGCCTTTCTGCTCCACAGACTACCTGGAAACAAGTACAGTAGTTGTGAAAAACAAGTATGGATGTGTCTAATATGAAGAGAGCATGGAACTTATTCTTTTTGGACTACTACCCCCAGTAAATATGGCTGCTGGATATTGTGGCTATGGCATTATGCCAGATTTAGTCCACCACCACCATTATCATTCAATGTTCTTGGTATGAACTTCTGGAGAATAACAAACTCAATTGCCCCACTCATCATGCAATTCTCTGAAACAGGAACAAGTTATTAACAAGTTATGAGAAGGGCATAAGAGAAAGAGGGACTTCTATTGAAAAACTAAAACCAGGAATGCTTGATGGAAATATATTTAATTCTTTATTCCTCTCTCACCTCTTTCATTGTTTTAATGTGCTTTCTGAACTAAGATGGTTTCATTTGCTTAATTTATCTGTAACCTGCTTTTGCTACAATATATATATATATATATACTTTTAGAAGACAAGACAATGACTGGAGTGGTTTAATTTCCTATGTGCCACCTTACTTACAGCCTGGATTTATATCAGGACACATGAGAAGGCAAACTTAAAATCCTGAATTCAGGTGTGGTCCCACCTACATGTACACTAAAGTTCTACTTGTGAATAACAGGATTGTTACAAGCACAAGATCTATATGCCTGCTAGATATAGAGTCCAAAACAATAATCTGAAAGAGGACAAAGCCATCTATCTCTCACCTTGTTCACTGTCAAGGGGTTGGGAAGAATCCTTTAACCAAATTTTAAAGCCTAAGCATTTGTATTGTCTCTTATTTTACAAATATCTATGGATCTTTTAGAGATGGTGGTTCCCTCATACTTTTTTTTAGTTCACTGACTAGTCTGACTTGCATAATACTATACAAGCCCAAGATACATTACAGTGACAGCCATAATGCATGGAATGTCATCTCCCTTCCAGATGAGCATCCCGGATTTGACTGCTGACATCCGGAACTGTATTATTGTCACTTGGCTGCCCTTGTGATGGTTCTGGCATGTCCTATACCTCTGCTATTTTAAGCACTATCAAACCTTTGTGGTTGAATCAATTGGGACTCAAGAGATAAATGAAAACACTAAACTCAGGGTGGCAATGTCCTCTAGTCTCTGGCAGTGAATTTTGCAACTGCTCCTGGGGTTCTGAAAGTTATTCCTAGGAAGAAATTTTTTACAGAAAGTTTTCCAGAGGTTAGGCTGCTATTTAGTTTTCATCACACAGAAAAGAACAGAAAAGCTTAGATAATCCACACAGGTTTTAGGTGAGGGGAGCCAAAGGGCTTAGGTATAAGTCTAGTGAAGTGCAATGCCATTTCTGACAAACATTACTGAGTAAACCTACCCAACATATAATTCCTTATTTTAACAGGGTCAGCAGCAAAATTCTGATTCACTTCTCTGGAATTGACATGTCGCCCTTTTTCTTTTAGGGATTTATTAGAAGCAGGAAGTTTGTGTTCAAGATAGCTCAAGAAAGGCAGTGGTGGGATGTCAAAAATTTTACTACCCCACTGTGATGTCATCACAGTGTGGGTGGAGCTAACATCATGATGTCATGATGTCATGGGAGGGGCCAAAGAAAAAATACAAAATAATTAAAAATAAATAAAACAAAATAAGCACACACACACACACACACACACACACACACACAACACAAACCCATAAATAAATTAAATAAATAAATAAAAATTACATTAAAATACACCCACCCACCCAAACATCCACCCACCCACCCCAAACACAAATCAACTCACCCACCCCAAACATAAACCCATTACTTATCTGTTAGTATAAGTGCCCGGGCAGCACCATGTTGCAAGATGGATATGGTCATCGTACCAGTTCTCTAGGATAATATGCCTTAATGGAAATGTAAAACAGCTGTACCTCCTTAAGGGTTCTCCAATTTGAACAGCAATTGGAACAGCACAGCTGTAGCTTATTGATGAAGTAACTCCAAGACTTTGCTTAAAAACCTCAAGCCAGGCCGCCAGGCCTTTTTAGGAACTGTGGTAATACGTCAATATTGGTAAAGGTATTAAATACGCATTAAAATACACACAGACACACCACATCCAAAAGGTGAGTCACTTACCCTGGGGAGCAGGCTATAGGGAGCTTCAAGCTAGCAGCTTCTCTTCCTCCTCCCCGCTTGGGAGGACAGCAAGGAGGCCGTGCATACACGCCAAGCAATGTAGGCATGCATGCACACAAAGTGCTTGGCGCACATGCGCAGTGGAGGAACCACTGAAAAGGTAAGTGCCAAAGGTGGTTCCTACCCAAAAGCTGCTACCGGTTCTCTGGGACCCTGGGAAAAGTGAGAACCTGTTGCATCCCATCTCTGAAGAAAGATTTCTCGATATTTGAAGATCTTCAAGTCCAAGATATTCTCTGACACATCTTATAAGACAGAGAAGTTTTCCTGAGCCTGACATCCTTTAGATTGGGTGAACTGAAGCTCCCATCACCCTCTAAAAAATAGTCATGCAGATGGGGAGGTAGGTATTGATGAAATTTGCAATCCAATGTATCTGGAGGTTTAAACAGCTATAAATTGTAAACACACACTCTCTGTGTGTGAGAGGGGTGTGTGAGAATGATCAGCTTTGCCCCTTGCTTGGATCAGCAAACTCATTAATTTAATCATAGGATTTTTATTATGCCAGAATCAAAGCAAAAAAATCCAGCCTGGGAAATGTAACACAGCTCCATCTCAGTCAAAACTGTACTCAACCACCTTAATCCTGCGTGCCTCTGAGTGGGGGCACTCAGGGATATGTCCGTGTTTTCTTCCTGCTGACCTTCTGGCCTCAGACTGCACTTGCATATATATGTGTATGTTTGTGAGAGTAAGCAGCAGCAGAAGAGACATTTCTAATCTGGTAGCATGGTGTGTTTTTCTGCTTCTCATCTGAGTTGTGGAGAAATGGAATGTGGAAGTGGATGGGAAAGGTGTGCCTGTCATGTGTGTGTGGGGTTGCTTCCTTGCCTGCATATGCAATTGCACATGTAAGGAAGAATGTACATCTCACCAGCCCTGGCAGAGCTGCATTGGTTGCCCATTTCATTCCGTGTCAGGTTCAAGGACTTTTAAAGTCCTAAACAGTTTGGGACCATCCTACTTGGTGGAGCATCTCCTTCTCAGAACATCTTTTCGCATCACTCGATCTTTCCAGATGGGTCAGCTGTTGGTGCCAATGCCATAATAGGCAAGGAAGGTGATGACCAAGAGAAGAGCCTTTTCAGTGTCGGCATAATCCCTATGGAATTTCCTTCTGGCTGAATTGCGCCAGATCACCTCTTTGCTGACATTCAGAAAGCAAAGCACTTCTGTTCGGGGAGGCATTTGAGTAGGGGTACTCACTGGACTAGTGTTAGGCCAACTTTACCTTGAATTGACATGCCATTTTAAGACCCAGACAAAAGCAACTCAGGCAGTGGATAAAGCGAAAGAGAGATGGTGGTATCTGTGTGTTTGCGTGCAGAAATTCACATAACCACCTTGGCTTGAAAGAGTTTAGTTTCCAGACTGAAAAAGCTGGCCACCTCTTGGCTATTGTGATTTTAAAAAACAACAAAAACATGTGGGGGGTTTTCCTTATAAAATGCTAATTCAGCCTTAGTGTTAATCACATCAAAGCAAAATAATGAAAAGAGTAAATGCATATTATTCAGCAGGTAAGAAAAATTGAAGCTCATTTACAGAATTCCTAGGCATTACAGCATTCCAGAGAAGCTCTCCTTCCAAGAAGTGTGAGATTTGGTTTTGCAATATCAATTCATTTTTTCCACACACAGAGAATCAGCAACCTCCTAGCTGCAGTCTGCTGGAGCACTGCCCCTACACAACCTCCATTCATTTCAGTTGGGCTTGCGTGAGAGCAGCACTCAGTCGGAAGGAACAGACGGTGTTATCCAATCAAACAGATCTTTCCGATAAGATGCTGTTTTCTCCCACAGCTGTGCAAGTCTCACATGTCTAGTCTTTTAATATACCACTGTGATGAGGTATGTGGAATTGTAAGGTTTGCCCCCAACATCAAAATGCTCCAGTGGAATAGGAGTTGCATTTCACAAATGTCATGCACTCAATGGTATAAACAACGCACATAAAAATCCTCCAGCCACTCAGTCTTTAGGGATTTGTCTGCCTAAGTGTGCCATTACATCATCATGCAGATAAGCCAGAGATCAGCATGCCATACTCAGCACGCAGGGGCATCGTACGTTCCTTAGGAAGGAGCTTACAATCAAATGAACAATGTAAAGTTTTTTGTGTGTAAGAAGTGCAGCGTGGTATCAAAACCTTGCAATCTGTCCTCATTCTGGTTCAGTAAACTGTACATCTTGTGGGTTGTCTAGAATAAATTACCTGAGGGAGTACAACCCATAATTAGAATAACATACAAGATAATTGCAGCATTTTACAGACATATCATGTGAATATGAGAACAGAGCTATTTCAGTGATGGCGAACCATGGCACTCCAAGTGGTCTTGGACTTCAATTCCCAGAAGCCCAAGTCAGCACTCCTGCTGATCAGGAGTTACAATTAAAAAGCATATTACACAATGTGTACAGCTAATTGGCCACTCCTATCCAGAGTTTGGAAAAGTTACATTTTAGACCACAGCTCCCAGAATAATTTGGACTACAATCTAAGCAAAGCATTCTAGAAGTTGTAGTACAAAAAGTAACTTTCACAAGCTCTGTCTTAGTCTTATACTTTAATAGTTTTCTTAGTTATAGATGTTCAATCGGTTCAACTGAAATGTCCACTGGAGTTATATCACCAGAGATAATAACATTAAAGGTGGATATAGCTGAGGAAGTCAACCTACCCTAAGTCACATCAAGGACCCTGAATAGGCTGAGGGTTGGAGTCCCTAAATGCAAGACCAACATGCTAAAGTGGGGGCTGCTGGTGGACAACAACATGCTGTGTGAATGTGGAAAGATACAGAATCTGGCTCATTTATTGGTCTGCCAATTACTGCCAGAAACATGTAGCAGTAAAGACTTAAATTTGACCAATGACAAAGCCAAGATAGTGGCTTCATTTTGGCAGTACAAAGATTGATCTGGGCATGAAAGAAGAAGAAACCAGAGGTAGCAAATATTTGAATTGGGGGGGGGGGAGGGGACTACTGCAGCTTGAGAAGTCCTGCTATCAGTCAGTACATAAAAAGAGCCTCCTCAAAGACTGGTATTTTTGAACAACAATCGGGCATACCCTGGTAATGGCAACCTTGTGTTGATGGCTAATCTTTCTCACACTGGGTCAGGTGAAAGGAGGTGCAGAATGAATTCACTAAAAGGTGCCTTTACTTTACCAGTTTCACATCTGACCTAGACATGGAAGAAGAAGTCTGTATTGATGTACTTTATTGCTCTCCCCAATTCTGATGGAAAGATATGTGTCAAGTGGCAGAGCTTGGAAAAAGTCTATTCTACCTTTTGGTTATCCTTTCCAGGGTTTTCATGGCGAGTGGGCGGCAATATAAATTTGAACTAATAAATAAATAAATAAATAATAAATAAATAAGAATATGCAGAAATTGTTTACCATTCCCTTCTTCTGGGGGTGCCCTGGGACTATGCAGCTTGCCCAAAGGTGGCTTTTCTCCAGTAAGGCACAATGGGGAATTGATCTCCAACCCCTGGCTCTGCAGTTGGATACCAAAACCAAAGAGCTATCCACTAAAGGTAAATAATATTTTAATAACTGATTCCCTACTTTTCATGCAGAAAGTTTTAAAACTGATGCTTCATTAATTTTCTTAATACAGTATCCTATATGCAGCAAAGCCCCAATATTACTGGCCATGCTGGCTGCCAAACTCTGGGAGGTGTAGTTCAAAAGGTGGCAATGAGTACACGCTGGTCTAAGATTGCCATAATTCTTTCCCACCAAACCGGGACAGCCATGTGACATCATTGCATTCTTCAAACTGTGCATGTGGTCAGATGGGGCTGTTGAAGAGGCTGCAGCTCTAAGACCCCCAGAATTCCCATCCAGGGTGGGCAGCCTCCGTCTTTCTTCCCCTTTTCCAGTGGCTCCACAAGCTGGAGCTCTTTAGGCTGGTGCTCCAGTGTGCCTCTTCCCTGAGCCGTTGCTCAAGGTGAGCCAAGGAATTTTTGTAAAGAGTTAAAACACTGCCTCCCTGGCTTTCTTTCAATTACCCCACTTGCAAGTGTCTCTCCTCCCCAGAGGACTTCTCAGAGTGCTGTTTTGCCTTCTCAGCTTGTAAGCAGGATAACTGAAAGAAATGCAAAGAGGCAGTGAATTAACTCTTTGCAAAAATCCCTTGGTGGGGAGTGATCTTGCTTCCTTTGTTCAAATTTAAAAACCCAGGACTTTTACATGCTTTACATGTTTTACATGAACCACCCAGGACAATTTTCCTGAGCTTGAATCCGGTAAAATCCCAGAAAAATGGGACATATGGCAACCTTACTCTGGTCATGCTGGAATACTCCCTGCCCTAGGAGTATTATCGATCATACCCACGAATGCTTCTCAGAGTGATGAGCATGGCTTCTGTGTTTCTTTAATTCACAAAATACCACCAAACTAATGGAGCCCTCTTTTCATACCTCAAGTCAGAAATATCCCTTTCCTCTATATGCATCTGATGAATGGAAATATTCACTCCTGCAGCTGTTGGAAGCCATTGATAGACTGGCTGAGTTTGGCTCACTCTCCATGGTACAGTATATAACTAGGTATCTGACTTGTGAAAAAAGTGTCAACAACTAACATGTTACTTTAAAGGAGCTTTCTGCTTGTTTTCTTCAAATGTCAGGATATTCAGCCATACATTAACACACAACATTGAGATATGGCTCAGAAAGAAGCCTTATGTACAATTCAGGAAGAAAGTAAAATGCCACCAGACTGTTCAAATACTGGGCTTCTTTTTTATAAGTATACCAGAAAAAATGATGCTGAATCATTAGTTATATAATATCCCAGTAAGAAAGCATCGAAAGTAAATAATAGTTTAATAATGGACTCAGCAGTCTGCATGCACAAGCTTTTAAAAACAAAATCGACTCTCAAGCTGATAGTCTATTGCTTTCTTAATATACTATCAATGGCAAAAAAAAATTTCTGATATTAAATAATAATTGTATTATTAAATTATAATGATTAAGGATAAGTAAAATTCAATTGAGCTGCCAAATAAGCTTGCACAATAATGATCAGAAACTAATATAGGTAGTGTTCTGTTTTAAGAAAGTCTTTAATAGATAGGGGTATAAATTTGGCCCAGAGTTTGGGAATACTGTATGAGCTTTCTTAAATCCAATCTCAGATGGAAGACATTTAATCTCAAAGCAAGAACCTAGAAACAAAACAAAAAATAATTTTGACATGCTATGGTCCAATCCTGAAATTTTGCTACTTGAAATAAAGCAACAAGATCATGTCCCACTCCCCATAAACAAATCAACATATAGACAGAGAGGTGGGGGGAGGTAGAGATGGACTTTATCTGGCTGCAGAGCCAAAGGTTGGAAGCTCAATTCTCCACTGTGCCTCCAGGGAGAACACATTGCCTGTACAGTTATGAGCAAGCTGTACAGTTCCAGAGAATCACCATCACCAGAATGATAATCTGCCTAGAAAACCCTGGAAAAAGTTGTCATAAGTCAGAATGGTATTTTTATTTGTATCAATGATGACAGCATGCTATTATTATTTGTATCAGAGATGTTCACGGTTCACCAATATATTCAGACTGAAGTTTTGGAACCCCACTGCTTGAGTCCTGGCCCTTGACCAAAGAGTCAGTGATGTATCATCTGATAATGTAGTTGGTACCTAGTACTGGTATTATTTACAACTGCCCTGTCATGATCTTATCAGTCCCAATCACACTTGGGAACATGGCTGCGGGATTTCACAAAATATTATTACCCACTGCAAATCTCTGAAATCACAGCGTCGGAGCTGCAGAAGACGATAATATTTGAAACAGCATGTATATTACACCACTATTTCACAGATATTTAGGATTTTAGTTAAAACTTGCATCAGTTATATAACATCAGTCAATATTTTTACAATATTGTTTGACTGTGTTTTGCATCTTCAAACCAAAACAACAATAATGTGCCACCACCAATCAATTCTAACATACAGCAACCCATTCTACAGTTTTCCAGGTACTGTATAACATTTTCAAAAGTAATTTCCCATTTCCTTCTTCTAGGGGCGCTTTGGAACTGTGCACTTTGCTACATAGTCTGGCTCCTTTGTTGAACAGGTAAACAACTTCCCGCACTCTGGTTCCACAGCTAAGGTATCTAACTCTCTAAGCTATCTAGCCAATGACATACAGTATGATGATGATATTTTCAAGGAATGAAGCCTTAAATCAGGAGTGGCCAACCTTTTTTTGCCTGGACAGCTAAGCAGGCTGGACCACATGCCCCAGAAGTGGAAGTGGATGCATTTATGGCTGATGCAAATATGCCCACTTCTGCATTTACAATAGTCACGGGCATGTGTGCAGGTGCGTTTTATGATGTAAACATGCCCACTTCCAATTCTGGGTGCGGCTGAGGCAGCAACTAACTGAATGGGATGGCATCAGGGGTCAGGGCTGGCCCACGGGTCATAGATTGAGAATCCCCTGCCTTAAATGAAGGTGGTATGTAGACATTTATAAAATAAATGCTCCAAATAGAAAGAGAAAAGGAATTGTTGAAAGAACACCATCAGATTCTTCAAATATAAAGAAATGTTAAAGGGAAAAATTGTTTCATCTGCATGTGTAGAGAAGTCAAGAGAAAGAGTTTTAGTAGGAATTTTAACATACCTGTACATTTAACAGGATGATTGGTCAAATATGGACTATGGGTATCACAATTGAAAAAGGTTCTGAAGTTATTAAAAGTCTGAAGTTATAATTTACAATCTTTGTGTAATCATTTACAGCAGCTTCCTGATCAGAGCTTAGATGTTGCCAGTTAAAAATAATAACTCAATTAATTTAATTAAATTCATTATAACTTTTAATTATTTTTTACTAAAACATGACTAAATTGCACTCTATTGTCCTGGACGCACTAATATTGTCTGATTGGAAAAGCTAGGCAGGTTTAGGAGCTAGGCAGGTTTTAGGACTGGCCAGGTCCTTGGATTAGAAATTATAAAGCAGGGGTGCCCAAACTATGGCCTGTGGGCCGGATCTGGCCCCTGAACCCAATTCATCCAGCCCATGACATCTTCATCACTCCAGAAGCTCCCATACGGCAACACCCTCATCACTCTATACAGGTACATTTTACTTTGGCTTCCTGGAATGATGAAGCCATCGCAAGCTGGATGAATTGGCATCGGGGGCCAGATCCAGCCCACAGGCCATAGTGACCGCCCCCCTGAACCACATGACCAGCCACAGCCTGAAAAGTCTGGGCACCCCTGCCATAGAGGGATAACACCCAGAGGGGCAGGATAGATAGATAGATAGATAGATAGATAGATAGATAGATAGATAGATAGATAGATAGATAGATAGAGATAGAGAGAGAGAGAGAGAGAGAGAGAGAGAGAGAGAGAGAGGGCTTCAAAAAGGGCCATGAAAAATTCTTGCCTTAATCCATTGAGAACTGCTCCCAGGGAGAGTTGACAATATTACACCAACTAATCAGTATAAGCAGTAGTTTATGGTTCTCAGTTCTGATTGTAGCATATAATCAGGATTACCTTAACTCCTTTTGGAAATGTAACTATAACTGTTTTCAGTTTTATTACAATTTGTGTGTGTGTGTGTGTGTGTGAGAGAGAGAGAGAGAGAGAGAGAGACTGAGACCTTAATATAGCCTGCTATTTATCATATGAGGGTTCTAGACAGTAGCTAAAATAACTACCTGAGTTACATTTGAATAATGAGGTGGTCATGAGTTACTAAATTACTCAACAAGTATTAACTATCTAGGGGCTGGAAGCAATACCTAATTACTTTTCTAATGTAAATTTCAAAGCCCTTTCTGAGGCAGCAGTTCTGAGGCTTTATGTACGAATCCTAATGCCACCACTGGTATTTTTTTTCCCATGGTCTTATCAAAACCAAAGTGCAGATGCCTCCAATGTTTGGAATCGTATGAACTATGGAATGTTGTACCACTGAACAGTGCAGTACTAAAGGAGATGGAATTATTCCCTGACACATCTCTGCCTTGCTTGCCATACTTCGGTGGATATGGTACAAATTTCTAGTTTACTCTGCTACAGCCAAAGCCCATCCACAGCCTTACTTCTCCACATATGCTCTATTAGACATCAGCAGCTCAATTTCAAGTGTGGAGAGTATGTTACCCTCTTAGATACTATTGAACTATAACTCCCATCAGCCCTAGCTAATGTAGTCAGTGGTGAAGGTTGTTGGGGATTGCAGTCCAATGAGGATTAAAGAGCCAAAAACTGTGTGATCAAACCAATGGTACTTTCAAAGGGGAAGATATTTCAGGATTATTTCTTCATTACTACTGTTTTCCCCAACCCAGCAATCTGTAGTTGTGTTAGATCACAACTTCCACCATCTATAGCCAAAAGATCTTTGGTCATGGATTTAGGGCAGGAGTTCTCAACCTTTTAAAGCCGGGGACCAGGTCATGCTCCCTCAGACAGCTTTGGGGGCCGGATGGCTGTTTTACCCTTCCTACACCACATGGCACTTCCTGGCGTGGTGGAGGTGGTGGGCCACACGACATGGTGCCGTGGGCTGTATCCGACCCATGGACTGCAGTTGAGAATCCCTGATTTAGGGTGATGGGATTTGTAGTCAAACTCATCTAGAGAGTTTAGGGAAGGCTGCAGCAGCATAGTGTATATCCTACCATGTTAGTTCTATCTATCTCTTAATCATCTCAAGTGTAAAAACCAGCCAACCACTTTGAATGCCATTTCAAACCCAGTTTTTTAAAACACTTTCTCTCTGGTTATGTTGAATAGCAAACAAGAATGTTTATGCATAACCACAAAAAGGGTGTCTACTTTCTCCCCCCCCCCCCCAAAATAAGTTTGCTAGAAAGGACACTGATGTCTTCTCATCGTGCTTTAACAGCTGGCTAGGATCTTGCGTCTTACCAGCTGAAAGATTGTGTCTACACTGTAGAATTAAACTGACTTAAACAGTTATCCTTTTCACTGGAGACTCTGGGAAAAGTGGTACTGCAAGAGCAATAAAAATCTGCAACAGATGTGTAGTACACATAAGACCCCAAGTATCAAAGCCAGCTTTCTGACAGTTTTGCTGACAATGGCCCATACATTTCCCAAAAACAATTCTTCTGGGCTATGTAAAAATCACAGCATTTCATGTTCTGAACAGAGATTATTTCATTCCAAGCAATTTATTCCCAGAGACAGAAGGCAGGCCAGCTGTACCAGACAAACCTGACACCAGCTGCTTTAGGATCAGTGAGCTGCCCATGCTGCGAAGAGCTTTTGATCTAGCCATTGCTCTATTGGGATTTGGTATGTCATCTCAATGACATGCCCCATCTCCTCCAGACCCATCTTTGGGATCTGGAGCTTACTACTGGTTAACCACATACAGCTGGAGGGATTCTGGGTAGCCTGGGACTGCAGTTTCAATTCTGTTTGAACAGATAAAGCAAACACAAGCGGAATCATGTAGTACAAAGATAAACCCTTGCACCTGGTGCCTCCAGATAATAAGCTAGGTGCCGGATGCACAAGGATATTGCACTACATGATCAGCAATATAGTTCCTGAACTTGAACATCTCATTTGTAAGTGCTTTCAGTAGGAGTCAATATGTATTCTAGTTTAGGGGATAAATGGGTTTTTAAAAAAGGTTTTAAGGACTATATTTGGGCCAGGATACAGATGAGGAAGGAAGAAAGGAAAGAAAAAGGAAGAGTTGCACAACATGTGGCACTTTAAATGTTGTTGGACTGCAACACTCATCAGCCCCAGTCATCACAGTCAACAGTGAAGGATTATAGGAGTTGTATGCAACAAACAGCCAAAGAATGAGATGATCCCAGGGGCACTTACACTAATTTCATTTAATGTGTTTATTTAAAGCATTTTACCCCATTTTCTCCTTAAAAAAAGGAGTCTAAGGTGGCTAGTTAATTATAATAGTAATCAGATTCTACAAGTACACAATTCCACAAGTACAAGATTCTACTACACAATGGAACAAATCTTAACCTATCTACGGTATATATTTCCCAAACATTCAATGGAATAAAATGTCTTGAAATTGATGTATAACTTAGAAATTATTTTAGAAATAATAATAATAATAATAATAATAATAATAATAATAATAATAATAATAATAATAATAATAATAATAATAATAATAATAATAATAATAATAATAATAATAATTATTATTATTATTATTATTATTATTATTATTATTATTATTATTATTATTATTTCATGTCTGAAATTATTCTGGATTGAAAGGATTTTTGCTGGAGAAACTCTGTTCAGGGGACAAATGAATGAGGCTCCTTTCATGTTTCTAATATCTTTTCCCACCGAAATGGTCCCTATTTATCCACTTGCAATGTCTTGCTTTCTATCTGCTAGGTTGGCAGCAGCTGGGACAGAGATGGGCACTCAATCTGTCATGCAGTACCCAGGTCTTGAACTGCTGACTTGCCAGCTAACAAGGTGAGCTTCTTAACCACTGAGCCACTGCAGCCCATATTTTAGATATTGACCTGTAAACTGTCCTTCAATTCACAAAGGGGTCGTGTCTTCTTCCTCTATATCCAGGCTTGACGTAAAACTGCCAAAAAGAAACCACCTTTTGGTGAATGCATTCTGTAGTTCCTTTCACCTGACCTAGTGTGAGAAAGATTATCCAGCAACACAAAGTTGCCATTGGGTCACTGAACCAACTGGGACTCTCAATAGGAAAAATATTCCTATTCAGTTGGGGTGGTATCTGCTAATTCCCAGTGTTCCACAGGAAACGTAGTCTTGTTAGCATTTAAACTCTATAAGGGGAACCCCTCACTGAATTAGCCTGCCTATGGATCAGTGGGCAACTCTCGGGAAGCAGTGGGACTGACGGGCATTGCCTTCCTCTTTCTCACCAAAGAACACAGATTGAAGCAGAGAGAAGCAACCATCTCTTTTGCTTTCCAGCTTTTCCTCTTCCAGTCCCAAAATTCTGTTTGGAGGAGTCTAGGCAAGTTCTGGAGCTAAAAGTCCTAGGAAAATGAATTCCCTACTCCTCTAGCAGTCTACAGAGAAATACAGAAGGAACTCCCATGCTTCCCTTGCAGGCTACATTTAATAAACAGATAGAAACAAAAATTACAAATGAAAGTCTGAGCAAACACACACAAGAAATATTTAGAGTGCACTGGCTGCATTTGTATACAATAACCAGTCATAGTTCTGGATTACTGTTTATGTATGTCATGCTCAAACATGCCAACTGATTGCTTCCATTCTACTTGTTCTACCAGATCCTCTTCAAACAAACTACAGTAATACCCCGGGTAATGCGAGTACCGTATAGCATGAAAACCGCATAACGTGACAAGATTTTCGGAAAAATCTTGTATCGAATAACGCAATTTTCACGTTATTTTCACGTAGGCAAGCGAAACGGGGCTCCCACATCAAGGCAATTGCCTTGACGTGTGATCCGCGTTGCTATAACGTGCCCGGGAAAGAGGCGGCTTGGTCGAAATCCTCACCCCCGCGCAGGGGAAGGGAATTTCGGCCAAGCCGCCTCTTTCCAAAGCTGGAGAGACCCCGCGGAAAGGCGCCTCTCCTCTCCCGAAGTTCCGAAAGGGTAAAGATCCTTATCTTTTCGGAACCTCGGGTGGCTTGCAGGCACGCGTGCATTGGTGGGGGTTAGCCGAGGATACGGGGGAAACCCCTGTATCCCCGGCTAACCCCCGCCAAGGCACGCTTGCCTGCAAGCCGCCCAAGGTTCGGAAAGGGTAAAGGTAAGATCCTTACCCTTTCCGAACTTTGGGCGTGCATGCACGCCTCGGCGGGGGTTAGCTGAGGATACGGGGGGAAACCCCGTATCCCCGGCTAACCCCCGCCCAGGCGTGCTTGCCTGTAAGCAGCCCGAGGTTTGGAAAGGGTAAGGATCCGACCCTTGCCCAGGCGCGTGAAACGGGGATCCCACGTTAAGGTAAGGGATCAAAGTGGGGGGTGGTACCCCCCGCATTGATACCTTGCCTTGACGTGCGATGCCCGTTGCTATACCCGTTTGGTAGAAGAGGCTCCCGCTGGCGCGCCTTTTTGCGTGCATGCGAGCGCCTCTTCTCAGGTTTTTTTTAGCGTTGTTGGATCAATGTATCGAACAACGTTAAAAACCGGACAACGTCATGACTCGTGGAACCATGTCATAACGTTGTCCAGGGTTCTAGTGTAATGTCTGAAGACAAGGTATCAATTTGGATTCTGATTCTTACTTTGTAAGGAAAGTGTTAAACCAGAGTGTGCATTTAGATGTAAGAGAGATCATTTGCCTCACCACGGATTTCCCTGAACTTGAAACAGTTGCCCTTTCCTACTACAATTCAAGAATCTCTGAGCTGCTATGGTACTGGAGTTGCAAAACTCTAAATCTGTGCTTAGTTTTCTTGCTCCTTCTAGTGGGAGAAATCAAGGGAGCTTAGACTCACCAAAATCAGGATGGCTAAACCAACATCCACAGTCATTTTGGCTTATCATCATGTCCAGTCTGAGCAATTAATTTTGGAGAAAATAAAATCTTGCATACTGGTCCCTTAACACTTGGTATCTGCTTTTCTCAGCACTAAAAAGCAAATACTGTAGCTAAATTCAAAACTTGGTAAAACGGTCCCCAATGGGCATAAGAGGACATCTTGAGCCTCCCAAGTTTTAATATTGTGCTTTGCTTACCCCTCTTAGACACTCACATACCAGACTTGCCCTATTTTTATTTATCTGACAAGTAACCCACATCACACTGAAGCAAACTTCCTGAGACAGTAAATGAAGTGAATGAAGATTAGAAGAAGAAACCACATAGAACACACAAGGCTTCCTACTTAAGATGCTTGTAAGGCAAATAACATCACTCACAATTTTCTAAAAAAATAATATATCTCTAATAAGAATAAGGAAGGATAAATTCAGAATTAGGAAAGCATTTCTCTTTTTTTCAAACTGCAACTCCTAGAATCTCCTAGACAGATTTGCTAAATCTGGACCTTGCCACCCCTCTCCCTTTGTCTACATCAACTGCCAGGGGAAGAAGAAGCCAGGGCAGGATGAGGACCTTGCCACCCCTCCCCCTGTGCCTATACCAACTGCCAGGGGAAGAAGAAGCCAGGGCAGGATGAGGACCTTGCCACCCCTCCCCCTGTGCCTATACCAACTGCCAGGGGAAGAAGAAGCCAGGGCAGGATGAGGACCTTGCCACCCCTCTCCCTGTGTCTACATCAACTGCCAGGGGAAGAAGAAGCCAGGGCAGGATGAGGACCTTGCCACCACTCCCCCTGTGGCTATACCAACTGCCAGGGGAAGAGGAAGCCAGGGCAGGATGAGGACCTTGCCACCCCTCTCCCTGTGTCTACATCAACTGCCAAGGGACGAAGAAGCCAGGGCAGGATGAGGACCTTGCCACCCCTCCCCCTGTGCCTATACCAACTGCCAGGGGAAGAAGAAGCCAGGGCAGGATGTTGACCTTGCCACCCCTCCACCTGTGGCTATACCAACTTCCAGGGGAAGAGGAAGCCAGGGCAGGATGAGGACCTTGCCGCCCCTCCCCCTGTGCCCACCCCAACATATTATATTGTAATGTAATGTAATGTATTGTCTGTAAGCCGCCCTGAGTCGCCATGGCGAGTGGGCGGCAATATAAATTTGAACTAATAAATAATAAATAAATAAATAATAAATAATAATAAATAATTCCCTGTACCCACCCACACTCCACTATTTTCAATCCCCTTGAAGAAAACACAGGGAAACACAGAAGCTCTGAAAACTGAAGACTTCTGTTGACATCAACTGGGCCACATGTCTGGAAGTGAAGCACTGAAACTGCACGGTAAAGGCCTCACCTAGGAACATACACAGTATCTCAGAGCAGGTATACACTTTCCTCCACCAGATTAAAAGAGAGAAAGAAGAAAACTGACAAGATAAAAGCCCACTTGACTGGTAATTCCCATCATGATATTTCTAGTGAAGCTTGTCTATACACAATAATATGTATCTAGTATGAAAATAATTATTGTGCTTGACTTTGTCATTGAGCCTACCTTTGCAGCCACTGATGAGTTGGGTTTCTCCAGCAAATCCCAGAGTTTTTTCCTTTTATCTGGGCAGCAAGCATTGTCAAATTCTTCTCCTTCTCTTTCTCTCAATGTCTCTGCCTCTCTCCTTAGTTCTTCATTCATTTGTTCTTTCTTCTGATGGTATCTTGCTTGGCAACAAGACTCTAAATATATTTCATCAATCCCCCAGTAATCAAGCTCTTGGCCAAAAGAAAGAGCACACATTTCCTCCATCATATGTAATTTTCCCGTTCGGTAGAAATTCAAAATGGAGGTGAAAGCACCTGGGTGTCTATCAAAGAAATATTCATTCTCATTGAGATTATAGTCATCACACACTTCTAGTAAAGATTCATTAGTGTTGCAGTCTCTGAGCTTCCCTAATCGTGTCCGTGGAAGTCTATCTAAAGTCCTCCATAAAACTTCATGGTTTAGCCCACCTACGTTGATTTTGACTCTCCTTGAACATGCTTTGCTCCTGATTATCTCCACTGGTTCTGGAGGAAGGGACTGAGTGGACCTTGAAGACTTCTTGTTTAACCCTGGAGGAGCCCTCTCAGCCATCCTGGCAGAGTCTTTAGAAAAATGTACTCAGGTTGGGTCCTCTTTAGATAAGTTCCTCCACTCAGGTTGGGTCCTCTTTAGATAAGTTCCTCCATTCCTGAATTAGAGAGAGAACAATTTAGAATACAATAAGAGTGCACACTAATTTACAATCCTACAGTAAAAGGCACCACCTTTGAATATGTATGGCTGATACACAAATGTTACAGTACTTACTGAAGAGCATGAGAGCCCTATTTTGGGAACACATTGTGAGTGGCAAGTCTGCTCATTCTCTAATTCATGGTTCATTCATCTACTAAGACAGCGTGCATTCTCAATGGATGAATATATATGAGTGAATTAATGAATGAGGTTATGTGGGTGTGCTCATTTGACTAGACAGTCTACATCACTGATTTAACATGGTTTTATATTTTATTATACTTTATGACTTAGGAAACTAGTGCAGAGACCGCTCAGCCGCATGAACAAATTACTACAGATGCTGCCCCTCCTGCAAAGTGGAAAGCTTTGTTATGCTTTGCTTTTGATTCTTTGTGATTTCTCATTGGTTCTTTGTCTTTAAAACTGACTTATTAAATACACCAATCTACAACATTTAAAATTTCTAGATGTTTACTTATATTTAAACATAATGCAAACACCAAATACACATATGCAGTGGTACCTCGCTTCGGTTAATGTAATTTTCACTTTACAAATGAAAATCCATTTAAAATAATGACTCACTTTATGAATTTTTTCAGAACTAATTAATTGACTTTCAATGAATTCCTATGGGAAATTGCAATCAATGAATTCCTATGGGAAGTTTGCTTTATGAATTTTTCATAATGCAAAACATCTCAGGGAAAATTAATTTCATAAAGCAAGATACCACTGTACCTTTGAAGACACATTTTTTAAAAAATGCTTTCATAGCACTAGCCCGAAATCAAAGCTAGTGGTGCCATCCCTTCCACGCAGGGATTCTTGATGGAAGGACTTTACTGAATGGTACTAACTTAATTGCAGTGAAAGAGAGTGTAGGAGGCTGCCCTTGTTCAGTCAATATTATTGACACTGATTGACAGTGGTACTCTAAAGCATCTCTCAAAGGTTTTTCATAGCCCTATCTGGGGCAATATGAAGGGTTGAAACTGGCACCTTCTGCATACAAACCATGTGGTGTATCACAGAGCTATGATTCCTCCCTCTGTGTTTGAGATGTATTTTCATATCTGCAATTTAGATATGTTTTAGGGAAAATACATGCAACAAACCTGGGAGAGGAGAGACAAAGCCTTCAAATCATTTGAAAATGCTTTGGTCAACCAATTCCTGAAAATGATGGGAGTATTGCTGTAGCAAACAGTATACTGAATGCATACATTTTCTTTTTTAGTACGAATCTGCTTGGAGAGAGATCTTTAGATAAAATAACTCCAATAAGCCTTTTCTGTTTCATCATGTGAGAAATAAACTCCATTCCGCTGAAGATTACCAAGGATTGTCCTTAGTCAATCAATAACTACTACAAGGAAATTGCCTTAAACACATTGATCTAATATTTCTTTTCAGGCGATCAGATTATTCATTTGAACTTGAAAGGACAGATGGAGAAAACCAGGGGATTGTAAAACTCACTTATCGTCTTTGTAGAGAACTATCAAACAGATATTACCAGCTGTATTGACACCACCCACAACAATGACAGAATTATAAGAGACAAGTGTTCTGCCTTTCTTTTCTTTTTGTATTCAATACTATACCGTATAGTAAAATGCCTCCCTGACCTTTTTTGGAGGAACAAAAAAGACAGCGACCTAGAGCATCTAAGAATACGAAAGACTCAATTTCATAATATTGATCTCCATTCATTTATCTGTGATGCCTGACAAAATCACTTGTGAAGATAAATGTCATATTAATCCAAAGCTAGCCCACTGTTAATTTTCTACGTTATGCTAATTTGTATTGTTTTCCTTTGAAATACGGGCGTCTGTTATTCCTATCCCTCAAACTTTAAAAATTGCATCATGGAAATGCCACATAGGATATACACTAATACATATATACAGTGGCTTAGTGGTTAAGACCCTGAACTTTGTGACTGAAAGGTCAGCAGACAACGCTGTCTCTTTGACTATAAATAGAGATGAACACCAAACCCTAGAGTCAGATACGACTGGCTTTTGAGCAAGGGCTACCTTTACCTTTACCCTTACACATATTCAGCCAACCTGTTAGTTTGCCCAAGGCATTTTGCTACCTGTACAAGTACACAAAACTATGCCATCTAACATCCCACTGGATCAAGGTGAACAGCCCCTAAAGCCTACCAAATTGACACATAAAACAGGAGGTCATCCAAAGTAAATAAAACTTAGTTACCCCTTCATGATGGATAATACCTTGCATCACAAGTGACTACTTTATTTTAAACCCAGTTTTGCTATATTCCTCTGTGTTTCAAACTGGAACGCACTGTCATAAAGAAAGGCATGATTTGGAATTGTGGAAGGACTACTATTTGTGGCAAATAGTCTCAATTAAAAAAACACATTTTCCTCCTTTATGCAACACTCTTCTCTTCAGCCACCATTTTGTGGTGCTGCCAGAACCCACTGCACCATGAAACAGCCTTTCTGAAAAGAGAGTTTCTGATTGCAATTAGATGCAATATAATCCATACATTCTGTCCTTTCCAGAACACTATAGAAAAATGGTTTCTAATGTGGGATCCACATCCCACGGGGGACTTCAGTTCCCAGAAGCCTGAGTTAGTACATTGGCTGATCAGTCCTTTGGGGAATTGATTTAGGCTTCTGGAAATTGAAGTCCAAAGAACCAAAGGTTGGGAAACAATGCTATAGAATCAGCAGGATGGAGGATTATTTACTGAAAATCTGTTCCGCCATTGGACGAGTTAGGTTGATCCAAAGCTGGAAAAAGACCCTCTTGATACTTTGCCAAAGATCTCCAAGCACATATGGAACCACACCTTTCACAGAACATAGAAACCTTCTGGGTTACAACTCTGAGATCCTTTCAGCATCCACATTGGCAGGGAGATTATACAATCTATCATTCAAAAAAGAAAATTCTAGAAACTCTGCCTGTTCAAAATCCATTCTGGAAACTACCCTAATCAGTTTTAAATTGGTGTAGATACAGTGTGTGTAATCAAGTGTGCATGCTAGGGCAACCACTTAGGTAAAAGTCATCCTTGCTCAAAAGCCAGTCATAAACCTACTCTAGATTGCGGTGCTCATCTCCATTTATAGCCAAAGAGCCAGTGCTATCTGTGTCTGCAGACATTTCTGCGGTCATGTGGCAGACATGACTAGACACTGGAGCACACAGAATGCTGGTACCTATTTATCTACTTGCAGTTTCTTGCTTTCCAACTGCTAGGTTGGCTGGAGATGGTGACCACTCACACATCACCAAAAAGTAGGACAAATTTTTGTACTAAAAATACATTTCTGGCCTCAGCATCTGCTTAAAAAGAACCTCTTCCATGAGTCTACATCAGATTTCCTAAGCCGTCATATATAATGATATTGATATACAACACATGTCACCTTTCTTTCAATAAGCTCAAGATGAAATGTATGCCTCTCATCTTCCTCATTTTATTCTTAAGCAATCAATTTTAGATTTATCCCTCAGAAGGAGAGAGTAAGAGATCTAAGGTTACAAGTATGATCCTGATGTTATATGGAGTTGAACATGGATCCCCCAAAACCACAACTGAACACACTAGCCACGATCACACACAAGTGGCTTTCCTTTTGTATCTGGCTCTGCCCAGGTTAGTGAACCTTGGATCTCATGTCTGCTAACTGTGAGCTACATAAATATTTGGATATAGTCCTAACATCCAGTTTTCTGGTGTCAAGGGGAAGAGAAAGAGAGAGAGAGAGAAGAATAAGGTTCACCCTCTCTATGATGGCTCTTTCTTTTTTATGCCACCATTATACACATGCTGAAACTCCAAATTATCCAAAGCCCTGCTGATAGAAGAAGCCAGCAAGGTGAAAGACAAAAAGGACTACAAGTTTAAGTTCTTTTCTCCTTCACCTGTTCCCCTTCATCTGTTATTAGCAGCAGTGGTGTGATTTAGCTCTTCCCCCATTCTGAAGACCAAATTTTGGTCCACTAGATATTTTTGAACTGTTATTCGTATCAGTCTGAGCCAACAAGGCCATTGCTGGGGAATGCTTGGAACTGCGATCTTATGATATCTGGAGGACCACAGCCCTGAGCAAGGAAGCACAAATGTGAATGAAAAGCGACTTTTCAGTTCAGATTCCAATTTTAGATTGCAGCAATATCTCAGCTTAGTGTATCACCATATACAGCTCTTGACATCACTGAACTTTGATTGGTGACAAGTTACTTCCACTCCTACATCTTGTGGAGGAAAGTAATAACTTTATTGGGGCAC